>VIBL01000011.1:2563333-3204166 GCA_008271625.1 Lutraria rhynchaena
CTTAAGAATGAATCCGGGGCAATAGCCCACCCATCATTTTGGGATGAGTTAGTTTGTCAATGGATTTAGAGTTAACACATAAACAACGCATGCAACAAGCAGCCACAAAAATGTTGTGTGGACAATAAGGTTGCCATGTTATTCATTTGCACCAAATAAGGCAAAACAATGCTTCAAAACCTAAAAAGTCGCCTCCTTGGTCGCGTGGTTATAGTCTCTGACTAGTTAACACAAGCTTCTTTGACCTCTAATCCCATCCGGGATCAGATTAATTTCATGTAAGGAAGCGGTCCAGCCAGCTAACGGAAAGTCGATGGTCCTACCCAGGTGTACATATTGGGTTTACTTCCTCCGTTAAAGCTGGAAAAGTCGCTTAATGACCCCAGCTGTTGGTGCGACGTTAAACCCCAGAGAGAGAGAGAGAGAGAGAGAGAGAGAGAAACAATACAACAAACAACACGTTACCTTTCTTCAACATCGGACTTGAGTGTGGATTCTTGTTCTTCTTCTCCAGACTCGAACAATTCCATCTGTTCTCCTTCATCTGGTACTGACACTCGTGTATAGCGATCTGTATTCCTTGAATCGCCGAGGCAGTCACATCCGGGTACTTTGAACACAGGCGATATTGTTTCATTGACAAGTCAGGAAATGTCTTACATATTGTATTTGGGTCAATCACTGGCTCGTCCTTTGGAATGTTCAGTTGTAAAATATCGTTACTGTCCAAGCAACTAAAATAAAAAAATCATCCATGAATTAAATGAAGAATAAAAAAAATAAAAAAAAAATAAAAAAATAATGTTGACGAAGTATTAGTCATTGCGACTCAAGTTAAATTTGACCATCTTTTTGTGGTATAAAGGCATCAATCATTAGGTGTATGAAACTACCAACATACGGTGTATTTCAACAATATTTGTGGAAATGAAGCACATGTGTTGATGTTTTATTGTTGAGATGTAAGGCATTACCTGATGACGCATCAAGAAATAAAGTATACTTTTTTGATTAAATTATGATCAAACATTCATAGTAATTGAATTAAACATAGAAAGAATATATGAAGTCAGAATTCATCATAAATATGTCTAAAGTAACAACTGTAGATACAGACAAACCATTACGTCATGGTTTGGAAACTGGAATTTAGAGACCAATTCCAGATTAAAGCATTTTTGACGGTCGGAACTTAAATTGAGTTTTTGACCAACCAGTCTGATTCTTGGATTTCACGACTCTCTGATGATGACAGGTTAATCCTTCACTTCATAAGCGTATTTTGGACATTTCCAAATTCAAAGCAAATATACAAAACAGCAATTTATTTAAGAAAATTGGGTTATTTCGTTCCGTCAGTGTGGAAAACATTGTGGCAAAAGAAGCTATTACTCATTGCAAGCATTGGCTTCTTTTGCCGCAATATATTCAAAAGACGTCTGCTTCAGATGCGGGGGAAATGCAAAGAAGAAGATTAAAAATATTTAATACACGATTGACCGGTTCACCGGTCGAACGATTTTACGGTGATGAAGTAATTACTTTCCTGTTTTATTTAAATAGTATTTCGAAGATTCGATATTTATGGAGACCAAACTGAGGTCACATATACTGTAGTCAGCTATACTTATCATTCAATCTTCAAATTTTCTTTACGTGTGAAAACGTTTTAATTTGAAACCAAACCAATTTCAGCCATAAAACTACATTAATTTTGCCAATGTCATTATGCGCATCAAAACCGATATCTACATTATAGGGCGAGGCTGTTGATAACTAACGGCTTCATCTTTTCATGTGGTGGGTTTTTAATTCTGGTATGAAAACTTGCTTATCTAACTTTTCGGACTATCAAAGTATTGATGGCTTAACTCATGGTAGTTATGCCTTCTGTTTATAAGAAAATGTTCATTTAACCGCATGCTTTGTGTCGGGACTTAGTACAGTTGTTTGAATGGCTTAAAAAGTGGTCATAACTTTAATGATTTGTTGATAAAATTAAAAAGAATTCAAGGGAAGGGCTCATTGATGAACTCATGCTGAGGGGTTACATCACCTTCAAACTTGAGACAAAATTTACTGACGCAATGAAGTTAGTTTCACTTTTAAGTATCAAAATGTTTAAAGTCAAACTAGGAATTTCAATGACTTCAAAACTAAAAAGTTCACGTGGCACGTGTTGTTCTAGGAATTTCAGGCATCGAAATTTGAACAAATTTGGCTGATCGAGGGTCGGTCACAAAGTATTCCAATAATGAGCTCTGTGGGATACGACAAGACTTAAAGAAATGGAAAGCAATTTGATCGACCCATCAATCCGTACGAGTCTCAGAGAGCATAATTGTAACATTTGTTCAATTAATTGGTGACAGAAGTAATTAAGACTCATAAAATATTTTTTTCCGATTGAATAATCATGTAAAAAGTTGTGAATTATTACGAGGGTGAATTATAATGTTCATATCAATTATTTCATACAACAGATGCTCGACTTTCAGTGTTAGTATATTAGTATGATGAAAACTCCATTCTCCTTAAAGCTTATTTACACTTTACTAAAGAAGAGAAAAGATACGTAAATCACGGAAAGTTTGTAAATAAGCTTAAAGAACTGCTTTGAAACGTAAAGTTGAAATAGTTCAGACATGGTATATTTGTAAACCGCCAGATTATTTCAAGAGCTAATGATTCCTTTACGAAGAGAATTTGTTATTCTTTGACAAAATAAATACTCCGGAATTCCGAGCCAGTTGTGTTGATTGATAAAAGACTAATTCTATTTTATTTTTGATTCAGCAACAGAATGATTCAATGGTTTACATGTGTTATGTGAAAACCAGATCACAGACAGTTGGTTGTCTGCGTGTAGGACTGGCTCTTAGAACAACGACAAATAATTGTTAGCTGGCGGTCCCTGGCTAAACAGTTCCATATTATAAGAACAGAATTGTACATATAATAAAAACTTATTATTGTTATATAAACAGATATATATCAATCTAAATATGAACGGGAAAATACACTAATAACAAAAATACGATGAGATCAGGTCATTCATGGAAAATTGTTGGTTTGCAGGAACTAATTCAAAATCCATCTACCCAAAAGCTCTTTTTAGCAGTTTTGACAAAAAACCTTGTTTTTTTATTCTAGCTTTTCGTTTTCAGTTCTAGCAAATAATGTCAACAACAGATACCCACCTACCAACCCATTTACCTATCCACCTACACACTGTTAAAAGTCTGAGCCGCGTAACCGCAAATCATATTTTTAAATGATGGCCTTATATATATATAGTAATGTTTGTATAAGATGTTTAATGTGTAAAGTAGATTTAGAGCATTTTTTTCACAGTACATATTTCACTAAGATGTTGAAAATACTCTTTGTGTCGCTCGGATAGAAAATTCTGAGAGAGGCCACATTTGTTTTAATTAAGCAAGTCTTGTTTAATCCTCTTGATTTCGCCACTAAGGAAAATTATTTTTTTTAAAAAAATAAATAAGGTGATAATTTTAAATAGTGTTTTGTTAATAATATCGCCCGCTACCTGGTAACTATAAAAGTTTAGCTACCCGGTTGCCGGGCTATCTGGGCGCTAATTGACTGATACACGTTTTGGAGAGTCATAAATTCTCAAATCCATTCACGTTTTTTATCATTCTGTCGGACATTTGAACGGAAGAGATTATTCATGAAATATTTTACAAGTTATTTAATTTGTAAACAAACTGAAGCTATCAGCACCAGCTAATGGCGTCATGAAATGATACTCCGGTAACTTACCTCGTGGCTTACAGTATCATAAAGATGTCACTATACGATATGCTCGCCATTTCAAAATTCTCAGATCACCGGGTAGAAAATGTAAACATTACAATAATTAATGCCATGTTTGGGCTTCTATTGTAGGCTTGTTTGAAAAGTAAGGACACGAGGTTAACTTGAATTATCCCAATCTACCCCAATAAAAACCTATAATCAACTCTAAGTGTCCATAAATAACAATGAGGACTAATACAGAATGAATAGTAACTACGTGCTAATCTTCTTTATCAAAGAATTAGACAGCAATACTTTATACAAAGTTGAGGGCAAATTTCGCTCCTGTTGTCTATAAAATATCACAAAAACTTACAGCGTAATATCTGACAGAGGTTAAGTATATGTATTTAATATTTATTGCGAATTTGATTTGTCGCTCGTTATCTTACGCTAAAATACGTCATAGGAAATATTTGAGAAATTAATTTTCTTGGATCAAAATGCCTTCACTATCTTTTTTACACCTTTATTTCCACACTCGGTATCAATATTATCAATTAGGCTTTACAGACTATATTGACCTATCATTTCTTTATAAAACAATTATATGCTGAAGTTCAATTTGAGCTGTAAAAAAAGCAAAACAAAAATTATACCCAGCGTCAAAACAGAAGCGTATTAATTTACATCAACACCGTGTAGAAAATCGTGAAACACGTGGTTTTAATTCTCCAACAATTTTCAACAATACATACAGACAAAATTTTAATGGCATTCCATTCATTTAAATAATAAACACACGGATATTTTACAGAAACCTCATTACACATCAAAACACCCTTTTCACGTGCACGTCCTTCACACAAGACACGTGGCCCATGCCCCGAAAACGTGCTAAATTTACCTAAAAGATAATGTAGTACATGGATAGAATAATCAGTTATGTAAACATATCAATTTGTAATGCAACCTTCGAAAATGACGAGCAAGTCTTTGAAAATTAAAATACAAATAAAAAAGTTCAAATGTCGGCAGAAATACCGCGTCTTTAAGCAAATACACTTATCATATACAGCAGGTTTTAAATAAACAGACACTCATCGATTTAGTGGGCTCTAAATCTATAATTTTACAATAGTTTGTGTTTTATATAAGAAATAGACATTTGAAAGAATAGGCCGACAGATCATTTCCCAGAAGAAAATAACATGGTTAGAATTAACTGATGTTCCCTTACTTATGATGTACAGTTTATGATATAAAGTACAGTTTATGATATAAAGTACAGTTTATGATATAAAGTACAGTTTATGATATAAAGTACAGTTTATGATATAAAGTACAGTTTATGATATAAAGTACAGTTTATGATATAAAGTACAGTTTATGATATAAAGTACAGTTTATGATATAAAGTACAGTTTTGATATAAAGTACAGTTTATGATATAAAGTACAGTTTATGATATAAAGTACAGTTTATGATATAATGTAAAGTTTTTGATATAAAGTACAGTTTATGATATAATGTAAAGTTTTTGATATAAAGTACAGTTTATGATATAAAGTACAGTTTTTGATATAAAGTACAGTTTATGATATAATGTAAAGTTTTTGATATAAAGTACAGTTTATGATATAAAGTACAGTTTATGATATAAAGTACAGTTTATGATATAAAGTACAGTTTATGATATAAAGTACAGTTTATGATACAAAGTACAGTTTATGATATAATGTACAGTTTTTGATATAAAGTACAGTTTATGATATAATATACAGTTTATGATATAAAGTACAGTTTATGATATAAAGTACAGTTTATGATATAAAGTACAGTTTATGATATAAAGTACAGTTTATGATATAAAGTACAGTTTATGATATAATATACAGTTTATGATATAAAGTACAGTTTATGATATAAAGTACAGTTTATGATACAAAGTACAGTTTATGATAAAAAGTACAGTTTATGATATAATGTACAGTTTTTGATATAAAGTACAATTCATGATATAAAATACAGTAAAACCACGATAATGAGACCACCTTCTGGACCCGAAAATTCGGTCGTAATAATGTGGTGATCTCATTATCAAGTTGAATTATATGGGAGTTATTGGGAGCTGGCCCAAAATATGAGGGGTCGATACAACAAGATGGTTGTAATATTGAGGTGGTCACTATTTGAGGTTCTACGGTACAAGTATTTTGGCATTATAGACTGTCTGATTTCTGTTATTCAACTGATTTTTTGTATGAAACATGTATTGACAAACAAATGGCTGACTCGGAGACGTGTTTTTATTTTGTTTCTTCATGTGGTATTGTTACTCTAATATTGTCTGAGATCATATTCCAAAGTTGTTATCGATATATAAGACATAAAACTTGAGATCAAGTTGAATTCTCAAAATTACCGACAAAACTCCATCTCATCGTATTTCAATTGAGAAAAAAAATGATTGAAAAAAGTGTTTCCTCGTTTTCTTGTTGCCTCATTCTATTTATGCTACGAATTCTCTAAAATCTTGTATTTTTTTTCACCGGAGTTTAACGTCCCACCAACAGTCAGGGTCATTTGGTGACTTTAACGGAGGAGGGGGACCCCAGGCTTATACCTGGGTAAAACCATCGATTTTCTGTAAGCTAGCTGGAAAGCGTCCTCACCTGTGAAATTTTGTCATGGGTGGGATTCGAACTCAAAATACTCACTAGCTCAGAGACCATAACCACCCGATCACGGAGGCCGCTAGACTTTTTTACCAATTAGAGAACAAGACAAAATAAACACAGATGAGTTTGAGATTCATGTTCAGTCTCGGGCAGTATATAACCTGAGGTATACCTGTAATATCTTCATAGCTTCAAAAACTTGAGCTCATGTTGTATATGTTATTTCACGGACATATCTAAGTTAATATTTTATACAACGTGTACATATATAATGTTATTACTTCTTTAATTTAATAATTACATACAGTTAAACCTGTTTGCGGCCACCTCCGAATAAAGGCTACATTTTGTCTTTCCCTTGCATGGTTTTTGCTCACAGGTTTGACTTTATATACACCTGATCCGTTAAACTTATATTATGTAATTATATACAGCTATTTTAGCTAAGATAATTACACCTATATTGTTACATTGCAGTTGTTGATCGCAATTTAAAATATATTGCAATATTTTTGAAAAAAGATCCGATCAATTTTGTAAACTAGTTTCTATGGCAGTTATGGGAAAGAAATATAATATGTGGAAGTTGTCATTTACCCACGTTTTATTTTGATGAATGACAGCATAATTAGATAATAACACAGTGAGAAACACGACACTACACGTATCTTGTATTTACAGTCATCAAAATTTTACACATATTTTGTCTTGTTGATGTTTAGAAAGCAACAAAAATTTGAGAATGAGATTTTTACAAGGTGATGGAAACAGATATCAAGTTATTCATGTGCAGTGACAGACCGGATGTTTAAATACACACAGTAATATTATTATTATAATTATCTCGTTTACATAAATTATGTAAATAAATAAAACACGCGGAAAAACGTTAAATAATATTTTGTACATGTACCGGTGTTTATATTTTATTGTTATAACAGTAATTTTTGAATATCAAATTTGGGTAAGTGCTCAAGTTTAAGATGTCATTACTCAATTATCTTAAAACAATTAATTATCAATAATTACTTTTTTATTAATAAAAAACTTAATTTTAACCTATTTTTGCGTGTCATTTTTGTAAAAGTTTGTATCATAATTAAGAAATACGTCATGAAACCATGGTCCTGTGGTTAGTGTGCTGGACTTGCATCCAGGCAACCCGGGTTCAAATCCTGGCAGCGGCAGGTAATACTACCCTCCTATGAAACTATGACAAAAATGTCGATTTTCCTCGACATGTAGAGAAGTTGCCGACTCCTTGTGGACAGGTTAGTAAGAACTAGTTAGTATCCAGTTCAGGAAAACTGGTTAGGTGAACCGGCCGCCGTATTTAACTGAAAAATTGTTGAAAAACTGCGTTAAACCCAGTGAAAAAAATGAATGTCACATTCTCGTACCAACTGTGTGAAAATAATAATTTACCGAAGGCGAGAATGTGAATCTATCAAGTAAAAGGCCTGCTATCTTTGTAAATATACATCATGTTGAATTATATATTATAACTAAATTAGAAAGAAACGCCACATTTAAGTTGAGATAACAATTTTTCACCTACTGACGTATCGGTTACAAATCATCTTAATAAGTGGATACATTTTATTTCATTAAAAACATAACTGGTAGAAAAAAACACCTGTTTAACTCCATAAATTGTCATTATCAGTTAAATTGTGTTTCTCATGTGAATTAGCCAATTTTGAAATGTTTTTCTACAAACGACAAATTAAGAAAACCTTCAGTAACTAAGTATAAAGGTCAATTGAGAGTTTTTTAATCAACTTAAATTAATTTTGCTATAAACCGCGATGATTTTTTCAGAGATTGTAAATATCATATTACACTATTATCAATGAGGCAATCAGGTGAAAATCAGACCAGCCATTAGAGATTTCATTGAAGCTAATCAGATCGATTTAGTTACATTAATGTAGCTTGCTTTGTTAAAATGGTGTTATTTCTTTCAAACATCTTGGATAAGTGTTTTTATATTTTATTATTCAATTTTTGTGTTAGTCCGTGCGTCCGTCCGTCCGTTCGGCAGATAATAAACGGACGCCTATATATGACTATATATACGTTTATATTCTGCATCATAATTATTTTTAATATTTAAAATCAATTTATTCGCAATTACAACCTCAGTCCGTTCGTCTGTGCGTTGCCATCAATCCGAATCATGCACGTACCTCGCACACATTAGGGCATCCTAGATTATTACATCGTTCGTCCGTCTGTTCTTTCTTTCAACTTTCAACGACTATGCTCTTATGAAATCAGCGTAAGAAATGATATTTCATGATTATTGATCATATTTAAAATAACCATCTGGCACTTTTCAGTGAGCCGCCTGCATTCACTCAATAAAACTGACAAACAAAATACAGTATTTTTATTTGATTGTAATGTGTTGTTGTATTAAATGTCATTATCTGTTTTGCTTTATTTGTTTTATAAATACATGTATTGTTGTTGTTATTATTGTTGTTGCTATTCTTGGTGTCGGCGTCGCTGATGTTTTTTTGTCTTCTCGCTTTAAAAAATAAATCGACATCTGCCGAAGATCGATGTTACGTTTTGAGTGATGGAAACAAAATATGTTAACAGTCATAAGTAATCACGATAATGAACACAGTGTGTGTCAGGTCATAATCTTCTTGATCAGTTTTTAGTACAACATGTGCACACAATATTAAGAAACAGCCACACTGTGTAAGTTATACATTTTGGTCACCTTTGACAAGTACAACATTATATCTAGCTATAACAATGAACCTTTTTGTTCATAATTTCATCTAATATTTAACTTATTCTGTTATATATAAATATCACTGTACCGGATTTCCACTAGACGTCAAAAGTTGGGTAAAAAATAACACTTGGCTGATGATAATTCTAAGAGTAAACAAATTTCTTCTCATTTTATCGTAAATTTGACCCTTTGGTTCGAATTCTCATGAGTGAAAAGCTTTATTTTACTGATTACAAGAGTCAAAATGCTGATTTTACGGCCCTTGTGTAAAACTGAATGTTCTGCAGCGCAGTAAGCGCCAGGGCCGTGCGTTCAACTTTCAGGGCGGTCAAATATTCTCGAGTCACCACGTGACAAGAATCTCAGAACGCACGCGCTCATTTTACATCAATGCTTATCATCATCATCCAAAAATGTTTCTTCTTGAATAATAAAGAATTTGCAAATTCAAAAAATATACTAGTATTTGATTTATCGTGTTTCAAACAACTCGTTACAACATCACATCACGTGATCACCCAGTCTGAAATCTAAATGGTCAACTTCTTTAGGAATTCCGACTGGTCACGTACTGTCTCTACATATAACATGAAACAATTAATACTTTGTTGGTATACATTCTCTTATTTTGTCCGGTTCGCGATTGTAAGTCCGGTTTAGAAACCGGACGTCTATAAAATCCACGAAACAAAGAAAAGAATGATTTACACAAACGACTTGTGTTTTATAATTATTCCATGAATTTATCAAGTTTTTCGTGTTTGCAAGTGGTACACGCACAAAAAACGATTTGCAGCTAAACACTTGAGTGTACTATTACAAGGATAGCTAAGATATCCCTTTGATCTTAAGACAACATCCGTTAATTTTATTTGCAATCAAAAAGGACTTTTATTGATTTTTATGTCACGTGTATTGGATGTTAATGTTCGTCACAAAGAATTAAATTATAGCCAGTGCTTTGTTTGTATGGATTTATGTTCGGGTGTCATGGTTAATATAAATAAACCCATAAATTCATACAATACAAAATCGTATGAAATATGGATACGATAAATCCACATAAATTTAGATATTGAAGATAAAACTTTAGAATCTCGCTGAAATTGTTTCAGAGTCACCATAGGGTTTGTTTACTGAATATAAACTGATTTCATACTGATGGTTAAATATTTTTAGACTCATATTCGTCCTCTCTAGATACACCGTAATTACAAGAACCATTGTCTTATGTAGGGGTCATAATGACGTGGCACTGACGGGATTCGAACCCCAGATAGACCGAGATAATTTCGGTGTATCTTAATATAAAAATAAATGATAACAGAAAATATGAATACTTACGCTGCCCCGGATACAATTAGCAGAAACACAAAAATCACAGATTTTATTTCCAAGTTAAACAAAGACAGTCTTCTGTCTGAACTTGATGTTTTATAGTCCGAATGTTCCATATTACAATGATGAACGAATTGGTGACTATACGCTGATTCTGACACGTCGTGCGGCGCACGTGATATTCTAGCACATTGACAACACGTGCTCTGCACGTTGTGTCGCGCGGTCAGTTCATGGTCACATTTTGTACAATTATTGTTGTGTGTAGACTGATTCAAACAATCGTGTCGTATTTTATCCTCTGTTCTGTAAATTATGCATGAACCAGAATGTGTCTTCTTTTTAAAATAACACTCGTCACTACAGACACCTAAGTTCACAGAACAATCAATACCCTCCATGTACAGGTCACTTCCAACAGTAACTTCCAAGCGGTCACAATTCATTTCGTCCTCAGAATGACCAAACTTCAGTTCTTCAATGGGTACGTAAATGTCCATTTTTCATTCAATTTCCAATTTTCAAATTTTCAGCAAAAAAATCACAAAATGTTCACAAAAACATATCTTTAACAAATCATGTTTTAAGATAATTCAAATATGACTTAATATCTCTTCTAACCATTAGGTTACACTCCGGTCCGTATTTACAGTTTAATTAATTATTTTTATCTTTTTTATGAGTTCACTACTAACATCATTATGTGACGTTTTAACGTTTTCACTGTAATAAAACGTTTATCCCTAAAAACCAATTATATTGTCTTAATATACCGTTAGTCAGCGAACTTTCCCACGTTTGAAAGGAAATAATAAATAAAAATCAGTAACTTTAAAGTGTATCAAAGATCGCATTAACTCCGATGTATTTTTCGTTGGTTACACTTTTGAAATAAAAAAGCTTGCGTCAAATAAATTAAGTCTATCACAGACGTTTTATTCAAATTAAACCTGAATGTGGACTGTACGTCAAATCAGTCTGCACGTTTAATCTATAATTCCTAATCATTAACAACAATTACAATACACTATACTCAGAACCACACACAACGTATTTAAGCAGTAATTAAGTCAAAATCGTTTTTGTATAAAAAACCCCACATGAATATTCATCACAAAACTTGTCAATCCTACAAGTATGAAGCATACGTTACGAGTAAAAAGGTGTTTCCCGATTTCAGCTCCTACGCTACTAAAATCCACCACTGATATAAATGGCCGATGCTCGATTCGTCCCTCCTTCAGCGCTGTTAATACCGAGCGAAAACCCAATAGTTAAGGAGCGTAATTGAATTTAACTGCGGAGTTTTTGTAGGATTGTAGAGTTAGTCACAAACAACCGGTGGTTATTCATACAGACATCAGTTAAACGAGTGATTGGTTTCGTGAAATCTTTTCACAGTTTTTTTTTTCTACACAATAAGACATAGTACTTCATCTCCACTTAAAGTCACACTTATGTAATATAACGGCTATTTTATGTTGTTGATTTATTCAACATATTATTTACAGTTACATGTATTATAAACTCCTAGACGAAGCAATCATAAGTAATTTAAAATTTGTAGATCTTAAATTTTGCGTTTGTAGGCGAAATAAAAGATTAATTTTAAGTTTTATTTCTGAACTCACCAGTAAAATACAAAATAAGGTATATCATTAATATCATGACGAGGGATTTCAAAATAAAGTTAAATGGGCGTTATAACTTAAAACCTTGGGGGGCAAACATTGTCTACAAAAACTCTTTTAAACCTTTAAAATAATTCTTCATTAAATTAATACTTAAAAAACTAACGTGTGATGAGACATTCTGCTTCAATTACTTAAAGATTGACCCACAATCATCAAGTACAAGAATTCCTTCAGTCTGAACAGCGACACATATTTGTGTAACACTATCACCTCCGTACTTTCAACCCAAAGTTAATCCTTATTAAACTGTAGAACTGTAATTTCAGGTTGAAGTGATACGTTCGCAACAGATAAAATCAACTCCCTTGACAATACAACCTCTAGTTTTGAATGATAATACAATGTACAACAACTCTATTACATTTTCAATTTTTCTTCAATAGTTTAATGTTTTCTGACTTGTTGAAAGATTTATTCTAACGCGAGTGAAGGAAATCAATCGCCAATTGAAAATTCAAACGTTCGCATTGTCGAGTTAAAACTTTACAATGATGTATGTTAATTGTTTTTCAAGCATTTGTTACTAGCGGGCTAAAGATCAATTTAATCAGGCTAGCCAAAAGGGAACAATTCCTCTAGGAAATCTCCGGATATTTCCCAGTCGGGAAACTTCAGGTAGTTTCGTGTCATCCGTTAGCTACAAATGAGTACTGTTATGGGTGTGTTGGTATGTACACCAGTGAAGTACAGTCTATATTGAGTGTTGATGTGCATACCAGTCTAGTGCAGGGTAAAGTGTGTGAGTGTTGGCATATATACCAGTCTAGTACAGTATAGGGTGTAAGTGTGTTGGTATGTGAACCAGTCTGGTACAGTGTATGACTGTATTGGTATGTATACCAGTCTGGTACAGTGTATGACTGTGTTGGTATGTATACCAGTCCGGTACAGTGTATGTCTGTGATGGTATGTATACCAGTCTGGTACTGTGTATGACTGTGTTGGTATGTATTCCAGACTGGTACAGTGTATGACTGTGTTGGTACGTATACCAGTCTGGTACAGTGTATGACTGTGTTGGTATGTATACCAGCCTGGTACAGTGTATGACTTTGTTGGTATGTGTATACCAGTCTGGTACAGTGTATGACTGTTGGCATTTATACCAGTTTGGTACAGTGTATGACTGTGTTGGCATTTATACCAGTCTGGTACAGTGTATGACTGTGTTGGTAAGTATACCAGTCTGGTACAGTGCATGTCTGTGATGGTATGTATACCAGTCTGGTGCAGTGTATGACTGTGATGGTATGTGAACCAGTCTGGTACAGTGTATGACTGTGTTGGTGTGTATACCAGTCTGGTTAATGTCAAAGTATTCACGGTACTTTTGTTCTCTTTCAAGATAAAATGAAGAAATTCTCGTTTTTTAAAGATGATTATGATAAAATAGTTGATGTCGTCCGCATTGTTATCATTAAAGAAAATCGTGTCTTCACACCTTTAATTGATTGTTAAGTATTCAAGACGAGCTAGCCGTAAATACATAATGTTCATTTCAAATGTACAACAAATATATCAACAAAGAGAAGTCAAAGTTTAAAAAAACATTTTAGATCATGATTTATCGTGATTTATTATTGATCAGATTGATAAATTTGAATTTGATTGATCGATGAATTCTTTGATGTAACATTAATTCGGTGTCTCAAAATACATTATTAACTCATGATGTTAATTTTTAATGATCGTGTAAGAAAATGCACCAGCTATGGATTTATCATACAATATGGTTGCTGTTTCTATTGTTGCTGATGTTGTTGTTGATGTTGTTGTTGCTGCTGTTTGCCATTGTTATTGGTGCTATTAATGTTGTTGTTTTTGTCGCTGTTGTTGTCGCTGTTGTTGTTGTTTTTGTTGTTTCTGGGTCATCATCCAAAGACTATTAAGCCGACTTCGTAAGAAAAATTACTACGGTAGTTCAATAATTATTATCCAACTTTGTAGTTCTTCAACATAGACACTGTCGCTTTACTTTGATAAAAATCTGCATTACTTGTCAGACAAATGCATGTTCAAACATTCATTAAAATGATTAATTGATTAAGACACTAAATACTATATTAAACACTAAATACATGTAGTACACATGAACCCAGATTTCCATACCAATCCTACTTATCTACTTCAAACTCCTCATACAAATAACTATTGACTAATTGGCAGAGGTATAAAGTTGGTTTTGTAATCTTGTTAAGTTTGTGGGGGCGTGGAAAATGTTATTTGAGTCGTTGATTAAACACAGTCTTAGAAATACCTGGAGTTAGTAATTAGTGCCTCCGGGAACAATAATATTAACACGAGCGTTATAACTGCTTATATTATACATAAATAGATATTCTTGTTTGTCATTCGATTAGCAGCCAGACAAAACACGTGGTGTAACATTACACAATGTTTCAGACGTAGCTTATCAACAAACAGTTCGTCCAATTTATTCCGGTCTACTCACCGACAGCACGATAAACGGAAAGAATTTCCAGGGTAGACTGAACAAACATGCTGATTATCTGAATCATCCCAGGTCATGGTTCCTTGTTCTGCTGTTGCAGCCGCATTTGTAGGCCGGGTACAAGTAGAAGAGAAAAGGTTAAAACTATTGGCCGGTTAAAATCAGCCAATAGAAATGCTTAGCACAGAAAGGTAAAATCCATGCGTACCGTCCAGACCAAGCCAGTGAGCACCCTACTGTCATGTTCAAAGGCACATACTGACTGGAGGACTAGCATCACTGCACCGGTCGTCTAACCAACGGCGTTCATAAAATTCTGGTACATGTATATATTTGTCGAGATTGTATTTGATGTTTGTTTTAAACTTCTTAAGCCGCCAGCATTCTGGGGACAATTGGAACCTTTCTAATCCGAACTTGTTCGGACTGACACAAATGTTCGCACCAGAGAGGTTTTCGGAACACAAAGGTTCCGAATTACAAAAAAAGCTTTTTAGCAGTACATATGTAATAATAAATCGGGACCAGCTGACGTGTTCGGTTTAGGGAGGATTCCGGGTTGGAAAGGTTCGGATTTGAGAGGTTCGACTGTATACAAATACATTTGTACATCTTAAATGTAAATTTTAGTCATTCTAATTGAAAAAAAAACGTGTACGGAGGCAGTATTTGCACCGTAAAACAAACATGCAAACACATAATTATCATTCATGAATTAAACACCAATTTATTTACATTTTTACTGTAGACAAATCAATGTTTAATCGTAGTCAATAAACGCAACTAAAATTGAATCTAGTTTCACCGTGGTCATTTTTGTATGATTCTGTCTTATTAACAAACGAAAAACCCGTCGTATAATACTTTCGGACTACATGTTTCTAGTCTCAATTCATCGACTAATAAATTCAGAGTGGACCAATATATCATGAGCGATGAGAATCGACAATAAATATTATTTCTAAATAGTTCTTTCTTAATTCATTATTTACAGCTTAATAAATTTCCAGATACAAAACACTGGTCGCACAAAAGGCGTCTAAATTAGTCAAGAATTGAGAATGGATGACTGGACCTTCTATGTTTACTTTGTCATTTTGTTAAACAAACATTTGTTAAAATTGACAAACATATAAATAAAAGAAATTTATACAGTTTAGTATTGCAAAAATTATCTTCAATATAGTGAAATACCACCCGGTTAAATTGGTTTGAATCGGTGACAAGCGTTTAAACAAATTGAATGACTGTAGAAAGGACTTGAAGTTTTGATAAGTTGGTCTAAATGAAATATTGGTTGAATATTATTGAGTACTTGTCGGTAATTCTCGTTCTTTCATCTCTTTGTCACCTATACACGGGGCTCGGGATCGCTTTCTTTCTCTTGGTGTTGAACTAAATGATTTCTGACTTTTTATGTATATAAATTAACATGATTCATATTTTATAAGCTGATAGTTTTGTATGATAAATGGGATCTTTTTCGGGTAGGTAGCTAATTAAATTCAATGACCAAGACAACATGCTGTGTTGAAAATACAAGTGAAACGTTTGTAATTTTATACCTTGACTTGGCACGAGATTTTCAATTTTAATCCTCCACATGCACGTGATTTCCGTGATACCTGTGTGGGCGTGAAGTAAACATTTTTTTTCAACGACATTAAATTCAGATGAAAAACTAAAACATTAGATAAATGCTGATAATGATCACGATACGATTATTCATTTCACACCACAAAAAAGGTAATCATCGATTTAATTTGTTTTTTATTTATTGAGTTCGGGATTTTATTGTTTTCATGGATGTGTTGTGGTTTTATATAACATAATTCATTCATTTTTTCGGTTGATCTAACTGAAGAACAAGACAAGTTACTTAGCTTTTAATGCTTAAATTTTCTTTGTTTGTAACTACACATTTGACTGTTATATCGAATATCGCACAAAGTCCGATATTATCGGAAAATGTGTCATCGTGAATCGTACTACATACTTGTAGTTGCATACGACAGGTATCGTTTTCAGCAGCGGGTCAAAGATTATCGTACACCGTGCCATTTATATTCGCATTGTGGTACATCGCACGATATTACTACACGTATATCCTACATCGATTCCGTATCGCTTGTACGATATATCGAATGTCGTATCGCACCGTGATGTATTACATTTTACGCGTGAATACATGTATACGATACGAAACGACTTGAACTTCGCGAAGCAAGTTCGTATTTTTTACAGATATTATCGTATCTCTAACAGCATCGATATGTATCTACACGATTATCGTTTGGTGTTTTTCGATGAAAGGTTTGCTAGATTATAAAAAATGATAATTTTTAGAATTTGCCGGTTTAAAACTATCCATTTTGTACTTTTGAAAATAAATAAATCATAGATACGTGTAATTGGTTAATGATTGATATGAGTTTTTATCTTTTTTTCCCTTTATCTCAAAGGTCTTTGGCCACACAGGGACATGATTGTATTTTATTTACAGCCAAAAAAAGTGAAAAAAGAATGAAATGTTAAACAAAAAAAATACAAAATCATGAAATGTCAATCTAGTAAGAATTAATGGATTACCGTCTTGTGACATTTTGTTCAGTAGTACTCACTTACGGCGTGATGTTTTGTACGTTCGTGAATTAATCTCTTTCATTAATGAATAATTAATTGGACGTTTGATGGATCTGGAGTTGACAAGAACATAAAAATGAATAACTATGATTTACTACCATTTTGAATTGTATGAACTAGAAGTTTTAGTGAGATTAATTACAGCAGTTGCTCAATAAAAGATAATTCAAATGTCAAATATTAGTACTCGTACCATCCTGAAATTGTTTTTGGCAATTGGTTTATACAAATACAAGACAGAAGTGTATCAGTGAATAATGCATCGACAGCTCAAAGCAAACATTGCGTACTTTAACCCGCGTAGACATTGCACTTACTGCCCGACCTATGAATGACAGCCACCGTAAGTAAAGAGAAATAAGACCTTTATACACAACTGTTTACTAGAGGGAAAGAAAAATACGGTCTTTATACACAACTGTTTACCAGAGGGAAAGAAAAATACGGTCTTCATACACAACTGTTTACTAGAGAGAAAGAAAAATACGGTCTTTATACACAACTGTTTACCAGAGGGAAAGAAAAATACGGTCTTTATTTGGTTCATCATATCAAAAAGTGTGTGATGAAGACTGGCTGTTATTTCAAGATTATCTTTACTCACAGGTGCTTTTTAACTCACGTTTGCCAGCGTTTGTAAAAACAGTGATAAATTGTTGAGCAACAAGTATAAGTCAATAAGTTTAAACTTAAAACACATTATGAATTTCTGTTCCATGTCATTAAAGTGCATGTAGGTACGTCATCATTGTCACAAAAACGTTTTCTTCGTAAAAGTGTCATAAATCTGCGGTATTTATACGAATTAAGCTCTATTCAAAACAGAATTTGCAACTACATATTAGAGACCAATAAAATTGATTTAAAACTGTCTTGTTAAATATGGCAATGAATTTTAAACCGAACATATAAACATTTACGTGGCAAATGTAAATATTTCTCCATATATTTAACCATGTCAAGTTTTTCTTTTCTTGTTTAAGTAACAAACACGGGTGATTTGTGTGAATTATGTATGCATAACTACCCTTATTTCGCTGCTATAGACACGGACCACATCAAAGAGAAAGTAACCAGTGTTATTTAATTGGTTAATACAGCGAATGACGCCGTGGCTCATATGATTAATAGCTTCATGTTATGTTTGCAAATAAACTGCTACGATGTGTGGTCACTCATAAAAAGCTAATATTACATTGTTGAGCATCTACTTAACGCACCGATGACATGTTAAAGTAATTGAATCGTTCAATATTTGGCATTTCATGCGAAAATAATCATGGTAGCTTTACGTACAAAAGATTCCCGGACTACGGACGGAAGTGATGTGGTATTTTCCCGCCTCAGTTTACTGGCGTTCGGAGGTTAATTTTAAATTCAAATATTGAATTTATTAAGAAATAGACTCTAATTATTGGAATTAATCCATTTGTGACGTCAGAAAAGATCACAAGGTCCCGTTAGTCATATTACGGTAAATATCAGTTTTAAAGAGAATTAAACGCCTGCAGTAAGGGATCCAACAAAGATACAATATTGTCCCGGTCTGTACCGGCCTGCCCCGAACGCAATCGACGCATCGGATGGTTTGTCATAAATTCATACATTTTCAGACTAAGCAGGGTAAGACCCATTCTACAAGTCTCTCAATGGCACATTTTGCGGTCTTATATGTAGAATCCCATTGTTTTGTTTTGAATGAATTCATTCAATGATGTAGTCGTATCGACGATTTTCCTATTAAATGTACATGTATATTCGTGTTCTACTATCTTCATGCCCTCACTTAACAAAACCCTACAAGGTTCTGTAACGGGTTCCGTTACCATGGCAACATTTTCAGTCCTACACCATCAGTTTTCTCATAAACAATTGGATCTCGACAGCATACATAAAAATCAACAAAGATCCCAAGTTACGAATTAATTATTTACATGATAAATTAGAACTTACAAGACTAAATATCTAAATTTTCCCGTCTTAAATTTATACATATGTACATGCATTACAGTACATTTGCAAGTCAGTTGTTTCATTCAGCGAAAAGTTAACCCAGGGAACGTCTGCATATTAATGTATGTGTTATACGACAAATGCAGACCCATGGAAGCAAAATGAATCGTATAACACTTTTAGTTTGTCTTTGACTACCATTATTCATTTAATTAACTTAGTTCAGAAATCGGAGCTTTCAACGAAGACGACCATTTTTACAGCCAACAACGTTCATTGACTGGGCTCGGAATGAGTTTATACATCGATGTATGTCGTAAAAATAGGACAGTCGTTCCATTGTTATATGCATAATTATTATTATTTGTAACATGCATAATTTCATGTGTAATATCTGCCATGTATCGAAAAGTCGCCAGCAGTATAATACCAAACTATGGTCAAATTGTTTTGAATAATTTTCGTTTCGCTTCAGTTTTATTGCTCTTTTCGTCGCATGTATCATGCCGCTAATTTCTCGATGCTTAATGATAGTGCTATCATCAGTGGTGTATCATACAGAAAAGATTTCTGTTTCACCTACATCATCATTAATCTAAACAGAGACCTATGTGTATGGTACAGGTCTTTGTTTTAAGGCTTCGCTTGTATGTTCTGTTTTGTTGGGTTTGCCGTAAGACGCCAAATTGGAAGGTCAACTGAATGTTGTGTTTCCGGTACGACATCCATTTTGTTTATATTATGTAGTCATTCACTAACGACATGCGTTATCTTGTAACATGACACAATTTTAGACAGGAAACTATGTCAAGCCTAATTAATAATACGTTAGTAGGCATGTTATTAATATGTGTATGGTTCATTAGTACGGTATTAAATAATACGGTGCTGCTGTGTAAATGTGTCTGTCGACTTTTTTATAACACGATGCGCTATTGGGCGGACAATTATGTCATTTGTACAAGGATTAAAATACAATTAATTTCTGAGTATTTCGTGGCTTATGGGATGTTTTGAATATCCTTTAATATTAGTTAAGATTAATACTTCAAATTTGCATCGTTCGTATCTTAGCAACGAGGAACGTCGGGTAATCCTTTGTATACGTTTAGATGCTGCTGCCGTAGAATCAGCCGCCATTTTGTTTATACATTTTAACGTTGTGTCTATCGCATAGCCAACGGTGTATAGATACAGTCTATGAAATCTGTCACACGGATTTAAGCCAACACAGCAATAATGTTTCCGTTAATGTGTTTGTATAAGACTTAACGATATCTGTATGTGAAATAATGTTCACTGATGTCCTATTAATGAGACGATAATCGGTCGTATGCATACCTTATTTCGATTGAAACCACTCCATTTCGAAACCACCGATCTTTCCAAATACCTTAAAAACTATGTTATATCGATATAAGGTTTATAAGGCATTGCGATAATCGGTGAAACCCTCACAATGCCTATAAACCTTATATCGATATCCACGTATGATTCCATATACGATAAGCACTATGACAATAACTGATCTCGTGGTGACGAAGATGTATAGTACTACACTTTGTATGTTGACATTTTGTAACGATTTTCAGTACCGACCTAAGTATAGGGATGACCAGTACTTATCGATAATAGGAATGTCATGTTAATAGGAATAAAGTCCTCTGTACGCTGTCGATATTTTATTGTTAAATAAAATCGAGAGATATATCGATGTTAATCGGTATTGCGATACTTCTATGAGTAAGTTCTGTAGCGACGGGATGATATTTACTTTACTATATATGAAAACCTTCGAGTACATGAATCAATGAAAACCGGCTTACGTATAAAAATATTTACATTAAAGAGTTTCATTCGTTGTTGAAAAGTGATTTTTTTTAAAAAATACTAGAAATTTAATTTCAAATGAATAAAATTTTTATCGCAAATTGTCTTGTGTAATTGATATTGGTGTTTATTTTATGTTATCGTTTAACAATTATGTGTTAATTGTTAGTCATTTAGCTTTTATAGAAATTTCTCATTTATTCGGACAAACGACTGATTCATAGATCCCATCCTTGTCATTAGAGCTGAACAAAAACAGTTCATCATTTTGTGTTAGTTAAATGACCCGACACGTTCCAGATCCCGCCATATTGTATTCGTACTCAATTTATCTCGCTCATTTTCTTTATCTTATCAACGGTCGTCAGTGAATCGAGAAGGTATGAAAGCTTTCAATGTGACAAAAATAGGATTAAATCGCTTGATAAAAATTCATTAGGGCAGCTTCGATCGTTTTGTACTTCTGTCGATAAGTGAACAAGGCACATTTCTTTGATAAAATGTTCATTTTGTAGCGATCTTAAACTTTAAGTGATTTCTACTTAAATAAATATTTGAAAAGAAAATATTTTATGAACAATAACAAGGAGGTAGGCCGAATACTGTTAGGTTAAATTAGCATAGTTTTGTAATATGATTTTACTTTGATGTCTTGTTAACAAAGCGGCATCGGGTAATTTTCTGCGGATCCAATTACCGAACACGGTGGTTAATTATACCTTCCGCCTCGTCCGCGTTCCATGGACTTTAGGCAAAGTTATCTGAAGACCGCATTCAAACAATAAGCCGTATTGAATCGTTTTCGTTAAGCACGTGGTGCAATTAAAAACACGGTGAATTTAAGGGATAATATTTGTCTAATAGACGGTACACAATTCTCTAGCGTATAAATCAATCCATTAATTCAGTCTATTAACGTAAAAACGAAACCACATGCGGTCAAGTAAATTATGCATTGGATATAAAAAAGGGAAGGTTGATGGATAAAACTATCCGATCTTGTTAACGTTTGATTTAATAAGACGGGATAAACGAGATTTTGGCATGACGTGGTTTTAGTCCTAACCGAAATTCATGCGGGTTTTCCGGGTGTTAACATTTTCTTTCTATCAAAGAAAGATGACACTGACTGTGATACTGAGATACGTATGATGTGCTGGACACAATGGCCGCGCCAAAATCTCATTTTACCTACCTGTTTAAAACATGACTATCTGGCAACAACGGAAGAAAATCTGGAATACTCGGACAGACGAACGGACACATTTGTTTCCTCGCAACGAATCATTTTATATCAATCATGCGCTGATTAATTCAGACCTATTACAGGCTAATGTCAGCCCAGTTAATTAACACGTGTTCTACAAAAATCATTAGTAGATTTTGCTACGTGCCAACTAACATCGCAGCTGAAAAACTGAGTGAAAGACCAAAATGTTCTATAAAAATATGGTTTATAACTTCATTAATGATGCTGTTATCACCTGTAGCAATTATACGTTACCACTTTGTTGCGAATACTTCAGACATTCCACGTTCGCACGTAAAAATCTCGGCATGTACTTCAAAGCCACGGCGGTGAAAGAAAATGTCCTTAATTCAAGAAATGATATATCGATAATTAGTCGACATGTATTTACATAGACGATAAAAATACTCATAACGCCAACAACCTGTCGAAAATAAGGCTTAGTTTTGTTATAAAATGTAACACTGCGCTATCTGGTAACGTAATAATCGAAGCGTTACCTTTCTGTAGCGGTAACGGAGGTTTAAACTTTCCTCTGTTTATTCTGAAGACGTTATTGCTAGCAGATTTAGAACGTACCCCACTGTGCCAATAAAGTGACCCGTCAGTTGCACTAGGTTTACGTATTAATCAGAACTAATATTGCTTTTTAATGATTAAATTGTTGATTAACTTACCAACACAAAACAATCTCTAACATAATAATTAACAGGTGGTAATTAATAACATCATTTTCATATAAACGTAACCTACATCATACTACAGTCTGTAAATAAATGAATCACATATAACAACACGGAAGGCGTTCTCTCAAGGTTTACATAATGAGTTTGTGCTCAAAATGAAACATTAGTAAGTAATTAGTTCATTATAAACTGATATGGAACTCGTGCGTTCACTTGTTTTGTGAATATCAGAACATGACTAACAAGGTGACCTCACCGTATTACATACAGGTAACATGTGCCCAAAATTTCCATTTTTATATAAACCTGTTTATGGTTGTAAGTAAAAACTCAGACAAACCTGAGACTAAAACATGTGTGTAGAACTCTGTAGGGATAACCTATCACATGATTAGGACGCCTGATCTTTGTCAGAAACCTGGTGACCAATCCCGCTATTCTTTAACTACCGGCCACGTGACTGAAGCCCCAGTTTGGTGATATTAGTCACGTGACAGTTCGGATGATACCAATACCTCTACGTGTATATAGATTTAATCATTAATTTCCTCTCATTTTTTTATTCAAGTAATAGAAATCCCCCCCTTTTACGTACTTTGCTGCTCTATGACGATGCATTTCGTGCGAATTTAATATATTTTATATTTTATCTCTTCCTTCATTGGAAAATGTTATGATGCGGTTGACAATATCCATGTATTATATTACATTCCTAAAACACATCACTGTTAGCCACTTGTCTACAGTATACTTTTCCACTATAGTTATGTAAAAGTCAATGCAGCATGTGCCACCAAATACATTTTTATCAAAAACGAAAACGAAAAAAAAACACGAAGTTCTAAAAATGCGAGGGAGAAAACCACTACAATATATATATAATTTCACATGGGATTGTCTCCCTTGTTAGAATGAGTATCATATGACGTTTATTTTTCGTACAACAAAATTTAATAACAAGTTTCTGTCATATTTAAGGTTAATTCATGAATAAAAAAGAATTTGTGAAGATATTATATAACGAACGTCAAATAATTAAATGAGGTACTCGACAAAATGTTCAGATAATTAACGCTGAAAAAAGTTACGATGAAATATTTCTAATTTTTTCAAAGGAAATGGATTCTCATTATCTGAGGTAATGATTCATTTCAAAACATGCAAACTATTCTATTTTTTACTTTTTCTTCAAATCTGAGCTTGATTTGTTGACAATGTAAGGTTTTCATTCTGATTTGATCAAGCAATTAAGAAATGAATATCGCCTAGTCATCCTTTTTAATTGTGTATAAATTTCTCCACTGAAACAGTCCGTTACATCAATATAAAAATCGTATTTAGTTTCGCATTTTAAGCAACGTCATATTACGCATTTTAAGCAACGTCATATTATAATCGGAATTTTCATTCGATAAATCATTTTAAACATTTTAAATATCATCATAGCTGTCTCGATCTTGTTAGTCATAACTCTCAGAAATTTTTGAACCAAGTCTTATAGATCCAGTCTGATCTTGTGAAAAGAAGGCCATTAGGCAGAGACCACCCGACTTTAACCACCGAGTCATCCTGTCGGTCTGGTAAGGCCGGAAAAACTGTCCTGTTCACGGTTACCCGACCTTCCCTATTTTTTGGCGTCACCCATCAAGTTTCTACCAGCAAAATCCAAATAAAGTATTTGGTGGACGACGAGTACCTGCAAAATAGGAGAGCAAGGCTTAGTAGATAAAAGTCTTGCGATCTACCTGCCCTATTTTTTTAGTCAAGTAGTTGTAAGCATGGGTATTTTTTTCTAGCCTGATATGAACATATTAATTAATTTTAGCATTTGAATAAAGACAATCTCCAATATAATTATATCACTTACATCACTCATTGTGTCTCTTTACAGGGGTTTTTGGGCCGTTTTGACGATCGATATTCGGTCGCTTACCTAATGGCAAAAAGTGTTTTTCCCCAATTGCAAGGCGAAAATTCCCAATTCAAATAAGAAAAATAAACATTAATTTACAGCAGTTCAAATGTTTATTGAATCTGTAAATCATCTAAATAACAAAGTTATCAACATCTAAAAACAAAAATAGCATAATATTTGTTATTCTTTAGTATTATTTGTGTATTTTAACTTATTTATATTCATCGTGACTTTTGTCCAAAAAAACATTCCCAATTTTGGGGGTCGGGTCATGTTACCAAAGTGCTGAGAAATAAAGAAAACTGCTTTAAGAGGTCTGAATAGTTGGTCGTACTTCGAAAAACTGCGAGAAAAAATATCGTCTTTACCAAGAAAATCTCATTCAGACACAGAAGAAATGTTTCGCGACCTACGGAAAAATTCATGATGACGAAAACTAATCGAGTTAAGCGAGTTCGTGCTAACGAGAGTCAACTGTATACGTAATTATATGACATGAATTACACGTAACTGAGACACATATTCTTTTAATCCTTCGGTGATATTTGTTTGCAGGTTTGATTGTTTGAAAATTTGTGTATTTATTTCGTTACGTGTTCAGAATTTTGTGAAACAATGATTTTAAGTTCACTAGTTTGTCGCTGTGATTTGATTGTAAACAAACTGCAGATGATTACAAATATCGTGTACTTCATAAATAAACCAAATTTGTTTCAGCAAAAAAGGATTATATTCAATTGTCCATTGCTTTAATTATAGGTATGCCTAATTGTGTGGAATTCCAGTATTGACCAGACATATCAGTTCACGCGGTATACGGTTATTTTTATATGACTGTACATTGTATACATACATGTAAATACAGGTACATGTAAATACTTACATACACACGGATATGTATATACATGTAAAGTATACTCAGGTAATGAGGAAGACCGTAACTATTATACTGACGTCAGAGATCATTAATATTTTTAAATCGTCATGGTAACGACGCATATTTTAGGTATACTGTAGATTTGTGTTCATGTATTATAAACATAAACTGTTATTACAACACAGGTTTTACCACACAGCCAACCGTTTCTACACTGACGTCATTTACATTTTTGTCTCTATAACTAAAATTATGAAATACAGAATAATACAGAATATCGTCATAATATACACAATGTATTTATATTATAACGAGTACATGAATATACGGGAACTAGAAATTTACGTCAAAATGTACTCAGATTTCTTCCCGTATTTTATACGCACTAAGGTGACGATAATTATCTTCTAAATACAACTAATAATTTTATTAAAAACAAAATGGTGATGATAATAGTATAAGCAGTACATTTGTAATTATATTACGGTAAAGACTTCACTCAGCAACCACCACATTATCAACAACACCTCATTATAACGACCACTTAATTTCTGTTCGATTTTCAATATTTCCATTATAGTTCAACTTGATAATGAGGTAATAATCTGATCTGCGGCTTGTGTGGTCACTTATTTTGTGGATACAAAAAAAACAATTCCATTGACTCGAACAAGATTTCATAATGAGATCATTTCATTATCTAAACTAATTTCTTAATTCTGTCTCAAAGATTATTTTAATTGCGAAGTTTTCCTGATTAGAATGATTAAAGCGATTTGTACGAATGTGTTCTGTGTATATCAAATATCTACTTGATTACTAAATCACTTATATATAACTACTAGACCTTGAATAAAAGCTAATTGTTTGTCAGTTGGGCGAGACAGACCTTGTTGTCAGTTAAATCGGGTACTATATATTACAGTAACCTAGACTCTCTGATTAAATCCATTTAATATTTCGAAATTACATCACTGGAAATACCCGAAAATAACACTCGGTTATTTATTTATCTCAAACGCGATGAAAAACATAACCTGTAATGTATTTATCATTAAGTCAGTATGAACTCAACAAATAACAAAGATTGGTTTATTCAGACTTAATTCTATAAATATTAACACTTAATATATCGTTACAAATTGAATTAATAACTTATAGCCAGAGAGTTTAAATGTTGATATAACCTGTTAGTGGATACTTAATGTGTGCGGTGCTCAATTAAACAAGTGAGATTTAACATGTTATTTAAATTAATTATTTATGTAAATACGTCCTGATTAATATTTGTTTTTAGTCAGGAACTTGTTGCGATAAATCTACCAGTTTTAACGTGTACTACGATTTCTACTTGGAGTATTCAAAATCATTTGTGACATTGACTGTACATTATAAAACGCGCAGCCGGAATTTAGGCACCGCGCTTATTATGCAATTTATCCGTTAGTTAAACATTACCCGGAAGTACTTCATCCGAATATTGTCTAGTGAGTAATCGGTCAATTTTATCTCTAAAATCCTCTGACAGTAATTTATGATTCGCTATTTGGTATGAACATTAATATCATTAATTCAAATAATTTTTATCTGACTGCTGTAAAGCGAATTAATGTCATTGTTAATTTCCAGTATGCGAGTGTATGCAATTGGAAGAATATTCGTATCAAAACCTTTCGTACCCAACCGTATATTCATGCCTTTGTTATCGTAATGTAAATATAGTTGCTTTGTTTGACAACTTACAATTATGTGATAATGGTATTTTATTGATACACTATCGAAGTTTATTATTCATTTGAATTGTGATAACTGTTACCATATGTATTGTTCACGGATCTTTTCTGCACTCGCATTAAAATTTAAAATCTAGTGATGATAAAATCATACATTAAAAGTGCACTTATCTGACCTTCTTAGATGCATTTTTTCTTCTTTTTCAGACACTCTTTAGGATTCATTGTCAATAATGGCTGAATGGTTAACCAGAAAATGATAACTATGTTTTTATAATAAAAAACTGATATTTTTCAAACGTAAACTTGTGCATAAATAAAGTTAATATCATGGCTAATAAATTTGATCTGAAGGAAGAAGTGATAGCCAGTCGATCGGTTCATGCTCCGGCCACAAACCCAGATGAGGAACATTTCTTACCCATAATTAAAGGAGAAATCTTAACTGTGATTGGTCAGAGATCAAATTTAATATTATTGGTTGAGAATAGGTTTAACATTCAGGGATTAGTGTACTCCTCTCATGTACATCCAGCTGACATCTATCTCTATGAAGATTTCTTCTTGTGTGATTTCACCACTCGAATGGCAGAAAAAATCTTGTCCGACAAAACGACTGGAACATTTCTTCTGCGCTATAACTCACGTGAGACTGATAAAATTGTAATCAGTGCAAAATTCAAAAACGTGATTCATTACAGTTTCTCGAAATGTGGTGGTGGGATTGAATATAATGGGATACAATATCAGTCTATACCAAATTTTATCAACAAATGTACCAATGAAAAAATTTTGGATGGTTGCCTCAGTAACTGGTTGAAGCATTCCGACCTCAATCTACCCACTGTGAATATTGGAAATGTCATCACCCTTCAATCTATACAGATGAGGATAGTTGGTATGTCAGTTCTTACTCTTATATGAAGTGTAAATGAAACAGTTTGAAAATGCATCAATCCCCTGATTCATAACAGGGTTTTTCTGTCAATAGCAGGGGCCGTTTACATGTGTCCATCGCTCTGAAAAAATTTTTAAAATCATTCAGTTTTCCCCTAAAATTCGGTTTACATAAAGTTTTTCTTCCCCTTTTTACAAAAATACTGTGTTGTTTTCCCCAAATTTAAGGGAAAGGCCCCATTCCCCTACCTGTATTAAAAAAAGCCCTGTATAAGTATATAGATGTGGACATTATATGTTAGTATATAGATGAGTATATTATATATTAGTATATAGATGTGGACATAATATGTTAATATGTTAGTATATAGATGTGGACATTATATATAAGTATATAGATGTGTATATTATATATTAGTTTATAAATGTGGACATTTTATATTAGTACATAAATTTGGACATTGTATATATTATATATTAGTATATAGATGTGGACATTATATAGTAGCACATAGATGTGGACATTATATATTAGTTTATAGATGTGGACATTATACATTAGTATATAGATGTGGACATTATACATTAGTATATAGATGTGGACATTATACATTAGTATATAGATGTAGACATTATATATTAGTATATAGATGTGGACATTATGCATTAGTATATAGATGTGGACTTTATATATTAGTATATAGATGTGGCCATTATATGTTAGTATATAGATGTGGACATTATATAGTAGTACATAGATGTGGACATTATATATTAGTATATAGATGTGGACATAATATATTAGTTTATAGATGTGGACATTGTATATTAGTTTATAGATGTGGACATTATATATTAGTTTATAGATGTGGACATTATATATTAGTACATAGATTTGGACATTGTATATATTATATATTAGTATATAGATGTGTACATTATATATTAGTATATAAATGTTGACATTATATATTAGTACATAGATTTGGACAATATATATATTGTACATTAGTATATAGATGTGGACATTATATATTAGTATATAACTGTGTACATTATATATTAGTATATAGATGTGGACATTATATATTAGTATATAGATGTGTACATTATATATTACTGTATTATTATAATAATGTACACATCTATATACTAATATATAATGTACACATCTATATACCAATATATAATGTCCACATCTATATACTAATATATAATATCCACATCTATATACTAATATATGATATGTATAATATACATATTATATATTAGTATATAGATGTGGATATTATATATATTTTATACACAAAGTGCCAGCAACTTCTCCACATATGGAGGAAAATTGACATTTATGTCAAAATTCATAGAAAAGTATGACCTGTCACAACCGAGATTTGAACCTGGATTGCCTGGTAACACATCCAGTGCTCTATCGACTGGACCATGGTCACAGCTGAGATTTATAATTTTTATTTGTTTACTGTTACAGCTGGAAATGTTGCTGTGGCCATAGAAGATTTCCCATCAATCAACATGTTATGTTTATCTGTTGTGAAGAAGAAGCAATACACTGTGATACGAGCTTGTAGAAATCCGGACTGGTTTATTGTTCGAGATGAGAATGATCAGGAAGGGTAAGGAAGAAACATAACATGCATAAGTGTACGGGACTTGTTTTCTGTGCTAGAATATAGATTTGAAACTGGTACCCTGTTAGAAAGTAGCTCATTGACTGCTTAACTGATAGATTATAGATTTGTGACTGGCTCTCTGCTAAAATATTACTGATGGACTGGTTGCTCGCTAAAATATGACTGGTTCACTAATAGTTTTAAGACTGGTTTATTGGTTAAGTAACGGGTAAGTGAATGGTTTAGCACTGCTGTATAGGTGGTGATTGACTTACCAGTGAAGTATCATTCATGAATGAGACTGCTAATATTGATTCTTAACACTATCAAAATAATGTCTAGATGATGGAATTAATGTCTAAAATTTTAGCTAGGATAAGTCTTAAAAAACTGTAATACATGCTTAGTTGAAGGAACAAAATTTTTTTACTGTGAAAGATTCTATTTTCAGACAGTTTTGAAATCATGAAAATTTTGTTGGAAGGACAAAAAACCCAAGATGTGGCTTAAAATATTTTGTACAAGGTTTTGTATTATCTTATCATGTGTTTCAGGTATGTACCTGGCTATGTATTAGACTGTTTTATACCTCAATGGTTTCATGGACAGATAGAGAGAGAAGATGCTGAGAGGATGCTGAACAAAACGTGTCGTGATGGCACATTCTTGATCAGGGAGAGAACGACAAAGTTAGGGATGTATGCACTGTCTGTCTGGTGTCCTGATCAAATTGTTCACGTACCTCTAGGTAAATAAAGTTACAGTCAACACTTGGGATTCCTAATCCTTTTAGGTTCAAATAGATTCAAAACAAAGTGCTCAGATCCTGTCAAATCTGTTAAAAATGATGTTTTTACTTGATGGAAAAAATATTCATGTTTTTGGTTACTTGATTGAACAAAGTAGAGCAGGTAGGTAAAAAAACTGAAGATACTTTTCATACTTTGGAGGTATGATTCATTCCCAAATGTTTCTATACTTAGGATATGTTGTTGGTGCCAAACAATAGGGTTGGTCAGGGGGACGGTAAACATAGATATTTTTGTCTGGCTTAAGGTATCCTCCTCCCCTTGAGTGTTTTTTTAATAACACCACTGAGCTGATTGCCTCTTGAAAATAAATGTCACCTTGTGGATAATGTCCACTATATTCCTACATTTGTTGATGTTGTAGACAGTAAACTCTGAATTTATACCAATTGTACATGAAGGTCATATTGTCCCTAAATGGTGGCTTTAGTACGTAGGTTTAATTATGGTTTCTTCCTACAGTTATTCGAAAGAAAAATTAAAATCCGACACCTACCCAAGTTTTGAACATTCGACCTTAATGGTCTAAGATGTGAATATGATTAGTATACTGGTCTTAGGCTGCGATGTTTTGATTGGTCTATTTTAAAGCTCAGCCAGGAATCCACCAATCAGATTCTAGATGAGTTTAAGACCAGTCTGAATTATTTTATGATAAGGTATTAGAGATGGAATTTATATTACTGAAGAGTGGTGAAGGATTAATTTGTTCATAGCAATTGATTGTGTGACGTTATTGTTTATCTGTGCATAAGACTAAAAAATTCGTAAGAAAAAATTCGTAAAAAAATAAGTAATTCTTACTTGCAGGGCCTCTGTGGTCGAGTTGTTATGATCTCTGAATCAAACCCAGGGCCAGAAATAATTCCCATGTTTATGGTGTACGCCATGGGTCTTTCTTTACTGTTAAAACTGGAAAAGTCGGCAAATGATCCTTGTTGTTTGTGTGATGTTAAGCCCTTACAAAAAATGTCTGCATGTTAGTAGCAAATTTCCCCTTTTCACAGTCTGTTATGGTCTTTCTACACATTAGACTGTGACCAATATATTTTTTTCTTGTAGCATATTCAAATGGTCAGATAACAACAGGGGCCGATCCTAAGTTACCAAAGTTTACCAGTATTCTAGAACTTGTAGACCATTATAAACAAGAGACACGATTTTGGACGTCCCAGGAGGAGTGTGTCCGCGTGTTGTTCCCTTTGTCGAGGAAAGAAACATCATTACCTGAGGAGATCCAACAGATGGACTTGGATTCTATAGAGATGTACTTCAAAGCTTTGAAGGAAGGGAAGGAGCATGTCAGAGACATCAGGTATACACTTGATCCTAAAATTCACTTTAGAAGTATTAGCCTACTTGTTACTAAGGCATAATGATAAAAACATGGTTAAAAGTTTTCCTTAATTTTCCGGAACCTCTGGTTTCCCAGGTCTGGACCCTACTGGTTTTTATTGTTTTTGGGGCACTTATGTTAAAATTTCCGTGGTTTTTGAAATTTTCAACTTTCACCCATGTAAAAATGATGTTGTTATGGTTACCAGACAGACTGACTCTCTGTTCATTGATTTCAAGATCAAAATGATATTTCAAATGAATGATGATTATGTAAAATGTTTGAAATTGAATGAATCTTTATTTTTTTCTTTGAGAAAAAATAAGTGCTTTGTTTCTATTTACCATATATTTTAGCATGTGATAATGCTAATTTACATTTATTTTGTTCTACTGTTGTGAAACTTATCATTTTAAAGATTCAGAGGAAAGTGTTTGATTCACAAAGATATGTTTTTTTCTCTAAGTCTAGTTAATGCGAGTCTTTTAATTGATTGGATAATTGATTCACTAGTTGACTAAAATGATGTAAATTTAAATTAACAATGAGCATGATTAAGCAGTCTCTAGAAATAATTTTTTAAAACTTTGAATGTATCATATCTTATTTTTAATTATCTGTCGGTTTATATCTGTTTAGATTCAATGTTATCATCAGTGTTCCTACTCACTTCTGAAATTGGGGGTACGCTTACCCTTTAGGTCTGAAATCTGGGGGTAAGAGAAGTATTTTGGGGGTATGAACAAATACATGTATATGCATACATCGTAATGGATGTTTCCAGAAAATCTGCGATCATGAACACTGATCATGAACTTGTTATATTTTGTTCTTGATTCATTCAAATATTTTTTGACTATGTATTACTATTTCTTGATATTTTCATTATACTTGTTTAACATTTTCTCTCATATTTCCCTAAAAATGGCCTCTCCTGAAGTTCAGCTGCTCTGTTTGTTTTTTTTACTTATCATATAGCGACATAAGCTGTATCTGTGTTTGTTTTATGTAGAAACATTTTTTAATAATATCATTCAAGTCTTTCATGAAATATGTCTGTATATATGTATATTTTAGTTTCTGTCTAAATGTCTTCTGAGGTAAGAGGATGTATTATATTGTCAACTTGTTTCATGTTTTCTCAGTCAAAAGTTTGTTTTTTCTGCAGCTCTCACTCTCTTGCATGACTCGGTGCCTTCCCCTAAAGCACGATCTTTCTTAAAGTGGACAATTTCTCATACAATTAACTATCACTCTTAGTATGATCAATCTGTCTTGTAAAGACTGGAAATGTTTTCTTAATGACTAGTTCTGTTTGTTTAATATTGTTAGTGTCACTGATTGGAAAGAAGAAATATGACTTTGATGCTCTGTTGACCTTTATACACAGCTGACCTTTATGCACAGTTGACCTTTATGCGTAGTTGACCTTTATACGCATTCGACTTTTATACACAACTGACCTGTATACACAGTTGACCTTTATACACAGTTGACCTTTATATGCAGTTGACCTTTATACACAGTTGATCTTTATACACAGCTGACCTTTATACACTGCTGACATTTATACACAGCTGACCTTTATACACAGTTGACCTTTATACACAGCTGACCTTTATACACAGCTGACCTTTATATGCAGTTGACCTTTATACTCAGTTGACCTTTATTTAGAAATATGTTTGGTCTATTATATCAATGTATGTTTTATGTAAGAGTGACCGGTGTTCACATGGTGGCCTTTATTGTCAGTTAAGTGTTAAATGAGGTTATACTATTGTCACTGTGTCCATTGTGTTACCCTGTGATAAATGTATTGTCGTACATGTCTGTGTACTTCTCATACTGTCTTGCTTTGTCTCAAGTTTTTGATAAATGGCCGCCTCATCTCTCTGCTGTTTTCAATTTTTTTCTTCTCATTTTCATGGTGCATTATTCTTCCATTTAAAGCTTTTCTAAAAAATCATTAACACACTATGCTTTTTGTAACAAAAAAAAGTTTCATTTTTTACTGAATGTACTGAGTAAAAATATGTATCCATACTATGATGTTTTATATTAGATATTGAATAATTGATAATATATGGTTTTAATTGATGATATACAGTAAAACATGGTTATAATGAACTCTGATATTGTACTGAATTGGTTACAGTGAAGCACTTATTTTCCTGCTATTACACCTAATTCATTTCAGTGTGATGGATATCGTGAAATAATATTTAAGTAACCAGTTGGGACCTCAGGAATCTTTTTATCCATGTTTTACCATATTTGAATTAGTACTAGCCCATTTTTAGTCACCCGGGCTCAAAAGTGCTCATGGTGAATTCATTGAACCCCTTGTCCGTTGTCGTGTGACGTGTTTTATGTGTTGTCAACAATTGTTTCAAATGAATTCTCCAACAACAAAATCACTGAGCCACTAATGTCAATCAAACTTTACAGTAATGATCGTAGGATATTTCTCTGTCAAGAATTTTAAAATGATGCCCCTGCAGTCAAGATTAGCTCTACCCGGGGGGGGGGGGGGGTTCAAATTGGCCCACCCTGGGGGTCACACGTATTACATAGTCTTATTTTAGAGAAAACTTTTAAAAATCTACTTGGCTAAAAGTCCATGGCTCAGATATTTAGTGTTAAGTGTTTTGTTTTACAGTCGAAACTTGTTATATTGAAGTTCAAGGGACAATTGTTTGATATGTAAATAATTGGAGAAATTTGACAAATTGGTTTACTTTGTGGATCGATGGTCAGTGTGTTGTAATAATCATTTAAATGTTCTATTTTGTGTACAGGTTAGGAATGAAACAGGGCATTTATAATTTTTATGTATTTAAGACATGCAACATTTATTTAAAAAAAACTACTAAAAGATACAAACTTATTTACATGATCGTAAATACTGACATGTTTACATCATTTTCATTAATTGAATATCAATTTTGTAGTTCATTACAAAATATCCGAACATTTGAGAAATTAATGTTTGTTGGAGGTAAAGGTGCGAAAAATTCTTTTGTTAACTGGTGACTTAATTGGTTCTACAGAGATGGTCACTGTTCATTTGAAAATCAATGTTTGGGTCCGAAAATGTACTTTTATATGCAAAAATATCAAGACTGACGAATTGGAATAATATATAATATAAATATATATATATATATATATAAAATAATAATATGATTTTTTATGTGTAAAAAGAGGGATAAGATTTGGGACATGATAATATTGATATGAACAGGATTTTGATACTAGCCAGTTTGATATAATAAGTTTCTACTGTATTTGATATTGTCAAGTGGTTCTCTGATGGTATTTATCAAATTTTCCTGTGTCAAATTTGTTCTGTCTTTATAGTCATTTGTTTACCAAGTTGTCCATCCATCAGATTATCCATCCTGACCCTCTTCTTTAAGAAACTCTAGATAACCAAATGTATGTATATACTAGTACAGTACAAACCAAAGTCTTATGTTAGATAGCTAGAGGTACTTAAGTATCAAACATGTATCTAGATAAAGACTATTGAATTAGTTTAGCATGATTATTTGATCATGACATGTTGATGAATGTTACAGTTCCAGTGAACGAATGTAGGGACTTGAGAAATTTTGCTGAAAGATAAACTCTGTGTTTATTGTCAAGTTTATCTATTGTAAATTAGTAAACAATTATTTTTATTTTTGTTAATTTCAGGTTGATGGTGATTGGTCACCATGGTGCTGGGAAGACGACCTTGACTGAGAGACTTATGGGTAAACCATTCACGCAAGTAGGAAGTACTAACGGAATTGAGATCCATGTACGACAATGTCAGTTTAACATAAAAACGGGAAACTGGTCTAAAAACAGACCCGGCTCTGCCTACCTTGACGATGATGAAACTCACAGACTCAGGTGATAAAATATTCTCAGATAGTCTATGGACTTGAGGCATCCATGGTCAAATGGTTATGGTCTCTGACTAGTAATCACTAGCACCTCACTGCTGAAGCTTGAATCCCACCTGGGACCATATTTCACATGTAAGGAAACTGTCCATCTAGCTCACAGAAGGCGATGGTTCTTCTCAGGTTTACCTCCACTGTTAAACCTTGAATAATGGCTAAATGACCCTGGCTGTTGGTATAGCATTAGACCCCAGTGAAAAAAAGTCTCTATGCTAATGTGAAGAATATGTGTAGATTCTCAGAATCCTGAGGCTGTGTTGGCATTCAGATATTCTATATACAAAAATATTGACTTTGAATTTACTTATTTCTTAAAATAATAATGACACAAAGGTTATTTACAGTCAAACCTGTGAACAAAGGACACCATTGGGAAAGAAAAAAACATGGCCTTTATGGACAGATGACCTTTATTTGGAGGTCAGTTTGTTCTATATAATGAGTAATGTTTTTTCAAAGAATTGCCTTTATTCACAGGGTGGTCTTTATTCACAGGAGGCAACCAACACATGTTTGACTGTAGTTCTAAACTTTGTGTTCTATTCAAACATTTGTTATTTATTTTAACTTTCAAATTATGCCAATCTTTGATACAGATCACTTCAGACTATATATCTACAACATGGCCGATATTGACCAGCTTGGGAGATACATTATTTATTTATTAATATTTCAGGTTGTTACGTCTGCTTGAGTCCCCTGATTGTGATGAGGATAAATCTTCAGTTATTGAAGAATTCAAACGTGTTGGTTCCCCGATTGACCCGATACTGCATAAGAGCAGCTCGGCTGATCTGTCCAATCACAACAGTTCGTCTGCTTCATTGTTAAACCTTGACTCACCTTCATCTAAAGATCTCACATTCTCTCTTAATGATTCCCCGGTCGCTAACGGTAACAGTGGTGAGATGGTCTTGAGCTACGAAATTGACACTGACAATAATGATATCTCTAGGTACAAGTTCTCTGAGGGAACGCTGAAAATGATTGAGACGACATTTGGTCGAAAGCGGCATGAGTCTAAGACTGATTCTAAAAACTGTCGTCTTGGTTTTATCTCGATGTGGGATTTCGCCGGTCAGTATATATTTTACGCCACCCATCAAGTATTTCTGAGTCCTAGAGCAGTCTACCTTCTTGTGCTGGACCTTTCCAAAGGGCTTGACCATTTTGTTGAAGACGAAGAGTTTCCTCTGGAGTGTAACGACATGCAAGGTCGACTTGTGAAGGATTACGGGGACTTCTGGCTAAGATCAATTCATACATTTTGTGGTGACGTACCTGGTCAGCCGGCAGTCATTCTTGTTGGTACTCATAGAAACGAGATGGAGTGTGCTTCCGAGGATACGGAAGAATGTCAAGAGAAATTTTTTGAAAATTTCCGAAAACTATTGGAAAATTCTCCAGTAGCTGATCATATTCAACCTGAACAATTTGCCATTGACAACACACTGTCTGATGAAGAGTTTGAACCTTTGAAGAAAGCTATTGTAGATGTTGCTAAGCGACAGAAACACTGGAACCAAGAAATTCCCGCAAGATGGCTTCCTCTTGAAAGGTAAGGTGTTCTGTGAAATTATTACTTTTTTTTTTCAATTACCTATTTAAAACATTCAGTAGTTAATATGTTTTATCATTTAATATATTTACATATTTGCTCTGAAATGTTTATGTTATTTATTTGGCAGTAAGTTAGAAATATCAATAATATCTAAGTCACTTAACCATTCTTACTTAAACGTAGTATTTTATGAGCTATCAGCAATTTCCCTTTTTCAACTTCCTATGCTTGAAAACTTGGGCAATAACTTACAAAGGGTTCAACCCGTTGATCTAAAGAAGGGCATATAACTCTTGTTTTCTTGTTTCAGGTCACTGAGCAAGTTACGAAGCAGTAATGTAAAGTTTGTCTCCCTTGATGATGTGTTACAAGCTAATCAAGAAAATGAAGTAAAAATTACAGAATCAGAAGAAATTTTGTTGTTTCTCAGGTAAATTTTGTCATTTCTTAAGTAAAGTTGGTTGTTTCTCAGGTAAAGCTTGTTGTTTCTCAGGTAAATTATGTCATTTCTCAGGTAAATTTTGTTATTTCTCAGGTAAATTTTGTTGTTTCTCAGGTAAAGTTTGTTGTTTCTCAGGTAAAGTTTGTTACAAACACTCTGGTTGAAGGTTAGAAATCTTAAGATTGATCTCACTGCTGAAATCTCAATTTTTGTGTTTGGAATTTCACAATTTGAGATCCAAAAAGCGAATTTGTTATACTGTAGGTAACAGTGTGAATTTCAATGTGAACATTTATTTTAAAAAAGTCAAGACTTACTACACTGACTTAATTAATTATCACTTAGTGCTGTTTTCTGAAACCTGGAATATTTTTATTTTAGTTAATCTTGCTATTGTTTTCTATACAGTTATAGCAAGTATAAATTAAGCCATCCAAAGATGGTTTGTTTTCTGTTATGTGGCCTAAGCTTTTAACATTAAGCAGGTATTTGTTTGTTCTGAAAACAAAAACCTGTCATTAAAGAAATTTTTAAAGTACTGAAACATTCTTTGGTCAGAAGACTTTTTAATCAGTTGGTTTCTGTAAACCAACAATTATTAAGGATGGCCTTTGTAAATAATAATAATTTTTGCTTTGTCATATGGACTCAAGTAAGTGTGGATCATTGGTTTTAACTCTGAAACCATTATTTGGATCAATTTTTTATCAAGAAAAGTCCTGGTATAGGTTTTATTACAATCCTTATATTTGACTGTTTTTATCTCGCTGTAGGTACCAGCATGCTGTTGGGTCACTGATTTACTATATTCTTATATTTGACTGTTTTTATCTCGCTGTAGGTACCAGCATGCTGTTGGGTCACTGATTTACTATGAGGACGATGAACTTTCTGACAAGGTTGTACTAGATCCGCAGTGGATCATTGATGCATTTAAATCGCTCATTACATCTAAGAAATTTTGTAAACTACATTCTCGTTTACGCCCATTGTGGGCGGAGCTTCAAGAAAAGGCGGTACTTAAAGATGAACTCGTCACAGAGATTTGGAAAGATGCTGACTTCAATAAGGAGAAAGAGATCCTTTTGTCTTATATGGAAAAACTTGACATTATCGCTCGACCAAAAATAATACCAGAGGATGGAACAAACATCAAAGTGGATTTCTACTTTGTCCCAAGTCTTTTACGCAGTACAAAGCAGACCTCATGTGTTCAGAATATGTTCCAGCTAACACAAAGCTCTACAATGTGTACTCCACATCTGTGTTTCGTATTTGATGAGGGGTTTATACCACCAATGATCTTTCAAAGAATGTTGGGGGCGTGTCTGTCTAGGTACGCTTTGTTCAGTCCCGGTGGTGAGGTCCATATTTATTGTGATATTGGGATCTTTAAACTGGATCCCTGTCATTGTTTTGTTTTCCGTATGGATCAGACGATGATGAAGGTACAGGTAATCAACATGGTGAGAGAACAAGTGAAACCATCGCTGTGTGATAAACTGAGGCGATTTCTCACAAATCAACTTGAGAGAGAATTGTGTCGATATCAACAAAGTACTCCGTTCTCTGTGTGTATCGAGTGTGACGACCCTGACAGAACGTCCAATGAACTTTTGAACTGTAAGGAGTTATTGAAACAGGAGAAGTTGCCGTGTTATGCTCATTCTAAGCTCCACGTTGTGAAGGCTGATGTAATTCTGTCGGCGTGGTACCCTGACTATGTCGACGTACCAAGTGGACAGACCACTCAACACAACTGGTTAGACAGCGTTCCTAATAAGATCAGAAAAAGAACTGTAACACTTAAAGATTTGAGCCGAATATGTCAATGTCTTGGATTTAATTGGGAATTTGTCGCTATTGAGTTAGGGGTCACAAATGTTGCCATTCAGCAAAGTAAACTAGATTACAAAGATAGGACCGCGATGCAGATTTATCAAACATTGCTGAAATGGAAAAGTCGTGAAGGAGAAAAGGCGACCATTGAGACACTTGTACAAGCAATACAACAGAATCAAACAGTCGAAGCTAACTGGGAAATCATCAAAAATGTCGTCGACCAGATCTCATAACAGGGTCTGTTGCCATAGAAACCAATCATGTGATTAAGTTAGTTATTCTTTTGCTGTGGTTTTTAAGAATCAATTGTAATATTTTTTCAAGTACATCCATGAAACATGAAGACAAGATATGTTTGTATGTTAAAAGTGATACCATTTTTAATCATTCAAGTTTGAGATTATAATACATTGTCTGAAGGCCAGTCTACAGTTTATGTGATGGGTTTGATTTTCAGGCCAATCTTAGAAATATCCAGTAGGCAGTATTCATAGACTGGTGTTGTGTCTGATTGATTAAATTTTTGGACCAGTATTTTAAACATCCAAACAAAAACAGTATTTATAGAATGGTTTGAATACTTTGTTGAACAACTTTTAAACTGGGTAAAAACGTGCAAGTCCTTCATATTGTGTGTTGAACTATGGTGTACGAGTTTCTCTTGAAAGGAGTCTAAAATAAAGCTAGATTTTATATGTATATAAGCTGTCGGTAATTCCTCTCTTTATAATGTTGTGGATTTGTATAAATATTGAATGATATATAATTGAATGAATTAATTTCCTTAAAAAACTAATTTTTATCCTAGTTTAATAGTTTCATCAGAGTTGTCCCCCTTGGTGTATGAAATCTTAAAATTTTAATGTATTATCAGCCATTATTTAAGTATTTTGCTAGTTTTATATTTTTTTAGATAACCTGAAAAATAAAAGATGAATTTGTTAGATTTAGGCATTCTGAATGTATTGAAAAACTATTTATTGATTTTTTTTTGGTTATTTTAATAAAATTTTTTAATATTTGATGGCTTTTTCTCCTTAATGTCTGCATAGAAATATATGTATCTCTGTCACAGTATACAAAGTACTGAAAATACTGACTTTTTGTTTAATAAATGAACCAAATAGTGATTACTCCATTAATACCTCAGATTCATTCATGTATTAATGTTGTGTTATTTATATATAGCGTTATATTGTAACATTTGAATATCTTCACAGATATGCACTTGGTCTGTCATTCTTCTCAAATTTCCATTCTTGTGTTGTCAGTGTATTAATTTGGAGTCAGTTTTGTGCCATGTTGAGAAAGTCTAATTTTCAGAGTTGAGTGCACCACTTTTTAGAATTGTTTGTGATTGTTCATACTGTAGAATTGTTAAAAATTAATTTTTTAGACACTGTTTTCATGACAATGTAGGTTTAAAACAAGCTGAAATATTGAAATGATACTGCTAAACTTATGGCACCGAAATAAAATCTGGCACATCCTAAGTTCTCATGTCAGGCTTCCCGAAAGTTGCTGGACCGTCAGACATGACGGGCAAATTTTGAGCAGGTCCAATAACTTTTCATTTTGTCAGACAGAAATTCTAGCTTTGCCTGACCAAATTAGGCAAGTATTCCTGCAGTTTTAGAAGCCTGTCATATTTTTATAAATATAATGATTGTTAACAATTTTTTTATTCAAAAAATCACTTTGTTCCTGTAAACATCATCTAGCATTTTAGCTTTTAGCATGATAGAACTCTTTGTTCTCGTTTCCTAATTATCATTATCTTGTCTGATTTTACAGACATCAGCTTCCCCACCCACCTCCAAATATCATTGAAAGTCTAACTGTACTTAATTTCTTTTTTCATGAAGCTTTTAGTTCATATTATTCATAATTTTCCTTATGATGTGAACATACTGGTTCATCTGTTTCATTAATTTTGCAGCTAACATTTGATTAAAAAATTCAATGTGTTTTTTTTTATTTTTTTTTCACACTTTGAAAAATTTTGTTTCTTGACATTTGATATTTTTGGCCTGTCTGGACATTTACAAAAAAAGTGACAATCATTTTGTGAAAGCAAAACTTTTTGAACTTTTGTTTGACGAGGATAAATTTTGATAATTTTGGGATTAGCTCTGTATGTTAATATGCATGTATTTATTTTCTTAAATTTTGATTTTAGTCATATTTCGTTTTATTGTCATATTGAAGGAATTAAGAAGTTTTGATTGCATTTCTTTTATAAGGGTTTTTTTTTATTTTAAAATTCAGAGTCAATATTTTTTGAGATAGTATTATTAATATATACTTTGACAGAAATAGAATATTTTTCTTAAAGTTAGGAAATAATTTTTTTTTCGAGGTCAAATGTTGATGTTTAAATATTCAAACAAAGTAAACTTCAAATATTTGTAACATTTTTTTTTCATTTAAAAATTTGCTCCAATGTAGGTAAATTTGAATTTGAAGTAATTTGAGATTGTCAATTTAAGATTGTGGACCAGTTTCTGTATTTACTCTTCTGATTGGTTGGTTCTGTTTGCAACAGTTTAAATCAACCAATGGCAACAGTGTATTTTCAGACTGGTCTCCAAACTTGTCATTTTAGTACAATCATACCACAGGTTTATTTATACACAGTCTAGATTTTTGTGCCAAGCATTTCTCAGGTAATCAAGGAAATCACAACTTGTTTTTTTTTCACCTTTTACATTACTTTGTTTAGGAGAATTCAATGTTCAACTTGCTGGCCCTGTAATCGGCTGATGAAAAAAGACAGCTCAGCTGTTTATCTGAATGTTGTTGTTAAGAATACTATTAAAATCATCGGTTCTTTGTATAGACGTAACACATCTCAAGTCATTTGTCCTTCAACTTTGTTTCACCTTTGGAAGTCGTACAAGAATTGTGGAACTTAAAGATTTTTTCTTCATGTAAAACTCAGGAACATTTATCAGGTTTACTCATTAATGTGTACAACTGAGAAAAAAAAATCAATAAAAAAGAATTACTAACATTGATACCTGTACAAACTCAGGTGACAACCATTAGAATCGATGAAAACATACTGGTTTATGATAATACGCAATAAGGCTAGAATTAAAATTGTTAGCTTCTTCACGGTTCAGAATGAAAATATGGAATCTTTGGAACGCTAATACCCTTATCTGCTTGTTAGTAAAATGATCAATTTTTTCATATTTTACTTCTCTGATACAGCTTTTTTACTGATTTTGCAGATTCTTATGAAACTTGGCACACACGTTTGACATGATGGTTATATCCAACCTATAACAGTTCAAAATGTTGTAGAGGCATTCTACTTTGTGTCTATGACCTTTGTCTGTTGCTATAGTAACATCTCTTTGTATTGTAGGAACCAAGGTCAGAATGCAAAAATTCTGCCTATTATACAAAAATATGTGAATATACATTAATACTGACTTTTTTGTTACTTAAGACACAATCTAAGTTAGATGATTGTATTATGAAACAGAATAATTGTGTACATATTCTGATGTGTTAATAGCAATCTAAGTGCTAATTTATTTACCACTTTTGCCAAATATTCTTTTGATAGAAGTTTGAGGTTATACAGAATTAACTTTGTCTGCCAGTCTGAAAAAACAAGAATCTTATTGGTCGTTACTGAGCAAACTCTTGGAATTAACCAATGAAAATGCGTTATTTTTTGACTGGCATACAAATTAAGTTGAATGACTTTTGCTATTTATGCAATATAGTAGTGCTAGTCTGCTGCAAATAAAAAATAATTGAATGTTATCGTAAGAACTTTTAGCAGTAGTTGGTATTTTTGTGTAAATGTGATATATAAAATGTACGTAATATATACATGATATTGTTAGTGCTATGCATTTCTGTAAATATTTGCTTAATGAATTGTGCTGTCACCATAACAACACAAACTCTCAGTTTTTAAAGTGACTTTATTCCCTGGCTTCCTGCGTGGAATCTGATTTTCAGTTGTAGGGCCAGGAAAAAGTTGGGAATAGTATTAAACTCTCTTACTGTGTATTGTTTAAATGACAGTATTATTTTAAAAATTTGTGTATATGTAGTTAATATTCACACACAATTTGATATCTTCCTAAATTACAAAAGCATTGTTTGTATGGATATTTTTGATAATTAAGTTGGGACATTTTGCTAATATTAGTGAAAAAGTTTGTAAATATTACAATTTTTGTGGACACTCGCTGTATGAGGCCATATTAGCCCTCTGTCTATAAACATTTGTTTTTGCTATTGATTCATTCTATTGATTTTTTTGTTTTAATTGGTTGTAATATTAATTTTACTATTGACAATACTATTTGTTTAGCTATTAATGCACAGTTTATTACTGTTGATTGAGTTATTATTGTTTTTTTTCTATTTTGATTGTTCCAATAATAATTTCCTGTTTATTCTTGTATTGTAGCAATAATTCATACACTCAAAGTGTTTGTACTGTGACAACTGAAATATTGGTCTTGTGTCTTTCAATTCCACTGTTGTGATAATTATGGGGTACCTTTAAATTTGAAGATTGATTACTATGGTACAGTACCTTTAAATTTTGTTATATTTTTTTATTGAACTTAGTTTGTTAATGAGCAAAGAACAACATTTTTTCTGTAGAGGTTTGACCTTTAGAATGTTAATTTTCCATGACAGTTATAGCGCTTAGTGTTAATTGATCAATTAACTCATTAATTGATTGATTTATTAATTATTGATATCATAAAGTTTAGTATTAATTGATTGGTTTATTGATTGATAAATTAAATTGTAACTGCTACATCACATATGATTAATTGATTAATTAATCCATTCATTGATTTATGAATCAATGAATTGATATATTAATCATTCAGTCAGTTTATAATTACTCAAATTCACACAAATGAAATAGGAATCATTGCCTTGTGGTTGGTTCAACTTTAATTTAAACATTTTCTTGCATTCAGTTTTTTAGAAATTGTACTTTGGACTTCTTTTAGAAAGCTGAGAAATCCACAGTGTGTGCTGGATTTTAATATTACATGCACAAATTAAAACCAAAGCTAGCTGGTATCTTTATGTTGTACCTGTAACAAATTCATGTCTTAATAATATATATGCAAGATAAATTTATCAAAATTTGCTGAAGCCAAAACTGTCATGTCTTCCATTGTTGTTCAGTTAACACTCTGTTGATTGATTGATTGATTGATTGATCAGTTATCCAGTTGATTGATTGATCAATTGGTTTATTGATTAATTAATTAAGTGATTGATTAATCTATTTTTCTTAGATTGTTTATGACTCCTTGTTCTATTTGGAATAATTGCAAGATAATATATTTTAATATATTTTTTGATGATTTTCTGAATTTGTGGTTTTAAGGAAGTACTGTTCAACAAAATATGCACTTGATTAGAAATATCCTCGTATGTGTATATTGTGTCATAATTATGTTGTGCAAATTTTGTATTATGTAAGTTTTTAAACTTGTTACAAGTCTAAACATACATTAAGCCATTATCCAGTCAAACCTGTGAACAAAGGCCATCCTTAAAAAAGACAATATGTGGCCTTTATTGACAGATGTTCTTTATCAGTTGTTCAGAGGTCAGTTTATTCTAAATAATCAGTGATGGTTTTTTTCAAAGAATGGCCTTTATTCATTGGGTGGCCTTTATTCATTGGATGGCCTTTATTCATTGGATGGCCTTTATTCATTGGATGGCCTTTATTCATTGGATGGCCTTTATTCATTGGATGGCCTTTATTCATTGGGTGGCCTTTATTCATTGGATGGCCTTTATTCATTGGATGGCCTTTATTCATTGGATGGCCTTTATTCATTGGGTGGCCTTTATTCATTGGATGGCCTTTATTCATTGGATGGCCTTTATTCATTGGATGGCCTTCGGAGGTTACTGTTAACACACAGGTTTAACTGTATGTGAAATCATAATCTATGTGTGGAGATAATGGGCAGAACTTATTTTTGTCTATGTTTGAGGTATGAAGACTTATAGTTCATATATTTCTTAGTCAAAGTTCTATGTTGCCATGGTTACTAGCATTTTACAGTTGAAGGGTTTTTTAAAGTTTTTAGCTCACCTGAGCACTTACTGCTCGGTGAACTGTAGTGATGAGTCAGTCTACTCTGGCGTCCGGCGTCCACACCTGGGGGTTGTTAATGCTCTATTAGTCACATTTTTGAGCGAATCTTCATCAGACATGGTCAGAATGTTCGTCTCAATGATATCTTGGACAAAATCAAACATGGGTCATCTTGGGTCAAAAACTCGGTCACCAGGTCAGACAGAATGGAAAATTGGTGACCACTCTAGAAATCACAGATTTGATTGGATCTTTATGAAACTTTGTGAGAATGTTTGTATTAATTATCTTGTAAAATGTGGCGAATATAGGTCATCTCTGGTCAAAAACTAGGTCACTAGGTCAGTGCACCAGAAAACCTTGTTAATGCTCTAGAGGTTGCAATTTTGTTTGAATCTTCATCAAACTTTGTCAGAAGATTTGTTTAAATAATATTTTGGACAAGTTCAAACATGGATCATCTGGGGTCAAAAACTAGGTCACCAGGTCAAATCATAGATGAACCTTGTTAATGCGCTAGGGGTCGCAGTTCGATTGGAAGTTCACCAAACCTTGTCAAAATAATTGTCTCAATGATATCTTGGTCAAGTTCAAACATGGATCATCTGGGGTCAAAAACTAGGTCACCAGGTCAAATCATAGATGAACCTTGTTAATGCGCTAGGGGTCGCAGTTCGATTGGAAGTTCACCAAACCTTGTCAAAATAATTGTCTCAATGATATCTTGGACAAGTTCAAACATGGATCATCTGTTGCAAAAACTAGGTCACCAGGTCAAATCATAGATGAACCTTGTTAATGCGCTAGGGGTCGCAGTTCGATTGGAAGTTCACCAAACCTTGTCAAAATAATTGTCTCAATGATATCTTGGTCAAGTTTGAACATGGGTCATCTGGGGTCAAAAGCTAGGTCACCAGGATAAATCATAGAAAAACCACTCTAGGGGTCACAGTTTTGATTGGATCTTTGTTAAACTGTGTCAGAATGTTGGTATTAATGATATCATGAATAGGTTTGAACATGGATCGACTTAGGTTAACAACTAGGTCACCAGGTCAAATCACAGGAAAACCGTAAAAGATGCAATCTTTACTCAGGTGAGCGGAAGAAGGCCATCTTGACCCTCTTGTTTTTGTTAGTATTGACTATTTTTTTAAACTTTTAGTTATATTAATGACATTCTTAATTTCTTGATAAGGGGCCTCTGTGATCAAGTATTCATGATCTCTGTCTAGCAGTAACTAGCCCCTCACTGTCTTGAATTTGAATCATACCCACAACCTGAAAACATTCATATCTTCACATGCTGTCCAGCTGACTTATGGAAGGTCAGAAGTTCTACCCAGTTTTACACCTGTGTCTTTCTTCACTGTTAAAGCTGGAAAAGTCGCCAAAATTACCATGGCTGTTGATACGATGTTAAACCCCGCAGAAAAAAATTCCTTGATGACATGTATTTAGTTTGAGACCTTAATGTCTGACTATATTATTAGAATCTGTGTAAATGTTTTTCTTAATGATTTAGACTTATAGTTAGTTAATTAGTTAATTGATCTTGTAATCATTATAATCTGGTCATATTTTAATCATATATAATATAAATTTTACTATTTTTGATCTCATTTTGCTTATTTAGTTTTATGCCAGTGTTTGTCTTTTGTTTGTCTTCTTTTCTTCCATCTTGTCATGTTGTGTTCAATATTTAACTCTGTGTTTTAATCTGTGTACTTAAAAGCATATTAGGTTTCTTCAGTTACAAATTTATTTTCAGCCAGCATCTGTACAGTAGAGCCCGGTTATAGTGAATTCCTGGTGATTCATATACTTACTTCATTATATCCCTAACAAAGCTGTGACTGTGGTCCAGTGGTTCGTGTGCTGGACTTATAACCCGGCAATCCGAGTCACAGCAGATTAAACCCTTCTATGAAAATTTGACAAAAATGTCGATTTATCCTCCATATGTGGAGAAGTTGCTGCCTCCTTGTGGAAGGGTAAGTTAGTACTGGTTAGTGTACAATTCAGGAAAACTGGTTAGGTGAACTGGCTGCCGTTAATATATGAAAATTTGTTCTTAAACCCACTAAAAAAACCCATCCCTTTCAACAACAATTACGGTATATATTCCCTTATAAATGCCCTTCCCCTAATAAACACTCCCTTTTTTTGACAAGAGAAAACAAAAGTGACTTACCATGTCAAGCTATTTAAAAGCTTAAAGAATCTGACATTTGGACAATTTTCAATGGTTAGCCTGTGGTTTAAATTTATTTTAAATACATATTTGGCAACTTGTTTCAAATTTTATTTTTTGTTCTCAATTAAATGCCTTCTCTTTCAAAATGTAACACCCCTGGAGGCGCTTATTAGGGAATATACGGTATACAAAGAATGTTTCCAGGGAAAAATAAATACTTCACTGTCTCTGATTCTTCACAATGCCTGAGTTCACTTGTTCCTTGTTTCACTGTTATATGTCATCAACCTGGTCCTAATTGTATCGAGTTATCTCAGCTTAGATGGGTCTCAAACTAAAAATGTTCAAGAAAATAGATTCTGTGTTAAGTAATGTTTTTTCAGTCTGAACAAGTTGTTTGTATGAATTAAGTGGTAGACACATCTGTCCATGATGAAAAAAATACTTTGTTTTTCATCTTAATTTTCATTTAGGCTTATAGAAAAAAGCTTGTTTCCGCGACCCTGACTGACCCTATTTTTTGCCACTGACCCTATTTTTTTGCCACTGACCTTATTTTTTTGCCACTGACCTTATTTTTTTGCCACTGACCCTATGATTTTTCGGGCAAATTATAATTTTGCAAAGTAAAAATAATGTCAGTTATATTCTGAAAAAAAAAATCCCCAACTACTGACCATTTTTTTCAGAGCAGTAGGGGAAACAAGTCTTTTTTTTTGCCTTATATGTAAGTTTAATATTTAACTTGAGTAAACTCTCAGTTTTGGGAATCCTTGGTCTGTGTTCATGTTGTCGTTGTTTCCTATGGTATTAATGGTCTATCCTAAACATACACATCGACCAGAACTGTTGTCATGACTATAATAGTTTCCAATCAGCATTATTACAACTTCATGTTGTTGTTGTTGTTGTTGTTGATGTTAATGATGATCAGTTATGAATGTATACATTGCTAAACCTAAGGGCAAACTTCCGATATTTTGTCTATTCATGTAACTCTGTTACTGTTACCAATTCTGCTGTTTTTTCTTCTCTTGTTCCTCCTCCTGCAGCTGCTGATGATGATGATGCTGATGATGATGATAATGCTGATGATAATGCTGATAATAATGATGATGATGATGATGATGATGATGATGACGGTAATCTGAATATATAATCTGTCTTCAGAACTGTTGTCCTTTATTATCATAATTCAGTTATGTGTACACTTATCACTCTGGTGTTCTTCCTTCTCTCATGTCTTCTCTTGCTGCTGTTGTTGCTGTTGCTGCTACTGATGAAAATTTGGATGATGCTGATTATTTAATTTGAGTATTGCAATGGCTAAATTTCTTAAAGAAAGAATATCTGAATTAAAAGAAAAATCTAAGATTTATAACCCTGTAACCTAGACTTGCATATGATGTCAGATTTATTGCCCTTTGGCCTAATCTTTGATGAATGCATATTTTTTCTAGTTCTTATATTTATATATTCAAACTCAGTTGTTAACTATACAGATATTTTTCCTTTCTTTGATAAAATTGCTCAATTATAGTTTTGGTTACCCCGCATTTTTAAAAATGAGGCGTTTTTCACTTTTACACTTTGTGCATAATTTTTCATTTATTTATTAATTTGGCAAGTTTAGCTGTACCTTGTTCCTTGTGACTCATACTAAAGTAGTGCTCAGTAATAAGCATTTTAATCAGGGCAAAATGCTTATTCTTAACTTATTCAAATACATTTTGTTGGTACATGTGTATGTTCTAGCTTTCATAAATTACGAAAAAGCCTTGGGACTAAATTCCACATTTTGGACCTGAAGAGTTTAGATAAAGAGGAAAGATTGAAAGCCAGTCCATATTTTTGTGGTTGTAATGATGAAGTGGTCATAATATAGAGATGGTCACTGGATGAGATTTTATCTAAAACAGTTTAGTAGGATGTTAAGTCAAGAAAGCAATAATTTGCTCAATTTTTGTCATTATTCAGTTTTTTTCAAATCATGAGCTGACTTAAAATGATTATATTAATTAAATTACACTTCTTTTGTAATACAAAATGTACATGTGTATTGTTTTCTGAAAGTTAATCTTGTCTTAAATTGAAATTATTTATTTACAATTTGGTTATTTATTTATTTACAATTCTGCTATTTGTTTAACATGTGGCTCAAATAACATTTTCATAATTCCAAAAATACCAATATCAAAATATTAGGTGAAAAAGTCATTGAGAATTAGAATCACAGTTCTTGGTGTGAAATCTGACTTTGGAAACCAGTCTCAAAACTCAAGCTTTTGATTGGTTGATTTGCATTAAAATTGACCAATCACAAGGTTGGTTGCTCAGATTGGTCTTATTCATCAGTTATTTAACATTATCTTTGTTCAATAATTTTTCTGTAATAAAAATTTAGTATATCAAACAAGCTGCAATTTTGTCACCTGGCAACATTTTAAGAAGGTAATTTACTGATGCCAACTTTTCATTTCCTGTATATTTAGGGATGTCTGAGTTATTTTCACTGTAATGTTTGTCTTACATTAATATTCATTTATAGACAATTTTTGAACTGGTATATTAGCAGTCAGAAATATTGTTATCATTCCACTGAATTGTCAGTAACTGAAATGAATTCTAGTCTGTAACTTAAAGGTCAAGGTTATTAGGGGACTTGACTTATTGCCTGTTGAATATCTTGTATGTTTTTAATTGTCTGTTTAAAATGGAATTCTTCAGTGAAATACAAAATGAATAATAAGTTGGTCAAACTCTAGTATGAAAATGAAATTTTATCCAGTAGGTGAGGAAGAAAAGAACAGCCTTTTCAAGGTGATCTTTTGACCCTTCCTGTCTTGAGACCTAAAATTTGTTCAGGCCGCTGGCCTGCTTTCTGGCCATTTTTGCACATCTGAATGCTATTATATTTTTAAACACTTTCTATTTGTGTTGTGAAATATTTATATCACATTCAGTATGAGTTGTTGGTGCCTATTATGAAATAATGCCTACTTCTTGTATGTCTGCTCATGGATATATGACACTTTGCCGAGTTCAAGGTCAATGTCATATTTAGATATAAGGTTAAATGGACTGTTTGTTAGAGACAAAACTTTTTTTGTGTGTTTCAAATAACTTCCATCTTTTTTATGTAATATTGCATTTTTTTCCTTGTATGACCTTCCATGAAAAATGACCCTATTGACTTGAGGTCAAGGTCGTGGTCAAGGTCATATTCAGATAAAATGTCAAAGAATCAGAGACTGGAAAACTGATTATTTTTTAGTATTTGTTATTTAATAAATTTTTTTCATGTTTAATTATAGATAATAAAATTACTGTTACATGTTGTATCATAAACATTATTTACCTTCTACTTGTTACTTAATGATGCAGTATTTTTTCACATACAGCATTTTTTTTCGTAAAATTGTACTATAATGTCTTATTTATACAAACTCAGACTCTCCTATGTTCAATTGATCTTTTGATTCATTTTTCTTTCTGTAGATTATATATTAGTGTTGTTTGAATAGTTTTTATATAAAACATATTTGCTCATTAACTGTAGTGTATTCAACTACCAAGTTTTGTGTCAAAATCTTTGTGTTCTCAAGTTTTGTATTAATTTGTTACATGTACATTATTTTATTTTTGAGGGGTGTTCAATAATTTCTGTAAAAAATCCTTTTTTTTCTTATGACATATTTTGTCTTTATTATACCTGGTTGAACAAACAAAACCTTTTATTTATATTTTAGATGACTGTACGAGCATTCCCATGCCCTGATACATGTTTTTAACTAATCATATTTAGAATGATATAATTTATTATATAATTCAATCATGGTGTACAACCACCTATGAACAGGGGCTATACTTTAGCTCTGATTTATTGGTATAATAGACCAAAAATAAAAAAAAAAACTGAACATAAACCAGGTGAGAGTAACAGCCATATTTAATTCCATCTTAGCCCTGTCAGTGGTCTTTGTTAATCAGTTTAAATATTAGCTCAAATTTGGTCTAAAAAGAGCGGAGAAATAAAGATTTTGTTCAAATTTATTGTTTGGTTGTTAATTATTGAACATCCCTCGAAGTTTTAGCTGCAGCGCTTGCTTCCATAGTTATTTGTATCACAAAATAGATGACTGAACAAATGAAGAGTATGTTTTTGTTATATTTTGTTGACTTTGTTTAGACTGTAAGTAGAGTGTCTGTAGTCTCACCTTAGTGTGTTTTACAAATATTATTTTGGCTTTTTTGTGACCATTTTTGGCTACAACCTTGTTGTCAATTACACGTATACAAACATGAATAAATGTATTGGACATGATTTTTGTTTAGTATTTACTTGTGTTATGTTGTATGTCTGTATTTTGTTTCTGATTGAAAAATAAATTTTTGTTTTTGACAAGCATTTTGTAAAGGCCAGAAGGAAAATGGTTGTTTCCGGTTGATTGGCTGATTGACTGACCCTATTCTTCATGTGGTCCCTAAAGTTTCTAGCAGTAAAATCAAAGTGCAGAAATATTAGGGGATGAATTGTACCCCAAAGTACAAAAATTATGTTTAGAAAAAATATTAGAAAGATATTGTGACATAATAACCTTATCTTTTTTGTCATGTATCCGTAAACACAACTTTTTGGAACCTTATCTACAAGCTGACCCTGAAGATTTTGGTGGATAAAGCATGAGACCATTGATCTAGCATCAACAAGCTCTTTGATAATCTACAAGCTGATGTTGATGATTTTGGTGGAGTGTTAGACCATTAATCTAGCATCAACAAGCTCTTTGATAATCTACAAGCTGATGTTGATGATTTTGGTGGAGTGTTGGACCATTGATCTAGCATCAACAAGCTGTTTGACAATCTACAAGCTGATGTTGATGATTTTGGTGGAGTGTTGGACCATTGATCTAGCATCAACAAGCTGTTTGACAATCTACAAGCTGACCATGATGATTTTGGTGGAGTTTGGGAACATCAACAAGCTTTGTGGCATTTTGTCCAAGAAACTTTCATCTTGAATTCTTTGGGCTTCATCCTATAATTCACATATCTCATGATAAGTGAGCTATTTGTTAAACAAAAACCCCAGATATGTGCCGCAGGACATCAAACAAAGAATTTTAGTCTTTCCTAACTCAAAACATGTTCAGCAGGATCTTATGAAACATTCCCGGCAAATGTCTTTTGGAATATATAAGTTTATGGCTTAAATTCAATTTCATTTGCTATTTTCTGAGCCCAGACACATAACTATAAGTTAGAACACTTCACAGTGTGCACAAAAATTCAATAAAATGATTTTAGCAGGTAAATAGCGATTTCGGTTTTTCACTTCGCTGAAAATTTATTGAGATTTTTCTCACATTTAAGTTAAGATACTAAAAAATTTAATATCCCATTTTAATATCTAAATCTTTCAACCTGCTGATCGTAAGTATTTGTTTTGACGGCCTCGTTCTGATCGTGAATCAAATCTAGGCTGAGACTATACTATGTAAGTTTCTAAGTCATTGTAGATGGTGCTGGATGGTGAATTTGAGCACTAGATGCAACACATGTTCTCTGTGACAATTTGGTTCAAGACAATTTTGTCTTAAGCCTTTTTGTCCCCCACTGGTGATCAATCATGTGGAAAAGATGGTTGTTGCTTGTGGAGAACAAAACAAGTAGTGGTAGGGTCCTGTAAAACTGGTTAGATGAATTGCCGGCTGGTATATAACTGAAAAAACTTTTGATATCAGGCATGAAACCTGAAAAAATTAAATAAGAGAGTCTAGACCAGCCCCTGGCTGTGACTGAACGTAGAGATAAGTCTCCTAAACTCTGACAGCTGATTGGACAGTTATTTTGGCTCTTTTTTAAAGTGGCCAGTGGTAAGGTTTCTGTAATTAGGGTCAATGATTTGTTTTTTAAAATACAGATGTTTAATGGATTTAATGCTGCTTTTATTAGATTTGTTCTTTTGTTCAAATTTGTTACATTATACATGTAATCTTCTGAAATGTTTTTATCCTAAATGGTAAAATTCAATAAAAATGTCTTTAAAAGGGCATCAATTCTAATAAAGGGAGATAATTCAAAGAAGGGGCATAATTCATAAGCCTGAAACAAACCTTACTTTGGGGGAATTCAGATTAGGGATTCACTAATATATAGGTGCTTTATTATGAATCTCTCGAAAAACTCATTGAATAAAATACAAATTTTCTCCTATTTAACAAAGTCAAGGGGCCTCCATGGTGAACAAATTCACTTGTTCTTAAGGCTGATGGTTCTACCAGAGATATACCAAAGAATGACTCTCCAAAGACAGAAAAAGATACTTTTTATTATTTTTGATGTTTTGAACTGTTGTGTATACTCAATTCCAATGCTTTGTTTTTGAAATTTTCTCTTGTTATAGGAAAGCAGTTTTTAAAAGCAGGCATCAGTTTTCTTTCATTAATTTTTAAATGTGGAATAAATGTTCCTGATACAAACCTAAGCATTCATTGGGCTTTGAAACAAGAACAGAAAAAATGTGCTATGGCAATTTTTAGTTATATATTATTACATGTATTTTTTCTATATTGATATATGTTGTTATATACTTAACAAGTTATTTACTTGTATGATCAAACTTTTCTTGGAACAGGCTGAAAATTTATACATTTAATGCATTTTTATTGACTCACCTGTGTAATATACCTGTTTGAAAAATCTAAATTTAACCAAGGACTCTCCTAAATAATTGTCGGTTTTAGAGTCTTACTTTCAAGTTTTATATGGTTGATCTTGCTTACCTCCCTTGTCTGCACATTAATTACTATAATAAAGATGTTAAGAAATAACAGTTCAACATTTATTTTTAAAAAAATCCCATAGAGACTGTATTTCTTTATTGAAAAGGGAGATAACTCACTATGCAAAATGTGTGATAAACTGGTTCCCATAGACCCTGGGTGTGCAGTGACTTTGGCGCGCTGCAACATGGCACAGGGACCAGTTTAAATGTGGGGATAATGTCATAAACTTCATCGATATTTTTATTTTTTACCCAAAGAGTCAAACTCTTCATGGCATAAATTTATTATTAATCCATGGCGGAAGAATAACATTTTTATATTTTATTTGTCAGGTGGGTCACAGGAAACTAAATTTGCTTACATAAGGCCTAACTTAACAACTTAGTTTGCTATGATTTTCTAGCCTAATATTTTATATATACACCCGATGTGTTTATTAGATCATTTTGGAATGCAGCTTATTGTCTCAATTACAGTCATATCTGCCAAGTATGTAGTTTGGAATTTATTGTGTCTTGTCTCATTTTTGTGCAAAAAATGTGGCACCTCTCAAACTGATATGTGATAGTACATTATTTAAACTGGGTGGGGTACTTGGCTGGGGACAAGAAATCGTTTCTAATTATCTTACCACCTTGGGAGGGCCTGATATATAATTTAAGATCGTTAAAGGTGGTCTATGACTGCTTGTCAATCAATGAGACCAATTTGTATGATAAATGATCTTTTCGTTGTTTCAACATTCTGTTTACAAATTAATCGATATGCGAAGTAACTTTTTTGCGAATCTCAAATAACTATTACTGTATGCTTCAGTAATAAGTGTAACACAAAATAAGAAATACGTCTATTGAAGTGAATAAAACCCTTTTCATCCGGCACTTGTGGAGTTCGGACCCGCGAAATTGACACCAAATCACCGTATGAAACAATGGTACAAAGAAGTTAGTTTGAGAAGTAGCTTGTGTAGTTGAAAGAAAATGCTTTTATTACAATTAATTTTCGATAGAATAACTTGAATTACGATTTAAAGTTTAGTTTTTATTTGGATTTAGTTGCATTTTCATTTGTTGTTTTGTCCGTACATCAGTAGGTTAGCTCTCATTTCTTTATGTGGCATGTTTGCTGACTCTTAAGCCTGTATGTATCTTAACTCGAATAAATGGTCATCCCACTTATTCGGAATTCCATGTACATCAGGTTTTTTTCCTTCTGTAGCAGGGGCCATTTATAGGCGTCTTCACCTTTGGAAAAACCTTTAAAATCATGCAATTTTCCCCTAAATTCAGTTTACATCAAGTTTTTTCTTCCCCTTTTAAAAAATACCGTGTTATTTTCCCCAAATTTAAGAAAAGGACACCTTCCACGCCTGTGAAAAAGCCCTGTATATCCCCTAACACAATAAAATAACGTGGATGTGCCTGTATGTCTTTATTTATACGTCTGTTTAGGATACTGATGATTCAAGTAATACTAACCTGATTACTGGTTTTAACCTACCTTCATTTCAGTCTCAAACTAACAATGCTTTTGTTTCAACCTGTCTGGACCTTGTCTTCATCTGGTTTAAGTCACAACCACAGACTTCCCGAGAACTATGACGGGTGTGCGTGTATCCCAGCTTCATCCTCCGGGGTTAAAGCATACCAGGTACCAGCTACTATATTTGGTTCCTGGCTTCAGCAGTTAATATTCATAGTTAATGTTCACAAAACTAAGTAAACTTGGTGACATAGATATACATTTATGTATTTGAAACAATAACTATATCACATTTTAGTTTTTATTTTACTTAAAATCACACGCTTCTATTGACGAAGCAATTACCGCAAATGTGTAATTCTGACCACGCTGGTGAGTGTTTCTGTAACGTAAATCGTCAGTTGGTACCATTACTTTTTAGATTCTTCTTTTTAATTGTGTGTTCATTTCTGTAGACATCTTGAGTGAGATGTTCCACGCCATGTTTGCGTACAATGTTTTAATTACACTCATCAGAAAAATTGAACTTTTTGTATCGTCTATCAATGTTATTTCGCTAACTGTCATTTTTTATACCAGTTTAGTTCAGGAATCTATACAGTCTCTATTTCTGAAACACATAATTTTTGGTTCGGTTAACAGGATGGTTACAATGTTTTTTTTTTTCTTAAATTCATACATTCGTAACTAAATAACAATTGTTTGATTATTCAAATTCTTTTTGCAGATTTTGGACAATTGACCTTTCCGGACGGAAATTCCATGTGTCAATATTTTCAAAATACGGAGTGCTTAAAGCACTTTGATTTTTACTATAATGTCAGGTATGGCAACGGTTTATCTGTTTACGATTTTTAGCCGGACATCCGGACGGTCGTATCTTGATGTTTGATGTTTCCGACACATTTTTATAATTTCCAAAACATATTGATAAATATTCGATATTAAATTTTTATTCAGAATTTTTGTTTTTACAATGAAAATGTGATCAAGTCTTAAACGAAAAAAATGTATCTGTTTATTGACATTGAATACTTATTTCAAACACATTAGGTGCATTTAACGTAATACAGTAAATTTAGATACGAACTGAAGTGCATGTAGTCACAAAAAGACGAGACTCATTCCCGTCAGAATGTTTGTACCGCAAGAATATTGAACTTTAACAATTATTTGACCGTCTAGTTCATACCACGCTAAAGTTTAAGCTAGCCGTACATGGTAATGAACAAATACCTTTGTATTCCTCAAATCGTATAACCAGCAATAACTTAGGATACTTTGTAAACTCCGAACGAAACATCAAAGAGTATTCAATGATAGAAGGATGTAATTTAAACCCCTTTTTACCAGTCGAATGACCTAAGATGAATACATATAACGTTCTAAAGCTTGTTTGAGGATAACGTGAAGTCGCCGATTAAAAACTAATTGATCTCTGATTAATCAAGACCCTAACATAGAGATGTATTGCTCAACTGTTCATTTACTCGCAAGCTTTACACCTTGATTGCGTTGTAGAAATACATTTTCTTTTGACATCTCTTTTTGGGATGACAGCTTTACGATAAATCAAGGTTATAATTAGGCTAATAGTGTTTGAATAGTTACGAATGAACCAATAGACAATCGTTGTCATCTTCGCAATATCAGTTCAAATAAGCGCAGTATGTCAATATCTCCAAAATATCAAACCAGCAGTCTAGTACTTCACCTAAATTGACACAATGGATCAAGGAATTTTGGAATAATATTATGAAATCTTAGACATACCGTTTTTGTACCTCTTTGTCCTTATTTGGAACATCCTTCAGGTTGAATTTGTCTCATGTTTAGTTATGAGAAAGACATCCCCCGGACATGTGTCATTTAATGTTGAGTTGTATCATCTTTTGATAGACCACCTACTGGATAGGATGTACATGTATGTATGTATGTGTTTACGTGAATTCTTATGGAATACGTGGATCTGTCTAATGCGGATTGATTTATTGTCTACATGAACGAACACAAGAAATAATTACGACAACAGGTTTGGTACGTATAAGATGGAGACATTTCTATTCAGGGATTTAACATATAATCGTTAATAGCTCATTTCGCCGAAACATACTTAGATTTATAATTACATGTAATTCAATATTTATTATTCCATTTAAACAAACAAACAAACGTCAATAATTTTACTGTTTATGTATTTTATTAATTTTGTATTCAGCGAATTTTTATCAACACGAACAGAATGAAATCGTTCATAGACTTCGTTTGACCGTTCCAAACCGGTTTAAGATTAAATTTATTTAATTTTTTAATGAACAAGAATATAATTTTCTAGTTAGTTGACTTCCAGCAGTTTTGATGGGAAACTTTATATTATATTGTATAAACGTAGCTTATTGTTTGTTTGGCCAAAACAAACTTGATTTAGTTATAGCACAAAAGTAAAACCATTAATTGAAAATTTAAAAGGTTTGAAAACAACACAGGTTTTATCGAGCCAAAGACAAATCCACTTAATGAATACTAGATTTCGTGTGTTAAATTATGTGTATATTATCAAAAATGTTAAAATTTAATGTATAAATTAGAGTAAGAATTTCATGATATGCACATGGCGGTCTAATAGTACAAAGTAATTATGTCAACAAATGGGTATACACATTCTCTAAGTCCGAATAGATATTGTACCGTGGTGTATAATTATAACACGAATCCCCTAAATATGTTGAAACTCCAAGAATCCGCTACAGTTTAAATTCGAGAGGGACCTTTTAAAAGTTCTGATAATAAGCGTATCACTTTGTGTAAAATTCATTGGTTTAATAACACTGTGATACATACATTGAAAGCGTGAATTCCGTGATGTCCATTTTCTCGTGCAACACGTGAATGTAACTGACCGTAAAACTTTGTATGAGACATAATTTTGGGCATTAGTTATAATTGAGCACACTTGAGTAAAAATGGCGAAAGAAGAGCAGTGGGTCCGTGTCTTTACTAGGTTGGGATGTTGCTTTATTGTTCCGTACTGGAGGCCTGACCGCGGACTGGTGTGCGAGGTATGAAACTGCTGCCTGACCACACGCCCGCTCATAAGTCTGCTTTCTTTATGTATAATTTCAAGACCAGAGGACTTCATACTTAATCGTCTGCAGCATCTAGTCCGGGTCTGTCACCCTGGGATTTTTGGCTGAATCCATACATCAAAATGTGCTTTAGAGGACAGTGGTTTGAAACCCGCATATTCGTTGGGAGAGTGGTATTCCACTGTGCAAATATATTACCCAAATCAGACTGTAAAATACATTTTTCGGACTGGACTAAACGGTTAAGAAGTGTGTTCAGGTTCACGGAGAGTGTTTTGAGAAATTGAAATAGTTTTCACCAGGTTAGTGTACTTTTTATATCGCGCACAGAAATTTTAAAAATGTCCCGCGTAAACAAAACAAATGATAGTGCGGGGACTTTCTAATAACATTTCACCGGCTATTTTCTATTTCATGTACATGTATGTTTGCAATGTTTGCTAGTCTGTTATTTGTATTGCCAATCATGCATTACGTATTTTATATACAGGCAGGTCTTGATAAAGTATGAACTTCGTTCTTAAGGAACCTTTGATCGTTTTGACGGAAATTTGAATAATCTACATAATTATAAAGATTTAATTAATGGTATATTGTTTTGACAATTTATAGAACAACATAATTTATGCTCTATTACGTTAGTACGAATAATTAAGTGAAAATGTGATACTCTATATATCCTTTATTTCCACCGTAGTGATTTGTACATGGAGTTGCATATCAAGACAATGTAGAATGTAAACATACAAAATAACAAAAAGCATGACAAAAATAACGAAAAAAAAACCAGAAAAAAACGAATCATTATGTCAAAAATGACATATGAATTAGGAATAATAATTGATGTCAATAGAAAACTTGAGTATTTCATAGGTAGGCCTAAACAACATCGTTGAAACTTCACCAAAGACCCGCAAAATAGTGTTCATAGTCGCAAAACTCTGAGAGTTATCATTGTAATATGACTATGTAACGTAACTATAGTAACGGTATAGTAATGTATAGTAAGTATTGGTAAAGGTTATCAATATTAAGGTGTTTATATCCACAATACTGTACTTATTTTACGTATCTGCTCAATACCACTAAATGGTAGTATTATAAAAATAATATTGCCCAATTATCATAACTTCTTTAATAGTTTCTCTGGGTGCTTCCCATTTATTTTATGATATTATAATACATTTTGAAAATTTGTAAGAGTTATTGCCCTTGTTGAAAAAATAATTTCTGAAAATTTTGCATGGTGACCTATATTTTTCTTTATTAAATTAGATTGGCATCGTGTTTTTGCATTTTTTATTTTACCGCGAGTTTTCATCGAAATGGATCTTCCTTTTTCTTAAATCTTCGAAAAATTAGCTACCCCATAGACTTTTATGTAAATTAAAAGGGGCAATAACTCCAATGACTGTCATTGTTCTTGAAAAATCTCACGGTAAATCATTTTCTGTCATGGAAACTTGCAAAAAATTGTGTCCCTTTCTGAGATATTGATTTTGGACATTATGGGTAAAATACCTTAAGCACTATAATTTCTGCATTTGAAAAAATGGGATTTTACAGTCAGGCGCGTTATATCGTAAAGTACAGAAAAAACTAATCGACCTTCACTGACATAATTTATGAAGGAATTAAGCGGATGTTTCTATTTATTTTGTAATGAATGTTTTTGGCTTACCGTAGGCCTAAATTAAGGCTTTGGTTATTTTCCAACAATATTTATTGTTTTATTTTATTCTTGGTAATTAAGTAAGTAATTGACCGATCATTGAATTCCAGCATTGTTTCAAAAAAGTTCATTGCTTTTTTATCAAAAATAATTCTCATATAAATTCGGTGACATTGGTATGTAAACTATAAAACCAGGATTATTCCAAATATCTTTGAATCTGTTTATAGTCCACATTTACAAGTACAACCGTTTGTCTTCTGTTCGATTTAAGATGCTGCATATTGTTGAATAGAAATACATGTATGTTTTTATTCGTCTACTGCAACTTATTTCGAAATGTTTGTTCAAATATAATCATGGTCATTATTACATGGAGTATTTATGTTATATTAATTAACCTTCATTTTTTGAAAAGTTATTCCCTTCCCTTTACATTAATGAAGATGATGCAGAAAAACCTCACTCACAAACCGCTCCTTTATTACGATTACCTTATTATAACGACCATTTATTTTCGGATCTGTGCGCGCTGAAAAATACAGTTAAACCTCGCAAAGCGACCCCCTCAGTATTAAAACCACCTTATTATAATGACATTTTTTGTTAGAATTACAGTATTTTCTTACTATATTGATAGCAGAATTTCCTCAATATTAAGACCCGCGTACTTTGTCTCCAATTTGTTCGTAATAACAAAATTATACTGTATGTGTAAAACCCGTAATAGCGACCACCTCAATATTACGACGACTTTGTTATAACGACCACTTATTTTCAAACTGGTTTCCGATAACTCCCCCATAATTCAACTTAATAATAAGACCACCTCATTAATTCGATCAATCTTTCAGGTCCCGAAGGTGGTCACATTATGGAGGTTTTACTGTCTGTTTTGAAATTTTGTCATGAATGGTTCCTCTCATTGTCCGTAACGGCAATTACCTACATGACATTAAAGTTCCATTTGCACTAAATTTCACACGTGCATTTTAAACTTGTTTATTTTGTTTAAAAGTTAGACATTTTACTAATTCGATAATCTGATAGGAAATGTGTGGTATCATGTCTGTGACGTTCCATGATAAAATACGCGTGAAAACAGCAATCTTGTGAAAATTACACTGAAAGCAGTTTATTGTTGCTACAAATGATCCATAGCGACAAAATCGTGTCTACGCCTTTTTCTTGTTGGCATGGTTACATTTAGAGTTCATTTTGATTAACGCTTTTATCTGATTAACCTCCAGTTTATTCTATAAAAATCTACAAACAAGATCACAGTCCGCAAAAATAAGAAAAAATTCTTGTTTCCGTATCTTTATTTTTTCGTTTCATTTTTCACTTCATTTGTTAAGCGGTCTGTATCTTGTATCCTAAAATTAGCTATCGACCGGACGGTATTTTCTGACAAAATATTGACCTAGATTGTAATTAGATTATGCACATATCAATAGTTACCCACAGTGATGGTTGTAATGCCAGGTTGGGCCACCATGCAGCTAAACACACCTGATAACCGCTTCTAACAAAATCAATGTTTGATGTTAATGAATTCTCGAATCAGAACCCAAAAAATCTCAAAATTCCTGTTGTGTGAGCTTTAATGAAATAAATGAGCCATTTTCTGCAATTACTGCATGTAATATAAATTCTTTTATCTTACCTCACAGTAAGTCTTATGTATCATTAATATTGGTCAAGCACGTGTTATTTCGTTCGATCAGGTTGTTATAACACACGTAATAAGAATTACTTTTATGTAACATTTTTTTGTGAAATGCTAGCAATTTGTACGGTACATGTGCAGCCTTACAGACATGCAGATTTAAGCATTCCGTGCCACGTCCAAAAAAAACTCTGTTTTAACTCCAAAATCAAATTTTAAGCAATTTTCTGATGAAGAAAAACTTACAAAAACTGCCAAAACCTGCAATGCTTTTTTAGATAGCAGAAAAATTATTTAATTAATTACGTTAATAGTGTCATTATTATCAATTGTTGCCTTAAGTTTTGTTTCATTTATTCTTGCTTCTAATCCATGTTCTTAATTTGTTGTATTAATTTGGTTGTTCTATGTCTCTTATATTAAGTGACCTTTTACATGTCTTTCGCTAAGACACTTCGTATTGTATTGTTTTTGTGTGAGTAAATATATAATGACGAGACGGTAATATATATATGTAATCATACCTGTGAACAAAAGCCACCCTTGGGAAAGGCAAAATGTGATCTTTTTTGACAGACGGCCTTTATTGGGAGGTCAGTTTGTTCTAAATAATCAGTGACGGTTTTTCAAAGAATGACCTTTATTCACAGAGTGGTCTTTATTCGGAGGTGGCCTCAAACACAGGTTTAACTGTATTGTTTAATAGAAAATAATATTATATATTTGCAAACATTGCCCCAGAGAAGCAAACAATTGTTAGTTATCACATTTTCTGAATATTTAACATACTGATAGAATGTTAACTATTTGAACAGCCAGTTTCAAATGCTTAATTCACACGCAGCTAACAGACATTAGTAATTTTGTGATGTATAATTAAACAAATTTGGCATGTTAATTACTGGTTATAACAGTGGTACATATAAACGCGGAAATAATTGTAATTATCACCGTTTGAAAACGCCCCGATAGATTTTTAATCCTATTATTGATTCGTACCGTTAAAATCACTGCATTACGTAATAAGTACAGTAAAACGTTCATATTAAGACCATATTTGGAACAGAGGCAACCGTCTTTATGTTGAGGTTATCCTATTATCGAGTTAAAATGTATAGGAATTATTGAAAATAGGACTGAAAATAAGTGTTCGTTATAATGAGTCGGTCTTAATATCGAAGTAATTGTTCTGTAAGGTTTGCCTGTATTTTGTGAAATATTATGATGCCGGTTTTACGGCACATTTAGAGAATCTTAAGGCATAATATATCCCACTATTTTAACTAGCATTTCACAAATTTTGAATCTGACATTTATGATTATGGTTTTCTTTTTATCGATTATTACTTTATACTGTAATAAAACATGACATTTTAATATTATTCATAAACACGGAGAAAAACACCTCACATTATTATGTACCACTTGAAATTATTTATCTTAATACTTATTTAGATTATGAAAATGCCAAAATTCATAAAGCAAGTTTATTCCGTTAAATTAATATTAGAAGATCCACGATTGTCCTAACCTAATAATACTGTTTAATTTTCAAACTGTAAGGAGTCCAAATACATCTTATGACTGGAATCTTGTGAAAAAAAAACCATAAAACTCTACTGTACAAGTTTTAAAACATTAAACTTCAAGACAAAAAGACCCCTTATTTCTTGATTTAAAGTGTCAGACATTTACGCAACAACATAGTTACTTGAGGATTGTCAGTTTCTTGTACCATAATCATATACAATCGTCTCTTAATTGATACAAAATTCGCCCAGTAATTAGTTGGAGTATATTTCGATAACACTTAACCTTACCCTATACTTATGTCTATGATTCTTGATACGTCTTAAAATCTGGTGGATTTTTGGCCTTTCGCTCACTCAGAAGAGCATACAACTAGAAGCACAATCAAGTCTTTTTTCTAGTAGTCTTCCCAAAACTCAAGATGTTAGAAAGAAAGCAGACACACAGAGTAAGGGAAACACGAACCAGCGAACGAGCGAAACAAAAATACAGACATTCAGACAGACAGACAGACAGACAGACAGACATTCCAGCAGGCTGGCAGACAGACGGAAAGACAGACGCACGCTCAGACGTCTATACGCCGGTCTGATGTTGGAATGTTTCGTGTTTGTCATTATTGACTTTATCATACAAGATCTATGTTATTCACTTGTTGTATTCGTTAACACAAGTAGATTCAGTGTTAAATCATGTACCCTGTCAGAACTTTTACTGTCAAATAAACCAAACTATATCTCTGTAATTTCGAAAGTGTTGTGATAACATTTAACATCTTTGAGTCACATCAAATAATATTTATTCACAGTAGGAAGTAGAACAATAAAACATAAGCTTTTGGTGGAGTGCTTTGAAAACATCAATGTTTAGACTGAAGAGAATATTTTCGTATTTTTTCCACGATGCAAAAAAGTTTGGCCTGATACTTCATAAAGGTAAATTATTGCTAATTCAGAATACGCCACGTTATTAAAAGTAAACTCACACGTGAACGAGTACTTAGCCGTTAGCTTTATCTAGTTTCGTCGAAGCAATAACAATTTTAGATGACATAAAATTACAGATAAGAAGGGACAATAATGCGTCACTTAAATCACATACTTATCTTAGATGCCACATGTAATGTGAGTATAAAAACCATGTACCTTCTATTCAGTGTGTAAGAATACAAGTTACTACATGCTGTCTCCATATGATGACACATTTTATTTGGACGTTAAGGTGTATTAGTGACAGATCTATGTTTTTGGGCTCCACATCGTTTTCAAAACCCACGTTCTAGATTGGCAGGATATTCAAAGATAATTATTTTTATCCATTTCATGTATTTTTTCCGTAAAATCTATATGGGAAATAACAAGATTTGGATCTTATCTAAAACATTATTATTATCAAATAAACTTCTCGACCATTTCGTATTTTTGTTGACTGGATAACAGAAAGCTTTCAATAATATTTTAAGAAGATTGTAATGTGTAAAGTGATGACACTAGACGCATACCAGTATACTTATGCCTCTTCTGTGAGATATTTTCTTCCAAAATAACCTAACACGTGAAAAGAAATAAAAAGAACTTTTTTAAGTTGTCTACCAGTGATCTAAAATACAATAATTATGGCTCCCATTTTGGTTCAAAAATTTATCTCTGAAATCTGTCTCAGAATATTATCCTTTTATTGGCGAATTTTAAAATGGTTTCAAAAACAACCAGTCAGGGACTATGGTTAACGAATATTGCGCGAGCTATTAATCAAAATCAAAAGAATCTCATTGGCTGCTTCTGAGCGCAGTCTTTAAATTGACCAATCACCCATCCGCATTCTCTGGACTTTTCCAAACCCAGTTTTTAATTTTAAAGCATTGTGTGAATGGGTTATATCTACGTAATAGCCAAGAAGTGTGTGTTAATATGTCGATAAAACTATTTGGCGGTTATATTAAAACACTCGAAAATCTATTTAAACACCGGGTAGGTAAGTGCCCCTCCCGTCCCGCCGTATTAATGTATGCAAAGTGGTTTCAGACACATGATGATTTCATTCAGGTATTTCCTAGAATTGCAGGAATCCGGATCTTAAGGCTTGGTTACCTATATTTTGTAGACACTTCAATTTGACTGAGTAAACTGGTATATTTTTTGCGATGTTATAGCTATAACTTAATCATTTAAAATTCTAACGTACCGATAACATCTTTATGTTGTTATTAATAAAATTCCAATTGCATTTATACCAAAAATCCTGTGCTCGATATTTTGGTACGTTTTGTAATTACGAAAGTACACGTGGTGATGTTCGTATACTCGTCCGTGTCTATTACTGCAATTGCTTCGTCGAGTCGCGAAAATGTGAGAAATTCGAATTTCCCTTTTCAAATGCTTGTTTTAAATCCCTCGTGCCAGATTGGACGAGTCCAAATATATAGCCTCTTTAAACAAGATCTTCATTTTCAGTATTTGTTTTTTTTCGTCTTTCGTCACTAGTATATTGCAAAAATTTTGCGCATTGTCTGAAATGACGTCAACGGCCTGATATCACAAAGAGGCGACATTTTTTATGAACCATGATCTTCACGCGCCACTTCGAATAAGCCATGTTTGGTTAAGCCTTTTTGGTTTAAGAATGTTGTTTTCGTAAAATATCTTATTCACAATGTGGTGATAAAATCTGTTTATGATATTTCCTGAAATTCTTAAGGGGTATTTTTTTCTGAATCACTCAAGTAATGTTCATCATATTTATGTGATAGCACTCGTGTCGTATTGTGCTGTGAATGGATTTATCTGGAGGGGTCACTGATAGATTTGATATAAACGATGGGATTTGCAGTTTTATGAATTAACTCAGAACTTAAGGGTGTAAACACGACTCTAGTATTTTATAGATGTTATCAGAAAGTGTGGTTTTCCCAGCAATAATAGATTTTTACGACAAGTCGTTACGTTCCAAGCACTTAAGTCGTGGCAGTGATGACGTCATACGTTCCACCAAAAAATACGAATACAATTTTACTGATGACTAAATACATGTATGCGCCATAATACTGGTGCTCAATTTCTAAGATTTTGTCAGTTACAAAGTTGTTTGTTAAGTAATTACGAAGTTGTATGAACATCCATTTTTTTGGATGTCTTGTTTCTTTTATCATTGAATATTTAGCGTTGATTTTGTTTTTGCTTTTTTGGTGTCTCAGACATCATTGTAAAAGGTCAATGAAATTTTCTTATACAATCAATAACCGGGCCAATGTTTGAGTGTAAAAACTGCGCAGAATTTGGATCCAGGCAGAACTTTTTTGTTGCATGTTTTGAGTTTATATCATTTGAATGTAATGTAAAAATAATGGGTGAACAATGCGGTTTAATTCTGAGTAACTGAGATTGTTTGGACGTTTAGATCTTAAATTGAGTCTAAATATTAGTATATCATAAATATTAATGGAAGAAAAATATTCCGTAATTCATATAAGTGTATATAATAAATAATTCTCGTGTGTACAATCTTACGATGAGGCGAATTTCTAAACTTTCACCATGTGAAACACGATTCTTAGAAGAACCAAAAAAAGAGAATTAACTATCGTGTTTTGCAATACTTTAATTATTCTACACTAGGAAATCGAATATTCAAAGTCAATGTTGAATTGAATATATTAAAAGTCTACCTGGTAATCCACCAAGAGTGTTTAATGATTTTTTTCCAGTGCTATAAAATACAATGTGAACGTTTAGATATCCGGGTCAGAGTAGTTTATGTTCAATAATATTTTTGCAATGACTGCATATTTCTCTTCGTTCCGAAAAATTATATTCTACTGCAAAATCTTTAAAATGTTTAATGTGTTTTTTTATGATTGTCCCATCGTCCTGTTCTGTGTAAACATGCTGCGTCATTATTTCAACGTTTAAGACCAGAACGTAAGGAATCAAATGTCAACACAAGTAAATCAATATAAAGTCTTTTTATTAGATTAGTTGACAAATAAATTTAACAAAATAAATAAAACCAACAGACTCAAAGGCTTATATACGACAAGTATAATAGTTCAACGATTTCAATTGCGCAATTCGTTATTTGAACATTTATTGATATTTGAAATTCTTTCGACAATCAGTTTGCAATTTTTTTTATTATTTTTTAGCTTTCTGGTGTGTTTAACAATCCCCTGTTTTGTAATACAGTCTTGTCTAAACATGGCGATAAGTTGTTCGTGAGGATTGTTAAAAAACTTCTTAAACTTTTGCAACAAGCGTCCAATAACGTATAATATACTAAACATACGTTAATATTAACAGCAAGCGTTCATTAACGTAGATTGCACTAAACATACGTTAACATTAACAGCAAGCGTTCATTAACGTAGATTGTACTAAACATACGTTAATATTAACAGCAAGCGTTCATTAACGTAGATTGCACTAAACATACGTTAACATTAACAGCAAGCGTTCATTAACGTAGATTGTACTAAACATACGTTAACGTTAACAGCAAGCGTTCATTAACGTAGATTGCACTAAACATACGTTAACATTAACAGCAAGCGTTCATTAACGTAGATTGTACTAAACATACGTTAACATTAACAGCAAGCGTTCATTAACGTAGATTGCACTAAACATACGTTAACATTAACAGCAAGCGTTCATTAACGTAGATTGCACTAAACATACGTTAACATTAACAGCAAGCGTTCATTAACGTAGATTGTACTAAACATAGGTTAACATTAACAGCAAGTGTTCATTAACGTAGATTGTACTAAACATACATTAACAGTAGCAACATGCGTTCCTTAACGTAGATTGATCTAAACGTAGATTGTTCTGAAAATACGTTAGCATTGACCGCTAGCGTTAATTAACGAAGATTCATCTAAACGTACGTTAAAATAGTCTGCAAGCATTCACGTAACATGATCAGTCTAATTACCAGTCAGAACATACTAGTATTATACAGTATTGATGCCATGTTAAGATTTATGCATTTGGTATTGAACAGAAGGGGACAGTTGGATGCACTGTGATCGATTGGTGGAATTGGTTTAATAGACTTGGAAATTGCTTCGTTGTTGTAGAATATTATCATATAACGTATACAGCGAAATTGTTGGACAACTGCATATCCGAAAAACGTACAAATAAATTTATTGAAATATTTCCCACCTTAGATTGGCATTAGCAACACACCAACCCTTAAACACAAATAGTTCGTTACCCTGAATATACAAAATGACAGGGTAATACTTACTGCACTTTTCGGGTATTATATATGTGTGCATTACTTGACTTAAGAATTTATACTTAATTAAGTTAACCAAATATTATTGATTTTTAATTTAAAAAATTCATTCTGTTGATCTCTAACATTTTAGACCTGTACTACAAACTTAGATTACACTTACAATACCTTAATTAAATCAAGAAAACCAAAAATAACAATAAATAACAAACAGATATGTTATAAGGAATATCTTAATTTATTAATAAAGCTAAAATAAATATCTTTATGAGGTTATGCGTATTATTTTCTGCTTCAGATGAAATGTTCAAATTTGAATTTTCAGCAAAATGCCATTAATAATGACGTCATTAATAGTGGTGTACGATTGTCTAAATATAGTTACACGCATGCGCTTTAAATGGATTAACTAAAATCTACAAAATTGGGCACACATCTCTTAAGTACACAAAAGAATAAAATTCAAATGGAATGCACTGTTAGTATATTTTTCATTAGTCTAATAATATATCAGTAAAACAGAAGAAAATGTTAATTTATTTCAGTCTACCAATGAACTCAACCGGAAGTTGTCTATACATTTTGAAAATGACTACATGTATGTTCTTTTGACCAGGAATATTTCGACTATAACTGCACTTTTTTGTTGTGTATACGATTGTCAGAATTACACAGTAGAAAACGGTTATAGTGAATTCCAGGATACCCGAACAATCACTTCATTTTCCATGGTTTATTTTAACAATCAACCGATGAAAAGCGTGTCCAAAGAGAAATTAATACAGTAAAACCCCTTAAAACCAGACACCCTGAAAACGGATTTCTCTGAAAATCGGACAATTTTTCAAATCCAATTTTCTTTCTTCCATAGTTCTCTGAAAACCGGATTTCTCAGAAAACCGGACTTTTGTCCCAATCCGGAAGGCATCCAGTTTTCAGCAGTTATACTGTACTTGACTGTATCAAATTCCATATATCCGTTTTCACTATAACCACGTTTTACTGTAGTTCTATAAGAAAAGTAGATTTTAGAGATGCAAAACAAATGAAATTTCAAATTTGTACTAATTATATTCTTTCGTTTCGTAAATCAGTTCACCAATTTTGTTCACGAATTATTTAATCAGAAGGGAAACAAAGTTTATAATCACGTTTTTTTCCTCCACCAAACGCTCTTCTGGATTTTTTCTTACATCCTGAAAAATAATAATATAATTACAATGCATTTGTACAAAAGACTTCTAAACCACCGAACTAACACTAATATGAACTAACAGAAAAAAAAACAAATTGTTAAAAATAAGAATTAACAAACTGATATACACAATAAAAAAACTTTAATGTACTTTGTATTTGCGATGCTTTCTCGACCATACTTTAACTTCACCTAAAATTATGGCATGTAACTGATGTATTTCTTTTTATATTGCACATATGTGTATTTCAAAATACATATACTATTATTTTTTATCATTTATATTGGGGGAAGGGGAGTGGTGCTCTAGGTTGAGTGGTTGTTGTTTCTGACTAATAATCACCAGCCCTTCACGGCTGTGAGTTCGAATCTCACGCGGCACCAGACAAACTTTATATGTGAGAAAGCTGTCCAGCTAGCTTACGGACCGTCGGTGGTCCTACCCAGGTGTACGTACAGCTGGTATCTTCCTTCACCATTTGACCTAGAAAAGTCACTAAATGACCTTGGTTGTTGTTGTTGCGACATTAAACCCCAGTGAAAAAATATTAGTTTCATTTGTCTAATTAACAAAGATTAAACAAATGATAAAATAAAATTAAAACATTTCACGCCGTCGTTTTTAGATCAGAATTGTACTAAATTAACCATAATACAATGTACAAATTATAACATTATCTGCATTAACTAAAAGTTTAATACATCTGATCATGGCATAAATCGAATACATAAATAATAATAGTACATTAAAACTGACTTGGCTGAAAAATACGGGCATGCAAAATGTAGGAAATAAGGATTATCGCGGTGTCTTTTAAAGACGATATGATATCGCCATATGATTTTCAAACGCCATTATTAGGAGAATTTGTATTGTTCAACCAAATGGTTAACAAATAATTGTTCATTGTCAGTAAATAAGACGTATTTTCTAAACTTTCCTTCCTGGCATATTGTATACATTTTCGCAAACTTTTTACATACAGCTTTTAGAGGAAGAAAAAATTTAAATTTGTTCTTCTGTTACTTTATAAATAATAATTGTTTACAAAATATTTTAACATGGTAGTAAATATCACAATATATGGCAACATCATTTTTCCCGGCAATACCCACCCTTAGTTATATGGTGTTTCAGTAAGAATAATTTGAAATTGACGCAATTTAAGTACGTGTTGTTGATTGGAATTTTAACAAAAATCTGTTACACTTGTTTTATAATCGCATTAATTCAAAGAATATTTTCAGGTCTTGTTTTTAAACGGAAACGATATACTAGGTATACATTTCATGGTATTTAAATCATGTACTAATTATACACGTATAAAGTCATCTATTTTAGTGTCCATTTCAAAACAGCTTCAATTAAAAATATATTAAGTCATCAACATATTTCAAATTTGTTTCAATAATGTACCTGTTATATTAAGTCAACAATCTATGTGACAATGTATAAATATTAGTATGAACTATTCACAATAGGTTGATGAGTATATTTTATTCTTAATATACAAAGAACAGTAAATATCTACTTTATCACAAATTACTAACATTGAAATCTAGAAAACATTTCCATTGCATTCATAAATGATACGTGGCCACGACTGTCATTCAGTTAGTTAGTGCGCTGGACTCGTAACCCGACGATTCGGGTTCAAATCCAGGTCGCAGCAGGTCATACCCTTCTATGAAAATTTGACAAAAATGTCGATTTTCTCCCACATGAGGAGAAGTTGCTGGCTCCTTGTGGTAGTGTAGGTTAGTACTGGTTAGTATGATATAACATCAGAAAACATTTATATTGTAACCGAATAAAATCAATTTGCAACACGTGGTTTACCGCCTTTCATAGTAAAAGTATTTAAATGCTTTGAATTTAGACCAATTTCAACCGTCTGTTTGGTATGAGTTTGTTTTTTTTCTATATAATTTATCATTCCTAAAACGATTGTTTTTCTTTATTTTATATTTCGGCTAATATTCTGTTTTGTACTTTCAAAATCGGATCAGAAACTTCATGAATTTTATCATTGAATAGTAGGAATTGTCATGTGTCCATGGCAACTCGCAAATTACTGAAGTCACTACTTTGGAGTTGAATTGTCACAAAAATGTGTCGGTCAGACGACATAATGGTAGTAAGTTCGGCTCTTGCAAAGGACTTGACAACAACCCATCAACAGACACAACATCTTTCTATTCTTAGAAAGCCGACTCGAGAGCGATTGAAACAAGAGGTTCTTTCCTTACATTCTCTCGTACAGAGATTGGTACAGAAAGGAATCAATAAATAATTATATATAAGTGTATATTCCCGCCTGTTTAGACATATGGTTAAGTTGTTTATTTTCAAACCAGACTAGACATGAGTAAATGCTTCATTTATGTTCGAAAAACATGAAAACATAGATACAACAACCCTTGGGGGAATTCTGATGCATAAAGCATGAAGGGTAATATAGCATAATTCAAATGATGTGAAAACTAGCAGTGTGTCTTTCGGGGAAAGTTCTTAAATAATCAACAGGTGTTCGGAGATAACTATAGTATCTTTCATGGATTGGCACACTGTTCATATCGTTAATAATCAATTAAACGTATATAAAGTATTGGGGCATTTTCCGCTCAATTTCAACCGTTGTCTTTTTGCGCCAATAACTGACTGACGTATGATAAGGTCAAATTGCATTCGTCACGTGATCGTCTGACACGTAAAGGAAATAAAAAGTGACGCATTCGCAGACAAGATGTTTATGCTACCTGTTACATGCGTTTATTGCTCGACAAATTTGTGAGCACGTGGGTGTAACCACGTGCTTTATGGAAGAATCATATAGGGAACTATTATGGAGATTTAATGATAAGCCTCCCCATAGTCTGGGAATTATATAAATTGTAATGTTTAATGTCGTTAGGCATGTTAACGAGAATCAATTCTTTAAAAAACAAACACGCCTTCAAGTTGCCAATGGATCAGAATTAAACATCCGTTTTGGCATTTTGTTAACACATCCATAAAATCCGCTGTGGTTTACCTGTGTGTACAACAAGTTAAAATTCTAAAGAAAATATTTAGACATCTAATTAATTGGGCAGGTTCGTTTTCATGCGTTTTTGGCTCGCACACGAAATCTCGTGTTGCCCCAGACACCCCACGTGATCATTTTACCAGTTTTCCCAACAGCGAAGTTATTTCCATGAAACATGTCGGTCAATCTTCACTGCATGATTAAACTGTGTCTGGTCCAAAAGAGATCGTATGCCAATATTCAGTTTTGCGTTTGACGAAAATTGTACTTTAACTATGAAATTCTGTTGCTATAATATATAACACGTTCATCTTTGCAGCCAACTACTGCTTTAGTCATTCTGTAAAAACACGTAATACATTTATGTAACTTAAAAACAGACAATTAATTCCAATTATGCCGATATTTATAAATATTGATATTGCGCATGCGTGATAAGTTTGTTAGAGTATATATCCGACGTGTATCAAACGCTTGACGTTTGGAGTGCTATTTTGCACATGTATTATTGTGCAATAACGTCGTTCCATGTGACACCATTTTTATATCTGTATGTACGTATATCCATATTTTTTAAATAATGTATGCCTGTCAGAACCATGCTTAGTGGAACCACCAGTGTCGATGATTTGACAAATATATTGTTTAGTGACTTTTGATTGAAGAATGTTGCTAGGATGTGAAAGAACTTTACACAAATACAAAAAGATAACTCCTGTAGCCATCCAAAGCATGTTGAAAATTTCATGTTTTAATGTTTTCAATTATTTCAATTTGTACTTGATGGCATTTAGAAAAAAGGAAGTCAATAACAAATTCTAAGAAATTCTGATAATTATATTTCATTTATAAATGTTTACAAAATATTTGTGGTGACTAAACAATCATTTAACTTATAAATATGACATAATTGTGGTTAAGTTTTATTTCCAAATCTTAATATTTAATGACTATTTTATATTATATTTTGTTCCATATATATTTTCCATACATTCTTGAATAAAATTCTCAAACATCTTTCTGTCCATAATTCTTATAAGTACGTTAAGTTCACCTTTTTGAGGCATAAAAGCTTTAGATTTTTTCATTTCCTTTGTTTGAATACAGAAATGACACCAACCTGTATTTAACATATAAAATATAAAATATGTTTCAACTTTATTCCAAACAGTAAACAATTACAAAAGTCAATAATGCGCTTAATAAACCATCAATCAATCAATCAATCAATCAATCAATCAATCAATCAATCAATCAATCAATCAAAGAAGCCGTCGATCTACTAATACTATAAAGTATTTTCATTTTGTTTCGCCAACATCATTACATACATGTGATATATTTTAGTATCCGAATAATACGAACGTACAATGTATTCCATCAATTTATTTGTTGTTTTTAATGAGGTCACGTGTCCGAGTATTTAACTGAATACTTTCGCGAAAAATGAACAAGTGCTCATGAATTAAAATTTTAATATTTGTTTTTTGCATCTTCGGAAGTAAAATGTATTTCGAAGGAAGGAATTTTTACGCAAAATATTGACCTTCTTAATACGAACAAGAGTGGAACCTGGTCGAAATTAATAACATGATACATTCAGTTGTATAACTCTAAAAGTCTTATTTATGCATAGTTTTCTTGGAAATTTGAAAAAAAATAGTTTTGTTCAAACTTGCGCGCTTGTAAGTATGTGTGACACATTTGTTTTTAACTAAACGGTACTCTAGAATTAATTCTGCGCCGACCTACAATGAGAAATGTCTGCATTAAGATGATATATGGAGCATTAATAAGAACGGGTAATGAAAATGTCTGGGAAGTGTCGTAGAAAACATATATAAGCGAGTGATTTCATTATGTAGCTAGAGTTTGTAAATAGGAAAACAAACGAGTTGTCCCGATAGTCTTAGCGCACCTTAAAAAGAATGAGTAACAGTTTCTATAGAATGTAAGTATGACCAATATTTGGTCTGTATCTGTCAGCTGCCACTCCAGCAAAACCCACCCTGTGTGAATCATGGTATCTATCAATGATCTGTGATGTTCTATTGTGAAATATTATTCATTCATGTTGTAGAACCCAGACGTATTAATGTCGTCGAGTGCATTTCTTTGAATGACCATTTTACAATTAAAAGATTTCAGTCATAAACCTGGTGTGTTCTATGAACACACAGTCAAAAGTCGCATTGTTTACCATTGACTAATATGCATAAATTATGACGTTTGTGTGATAAGCATGTGAAACAAAGATCACGCGTGTTGTTTACAAGTTAGTCTCATCGGATAAGCTCATTAATTAAGGCAATTATTTATAAATAATTTTGTTGATGAGAATAAGCTAAAATCAGTGCTGAGGTACCATATATTTATATTTTTTTGTTTTTGCAATCCTCTGTGATAAGCGACCATTCTCCTAAACTACAATTTTCTATGCCACGAGCGTAAATTTATTCAGTTTGCAAAACTCTCTTTACAAAAAAATTTTAAATGTATATTTTGATAATGCTCTTAATTAAAATGTGTTCAAATTACAGAAAATTTAAATTAAAGTTTAAAGACTAAAATTAATTATTTCTGACTTTGTCTTCACTTGAAACCATTTCCAGACAATATTTGGGATATTTCTATCAAATCACGAATCGCAAAAAGAACAGAACAAAAATTCCTCTAAATTTATAGTTAATGGATGTGAAGATGTGATTTGTGTGAAACGTTCGGATTCGCCCCGATGCAATTCGTACTACAATTCTAATTATTTAATTACAAGAGATAACGAAAATATGTTTCTAATAAAAGCAAATATATATCCGTATGTCCAGCACAGAATGTTAATTGATTGAAGTAATTCGTATTTTGCTTTGAAATATTTTGTATCATAATTTTGATCACACAAATCAACATTCACCACCAGCGCTATTCTAAAGCGCGGAATATCTAAAACAATTTTAGCGTTCAATTTGTTCGTGGTCACAAAGTGTCTGTCATAAATGTACGTGAGCTGTCTAGAGCAGCGGATTATGAACTAAAAATGATAACCAGTCACGAAATAAAAACTTTAAGATGGTGCCCAGTGTCGACCAATCATTTGTTTAATTGTTCAGACTGGTCCCCGATCTGAGATTAAATTCCTCAACTTGGCCTTCCATCATTTCTTGGCCTGGTGCAGATCACACAGGAAACATGCACAGAATTATATACCACATGACATGGTTCCACTGAGACATATGTCACGTGTCGTGTGACAACAACATTATTCGTCATGCATTTTAAGCCCTTTAAAGATAGACCGTAGACTCTCAACAATGACGCGTTATTCAGTACGAGAGGACAGAAACACGTGCTGATGAATAAAGTTCAAATAAAATTGAAAAGAAATACACGATATTTCTGAATGAGAAATAGTTCAAGCAACGCGAGAAAATCTCAGATTATCAAACCAAACATATTCCCTGCTCGAGAGAGCACCGATTTATCTCCTGACGACTTTATACAGATTTTAAGAAGAACATTACTTGAACTAATTACTAACAAGAAACAACACATTTATTTGCTGGAACATTCGATAAACGATTAAAGTGTGCCAAAACCCGTTTATTAATATGAAAAATAATTGCAAGCTGTATTATCAAATATAGTGGGTACGTTTTAGAGCGTACTTTGTTTAATTCGCGTGCTGTTTGTCTGTGTTTTTAATATTTTAGCTTAATGTGGGCACGTGGTGGATTGCCCCGGCTTTAGCCAAGTCTTATTGTCTTATGTTAAGTTTTTAACATGATAAGAAGCATTTGTGAATAATAATTGAATATATGCACTGTAAGTGTGTCCCTCCAAAAAATAAATAAATAAAAAAACAGGTTACACTTTTAAGTGTTGATTTTTCTTTTACGGGATACAACTTTATATTTTATACTTTAAATTTCTACATATCTACGATATACATGTTACTATTGCTTACTTTATAATGAAAGTTCTTGAAAAATTGGTTTTGTCCAAAAACTGCGATGTCCAAATATTGTGACTATCCGAATTTCTATTTGTTTCGGAGCTATTTCGCCAATACTTATTAACCAGGTTAATTAAATTGGCGAATTGGGGTTTTGTGATTCGATCATTTTTACCGAATAATGACCCTTTGTTTATTTTGTGCACATGTGATATTCCGTGTTCAACTTCTCATGAAAACCTGGTTTTGTGTCAATTCCTGTCATCTTGTTGTTAATGGCGCATGCAAACTGTCGTCGAGTTTTCTTCTATCGTCTCTTTGTTGATATAACTAATGCATGCAAACAGACAAACCAATTAACACGTAATCGCTTGAAACAATATCAGCTAACATCCGAAACATTTGACAATGCTCCACATGTACAGACCACGGGTACACGCGTCCAAGTTTTTGAAAAAAACTTAAAAGAACAACTGAGCAACGGAGAGTTGACAGCACATAATTTGCCAATTCTAGGTTTTGCTTAAGAATGCTTTGCTATGATATTCTATTAATATATCATTTTTTCCGATTAATTGTTCAGAAAAATAATTTAATCGATAGATATCAATGAAATAATATGGAGAATTTCATCCGAGCATACACCGAGTCGAATTTCTAAACGTTTACCTTATAAAACTAGATTCTTGAAAGAACCAGAATAAGTGATTTAATTCTTATGTTTTACATTACATAGAATCGATCTACACAAAGAAATCAGGTATGCATAGTTAATGTGGATTGAATATAATTAAAAGTCCACCTGATAATCCACAAAGTGTGTTTAACGACTTTTCCTGTGTTATAAAATACAAAGTGGACGTTTAGGAATTTGGCCCAGTGTACATTAGAACAACCCCCGTGTAACTGTTAGTAATTATTTCGAATTAAGACAGATACAAGTTCGGACCTTTATAAATTCATTTATGATGCATGGTTAGTCCAATACGTTCAGTGATATGTGGTTGTATGGTAGTTTTATGGTGGACATAATTATATATTAACTTATTGTAATCAATCATTGATAATTAAAATACAGATATTGGTTCGTGTAGTTTGGACTGTGATGTTAATCTAGTTGGAGTGTTAAATTCGTACTTGTGGGTTTGTGTTTTAGTGGTTCTGTGTTCCGTGTAGCTGCGTGTGGGTTGTTGTTTGATGTAATTGATTATTTGTGACTATGTGGTCAGTATGGTAACATGAAATGTATTTCATGCGGCTTTGTCTGTGAAACCGTTTTTTTTAAATTCGTACTGACAATATTTACGCTATTCTGAAGTATGAATATAATATATACCACAGGTGGTCATTTGATTATCATATACCAACGGACACAGTGTTATAAATGAAAGTGTAGAAACTAGTAAAGTAGTAATTAGATTGAGTGTCGGAATCTGTTTTCGGCTATAAATAAATTTGATCCTTTGCTTGAATTAGGTGGAGAAAATAGTAAACTAAACAATGGAAAAGTAATTGATTCATGATCGATTCAAAATATTAAACCAAAACTAACTGCGTGATACTAGATTTGTCTTTAACAGTAAAAACCTCGTTATCTCGAGGGGTCATCGGAACAGACTAAATGTTCGAGATAAACGCGGTGCTCGTAATGACGAGGAATTTGTTTTCGGTTGAAAATTGTACACAACTATGAACAAATATTGACGGGACTTCAAGCATTTCTGAGGTGGGTACTTGTGATATCGATGCTCGTAATAACGAAGTTTTACTGTATTTGGTATATAACGACCGGACAAAGGACGAAAACTACGCCCTGAAATTTTACAAAGTAGACACAATCTAGTTTACATTATTGAATTTCTTGACTACCATTAACAGGGAATAATATATCTGTTTGAATCTAAAAGGCCATAAATCGACATTTAACTCACTCTACGCTTTTGAACAAAAATACTATGTGAAATGTTTTGAAACGCAACGGAATCTCCTGAGGGAAGTAACTCTGGTACAAGGGGTTGTCGACTGGTTATCTGTTTTCACAATTGATAGAATTAAATATGACTGATATTCGTGATTTAAAAAATAATTATGTACTTTTAAGTGTATATTTATAGCACAAAGATGCAATACAGTCATGCGATTATTTGATGTACAGTTGAACACTGTTATAGTGCATTCTTAGAGACCCAAATATTTACTCCATAACATCCATTACTTTTAAAAAAAAATGATTGATCGGGGTAAATTATTATATAACTACATCCGAAACTTCGCCATGCCAGAGATCACTATAACCGTGATGCACTGTACGCAATACGTTTTATATAATATTGTGATATACAAATACTTTATTTATCGGAGTTCGTATGTAAATGATATATGCCTGACTTATGTATTATATGTATACATTTAAGTATTTTTCGCTTAAGGACATGAAAAACCAACCGTTAATGCATTAGTGTTTAACATCCAGTAGCTTTTATCTTTTTATCGCCGTTTTGAGGTCACATCAGTAAATGATTGTTAAATCGCCTTGCTTCTATCATCACGAGGTATGCCTTGTAAAACAAAGGGATTATGTTAAAACGTACACAACAGCACACTCACCTCCGAGTTACCCTAATATAGCGTGTATGCATGATAAAACATGGACTGAGCCCAAAATGAGGCCCTTTTCAGGGGTTCAATTTCTTTATATGACGTATGTTTGATAAAAACATGAGCTGTAAAAAAGGTGAGGCCCTCGTCAGGATTCCAATTACTTTTATGACGTGCATGACAAAAATGAGCTGTACCCAAAATGAGGCCCTAGTCAGAGTTCCAATGTCTTTATATGACGTATACATAAAAAATTAGGCCCTAGTCAGGGTTCCAATTTCTTTATATGACGTATACATAAAGAATGAGCTGTACCCAAAATGAGGCCCTAGTCAGGGTTCTCATCTTTTCGTTCTCCTTATAAAGTAAAAATATACGTGATTAATCATGGATCAGACCGTAAATGAGGCCCTTATAGGGTTTGGTCTTAGAACTACTCTTGAATAGGAGGTTTACATTACAAAACATACACCAAGTCTTAAAAGTGGTTCTTCGAGGGCTCAAACCTTTCAGTTTCTGTAATATGATAGCACGTAATATCATCATTGACATTACTTCATTCTTATTAATATCATATACAAAAAAGTTATTATTGTTTATCGAAATACTCTATTCTCTATTCCCTGAGTCATGAAACATTAATTGTGATTTTTATAGCACTTTATATAAAATATTATGATATTTTATAGTGCTATAGACAAGATATGATATTTTATAGTACTATGGACAACATATAATGATATTTTATAGTACTATGCACAAAATATAATTATATTTTATAGTACTGTGGGCAAGATATTATGATATTTTATAGTACTATGGACAATATTTTATGATATTTTATGGTACTATAGACAAGATATTATGATATTTCATGGTGCTATAGACAAGATATTATGATATTTTATGGTAGTATAGACATGATATTATGATATTTTATGGTACTATAGACAAGATATTATGATGTTTTACAGTACTATGGACAAGACATTATAATATTTTATAGTGTTATGAATAAGATATGATATTTAATAGTACTACAAGATATCATGATATTTTATAGTACTATAGACAAGATATCATGATATTTTATAGTACTATAGACAAGATATTATGATATTTTACATACATTTTTAAACTTCAAATTAAAAACACTAGATCAGGTTTTTTATTATATACTGTCTTGAAATATACCCATTTTTTTTAAAATTTCAGTTCAAAATTTTGTACAAGATGATTTTTCATGTGATTACTGAATGAATTTCTATGCATATTGTAGTTTGTCTGTATGAAACAATTATAATGAAATAAAAACCGCAAAAAATAAATTTTGAAAAAAGTCTTTCACAGCAAAAATATTTTAAGTATATATACATTCAAATGTTTAGATCCACCGTGAAATTCAAAATTATTCCATCACAACTTTTTATTATAGTATTTAACAAACAAATACCACATGCTCTTAATAGTATCATATTCGTCACATACTTTATTTTCCTTGATTGGCAACATATGACCTTACATGTGATCTCACATGTGAATTGAATAAACATATTTATCTTTTGTCTCTAGTAAGAATTGAATGTTAAATATTAACAAAATGCAAGAAAAAAAACTATACATTCAATACGGATATGCAATACATTTTGGATTATAGAAAATTTGCGGTTACATATGTGCACGTGTTTTTGAATTGTGAGGAATTATGAACTAATTGTGGTAAACGTGTTTGTTTATGATAAACAAGTTTTATTGTTGTAAGTATATCAACTGTCTTTATTACAATTTAAATGTTCAGTTAGTACTTAGTAAGTTTCTGTACATAATTTATGTAAAATATTTGTGTGTCTATAATTTATGTATTATATATGTGTAAGTGTGTGTAATTTTATGCATAATATATGTGTGTGTCTGTAATTTTATGTATAATGTATGTGTGTGTCCGTAATCATATGTATAATATCTGTGTGTGTCTGTAATCTTACGGATAATATATGTGTCTGTGTGTGTCTGTAATCTTATGCATAGTATATGTGTGTGTGTCTGTAATTCTATGTATAATATATGTGTGTGTGTTAATGGTATGCATAATATGTATGTGTCTTATAGTATATATATATTATATAAAATATATGTGTCTGCATAGTGTATATAGAATATATGTGTCTGCATAGTATATATAAAATATATGTGTGTGCATAGTGTATATAAAATATATGTCTCTGTATAGTATATATAAAATAATGGGTGTGTATAGTACAAATGAAATATATGTCTCTGTATAGTATATATAAAATATATGTTTCTGTATAGTATATATAAAATATATGTGTACGTATAGTATATATAAAATATATGTGTCTGCATAGTGTCTATAAAATATATGTTTCTGTATAGTATATACATAATATTTGTGTGTGTGTATAGAGTATATAAAATATGTGTCTGTATAGTATATATATAATATATGTGTGTGCATAATATATGTAAAATATATGTGTCTGTATCGTATATAGAAAATAAATGTGTCTGTATAGTGTATATAAAATATATGTGTTTGTATAGTATATATAAAATGTATGTGTCTGTATAGTATATATATAAAATATGTATGCCAATAAAGTAATATATGTGTCTGTTTGCAACGGTATATGCAATATATGAGTGTATGTATTGGTATGTATGATATATGAGTGTATCTGATAGTATATATAATATATGTAAATAATACGAGTGTCCGAGATAGTTTTTATAATATGTATGTTTCTGTATGTACATATATATTTGTACGTAATTTTGTATAAAGCATATGTGTATATGTATGGTTGAGCATTCAATGTAACGTGTTTGTTCATTTATACATTCTTTCCACATCTGCGTGCTTTATTTTTGTATGCAATTGAACAATCACATTTATTTTTTAAGTTTTAAAACATGTAATCATACTTAGGACTCCATAAGGAAAAAGTAATATAAATTTACGTCTGGAGAAATGCATCTTTTCAATCTGTAACTGTGATCAGAACGACCTAATTGATAGCTCACACTTTAGCCTGACTTTAGCTGGGTTTATATGCAAGGTCGAAGGTGCTGCTTCATAATTTGTCAATTTCAGTAAGAGTTCGGAACAATTACAATATAGTAAGAACAATGAAAAAAACATACATAATAGATGGATAGACTGTGACACGTACAATATAGATGGACGTGCCACTTATATTATAGATAGACTGTGACACGTAAATTTAATGGATAGACTGTGACATGTGTAAATTGATGAACTGTGACACGCGCATTACAGATGGACTGCGCTCGTATATTATAGATGGACTGTGACACGTTGGCTATTGTAACAACAGCCAGAGTGACAACAACAACAACAACAAGACATCACAACAACAATTAATATCTACACACCTATATCTGTATCCTGAACAAAAACATGAGTATCTTGTGAAACATTTAATAGAAATATTCTTCCACGGTGTTAACTTATTTATTGAAATATTGACTCCGCACAATGATTTCAAAGTTATTTGCCCATTCATATGTTTAAGGAATGCGGTCTTGAAAAGTCTACTTTGTATTTCTAAAAAATGCCACATAAAAAGTGTAATGAATAATATTATCCACCAACAGACGTATTGAGATAAGCATAAATTTGCTGTGGTATGATACCAAATTTGTTTGCAAGACTAAATAATAGAACTGAATGCAATTCACGCCATAAAAACGTTCAAATATTCCGTTTCATTAATTCTTCATACGAGCTTTCAATAAACTTTTAAATTTTCTATCATTTTTCGCTGCATTTAATTTTGTAAGCATCTGATATCTTAACCGGATTATAAATGTTCCTCTCATTCTACGGGATTCCAAATGTACTTAATTATGATTTTAATTTGGGATTATATCCGATTGATTACGTTACTACCACTTGCAATGAAAAAAAAATATATGAAATAAATTCACACATATTGGAGTCATTCATCAAAGTACATGAATGTCATACAAATTCATTGATAAAAATATATCACTACTTTGATACGTTCCTGAAAAATAAAACCCGCTCCTTCACTATTTCCTGTATTTTGTGAGCTTGGTTGGATTTCATCTTTTTTTTATAAAAAATGTTCGGCTTACGTCATTGACTAAGCGTACCACGGCTATTACATATTTGTTAATTAATAATTATTTGAAAAATGATAAAATAGGTTAATGCCATTGCTTCAGAAAATATTTTATGCTGCTTTTAATGTCATACCCGCCCAAAAAAGGGCTTCATGAAATTAGAATGAGAAAATAGGAACTGTCCAAAAGATCTACACCGGTAGTGGCATGTAGTAATTTTTTGCTATTTTGATGGAAACATCTGGACATGTCTAGAGTCAAATTTATTGCGTAGATATCTGAAAACAGACATTTTTGGGTGCATAAACGGAGAATTAAAATATCTCGGAAAGGGACGAGAAGTGGCGGAAAAACGAGAAGCCGTACATACTTAGTTGTTTAACACGTGATTTTATGGTTGTTAGTTTTTTAGAGTTATAGTACTGACTACAGACTAGTAGATTTACTGAGTATATGCCACATGTACTAAAACATTTGTTTTCTCTCACATATTTTTGTCAGTTTTTCTTACATGTGGAGAGCTTTGAGAAAAAGAAATTTGATTGTTTTTCGTTGCTAATGTGACGTTTCAGACTCGACCACACTTATTGAATAGTGTCTCCCTTTAGAACTAAACTACTTCACGTATTTATGTATAAGTTTGTAACTTGATGGACTCTAGTTCTGGTCCCGAGGTTATAAAAAAACTTAAGAACAATCTCCGAGCTCAAATCTCAACTCCATTCTCAAATTATTGAAAAGATAGAGATGATTAATGTTTAAATACATATTCAGGGCTGTCAGAATAATGTATCAATAATATTGTTATGGTCTGATCATAATTAACTTTGAATCGGAGACCGATTTCAAGTTTTATAACCTCGGACCCTGCTCTTTTATTTTCCGGAACTTAAATGTGGGACAAAGTTTGTTGGACAAGTCCAACAAGAATGAAGCGTTGCTATTGGTCAGTTCTATGACTGTCTGCAGAAATAGCTAAACAGAAACTTGGATTTAAGACTGGTTTACAAAGTAGACTTTTCAACTTCTACAAGAATTAGCAAAATCTAACTGAAAATAATAATTCTACAATCATTCTAATGTTTCAAATTACTAATAAACACATTCGCAATATTTCAAATCAATTAAATAGGGGATTTCTTTCAAAATGTGAGGATATTTTTAGAAAACGGTCCGGGCCTCCATAAAATATGTTGAACATATCAACGGAGGGTTTGACAAGTGAAGGTGTAAAATTATCTACAAATCAAAGATCAAACATTTTGATACATAAAACAGTTTATTAAATATCAACCTTACGGCTATATACCTAATTACGTTTTAAGCAAAATCATACCCACTCAAGCATTTATGAGTAACGCGAATAGCTCAGGTAAAAAAAGGTTGAAAACTGAAAAAAATCTCCACGCTTGGTGAATTTAGTCCTAGACATTATACATGTTGGCTATATATCATTTGTGGAAATAGGATCATACGGGTATTAGGGACTGAGTAAAAATCCAAGTTGTTGAACACTTTCATCCTGTGTCTATAGGTTGACTTGTATTTTACAGATTAATTCATTTACAATATATTCATCTTAATTTATTATAGCAAAATCGAAACAAAAATATCTGACAAGCACTACTTATACATGTATATGTTTTATCCCTCAACTTCATGAAAATCCCAAAGTTTGAAACACAATAAGGGCACTTAACACCAGCCATAAAACACATTTTGTAATTTTTAATGAAACTTTTTTTGTGTCGACTTTATCCATGTACCCTCAATTAAACAAATTCCTACACATATAATTATATGTCGTTTTAAAGTTTTTCCCTTTTCGAAAATGCGCGACTTTTACCCCGACTAATGCAAAAAATATTTTATATCTTTTTAACATATTTACAGTTAATTAAATTCAATCGAAATTCGCTTTTTCTATCTTACTTACAATTCTGTCTTTCATCTTTACAAGGGTTGTATATTAAATGTCTCTGTTCGTTTTACGTTAAAGACTGATTCGTACGCGGAAAGACAAAACCTTGTCTGTATATACAAATGGATTACAGACTGAACGAACAAGAAACGCCGAGGCTCGCTTTAGGACGGGACTTAAACGTTATTTAGATTTGTGTGTTACTGTACAGACGTGGACGGAGATAATAAAACACAATACATTGATACAAACTGACACGGGCAGCTTTCAAACGTCTGGCTGATATTCTAGGTACAACTTTTGATTTTTATTCAACCATCATGTCGTGGATATTTAGACGTATTTACGTGGACAATTTTCGAGTTTGGATTTATACAGCGTCGTGTATTACACATAAAATATACACATATCTAGATTAGTTTGATAAGGTTTCTGTGCTCAAGTGTATGTATAAATGAATTCATGCAAACATGTTTTGGATTTATGCCGTTTTTAAAGCATTCCGGTCTCTTTGGAACGGGTTGAGTTTAGTTTTATATCAGTACATCACGATGATGTTACTTTTATCAAAATCCTTGTTAAGTATGTTTCGAGGAAAATGTTGAATTCTACAAATATTTCAAGGTGCAGACTGTCTCAGATCGTTCATTAATTCAGCGACGACATTGCTATAGAAATTAAAGCTTCATTTCTGACAAGTGATTAATCATTTCTTAATCATTCTCTTGATTCTAATAACAATGGCGCTTTTGTAGACTTTGGTTCCTGTGTGGAAAGGATATATTTTACCGGAAGTCGGAATAAAAAAGTTGATTAGTTAAATCGAATGGTATATAACTCCTAGTTTGTCACAGACGACCATGTGGTATTCTTTTAAGTGTATTCGTAATATCTCGCTGCGTTACGGTATCATCTGTCAGACAATACAAGGTGGGGTCCCTACATTGTGCTATATTCTCAATCAATTCTCCAACATGCTAGAAATATTCGTTCAAAAGTATATTGTAATCTTCCGTTATCATCAGAAAAGCCAAGGGATTATTCCGTCTCTTTTAGTCTAGATTCCAAATCTGTGTAATGTATGTAAATTTCGTTTTAGTCAATATATTCAGTGCCGGCAACACTGTTGGATACCCTTCTTGGGAGTCGTGTGTTTGATTTACACAACTTATTAATGTCCTCGTTAAATCTAGCGATCATATGCTGCAAGAACTATTTCGGATAAAAAACAACACATGATTTATTCGTTTTCTTGTTGATTTTATATTTGGCCCAACTTCAAGAGACGGGTGTATGTCTTAAATGCACCCATTGACCCATGCCGTGTTTTCCTACCACGGTTAGCGCCGCTCACAGCTCGTCCAATAAAATCGCTAATACGTTATTTTCCTAGCAGTTAATAGTAACGTAAGAGTATCGCACGGGTCTGTTACAATTTAATTGTGTCTAATCATATATTGCAGGTGGTAGATGAAGTAAGACAACTTGCAGAAGGAGCTCGGAGCTTGACCACTGGCCCAGAGTCTGCGATAGAAACAATTTATCATTCAGACCAGGAGATATCTGACGATTTTGATTGGATAAAGTTGGAGACGTAATATACATTATCAAAATTAGAAGCCGAATGCATATTTGTGAGATATTTTGATAAAATGGATTTTAATGTAAAATATTTGAAATTGAGTGGTTAAATTGATAAAATTGAAAAAAAGTAGTTGCAGATAAAAAACAACATTTATGATTATCACAAAAAAAACGCAAGCACGGAAACACGACGGTACAACAAGTCACTGTAACTTGTTATGGAATACACGAACCGGAAAATATACATAAAAAAATTCTCAACGAGACTCTTGTACTAAATTAACCCACTTGTTTAAGAATTCGATTTCTTGAGGATTACAATTTTTGCTGCTATGGAAGTTACGTTTATTAGTGTTCCAAAAATGTTGACACACAAGTGATGTTGTGTTTTAATCGTGTTATTTGGTGGTCTGAAGTGTTTGGCAGTGAAACAAGACAAGACGCTCGGCAATTAAACAAGTGGTTGTTGCGTTCTCTCGCGCTGTTCTTCGATCTTCTAAAACTGATGTCATATTACTAATACGTAACACTGAATTCTGGAAGGCGTAAAATAATAATGGTTGTATTTATATATGAAATAAAATAGATATGAAATTTATTGGAAAATGAAATTGATTGATCAGTGGTGATATTTTGAAAATACCTCAAGTGCAACGGTGCTTTTCAAAAAAATAACCAAATGCATAATATGAGCACATAAGGGATAAAATCGACTCATGTAAAGTGATGGAATGGAGACAATGAACAAATTTACACATTTTAATGAACATCTTATGTATTTTACACTTTATCCAGTGGTGAGGGTAAAAAAATGAAAATACAACGAGTGTATGTATGCTTGTATTTCTACTTAATGTTTCCGGCTAATATCATAGGACAGTGGTGGTAAGTATGATTTTATTATCAATTTTTTGTAATGTTTTCAATATTCATCATAAACTAACATGCGCGTAAATAAAACTGAATTTAAAATTTAAATGTTAATTAATGGGTAAGTAATTTGACTTCAATTTAGAAGAGTACCTGACCAATATGTTTATTACTTATTAGTTAATCAACTTTGGCGTGCTTTTTTTAACACTTCGCAAGAAACATTGACTAAAAGTGGCTAAAATCTTTATGACGTATTGGTTTTTTAGATTACATGGTAATAAGTACTCGGATTATTTTAATAATAAATTACATTACTAGTCTATTCATGTACGTTGGATGTACAAGACGTGTAAGGATGTATGTGTTTAAAAATTTAGTTGACTTAATACACAGATGTACCGCAGGTCCCCGGGGTACGTAACGATATATGCTAATTTTACTGATATTTAATCAGCAATACAAATAATCTAAAGAAAATCTCATTTATGGTTGAGTTCAAAGAATTCGACCCAAATCGTTGGTGTTACTTAGTAACCTATTTAAAGTTTGAATACATGCAAAAATTCTGGAATGAAAAAATTTGCTATTTAGCCAACAACCGTGATATAGCGGATGAGCTTTATCATATTATTTAATTTAATTTATTTTGTCTACAAATTTATATCTTTCGGATGTTATTGGTAAAGTAATGATCTTTTCTCCCTCCATTTTCTTTGATGTTTTCTGCCAAGAGATGTTTTATACTCGTTTTTAACACAAAATGATTAAAAACATTAAATTGAAATTGGGCATATTAAATGTATCTTGTAACGGTCGAATGAGAAGATGCCGGGCGAAACGACGTAATGTTTAAACATCGGTCAATTTATATTTCATTCAGGAACATATATTTTAAGTATAATAATTGATATTTTCCTAAGTGGTTGTACAATTAAACATCTAATATATATATGAATGTGAATCTATTATAATTACAGGTCTTATAAATGCTAAATATATCTTTAATCATAAACATAAGTTTGATATGAAAAAGTGATAAAATTTGATAAAAATTTGCGTTGAAAAGTAAAATTCTGGTGTTAATTGATACATGAATGTATATTTTCAATTTTAGGCAAGCTTATACTTGCGAACTTAACAAAGATATAATTTTTGTATTAGTGTCTGGAATTTCTATTTTTTTCCATGCGTATACATCAATTTGCTTTAGTAATTTATCTATTTCCTGAATGGACAATTTGTTTTACATGATCTGTGAAAATATATGATGGACGGATACTTCTGTACTAAATGTTGGGATTAGAACAATTTTAAACAGATTTTATTTGACAATATGGATATAAAATACAACAAGTTGTCTGTGTACTAGAATACAATCCTAATAAAAAAATACGAGGGTGTTTATTTCACATAACGTTGATTTAGTGAATGCTGTAAGCGCTATTCTATATTAGAGAAAAATCATTTTTTAAAGTAATTTTGTTGAGTATTAGATTTGTATTAAAACAACCATGTGAGTGTTTATTGAGTCAGGTTAGTGTGTGCTGAGTGAGGTGGTTTTATTTCTTTATTATAAAATATTAAAATTTTTGGTGAATATAAACGAACATCTGTCACACATACATCTATCAAAGAGAAACCTCTTCACATTTTTGAGAGAATTAAAGACACTGAAAATGTTTTACCTTTTCAACGAATGGTCTTTTATGAAAGTATCTATCCATTATTGACTTTCAATTTCATTTTTGAGACTTTTAATTTAATCATTAAATTGCTGGGTGTTACTGAGGTGTACTTTGGCGTTCAAACACTTCATAGGCCGCTAAATCAAGAATTAATTTCGTAAAAATGTTGCTTAGATACACCAAAAGATTTTAATATTCCGGGATAATGTTTTACAATTGTTTAGAACTCGCTAATAATAGGTATGTGTATACATGATCAAATAAAATGGTTTATGGAACAAACAAAGAAGCATAGAATACAAAATGTGGTCAGTTGTGACTATATTCGGAACAAAAGTGCTCGTAGGGATGCGTGATTGGAATTGTTGATCCTTACTGGAGATATAACGCTTTTATTGTCGAGTGAGTAATATAGCAAAGACGGTTCTCAATTACATTTTTCAATGAAATAAAATGCGAGTTCTGTGGTCATATTAATTAGTACAATGTCAATTTATCCACGATAATGATTTTGGTGAATGAGTCATTTTATTGTCGTTTTACGTAACACAATGTCTGTATTTAACAATCTAGTTGTTTGTGAATTTCAGAACTGAAATGTTTTACAATAATCTGAACTGAAGTCGTGTCGGTTTGGACTTAACACACATGTACATGTTAATATGTTATATGGAGGGTTGTTAAATATTTTTAAAGCTTTAACATTCTTTAGTAACATAAACTGCAGTATCAATAAAATATTTGGCTGATCCCGAAACTTGATATGCCTGAAGATTAATTGACTCACTGCTTACTTGTTTATATACGATTGTCAAAACTCTTAATATAAAATTATCACGAATTATATATGTCAGTTCGTGTCGATGAACTGTTGGTGCATTTAGGACCGTAGATTAATTGAAGTCCGGTTATCCGGATGATGTCTAGATCCGGTTAATAGCTGGTAAGTTAGAAACCGGTAAAATTTCGGCTTATTTAGAACTGATTAATTCTCGACGTGTTTATACTGATGTTACATTTGGAATTAGTTAACAGGTGGGACACTAAGAACTTAGATAGCGGCGAACTTTTTGATCTAGTTTCCAGACAATTTGTAAACTATCGATTACATTTTCATCTGTCTAATGCTACTACTGTTATATATATGGAATCTTCAACGCGCTGTATAATTACAACATGCATAAACTGTCTACGTACACATGGCCCCGGCTCCCGTGGCTGTGCCTGGCCTGTTTAATCAGGCCTATGTTCTGATAAACGTCTGGCGACAGCGAATTCACGGTGAACCAAGTATTTCCGTCATTTAATGAAGTCTAGGGCTACATGACATCAATACAATGTTATATAATTATCCGGTAAACTGTACACATCGTGCTGTTTGTTATATGATATACCTGGATGGTGTTAAAAACCGTCCGCCCGTCCGTCCGTTTGTTTGTCGGATTGTCCGTCTGCCTGTCTGCTTGTTCGTTTGTCGGATTGTCCGTCTGTCTGTATGTATGTCTGCTCGTTTTTTGTCAGATTGTCCGTCTGTCTGTCTGCTCGTTTGTTTGTCGGATTGTCCGTCTGTCTGTATGTATGTCTGCTCGTTTGTTTGTCGGATTGTCCGTCTGTCTGTTTGTATATCTGCTCGTTTGTTTGTCGGATTGTCCATCTGTCTGTTTGTATATCTGCTCGTTTGTTTGTCAGATTGTCCGTCTGTCTGTATGTATGTCTGCTCGTTTGTTTGTCGGATTGTCCGTCTGTCTGTATGTATGTCTGCTTGTTTGTTTGTCCGATTGTCCGTCGGGCCGTATGTGGATATTCTTTGTAAAACGGTGGTAAAACGTTCATTGCTGCTGACTACGTTTAAGTTTTCAAATTAAAGATATTTATTGTTAAGCTACATATGTGTGTATGCTTAGTGAAATCACACCCAGACAAACGGCTTGTTTTCTTCAAACGAGGTAAGAAATCATTCGTAAAAGTCCCATATTTACCAAACTTGTATTATTTCAAGAATTCTTGAAGGAATAGTTCTATAAAAGCATTCAACCTCCGTCATCATGAAGACAGACCACTTGTTCCAAAACTCAAATATTGAATGTAAACACAATGATACAACTAGTCGTATTGTGTTGTTTCCAGATCAAATAATTTGCACAATCAAAATACAATTACGTTTTATCATTAAGTATTTATGAGAGATGTTTTTCTTAAAATAACATTAAATGCTTTAATGATGAAAAACAAATCTCAGGAAAATGATAGAATAATTCTAGGGTGTTTCCACAAGGACTTATGTCTGTCACAATCGAGAAAATGTTACAGATGGCCACATAAACATACAACAGTTGAAAGACAACACAAAAAAGTGCCACAAATAACTGATGCAAACATGACGGTTCACAGATACAAAACATGATGGTACACAGATACAAAACATGGCGGTACACAGATGCAAAACATGATGGTACACAGATACAAAACATGGCAGTACACAAATACAAACATGGCGATACACAGATACAAACACGGTGGTTCACAGATACAAAACATGGTGGTACACAGATACAAAACATGATGGTACACAGATAAAAACATGATGGTACACAGATACAAAACATGATGGTACACAGATACAAACATGGCTTTACACAGATACAAACATGGCTTTACACAGATACAAACATGGCGGTACACAGATACAAACATGGCGGTACACAGATACAAAACATGATGGTACACAGATACAAAACATGATGGTACACAGATACAAAACATGATGATACACAGATACAAAACATGATGATACACAGATACAAAACATGATGGTACACAGATACAAAACATGATGATACACAGATACAAAACATGATGGTACACAGATACAAAACATGATGGTACACAGATACAAAACATGATGATACACAGATACAAAACATGATGGTACACAGATACAAAACATGATGATACACAGATACAAAACATGATGGTACACAGATACAAAACATGATGGTACACAGATACAAAACATGATGGTACACAGATACAAACATGGTGGTACACAGATACAAACATGATGGTACTAATTCGCATTTAATACAGTACATGTGTATTTGCTGGTCGTAATTAGGACAACCACTGACCAGAGCCGCTTGAAGAAATAAGACCACGTTTTACGCTTTGTTAAATCTGGCAAACCCTCGTTCTATTTAACAAACTATTAAATTTAGAAAATCGAAAACTGCTTGGTTTATGAGAACAAACTTGTTCGACATAAAAAATAATCCTAGATTTTATTACTTTGCTCAATATTTGTAGCTATCTCATGTAATATCTCATACTAAGGACGCATCATTAAGTTTACAAGCCACAGAAAAGTAATATAAATATATTTAACTTTATGACTTTTATATCTATGCATAATTTTGTACAAAATTTTACGTGTAACACGTTGATTGTGGAATCATGATGAGACCCTATAACAGTTTTAAAAGAATTGAAATGAACAGATCGGTGGTAAGTGGTACGTAAGACTCATCCTCGGGGTCGAAGGTTCGAATCTCACTTGGACCTGGCTAGAACATGCTCTAAACAATCCCGGATATTGCACGAGTATGTCAATGATTAACATTTCTTTCGGCTATAAATGTAGAAACGAATATCTTACCAGAGTTAACGGGTTAAAAAACCTGTTCAAAATATTAACAACTTGCTACCTAGCAGCCAGATGACAAATTGTGGTTACATACAAATAGACGAAAATGCTGATACACCCGTCTAAATTAACCTGCTGCTGTTATGACGGGTGTGTGACTTTTGCCATTAAACACACAAAATAATCTCAATATGACGAATTACATAAAAGTACATTAGTATTATTAAAACACATATTAGCAAGCAAAGTCATAAGTGCATCGATGACTTGAAACTTCTGTCTTTGCCCGAGGTCATGTGAAAATGACACAGACACATGTATGTATGTTCATGTATTGAAAATCTCTCAATATATTCCAAATGTGCTCTAATTATCAACTTGTAAGTTGATTTCATCAAAATATAAACTCTAAAATTTTATCAATGTAAAATCCGTATAACCCAGACGGTGTAGGGTTTTATTATGAGACGTACTTCACAAAGGTAGGCCGACATCACCGCCTACGTGAACCAATCAACTTTGAGAATGTCTGGTAATAAGGATAGGAGACTCATTGAGGTCTCATAAACTCTGTCCTATCTTTTCTTGTGTTCAATTGTGGCTTCGCGTATATCACGTGACCTTTGTCTGGTCACATGATCGTAAATTACGTCACGTGTCTATATTTTTATTTATGATGCGCGTTCTTACATGCGGCGCCGAACTTTACACACAAAATAAAGTCTTCGACTTTTTATTGAGAAAATATTTTCAACGTGATCGATAATTTTAGCGATTTGAGTTTTTTATGCACTGACATAAAATATAACAATTTTATTGCGTTTATCAGCATAATGAAATATTTTATTCGCTGTAAATATTTTTTCCGGATAATTTGTGAAGATAAATGCTGTTAGCTTTGATTACAGAAATCTTCAAGTCAACTACAAGCATTTTATCATCTGGTTTTTGTGATAGTTAGAGATTTGAAATCTATGTACAATCATGTCTATCATTTATTTACATTTTTCTTGAAATATTGCTTTGAATAAAGAAATACTTTACCGGATTTAAATGTACACAAACAGGTCACGTGGTTTATTCAGTATATCATAATATGGGCATACGGCTTAAATGAGTTTAAATATTTTTACTGAATCATCTTCCGATCTTTTAATTCATTTTTTACATCTTTTTAATTGAACGAAGTTTTCTTTCTAGTTTATGGCTACTGTAAAATTATAAATAAGTTTAAATAATTATAAATAATTTAACGCTGCCATTTTTCGGCATTCATTTTTTACAATGATAAAATATTCTTTCCATTAAAAAATCCCTTTGAATGAGATTCACAATAATTGTAAAATAACTGGTTTTTATATAGTCTAAGATATCAATATGTTCGTGTTACCTATCAGAGAATTTAGCGCAGTGTTTCCGGTATAAATTTTACATACTAATTGGTGCAAGCAGATATCGTCACAGTATCACAAAGTATTAGTGTTAAACTGTATAATTAAACACGTATTAATAACTACACGATTTCACCAAATATTTACTTTCCTAAAAACGACGGTGTCGCGTACAATATACCTTAAGTATCAATGGCAGTATCCCTGGATCATTTCTGGTTTATTCCTGACTTCAAAGTTCTAATATTACATACGACGTGAGTTCCCCATCTCGGCAGAGGGACAACAGGTTCAATGGTATTCAATTAACGTGGTTAAAATCTCTTCCTACATCTGATCTTATCACCACATTTACCTCGTAATCTAACTAGCTATCTTATCTAGACACCAATTAAATACATATTAAATGTCATACGAACTACACGAAGACGTCATAATTATTCTACTTAGTATCCGTAACCTTATTCTCAAATAGTATCATTGTAAACAGGTGATAAAATAGCTGTATTGTATTGTTTTCTGTTGTATTGTAAAAAATGTTGCTTCTGAAGTACAATGTATGTTCATTTCAAAGTTATTGAAGCAATCTTGTTATCATGCTCCCGTTGTCTGAATCATCAAACAAATATTTCACAGACTTTAAGATGGATCTTTCCCGAGCGAGTGTTTTTAAAACATCTCTTATATACCAGGGTTTTCACTAGACACTAATCAAGTAGAGGGTCATAAATGACCCTTGGCTGATGATAATTCGATGAGTCAATAAACTTTTCTTTTTTAATTTTATTATAAATTTGACCCTTATGTACAAGTTCTCAAGAGTCGAAAGCTTTATTTTACTGATTTCAAGAATAAAATACTGTTTTACGGTTCAAAATTAATGAAAGACCTATGTCTCATATTTTATTATCTACTAATTGATTTTTATTATCTAAATCCACTTTGTTATTTGTATCATTAATTGAATAATCATGTGCCGATATGCCAAACCATATGTGGATATGATTATTAACAGGGGTAATATCGTCGTTTTTATTTTCCTCATCATTATCAGCACCTTCATCATCTCCAACATCAGTTTTATATAACAACCATCCCTAACCTCCTCATCATCAGCACCATCAGCATCTCCAACATCAGTTTTATTTAACAACCATCCCTAACCTCAACCCATCATAATAATTGGTACAATTATATGAATAATCACTAAAATCAGAATTCTTACAATCAACATCATAATTGTCTTTATCTGTATTATCATTATTATCATCACCATCATCAATGTCATTACCTTAATCACTAATGTTTTTATTTGAGTAACTCCTTTTAATATTGACTAGGAGAGGAATCACAAAAAAAAAACGTTACGAAAAAGTTCACCTTTCCCAGAATGTATTTATAATGTTCTTGTTAACTAAGTATTTGCTCAATATTATTTTTTCCAGATGGATATATCTGCATTTTGACATTATCTTAAGTCAATGATTGTTGTTTATAACAACAATATGTATTATAATTATAATTTTCATAATCATAATTATAACCATTATGATCATTGCTATTGTTAATATTATTATTATAATTATTATTATCAATAGTATTATCATTGTTAATATTAATATTTTAATTAATGATATAATATTAATAATAATAATCATTACCATTATAACCATCAATATTATTATTATCATTACTATTATCATAATCAATATCATCAATAATAATATTATTATAATTAATATGATTAATATTATAATTATCATTACTATTTTTCAGGGCTGTAGGAAGCCCTCTGGTAATGGACGCAAACAAAATATGCCGCAAAAATCGTAAACTTACTGGAAAGCAAAGGTGAGTATCAGAGAGTAGACACCATCACGTCACAAAATGAACAAACACACAAATTAGTGAGATATCAATTACCATGACAACAAAAATACAGTAAGAACACCATGCCCCGATCTCCTAAAAGATGTCTGCATGTAGCATCACGACTTTACGGCATTTGTTTGTAAATGTTTCACACAGTTATATCATGATGTTTTAATTAATACGAAGACATAATATGAAACCTTGAACCCCCCCAAAACAACCTAAAATATTAACCCTGAAGTAGAATTTAGCCTTTAAATTATAGTAATTATGATGAGTTACACCCAGCGCCCCCTGGCGGTAAGTTTACCAGAAATCTCTTATATAATTAGTTACAGCCTCATATCAAAAAGTTGGAAATATATCCCAGACAATAAAACCTCGATATTGAGGCAACATTTTGGGACAAAAAGACGGTCTACACTACTAAATAGGTATTATCACAGAGTTAAAATAAAGAAAAAAATATTTAAAACCCATATGAAAAATCGCCGTTATAACGAGGTGGTCTTACTAATGAAATGGTCAGTATGTGAAGTTTTACAGTAATTATCAAGCCATTCTATGATATGTTTGATTGAATTGAGAAAGAAATCTTATTTACGTATGAAATTTACTCTTTTATAAGTATTTTAATCAGAATTCTACTAAGATTATGCGGAGGCACATTGTTTTACTAAAAGAATGGATTTTTATTACAGTCTGTAAAAATATTACTGAATTCTGTTTTTCTGTTCGCAAACCACTTTTATTCTTTCTCTCTAAATAATATCAGAAAGTATTTTTACGATACATAACTGAACGATATCGTAAAATTTAAATCGTAGTAAATTCTGCAACAAGATTTCCTGCGCAAACAATAAAGGCGGGGTATCTGGAAATGATTTTTAATAAGAAGTTGGTACAATAAAAAATTGTAACAATTATACATAAAGATTTAAAACCGCACAATTTTCCGGAATCACATTAAAATACTTAACATTCTGTATAAAAAAGTCGGGAAATTTCAGAATTCCAGTTTACACCGCACGCGCGGTGCATGATCAGCATACTTCATACATCATTAACTATTTGATAATGTCTCGTTTAACTTCTAACGTGTTGCAGATAAAAACGCCATGCTTTACAATTTATTTTACTTCTCCAAACTTTTCCAATTAATTACTGAAAATTAACGCATTTGATTGGACATAAAATGTTCACGTAATCGTGACAAGATACACTGAATTAACAAGCGTCAAATACATGCTGATTGCTGATTACTTTTATTTCACTCCATTATAGGAGAGCTAAAAAAAGCGTCCACGAAAAAAAATCACCCAACTCGACCCGGGGTCCGAACAAACAAATCTCATTTTGGTTCTCAACTTAAGTTAAACCTATATGTATGGTGTGTGTAAATATATTAAGAATTGACTTGTATACAGACACTTAAAAAGTTTCATAAATCCTAAAAAAGCGAACTTTTGAATGTTGAAGATACAACACTGAGATGAGGCCCGGTGGTTCAGTCTCACAATTTTGTTAGCACTGACTTGATCTAAAAGTTGGAATTCAAATACCGTCAGTGACGAGATTATACGATATTATACGATATGATCTATCTAACTTAACCAAACGCGAGTTTACCGGTCAGTTGCCATGGAAACAGTCGTCTACAGTGATAAATACATGTTACAAGAACTTGTTTCACCCTCGTTCTAAAAAAATCTTAAAAATAAAAATAGAAGTGACAACATTGGGAGAATTTTGTCTTATAACGATTTAGTTCCTGCTGGGAATAATTCGTTTTAAAGGGGATTAAAAATGTTAAACAATTAGATATATTATTATTTGGTTTGTGTCGTACCTCGTAGAAAACGAAATTTAAAAAATAATATGTAAAAAAAATAACTAGGGACCGCTTGTGATATCTGTTTGTCGTTATACCTGTTAACTCTGTTACCTGTTAGTTCGATTGTTGGTCGTACTAGTGAAAAAAATGGTTCAGATTTTAACAAACATATCCGTACATAAAGTTGAAAAAAAAACGGCAAAGTTTTGTGGCTCGGTGTGTGATTTAGGTTTGTACAGTTGTACATACAAGAACGTCATTATATTATTTTCCAGTGTAAACTAGCGGCAGTTTGATACATTTAATGTCGTCCATAAATTACTACTGCAAAATCGATTTGAAACGTAATACTGAAAAGTGGCTGAATGTGAAACTAACAAAATTATTTTCCATCTCGAAAATACGTTTATCAAATATCGTAGGAGAATTTTTTCAATGTTTACCATCAGCGAACATTACAAGACGGATACAATTAGCATACATGCGCAGCGTCATGTTTCTGACAGGCGGTAAAAACATTAAGAATTGACGTTTCGTCATTTAGAAACTCGATTTAATGCATTATTTTGAGTTATTGATAGTAAGCAAAACCAATAAGTTTTGATTTATTTATACATTTATCTGTTTGATTGCACGACGGTTCGTTAAATTTGAAAATTTCACTTAAATATAAACATAGTTTTCTCTTCTTTCTACTATCTCTTGTTTATTTATTACAATTTTGCATTAAATATTTTCTGATACTAATTCATTTGCATTATGCAATATACACAGCCTGGTGACTACGTACAATAATATATTTCAAATAATATCATTACATTTCACAATTATGTGTTTACGCTACATATAACCAGTACATATTTGACGTAAAATTAGTTAAAACATTTTAATATGCAACTAAAATAACTGATTTGTTAGACAGTTGTAATTTAAAACCTTGAAACCAACATACGTAGTGTGGTTTGAGACGTTTAGATTTAAATATCGATACTTTATGATATTCTATTCACAGAATTATACAATTAGATAATACGAATTAATATTGGCATATTTATTCACTCCGCTCTTTAGAGAATTAGAAATGATTAATCCTCGTGCCGATTTTATCCAGTCCGTTTATCGAGCACCTGTCTACATCTTCCGCGCCATGGTTACCGGAACTATTTTCTGACTGAGCACACATTCAATCTTGGGGTTTCCGGGTTGTACACCAACCTAGTCATGATTATATTCTGTTAACTTCTATCTTCAAGCATTTCACCAAACTTGAATCAATAGAATCTGATTAACTCTCCAAATATGATTGATGCAAATGTGGAGACCACTTCAACAACGTTATACTAGCTTGGATACCGCATTAATACATTATTTTCAGCATCTTTAGTAAACTGATTTACACCGCACTCTGTTTATCCCGACACAGCCCAACACCGCACTCATTCGTGTCCATTCGACATTACACCGCACCCGATGTGTCTCAGTTTCATTGACTATCAGCCTACTTTGACGACGTCATACTTTAACCGCATTCTTTAAAAATCTGCATTCTTAAATTCTTATCGTTGCTGGTTACATTTCATTTATTTTGCAGATCAATATGTCGGCGCGAAAAAGAGATAGTGCGCGAAGCGGTGATGGGAGCCAAGTTAGCGATAGCTGAATGCCAGTATCAATTTCAGCATCGACGTTGGAACTGTACAACGCAACGAAAATCCTTTTCGCGGATTCTAGCACGAGGTAAGTCTTTTGTTACACCGAAATTTTCTCATTTTAGTTTAAAAGTATTCCAGGGACGTTTATACTGCAGTATTTCTAAAGGTTTTGTGGTTAATTCATAAAAAAACCTTTTAAAATTATTTTTTTTTACTAACGGCTTTTCGCTTTGATTTTGATTTCAACTTTTGTTTCCCAGTTGCATAAAATTCACTTTAAATTGCTGTCTATGAATATATTTTGAACTTTCAATTTACAAGTTAATACAAAACCTATCACTTTAATTATAGATACATGCAGTTCCTCTAATTTTAGGAGATAATTTGTGGTTCACGCATCATAGAACACTCTCATAAAATACTTATTCACCAAGCATGGCTTCAAGATTTTTAAAAAAATGCGATGCACGTAAATATTGTTGCTATTCATTCAGTACTGATGCCCATCTTTGGAACAGATAGGGACTTACTATAAAAACAACAGTCATTGCTTTTATTTCAGCATTAAACAACAGTCATTGTTTTTATTTCAGCATTAAACACCAAATGTTCTACCTAAACATTAGAAAACACATCATTTTAGTCTCTCTTTTCTGTGGACTTGACAAACGTGTTTAAATATATGCAGAAACAATTAAAGATGTAAAACTGTAAAGATATATGGTAAAATCTCGATATTAAATCTACATTTGGGACCAAATAAAACTACTCTTAAATTTGTAGTTTCGTTTTCAAGTTAAAATTTATCGAAAATACTGAAAACTGGTCCGAAAGTGAATGATCGTTATATTGAAATGTTCGTAATATTGAAGTGGTCGCTAAATGAGGTTTCACTGTACTTGAACTGAAAGTAATCGAACATTGTTTATTAATCCAGGGTGTAAATCCTAAACCATAGATATTAAACTGAGTTTTAATTGGTCAATAATAAAACTGAAATGATTAACAACCTATCAGATGCCTTGATTTTCAGACTGGCTTCTCAGTTTAAGTATTCCAATTTGAGACCCCAGTGCACCTACATGTATTTGTAGACCAGTCAAAAGACTCGTGACTCTGATTGGCTGATTTGAACACGGTTTTGAATTGACCAATGGCGTGTTTAGATTGTTTTATTTTGATTTTAAAATCAGCTTTTTTCTCTTAAGTCAGAATGTTACATATGAACGGTTCGATTAACCACTTGATTACGTAAATACAGGCATCTCAGTTCTCAAAGACCTCTTGCGATATTATGCCATCAGTTCTACTTTCATACGGCTAATTAGCAACGTTAAACATTGAAACAGACCTAAGTCAAACCAAGATGAAAGTGAAATTAGCAAGAAAAATATTAACCAGGTTTCTGTCTAGCAATATTTAAAATTGCAACATTTAATTAGCAAGAGATTGAAGCTAATGGCTTTATTGTGATTTTAAGTTTTTCTTTACTTCTTGCTTCTAATAATAATTGTGATTCTTTATACAAAACATTGTTTCTGGAGATTTTTTAATTGAGTCTAGGATATTCTGTAAAGATGTTGCATATTTTACCATGAAAACGTTCAGATTCAGAGCTTAAACGTTGTTTAATTACAACAACCACACTGTAAATTGTGCTTAAGGATTAGTAAAGCCATAAGGAGTTTAAAATTAGGAGAATACAGCAATATATTCATACTTGAGAATTTTACGGCCACAAAGATGTTCTATGAATATAAACACACTATCAAAGTCTACAATTTCATGCACACAAGCATCACACGACTAACAGGGCGATATTTTGCCATTATACACTACCTTTAAAAACTGAAGCAATGAAGTGTACCGATATTCGGATACGTCATATAGACTGGATATGTGGTATTCATCTGAATGTTATCGGCATCTCAGATAAATCGAGATTAGGTTGATACTTGATAAAAACACGAATACTTATATAAAACTAGCGTAGATTTCATTTTGACTTCGATGATGTTGTATATTAACGTCACGTCTTTGAGATAGTGTCTGAAAGCTTTACGTATCGCAACGTATCCTTAATCGCCCTGTTGGTTAACTTTTACAAAAACATACCAGATTGACAGGGCTTGAGGTTTAAAACTTGAGGTTGAAAACCAGTCTAAAACTTAAAGCAGTTGATTGGTTGTTCAGAGTTCAGAATTGAGACTAACCAATAGAAAGACGGCTTTCTGAGACTGGTTCTTGAAAACTCATTTTCAAAACCTCTGGCACCCTGGGTAATATATAACAACGATTTAAAAGAGTCTTACCTTATTTTAATAATTCCACTAAAATAACATATCTAATAAAAGCCATGATTTTAGTAAATTATTTAACAATCCTTTGTGTGTAACATATTTATAAAATATAAAATGAATCGACAGAAAGTAGAAAGACTTGTAATCACTATCGTCAGAATATTTTAGTCAGAAATCTCATACGTCTGTGATCCCACAAAGACTTTACATGAAAACATAAAGAGAAATCGGGACTTTGAGAAAAAAAGTTGTTGCATGGAAAATGTGAAAAGACTTAACTATTAAAACATCAGTAGCATTTGGCCAATCTAAAAAAGATAAGATAGGAGGTAGTTTTACAAACATCAAAGGTTTGTAGAAAATCGTTTTCTGGATTTCATCTAAGAATGCTTGTTGTTTATTACATAAATACTAGAACTAATCTGCACTTCAAAGGCTGTCGGTGCTTAAATTTGAATAACTGTTTTAACTTCAAAGAAATACCGCGGCGTGTATAAGTATAAAGAGAAGACGTTGCCGCAGCGAAGCGAGTGTTTAAGCGATATATACTTACTGAAAATGTTACTGCTAAATTGAACGCGAGATTACGAGTAATTTAACGTGAGTGCTTGCTCGTGCACTTTATTATACTCACTTGATGAATCCAGTTTTTTTCTCTCGATTTTAGAAATCGTTACTATGGTGAAGATATAAAAATATACATGAACTCTATTAATATTGTTTCACACAAATATTTTATGTAGATTTTGGTATATATTTATTGGCCAATAAACCGGTATTTAGGTCGATGTATTGTTAAATTTTAGGATCAAGTCATAGAAGAGTTTGAAGTATGATGAACTTCATTCTTCACAATTATTTGAATATGCAATACACGTGGTACTTATCCTTTCATTGACTGCGTACACCTTCTTATTACTTCACACTTAATCTCATATCCAAACTACTAGGAAAGCTCTGATATTTTCAAATCTTCACCTTTTTCATGATCGAACTTTGCAAACGATTCACGTCATACCACTGACAACCATTTTCCATCACATTTATACTATGTGGCTTATTTGGATGTTTCGTTTCCTCAACTTTTAATGGACTGATAGGACTATGCAGTGATGGACTATGAGTACTGTTGACTTTTTCCACACCATCGATTACATATTCTTTTGTCTTCTTTTACACCATCGACTATATATTCTTTTGACTTTCCCACTTCATCGACTATATATTCTTTGACTTTCCCTACTTCATCGACTATATATTCTTTTGACTTTCCCACTTCATCGACTATATATTCTTTGACTTTCCCTATTTCATCGACTATATATTCTTTTGACTTTCCCCACCTCATCCACTATATATATTCTTTTGACTTTCCCCACACCATCGACTATATATTCTTTTGACTTTCCCTACCTCATCCACTATATATTCTTTTGACTTTCCCCACACCATGGACTATATATTCTTTTGACTTTCCCCACACCATCGACTATATATTCTTTAGACTTTCCTCAGTTTATCGACTATATATTCTTTTGACTTTCCCCACACCATCGACTATATATTCTTTTGACTTTCCCCACCTCATCCACTATATATATTCTTTTGACTTTCCCCACCTCATCGACTATATATTCTTTTGACTTTCCCAACCTCATCCACTATATATTCTTTTGACTTTCCCAACCTCATCCACTATATATTCTTTTGACTTTCCCCACCTCATCCACTATACATATTCTTTTGACTTTCCCCACACCATCGACTATATATTCTTTTGACTTTCCCTACCTCATCCACTATATATTCTTTTGACTTTCCCCACACCATGGACTATATATTCTTTTGACTTTCCCCACCTCATCCACTATATATATTCTTTTGACTTTCCCCACACCATCGACTATATATTCTTTAGACTTTCCTCAGTTTATCGACTATATATTCTTTTGACTTTCCCCACCTCATCCACTATATATTCTTTTGACTTTCCCCACACCATCGACTATATATTCTTTTGACATTCCCCACCTCATCCACTATATATTCTTTTGACTTTCCCAACCTCATCCACTATATATTCTTTTGACTTTCCAAATCTCATCCACTATATATTCTTTTGACTTTCCCCACCTCATCCACTATATATTCTTTTGACTTTCCCCACCTCATCCACTATATATATTCTTTTGACTTTCCCCACCTCATCCACTATATATTCTTTTGACTTTCCCAACCTCATCCACTATATATTCTTTTGACTTTCCCAACCTCATCCACTATATATTCTTTTGACTTTCCCCACCTCATCCACTATATATTCTTTTGACTTTCCCCACCTCATCCACTATATATATTCTTTTGACTTTCCCCACCTCATCCACTATATATTCTTTTGACTTTCCCCACCTCATCCACTATATATATTCTTTTGACTTTCCTAACCTCATCCACTATATATTCTTTTGACTTTCCCCACTTGATCGACTCTATATTCTTTTGATTTTCCCACTTCATTGACTATATATTCTTTTGACTTTCCCCACCTCATCCACTGTATATATTCTTTTGACTTCCCCACTTGATCGACTCTATATTCTTTTGGCTTTCCCTACATCATCGACTCTATATTCTTTTGACTTTTCTCACTTCATCGACTATATATTCTTTTGACTTTCCCCACTTCATCAACTATATATTATTTTGCCTTTCCCCACTTGATCGACTCTATATTCTTTTGACTTTTCTCATTTCATCGACTGTATATTCTTTTGACTTTTCTCAATTTATCGACTCTATATTCTTTTAGCTTTCCCCACACCATCGGCTACATATTCTTCTGATATTTCCCACTTCATCGACTCAATATTTTTTTTTACTTTTCCCACTTCATCGACTATGTATTCCTTTGTTGTTTTAATACCTTTGACCTTTTTACACTTCATCGGTTATAAATACTTCAGACTTTTCCAGCTTCATCGAATTTTACACTTCTTTCACACTTCTTTCACACTTCATTGACCATGCATACCCCTCACTTTTCACACTGTATTGATTATGGATTCTTTGAACTTTGAACACTTTATTGACTATAGATACCCAGATCTTTTCGCTAGTCTTCGACTAATTTTCACACTGTGTCGACTATGAAGACTTTGGACTGCTCACACTTCATTCAATTTTCTCTGGGTTATGTATTTTTCACACACTGTGGTTATCACACTATCAAACGACGGCAGATGGCGTATTGTACTCACTCCGTAGGCACTTAAAATACTTAAGTTTACAATGAAACCTTTCATATTTATTAACTCGCCGTACAATAAGGACACAAGAAATCAATGCTGGATGGTTTAACAGGTTTAAACATGTGTTTCTCGGAATTGTATGTGCATTAGGTACAGATGTTTGTCTATACTCAGTTCATTTGTAAACGTTACACACAATATTTCTCATGATTATCATAGTTAAATAGGGGAAAAATGACTTGTCTGTGATGTTGTTGTATCTGCGTGCATCTTTCTGGGATTTAACAAGTAGTATTGAGAAAAGTAATTGAAAGTTTCGTACGTCAGAAATGTTATATTTATTAATTGCATCTTAATCAAGCAAGATGAATTAAGTTTTAGTCTGTCTACATTGGATTTTTTCGCCGTTCACGGCAGATTATTGTGATGGGTGGACAGCTCATATGTATATGTTTATTTATTCCATTCATTCCGAAAGACCCGCTTACTTTCCCACAAGGTGTGTGAAACAGGGAGACAATCTTAAATACTATGTACAAACCTTCAGGGAAAATTCATCGGTAGATCTTGTTTAAATATGAAGTATTTAATTTATTCTTGACTCTCCATTATGCAACGATACTCGCTTTAGAAATTAAGCCGTTTTTTTATACATACATGTAATATAGTAGAACATCACACACATTGTTTCTCTGTCACCTCATTCGTACATTCTTGCGAAAAGTGTTTTGTTCATTATATCAGTCATAAAAATAAATCTATTTATTCCAGACACGAGAGAAACGGCATTTGTTTTTGCCGTCACAGCAGCCGGTGTTGTTTATACAATTACAAAAGCCTGTAGCCGAGGAGCATTGCTACAGTGTGCTTGTGATAATAATATAAGAGACATCTCGTCTGATGGAGAATGGGAGTGGGGTGGTTGCCATGACGACGTCAATTTTGGATATACAAAATCCAAGGAATTTAATGACGAGAGACGATGGAAAAAGACAGGAGACTTGACAGCCAAAATACGATCACACAATAATGAAGCCGGACGAAGGGTACGTTTGTCATTTTACATATATTGTGATAATGGTAATGAAAATGAGATTTGAGCTTGGAGACTGATCTTAGATTGTATAACTTTATATACAACGAATGTAGTGTAGGTCATAATATTACAATTGTTGAGTGTTATCTTCCCACATTTTGGAATAATACTGTATATTGTTGATAAGCTGGAATTTGTTTTGGAAACTTGATTGATGGAGGACAGTAAATACATCTTCTGTTCTTTCTGTGAGGTAAGCACGAGGTACAACAAGCAGTTGTATTTTTACTGTGACATTATCTACAAATGTTGTGACTCTGAATATGGTATTTTTCAGGCTATTAGTGAGCACATGACACGGGATTGTAAATGTCATGGCTTATCAGGAACGTGTGCCTTAAAAACTTGTTGGCGACGGATGCCCACATTCAGAGAAGTTGGAAACAGATTGAAAGACAAATTTGATGGTGCTTCAAAAGTGACCATATCAAATGATGGGCGGAGCCTTGTGACGGAAGATGATACGATCAAACCACCTTCTAAGGAAGATTTGTTATATACTGAAAATTCGCCGAACTTTTGTAAGCCGAGAAAGAAATATGGTTCATTAGGAACGCAGGGAAGATTGTGTAACCCTGAGTCTATGGGTATAGATGGGTGTACACTGATGTGCTGTGGGCGTGATTATAAACAGACTGAGGTCACGATACAGGAAAATTGTAAATGTCAGTTTATTTGGTGTTGTCAAGTAATATGTAAGACCTGCACATCTATAAAGACGATATCTAGGTGTGAATAATTCATGAGTGGGAGGGGTGTTATTTTGACGATGGGTGGTCGAGGCGATATTTTTAACGTGGGTAGGGTGGGGTATTTGTACAGTAATGGATGGGGTGTTTTTTTTCAATGGAGCGGGTGGGTTAATATTTGCGGGGGTGGATTGGGTTTTGGAACAAGAGTGGGTGGGGTATTGGAACAGGAGTAGATGGGTATAGTAATATCATGGAATGTACCAATGTTATAATGAGTGTTGAGCATTGTATTTGTACTAAGTACTTTTCTTTACAAGGTTTGAGTGATTTGGGTTTTTTGTATTCATTCTATGAAGTTTTGACATTGTGGTGTAATTCCGAAATGAGACCCTCCCAACCGATATATGTATACTATACAAAGTGCTTATTTCTTATACACGACCTGGATGTTAATGTATCAACTGTTGTTTTTAAGTGCTGGTGATTGTTAGTGACGTTGCCATAGTAAGGTCATCATTAAAAAATGTAGGTTTCTGTTACGCGACCACTGTTAACAGTGGGTAGTTAGGTACGCATTTTATTTTGCTAACATATATACTTGTGCCTGAAGCGAATGAAGAACGAAACAAATTTGTTAGAATTACTGAAAAAAAATGGGGAAGGGGGGGGGGTTTAATGAGTAAATCGCGTAGCTGCAAACCATTATTTTTTTAAGGCTGACCTTATCTACTCTGTATGTTTGATAAACAATAACAAGTACTTTCTTATATGGACTGCCTTTGACCTGTTGATAGTGGTGTATATAAAACCAACAGGATCTAATTTCAACACAAAGTTAATTAAACACGGTCATATTTAACGCTGTTCGTTCCACACAATTCTGTTGCTAATGGAGTCAAAGCGGTGGAACAAAAAACAACAATACAGCTTAAAGTGATGAATATTTTCATGACGTTTAATCATTTTGTTGAATTGTTTTCGTATGCGCTGCAAAATGCATCGTTTTAAATGATTAATAATGATAAATACGTTCTAGTGTTATAGCTGAAGGATTTAAAATTGATGTCTTAAAACTTACCGACTGTGCATGAAAAGTGCTTATAGATTCGTACATTTATAAAATTGTACAAATTCCAGTCTGTAGTATGAAACTATTTAAAATCGTATTTTGCAGTACGCATTGGTTTAAAAATCTGCATGACCTAATGTAAGTTTATTTATCTATCATATGGCGTTTCATTAGACACGCATTGGTTAAAATTGTGACGTCATGGAGTCCTATTTTTTTCCTTTTTTTCAACAGATACGCTATCATATTCATGTCTGATCTGACTGCCCTGATCTGCTGAGACTATACAATAAGCTTAAACTGTACAATTTGGGTATTAACGAGCGATAAATTGTGATTGCATTTCTTTCTGACCGCGTTTGTTTGACTTCTCGCCTTTAGGAAAAATGAAGTCATGTACTTACATGACGTCATCAGATCCATCCAGCAAAAGAAATATTTTTGTGAATTTTATTATCTAATTATAAGATCTTACAGAAAAAGCGAAACACAAGCATCTAGTTTATCTATAGTAAAATTTTGGGTCCATTTCGCTAAAAAGAATTTTAAAAAAACTAACTAACTTATTAATTATGAGCAGTAATCCATGTACAATTATTCATATTAGATATACATACAGTTAGTTTGTTTTTAAACGTCACGTTTTGTGTTCAACAATTTTGTCTAACATACAAAAATCCCCCCCTGATAATGTTTTCGTCATTTTTCGGAATTGTTACGGAGTTGTCCGAAAAATGACGGAAATAAGCGAAGTTTGAGTGCCTCTACAATATTGCTTCTATTGACGTATATCATATTCCATGATTAACATGGAATCAAAGTTCATTTCAATGCTTATTTATGTTAAGCTGTACCGCAATGTATATATCCGATGTTGATTTTAAACATGTAAATATCAAACCACTTTTGTATTCTTGTGTTATTTTCCACAAAACTTTTATCAAATTTGTTGTATATTCTTTAACCGCTTCTTATGATTATGCTGCTTTTATTTCTTGTTTTAAAACTGTTCAACATTACCCTGGATTTCAGTCAAACCAGACCCCTAATTTGGAAACCCTTTTGAAATCAGGCCCAAATTTCTTATTCTGGTATAATTAAACAACGCCACATCAAGTACTCCTCAACTGATATGCACTAATTATTATTACGTCAATTAATAATATTCTATCTATCTCATGTATGCCATTACCTGACATTGTTCAGTTTTATGAGTAAATCAGACACAAGCTTCTTGTAACTTTGAGTACGTGTCTGATCTCAGTTGAGATCTTTCGTCTGCTATACTCTGTCTAGGGAATTTATATTATGTACAAAGTGCCCTTAATCCAGGGTTTAAAACAAAAGCTTATTTCATAGGAAATAATGTCCATTATTACCAGTGGGTCTCTATCGACATGTTGTCTAGAGATCAGCTGAGAGTAATCTCGAATCTTAGATAAAAATATTTCTCCTTGAGCACAATAACTGATCTCTTGGTCGACATAAAATTCTTGATGACGCATGGTAGATGTAATATATTTACCATGTCACGTACGTATACAATACGTCACGTGATTATATTCTCGCATCTATAATTCAAAATTAATCATATTTTACAATATTTGATGTTGTAAGCCAATTCTGCAATATGCTGTTGTAAGATTATAAATCGTCTTCCATGTAAGTTGTACAAAGCAATAAATTGAAGAAAATCTAACTTGTATTGTTTTTGTTCGATAGACTCTGATATGAATACTACCTATACAATTACAATTGTCTAATGTTATAATTTCCCTCCAGAAAAAATGCATAAATAACACTCTACACAGATAACACATACACTATACACAGATAATTCATACTATACACATATAAATAATACATTATACACTGAGAATCACACACTTAACTCATACACTATACACAGATAACTCGTACACTATACACAGATAGCACATACACTATACACAGATAACTCGTACACTATACACAGATAGCACATACACTATACACAGATAACTCGTACACTATACACAGATAGCACATACACTATACACAGATAACTCGTACACTATACACAGATAGCACATACACTATACACAGATAACTCGTACACTATACACAGATAGCACATACACTATACACAGATAACTCGTACACTATACACAGATAGCACATACACTATACACATGTATACGAGGAGATCCCTTTTAAAAGTTTTGATAATCAGTGTACAACTATGTACAGAATTGTATTGATCGTTTTAATAACACATACATGCATGGAAAGCGTGAACTCCGTGATGTCCGTTTTTCTCGTGCAAAACATGAATGTAACTGACCGTAACACTTGGGATAATACACGGTTTTGTGCACAGGTTATATTTGAATACATAGAGAGAAAAAAAACAAAGGGTCGATGTAAAGGCAAGACTGCTGGCTTAATTGTTCCGTGCATGGAAGTAAATGACAACGTTTTCGTTGGACAGAATTGGGAGACCCGAATCGCTGGAAGTTCTAGAGCTAAAAATGGATTTTATATGCGTGTTTTTATGCAAATGGAATGGTTTATTTGAAAACGAGTGGACTATATCACATACAGATATCCCGGATCTGTCATTCTGTGGCTTTTGGTGGAATCCGCACGTGCCTTAAAGTACTGTGGTTTGCAACCCGCATTGTCGTTTGGCAATGAATAAAAACCAAATTAGATTGGATTAAAGGACTAATCAGTGTAGTCACAGATCTACAGAGAGTACTTTGAGGAACTGAAACAGTCATTTTTCACCAGGTCAGTGTACTTTTTATAGCGCGGACATGTTATCAAAACTTTCAATGTCCTTCGCAAATAAACATTATATTGTAACATGTCGGTAATAAACCTTAATACGGGCACTTAAGTCACGTAAATCAGTACATTTTTGTAAAAATGAAATAGATAGGGAAAGTAGTGATTTGACTGGTACATACAGTGCAACCTCTCCAAAGCAACACTCTGTTTGGAGGAGCAAAATTATGTTCTTGGTTAGAGGTTGTTGCTCTAGCGAGGTTAATTAAAAGTTAAATCGTACAATCAGAAAAAACTTACGCTGTTGTTGAAGGGAGGTTTTTGCTCGAGAGAGGGCCGCTACGGAGAGGTTGCACTGTACATGCGTGCTTCCAAAACATAACAAACACAAAGCGACTGTTTTATATTTTAATGTAATGTTCTAACAATAATTATTTTGTACAAGTTGTTTTGACATTTTGGGACTGAAAGAAATACTCGCCATTCATTTAATACAACAGCTGTGATAAAAATGCAACCTAAGGTACATTTGGCGAATTGATACAACAAAGTGGATATGCTTGTGAATGAATTGTTTACAGTTCTAAAGGGACTTGACAACAGAATTGCAATTCAAATTTGATTAATAAAAAGTGAAACAATGTGTATAACGGCTGCTTCGGTTTGAACCCTGGGCTCGGCACATGTTTTCTGTAATGAGTTGTTGAATACATTGGATCTAAGACCATTCCTCCAAAAACACTGATCATTCATGCGGAGAACTTCGCAGTTACTTACGGAGAAAAGGGTTAGTGAAGGTACAGATTCCAAGAAAATGGCTCAGGGTGTCTGCTTGCTGGTTTGTTAGTGAAATACCATTGAAAATGGGAGTTATACACGAAAATATCAAAATAATTTCAAATAATGTGATTTATTTTTCCTCCCACGTTAAAGCGGAACTGTCGTCAAATGACCTTGGCTGTTGGTGCGACGTTAAACCCTTGAGAATAAAATACATTCATAAAAAATCAGGGAAGTTAACATCTTTAGTATCACATAATCTATAAAATGACTTTTTATAAGTTTTTGATATTATAACTTATTTATTATATCTGATAATTATCTGTTGTGAAGTCCCTTTAAGAGTATTATACATGAATTAAGACAGTAACGAACATGTAACACAAGTCTGATGTAATAATCTAACCTTCTTTAGAATAAAACGCCCTCATTTAATTATGCTTCTATCCACAAAAATCAAAAGTAGTTTGGAAAAAATGACTGAGTTCTAGATTTATCGTCGTTTCTGGTAGACGAATGTATTTTAAAATCATGAAAATTTAACAAATAAATGAATAATGTTATAACTGACAGATACTTGTAAAATATTATTTAATCCTGAATATTAAGTTTGTCGTTTAAAAAGAAAAAATTATCACAAATAAGCCACAAATAGGAAATATTTGCTGTCTCTTTACTGATCCGAACCAGAAATCGGAGCCACAAAGAAAAAAATTTGGCAATGCATCATAAAAGACGTTTTATGTACGGTCAAACCTGTGAACAAAGACCATCTTTGGGAAAGACAAAATGTGGCCTTTATTGACAGATGGCCTTTATTCGGATGTAAGTTTATTCCAAATAATCAATGATAGTTTTTCAAAAAATGGCCTTTATTCTCTGGGTTGTAATTATTCGGAGGTGGCCGCAAACATAGGTTTGACTGTTTGATCAACAATATCAGAGAAATCCCTTTTAACTTGTCCCTTTTTTGTAGCCCCAACTTAACTATGACTCCAGATCAGGAGATGAAAAATGGAGAAATTCTTTATGCGGTTTTATACGATAACCGAATATTATATTATTAATATTACAACAATTTATCATCAATGTACAAAACAATACAAATAAATACTAGGAATATTGCATAGTGAAAGTTTGGCATAGTTAAGTATCATAGTTAAATTTATCAACAAGAAAAAAGTTTACACTGTTCATCCGATTTTGGAAAACTGTTTTCTGCCAAATAGGCACACTTGGCAAAGAAATGGAACAAGCTGTGAGGATGATATCTTATAGTGACTATTAACTGTTTAAAAAGGAACCATGGGTATATAACAGTTCTAGTTCAGGGTATTGACCATATTAACGAAAATATATTTGACACAAAAATGTTTATGAAACAAAACTGTAGTCTTAACCATCGTCTTAGCAATAAATTCTTTTTTACAATATTGACGTGTGTTTTATTCCTTGTGACACAATGTACGTCACGTGATCAAAATGTAACTTAAATAAAGCAACGATTTCTTCATTGACATTTGTCTCTATGTATATTTGCTCACTTCAAAAAAAGACAGTACAACCCAAGCTTAAGTCCTACCGTAAACTGACAGCTCCTTTAAAACTCTCTAAAGAGGTTACTATGGGCTATCATTAAAAAAACGTTGGCTTATGGTTACTCTACCAAACTTATAACAATTGCTAGATAGACACTTTGTTGTTAACACTATATGCTTGAGCTGAAAACCAAAAGCTAGAATAAGGGGAACCCGTTTTTTTTGGTCAAAATCGCTAAGAAATGTTTGGGTCCGTGCGTGGATATTTCAATAAGTCGGTCACGTAACTACAAACCAACAATTTTAAGGACCGACCAAGGACCATCCATACCTCTCAGTAAAGAACAGCTTTTGACGTCAAAATGGTTGCTATAAACAAATTGACTGTGTATCTATAAGTGACTTACAGCAGTAGATCTATATATAAATACACATTAACAAATTGGCTTATTTACATGGCCGAGGAAACAAAAGCAATAAATTATGTTATATTTATCTATATACAACTGTTATCATACGTTAAACAGAATGAGACAATAATAAAACATATATCATAAAATTAAAACATTGAAGAAGTGAAACCATATAATGGAAAAATGAAATAGTATTTAATAAAGGATTTAACCCCTTCACCCTTTTCGCCAGTAACACTGATGAAATATAGAAGAAACGGAATTGTTTCATACTTAAAGCGAAAATTGACTTTTTATGTTTTAATTCACTTTTATGACCCAAAATAACATGCGTGTGGTAGGATCTAAGATATTTTGATTAAAACTAAAAAAACTGTGCCCTCAGATTTTTAACAAGTTTGGTTACAATAGCGCATTACATGGTGAAAGACTCCTAGAAATTAGTTTGACACAGGCCTATCAACGTTTGTTTTGGATTAAAGTCTACAGTGTCATAATTTATGTCCAAGGAGGTTTGAACCAAAAATATATTAAACTAGAACAAAACGAAACGATTAGTGAATTTAACTGGCCGAATTTCCTGTGATGTCATTAGCGACGTCATAAGTGACGTCACTATTCAAAATTCGTTTAACCATGTCTGTATTGCATTTTGCATCAGTGGTTAGGTCAGTTCTAGACGTTTTTTCTAAACAACATGAACACATAAATACAACTTGGAAAGTCAAGATAAAAAATAATGTCCCAAATAAATTGTACAAACGTCATGAAATAAGTTACAAGTTAGAAAGTACGAAATAATGTTACAACGTGGTTACCAAAGTGTCGTCAATGAAAATATTACCGTGATAACCGTACTACATAGAATATTCTCAAAAACAGAGTTCCATAAAAACAGTCACGCTCCAAATTCGCTGACAGAATGCACGACTACACGTCATATTGTGTTTTTGATTACAATTCCGTCATGCAATATTTGCGTCACATCATGTCCGAGTTTCCACAATCCCGCAATATTCCATATCTGTCCATACCACGTATTTGATGAACTTAAGAAGATAATAAGATTTGTATTATAATCTACACCACAGGCACTCATGTAATGTCAAGAAAAGACTGCTTTCAGTCACAATGATACAGTGTGAAATTTGGATTTCACGAAATCACCGGCTCTCCTTCACAACCAACTTCCGGTAAATAAATAAACATGTGACAATGTTCCGTTATTTAACATAACGGCTACGTGTCCGTTATTTTAAGCCAACAATAAATAAATGTTTAATAACAAGTGTGTCTGATTTTTGTCCGAGTGCAAACTTTACATTTTACTTCGCAACACCAGTGAAATGTACAACTACATCTTTCCCTTACTGTGTAAGTTTCTGATTTATAGCCCCGCCCACAACACATTAAGTCACACCCATCTATGCCAATAGATGTAGCATTACACTCTCGCCCAGTTGTCCCTAACACCCCTATCGAATCGTCTTTGTCACAAAAGTTTGGAGATTCTTCGAAATAAACTAAGTCTCTCTTATCTGGACGTTTGTGATTCGGATTAGCAGGTTCTAGTTTTAATTTTTTCTTCCCTCGACGCCCGCCATTGTTATTTCCTGAAATATAAAAATAGTTAAACAGATTAGTTTTTCGTCTGAAAATATCAACTTTCATGGCCAAGTATGTAAATATTGCATTGAACTTAATTATGTTGATTTAGTAAACCGTCACGTTAAGTGAACTTAAACGGTTGAGTTGATGAACCGTCATGATTTTGTAAATATAAGCAGTTGATCTGATGAACCCTCAGGTTAATTATAAAGAGTGGAAGAACCGTCACGTCATGTAATTATAAAAGTGGAATAACCGTCACTTCATGTAATTATAAAAGTGGAATAACCGTTACGTAATGCAATTATAAAGAATGGATTAACCGTCACGTAATGTAATTATAAAGAGTGGATTAACCGTCATGTAATGTAATTATAAAGAGTGGAATAACCGTCACATCATGTAATTATAAAGAGTGGTATAACCGTCACGTCATGTAATCATAAAGAGTGGAATAACCGTCACGTCATGTAATCATAAAGAGTGTAATAACCATCACGTAATGTAATTATAAAGAGTGGGTTAACGTCACGTAATGTAATTATAAAGAGTGGGTTAACGTCACGTAATGTAATTATAAACAGTTGGTCACGATATGTAATTATAGAATGTTAAATTTATATACCATCACATAAATCAGCGTACATAAATAAGCTCAGCCCCGTACGGAGTTGCTGATATTAAAGTATGGCATCAATGTCCGAAATAGTTTTTTTTTCAAATCTAAACGTAAAATACAATCCTCAATACATTTTTACTTTCATAGTTCGCAAGCCCTGTAAAGTGGGATTCATTTTTATTGCAAAACAAATAATATTCATTCATGATTAGAATTGTTAACAAATTACCCATGTCCATGCAAACGTTAGGAAATAAAATATAAACGCTAGCAGATAATGAATTCAAACAAACAAAAACATGTACAAGTATTTTGTGATTTATTTTTTATAAATCATAAAAATATGGAAAACTATCGAGATGGTTGCGTTCCGTCTCTTGTGTTGACTTTCTTGAAACAAGGAAGTTAATATAAAAGATGAACTGCGATATATTGTCTTGTCCACTGAAACTGTGTTTGTCTTATGCGGGGAAAATAACGCACAACTAGCCATGGTGATAAAGACAAAAAGTACGATACGTTTGGATTTTATTTTTTAATTCTTTTTCGTAAAATTCTTATTTTTATTGGATAAAAATGTACATTTTCATACAGAGCTGTACATAAGTTAAAGTCATTTTTTTCAAAACACGCAGTTGTAACAAAAGAATGTAATTTGTTTTCTTTGTTGAAGAGCAACTAAAGGGAGAGAAACAATGTATATAAGGCTTCAATCAGACAACAGTTGTCTGCTCCTAGTAACAAACAAAGTTAGCAGTACGCATGCGTCAAGTGGGCGTATTGAGAAATGAAGAAAAAGCTAAAAGCATGTATAATAATGATACAATAGATATAAAAGATATGTTTAAAGCCAACACCAAGTTATACGTGTATCTATAAATAAACAAATCATGTTTTATGTCTCTTGCAGGACCTTTAGAAAAGAAAACCTTTTAAAGAAAAAGAGGCAACGAGATGAATTATAAATTCCAGAAGAAGTAATAAGGTAATTATCATAATTATATGTTGAGACTTAATGATAGCACATTGCGCTTGTTATGGTTTGGACGTCGTGCAGGAAACATAATTATATACGTATTACTACGCCTTAAGTTGAAAGCAAGCTTGCCAAATGAATCAAGGAAACAAAACAGCGGAACAGCACTTTCGGTTATCTACAATGGCTTTCAATGGCGGGTTTTAGGGTATGTAGTAATTTGGGGAAGGTGGGATTTTTTGCATGTGTTTTATTAGGAATCCTTTTCTTTATCTCTTTACAATACGTGTGTCGGCACTAGACTCCAACAAACCTTAAACTATGCACTGATAACACGTCAGAGATATTACATTGTCATACTGTCATACTGTTAATGTGAAGAGCCTTTAACACCAGCCACATTTGAGTCGATATTCTTAGAGCAGGTTATAAATATTGTTCGTGCTTTAAGGTCTGCTGATGTAATTTAAACAATTTTAGGAACGCTTAGAGCTGGGACTCGAACCAACTACTATCTCACATTCAAAAGTAAAAGAAAATCCGTGAGTGGAAAATGGTTTTGATGGTGTGTGTGGGGAGGGGTTAATAATGGTAAATGGACACAAGATGTGATAAATACATTTTACGCTATATATGTTAAGCACACACACACGCATATGTCAACAAACGTGGTTGAAGAACACGAATAAATAGTAAACTAATAATACAAGCGATTGGATACAGAAGTTAATAAAAACACAAAAAACAGCCAGTCACCTACAGAAGTCTAAAAAAACAACAACACATAAAAAACATCTAAACCTAAAGTTGTGGTTACTGACCTTCAGAATCATTGCTGCCTTCATTTCCTAAAATCAAAATAACATATAAGATACTTATATAATTCATACAGTCAGAATCGGGAACCCTCAGAGTCACGTGATCAGTTTAAATCAAACTATCGGAATAAGAGCAAAGGTTGTAGTATGTTAAAGTCTTGATATGTTAATTAGTACAAACATCGATGCTGGAGCAAATAACTCAGTTTGTACTTTTTCTTAAAGTGCAACTTGTTAATAATATGGACAAGAAGTTAGTTAAATATTGCTTTTTTTCTCGTTCAAGGTGAAAAATGCAATTTTTACTCTTTTGGGGACACATGTGCAATCAAATCTAAATTTTAAAGAATCTCCATTAATCATATCCGTTCGTTCCGCTACTTCGCTTTCCGCGAAATGTTGAACGAAGAGAACAGAATAGCAGAGAATGTTTTAACTTATATTTTAAGGATGCTCTATGCATGTAGTAAAATAGTGTTACGTGTTCGGCTAAAGTAACAAAGTCGCGTGTTTTCTACGCTAAATACAAATCTTGTGGGTAATTATTAGCCTACATACTCTTAGCAATTACAAGTATTAATATTTTATCTATGCAATTATATAGCAGAATTAGGACGCCCACCTGCGCATGCGCAAACCACCATCACGCTACTAAGTACGCCCCGCATAAATACTACATAATTGAATCAAAAGAAATTGCAATATTTTCTAAGTTGATTTTTAAAAGACGAAAATGTTTTTTTTTAAAGAACGGAGTATTTGTTTGGCACTGGATGTACTAACATAGATTGTTTCAGACAAATTACATACAAAATGTACCTATATCGTTTATTCTATGAAATATATTAAAAAGCTTTTGTTTAACAAGTGGCCAATGTATGAAATGAAAGTATTAAGAATGGAAGCACTTTGTAATTGTCCATCGTAAAAACTAGAATGCTACTTTGCAGGAGTCACGTGATTATTTCTAAAGCATTTGAATAATGTCTAATATGCAATAAATCGAGGTTGTTGTATTGTGATAATCGGCATACCTCGGTCGGCTTCGTATAATGTATGTACGGAAACGGCCGAATGATTCTGTGCCGGTGTTACAGTAGAAAACACCCGGAATTATTAGAAATAATTTAATTATGGTATTATTCTGTTGTATATTACATCAGTATCATGTAACAAGTGTATATATATTTATTAGACTTGTAATAAATTTGAGTTAAGGTCAGTTATTGTGTAGATATTTCATACAATCAATAATTACATACAACACCATACAGTACCTGGTAAAACTCGAGACGCGCCATCGAAACGATCTTTTAGAATGTCCCCGACGTGTCTGAACAGTGGTAACCTCATCCAACATGTTTTAATGGTACAACTTCCGGACATTCCGTGACATTTACACTCTCTCGCCATCTCACGTTTGATGTGCTGAAAAATGTGGGAAAAAATCATTTTTGCTGATATTGCTAAAAGTTACAAATACATTAAGTATCTCGTTAAACGCAAATATTTTGATTAATTCATAAATGAGACCTTTCTTAAAAAATTGTTTGTCTGCTGATAAGCGACCGACTCATTTAAAAGTTCCCCGACCCAACAATTTTTATCGATTTTGACCCAATTTTTGTGTTGCTGTTTTCAATGCAAGAATGTTAAAAAGAAAATGCGACCACCCACCCACCTACGTACCCACTGTTAAAGTTTGGGTCGCGTTGCCGTAAACTAACATTTTAAGGACAGCCTTAGTGTAGTGGTGTTTCTGTTTATTGATCATAACTTTAAATAAAATAACTAACAGAGAAAGTATTCTTTCGTAACTTTTCTTCACGAATGACGGAGAACACAAATAAATTTCTTCTAAATAAATCGACAGAGCGAATCAGAAAATTTGATTGTGTTAAATAGACCGTGCTAATGAAAATTACATTAAATATTTGTAATACGCGATTAAGTCTCACCTTACATTCGAAAACAGAAAATACGTGTTTTTGTTGACTAGTTTTGAGAAATTTTACGATATGGCAAATATTTAAAATATCGCCGGTTGACCACGTGACACAAAATTGTCTATTACGTATCTAAAATTGAAAAAAAAAGTTCGTTGAAGGGTAGATTGTAAATTAATTACACAACACAATACGTTGTGGACGGGTATTACACTGACTTAATAGTACTTTAATACCAGGGTATAAAACATCACCCTGATGTAATACGGTTATATATTGTCTGAATATAACACAACATTGACTTGTTTCACCGTGTGACCATTTTTGTCTGTATTCAAACACAGTGTTGAGTAATGGGAAATGAATGTATCAACTTGTTTACAACACGCCATTAAACACAGCCTTAAATACTAAGATGTCGGTATTTAGTATTTAAATCTTTTCACCTGAGTTCATTCTATTGTTAACAATGACAGTTTAAATGTTCACTTGAACGATAAAGTTATTTTGCAGATAATTGTGAAAGCCACCATCACTACAATTTTCGTCTTGTATATTACACTGACATTACAATTCACGAGACACACTATATACCCCAATACTGATATACCCCAGCAAATATGTACACACACGTGCGCTCGTAATGATAAAACAATATCGTACATATACACATGCATCTATTATCAATTAATTTGTCAACAATAACAATTAATTCCCTTCTTTGAGATTAATTAATTAGAATGTTGAGTAGGTTTCCAATGTATTAATTACAATTTTATATCGCTTTTCCAGCGTAATTTAGCGCTTTAGTGCCAATATAAACGACTAACCTGGTGAGTGACCGTGAGTGATTTGCATACCGTATACTTTAGTAATGTGTAAAATTTTCATTACGTGATACTAACCCTTCTACCAGCCTCGTTATTGTGTAGATTCATCATATACCGGAAGTCACGGCCCTTTTCAGCAACATCAACAAATTTTCTTGAAAACTTCTTTCCAAAGTTGGCGTTATCGCTACAGCCTCCCCATTCCCAGTCCACTCCGTTTGGTTGCCGCAGATTATAATTACACGTGCAGGTATATATACTTCCGTCCGCGCATGCGCGTGCTACCGAATGCGCCACAGCCGCGCTTGTAATGGCATAAATAAACGCCGTCTCTCTACAGCCTGAAAGAAGTAAAATATTTTCATAAGACAACAAAGATGTCATTTAGATAAAAAGTTCCGGTGTTAAATATGAATGCAAGTAAATATTCTATTAATAGATGTTTAATACATCTACCGTACACCTGTTTTTGTCAGACAAGACGTCTTTCTCTGATTATGAAGCTTTTGGGGCCTGGGTTAAAACACAAACTTAATATGTCGTATGCGATCTTAGCCTTAAATTGACCAAATGCGTGGTTGCTTTTTGAGTCAGTATCCGAACAAATAACGTTTAGCCGGGGTGTCCTTAAAAATTACAACGGTTTGATGATTGGTAAATTTATATTAGGGAAAAATAAATTTAGTTAATTAGTTGAGACTGCTAACACGTGAAACTTAGGCATCCTTTTTGTATCATTGGACGTTTTTGTTATAGCTTTGTCATGTATTTTTAATCCTTCTAAATGCAATGCATTTCCCTACATATGACATGTATGTATTTCTGTATTGATTCATTGAATGCACTCGTTAGTGAAAAATCTATTTATTGTAACAAGGGACAAATTAGATCTGTAAGTGTACAATATTTTCTGAACAGCCCTCTAACAAGCGTACTTGAGAACACAAGGGTTTATAGAATGAACATATTTGGAATATATTTGTGAGATTCAATCCGCGATGAAAGTCTAGTTACAACAGTATCATATGACTGGACCCCTATTATCACCCCGAATTAACATCTTCATACAAATTCTATGTACATACATTGTACTTAAACGAACGGGACTTTAGCAATGTTCGTCATTCAACATTTGTCAAAAAAAAACGCGTCAATTCACACGTTAACATGATTTTAAGAATATTTTGTTTTTTGATATTTTTTCGACAATTTTTTTCGTTCAATTTCATAACAAGAACTAAAAGGGAATGACGACATTTTGTGGCAGCTTTTTTTAATTTGTGTTATGTTTATACCAATAATAAAGGCTCTATTACAATGATAATTCCGTTTTGTAAATGATAACTGTGGCTGTCCCATAATACATGGTGGTTAGAGACAATTCCGCTGTTTTATTCGCCATTCCGATAATCCAGTGAAAAAGCGGGAAGCCATTCCATTTATGATATTCGCTATACTGTCGTTATTTTGGCAACAATTTTGATATTTCAACGATAATTGTACCATTCCGGTATATAAATGACAAGTTTCATTGATGGATCGTTTAAATATCAAATCATTTTCAATTTGTTTTGATGTAAAACTGAAATATGTCAAATTCTATTTCACTGTAATTATGCATTAACTTTTCTCACAAGAAACTTACGCAGATGTTCATTCAAAGATCGAACAATTAATCGGGATGTTTTTTTTTTCTGATTATTGAAATCTGTTATATAATTTAACATGTTTATAAAAGTCTAGATTAAACAGTTTCTTATTCAACATTTCTAATTTACCATCATTTTCGTCCTTTTTGGGCTTAAACGTTATTTTATCATTAAGATGTCGTGATTGATAATTTAATATGCTCATTTTGGATAAAAAGTTGGATAAAATGCTGACTTATAATTCGACCAATTTTACATTTTTAAAGTAGTAGGGTTTATTTTTCATATTGATATAGAAATCAGTTTGTTGAAAGCGCGAAGGGTTGTTGAAAAGTTTCGAGTAATGATGAAAAAAGGTTCATACCACATCAAACGTTTGGCTATTTGAGTACGAAACTATCTTCATGGTATTAAATTTTCCACATGTCTACACATACACACTACGAACATATGTTTCCGAATTTTCATTTCAAATATTTCACACATTTTTCGCTTGATATCAATCGGAATGGATACCATACAAAAATTGGAATTCAAAACGCACAGAATTAATACCCCCTTGTGTTTCATGAGTGGTTGCTGAACAAAATCATTTGACAATTTGTTAGATTCGAATATCTGCATCAGAATACATATGTGAATATTATTATAATCCCACTAAAAAATGCTAATTGAATTATTTAGTAGAATCATATTGGACGAAATCAAGTGGAAAGTGTTCAAATTCGTCTCATTCATTCACAAACATTTCAATAGCAATGTTATGTACTTAATTTAGACACGTATGAAATGATATATGGGCGGAATACATTGAAGAAACATTAAACAGACCATAAGTTATGGCTATCAATTCATTTATAATGTTACTATTTATAGTAACAAAAATCGAAACAAACACTTTTTCGGATAATTCATTTTGGCTAACAAGATAAGGGGGTGTAGTCCGATATAATTTAATCAATACGAAGGAGAATTTATAAAATTTGGACCGCAATTTGCTTCATAACTTTATAAGCTAACCGGGTCGGGTATTTGAGCCTAGGGTCACTGAAAGGCATTATACTGAAGGGGCTGCAAGAAAATGAATAAGGTTTGGGATCCGAATTAGGTTTCTCAATGTTTGCATTTAAATGCCCTGTTCCCTAGAAGATTTAATCACTCTATATTAACATTATGTTGGCAATTAAAACTATTTATTCAATAAAATGACGTATTTTCATACACAATTGACGATCTAGTAATACAAAATATAACTATTTGATCAAATCTATCGCGGTTTATCAAAATAGTTCACAAACAAGTTTATATATTTTGTTTAATTGACTTTACAAATTGTAATGTCCTGTATTAAAACGGATAATGTCGACTATCAATGGCTGTGGTGATGACTTCACACTATCAACACAATAAAAAATATATTCATTCCGATACCTAACGTTTTTACTATAACGCGAAATGATTTGAAATAGAGAAAATTAACAATAAAATACAAGTTAATATGTGGTGGATGGTACGGGGTGATATGAATGTGTTATCTTCATTCTTGTATCAGTAGATTTGTCGACATGTTAAACAAATCACGAACGAAATAGTAATTAAAATGACCGACAGCGTCGTAAAATTGCTAAGCCTATTTTTTTACCTAAAAATGTGGTTTTGCCAAATTTAAATCAATATTGAAGATTTAAATGTTCAACCGCGGTATATTAGAGGGATGCTATATAATTATGTCCATAAAAATTTATATTGCGTGTGTAATAGTGATTGACTGGAGGTCAAATTGCAGTGCAGTAATTATGGTTTCTATGGCAATGTGACCAATTCGGCTCAATACCGTTTTGACCCTTTTCACTGTAATGATAACTTTTATCCTTGTAAGAAGTCACAAAACTAGGGACCTTGATAAAAATGTCAGCCGTTTAGCTCGAAATATATTCAGATATGATACGTGTATATTGAATATAAATTCGGACGATTGAGAACAATTTAAATTGTTTTGATGCACGCTTTAATTGAATATATTCTAACATCACGTATAATATACAGAGGAAACTCTTTAACGTCGATTTATTTTATCAGATTCCAAACCCGGCTGTTTACAAAATAGGGTGGTAAGTGAAAATAAAAAAAAACGCTCAATTTGATAAATGGCTGAAATCTTGATGAAACTATGCACCATTTATTTAAACATTCCGTAAAATATTGCTACTTAATGAGCTGTAACCTCGTCCGCTTTTAAACCAATACAAAATGCATGCGAAATAAACAGAATCAATTCATACACAGAAATGTTTTCAGTCAGAAAGTAAATTTCTATATTCAATTAAATGAATTTTGAATTTTAAATTAGAATCGAAATTATAAAAAATTGGAACTAAAAATTTCAACAACATTCGTTTGTTCTGATAACAATACCATATTCAGACATTGGTGTTTTATCCTAAATGTACGTAAACTATAGTTAATATTACAGATGAGTTAGAGGTCAATATTACAAAGTCAATCATTTGTGTCATAATTAAAAAAAATCAAGAGAAAAATTCGTCTTAACAGGCAGAATTCTATATAAATATACTCCAAGTAGGAAAAATCCGGACTTAAAAATACTTCGGCATAACGGAAAATTCGTCTTAACCGACTTCGCCATAACGATAGTCGTGTGTATCTCTATAATTTATTAGAATTAATTATTAATGTAACCACACTTCTGATGGAAGTTTTGTGCAAAAAAAGAGCAACATTGCATATAATCATAATAAACTGTTGTTGCTATTTCTTAACAAGGTAAAAAGTCGGTGATCATTATGATACAATTCATGTTCCCAGCACCAGACAGACAAACTTTAAGTTGTTATCCGGGGGTATAATGATTGTATAAATGGTCAAATAGTGAACAAATTATCACCATTTTATCAGCCAGATTTTCAGATTTCATCAATGAATTGTTGCCAAAATATGCGTTCCATATTTTTTACGATTTCGGATTGAAGGCAATAATTAACCAGCACGCACATAATTTACACAAGTTTTCGCGATATTTTAATCGCTAAACAGAACTTTACTTTCTGTAGAAACAACTAACCATTGTCTCGTGTTTGTTTGATTGAATTATAAATTAATGATAACCGTTTAAGTGCTGAAAGTTTTGAAGATAGTGGGTTGATTTTAGCACGAGATAAACGCGCCTTAGATTATTATCTCAAAACCTTACTGAACAACCCTCGTTGATAAACGAACCATCCACAGACGATTACGTCATGAATCAACATGTAATGATAGGTTTTCATTGAGAGGAGAAAGTTTTGAACTCCAGTGAATTAATGTTAACTATTTATAGGAGTGTGTTCTGTCTGCTAGTTTTTGTAACAATACGGTAAAACCACACTTAGCGACTACCTCAACATTACGACAACCTCGTTTAACAACCACTGATTTTCGGACCGGTTTTCAGCATTTTCCTCATATTTGAACTTGACTGACACCGCCTTAAAACCAAGACAGCTTGCTCGGGTCAAAAAGGTGATCTTAACATCAAGGGATTACTGTGTAAATTTTAATTACTGGATAATATCCCATGTAAAGTACATTTTTAATGCGTCATTCAGTCGGGGTGATTTTGTTTCCGAAGTCATGACAAATGGATAAAGTTTAAAGTACAGATAAGGCTATCTGTCCTTATAAAAGGGTGGTCTCATTACAAAACAACAGGTAATAGACATTTGCACCCGGTATTATAAATTATTATTCCGACATGCATTCTTGGCCTGGGAAATCTTGTTACTATTTATTTAACACAAAACTGGTCGAAGTTTGTTAAATGTTTTGGTACATGTTTCATGCCATAGCAACATGAAAAGTCTGCAATCCATTAAGTATGATGTCACTCGCCTGCGCACGTGGAAAACGTGCCATTTTTATAACTCTCGCACGAGAAATTTCAGTTAAGCGAAAAATATTGATTTTTGTGTCCTTTTTATGTAGTAGAAAGGACGCATTAAGGTGACAAATATGAAATACCAGTTTGATGATGTAATAAGGTGTATTTATAACAATGATTATTGCTGACATGTTACAGACTGACTCTACACGAGGACGGGTATGTTATCACGTCATATCAAACCATTTAATTATTTAATTGATAATTCAATTGCATGAGTTTGATGTGTGAAAATTGAAAATTGTTTATTTAATTGATGATCAATTGATCATTGTAAAATAAATGGAGATTATTGTGAAGAGGTTAACAGCTCGCCGGTATGCGACTGAAATACTGCCAAAAACAAGCTTGACCCCCCCCCCCTCAAAAATGCATAAATAAATTGCTTATCTATCATCGAGATCCAAAGTCTATAATTAGAATATTTCGCATGTGTGTGGGCAACATGATCCCTTAATTTGAGATCAGAACCTTGAAAGCCTTACATTTCATTGGCTGTGAAAGGTCATCGTCTTGGGTTGTATAAAGTTGGAACGCAGTTCGCGATTCGAATTGTGAACTGCATTCTGCAAAGTGCGAACTGCGTTCCAACTTTATACTACGAACGTCTTGTAACAGATCCTACTGACAACTGAGCATTCCAAATATGGTGTCGTTTCATTGACTCATCTAAGATTATAAATATTTTATACGGCATCCAAAGCATTCCAGGGATATACATAGTTCAAACATTCTTTTAATATAGCTCGCTTCCAGACTTAAGATAATTTTGTAGGACTGAACGGTTCTCCTTTACAAACAAAGAGATGGGATGAATATTAATTTTGTATTTGAATTTCGTCTTCATTGTTTGATCAAAATCTTGCCCCGCTAAAGCTGAAAAGGTCGCGAAATCACACTGGATGTTGGGGGGAGGGGCGTTAAATCCCAGAGCTTCACGAAAACAATGACTACATGGCTTTGAATATTCAAAAAACCTATCACATAATATTTGTATCAATCGGACTGTTATTTCAACATAAGGAAAATGAAATTCTGTCAAAGCACTGTCATTTAAAAAAATAATTATTTTTTTATAAATTTTGGGAGATAATACATTGAATTGATGATAGATAGAAGGGTAGTTGACAATTATAACTACGTGTATTTGATAACAATCTAACTACTATACCATCGAACTTAGCAGCTAGTTTTTCTATCCCTGTATATTTGAACAAATGACCACATTGCATGTTTGTGGGTACTTAAACTATCAATTTATTTAACACCAGTTAAATATGCTCCTAACTTACAATTTGAATCAAATTACACGTGACTAATATGTTAATGAATATCTCCGACAGAAGCTAAATACTTCAACATGGCTAATTATACAGATCACGATGAATATTCATAGCTTTTTATTGAATTAAGTTGCAATAACAACCGCAAGTTAACAAGCCATTAGCCGTTAAAAATGTACCCACGGAAAAAAATGGCAGGGAAAATGTAGGGACGTTTTAATCCCGGACATCGTAAAGAACAGAACTGGGCGTTATTTGCTAACAAATTGTTTAGTCGTAATTACAATGTAAAACAACGTTTATGTTATATATTTTCGTTGGCCCTATCATTACTGAAAACTAAATGACTGAAACTAATGGACGGTTAATGAATTGACTTTTTTGTTAACAGCCTGTACGGGTTAAACGGAATCTAATCTTTAGCCACACAACGCGTCGGAAATTGACACTGAAACAAACACATCAAAAAGAAGATGACTTAAAAACAAGGCGAAATGTTTTTGTTAACAAGATAATGAAGACGATTTTGAATTCGCAAACATTTGTAACAATTGAAACAGTTTTTGTTCCCAATTTGCCAACTTTTCAAAGGCGTTTACGGATGGTTTGTTGGCACAAATTACGTCTTTAGTTTTTTTTACATCGATTCAATAATTTACCATAATTGTGTGGAAGAAAATAGCTCTTTTAACAATAAAGTCTAAAATGACTCAATATATTATATGTAACTTCTTTAATGCTGTTCGTCATCAAAAGACCGACTTTCATTCATTCAGAGCGTAATTGCAATTCAAACGTCTGAGTCACGTGACAGAAATGTCCACAACTTACAGTGAACAAGATTTTCACTCCTCCCTTATGAAGAGTTCTGTGAGTACGCTACAAGTCTATGAACATCTTTATCACTGTAATCAACGCTTTATCTTGCTATTATATTGTCAGCGACCGGTCATTTAAGTTAATTTAAATACAGCGAAATATTTTGCGACATTCCACGATACTTTACGGTAGGTAGGGTATAATGCTGTGTCAAGTACACTTATCATCGTTGTCGTCTTATTGCGGATTGCTATCAACTCTCATCTAAAAAACCTGGAATGATTGTCAACCGAATTGAAAAGTGAAATTTATTGAAGTCGTCCAATGGTCACTATCGGTCAATTTTCTCAATAGAAAAATATTGAAAACAAAATGTTTCAATGAATAAGTGAGCGACTTCATTTGTACCAATTTGTGTATATTATAAACTGAAATTAAATAAAGGTCTATCTTCATTCTGTTCCCACGGTAAAGTGAAACGATTATCAACGATCGAGTCTTTCTGGCACTTTACTTTCATACTGATATTAGATCTATGCTCTTATCAATTTACTTATTAAGATATTTTTACATTTTTTTAACAGTTACGGCTATATTTTCAGCAAGAAACATGCTAAACAATGCTTAGGCAATAGTAGATACTAAAAAATAGCCTAATAAATGATTTCGTCACAATCCAAAATGATTACGTCACAATCCAAAATGATTACGTCACAAGACAGTTATGACGTCATCGAATGTAGTAAACTGGAACGTTCTAAACGTATGCTGATTAAACATATTAAGTCTATGGTATATCCACGGGTATCTTTCAAAACAAACCAGTTTATTACACCACGAGAAAGAAGTGGAATTTACTGGGGCTGAAGGGTTCTAAGTGTAAAATGAATGCCACCTGATAAATGTATAAAATACGACTTGTTTAGTATCTAGTGATCTTCATATTTCATATGAAAGCTTATTTATGTGTTTAGCTTAATTTATAGATTACACGGAACAGCCTGTAAATGAACTTCTAAAAATATAATTAGCGGTCTTTCCGGTCGAGTGTACCTGATTAGTGAATGTCTATTACATGTACACATATTTTACACATATTTATAATTTTTATAATAAACAAAGAAGAACGAATATTCACCACGAATACCTTGACGATATATGTGACTTCTAAACCTTTATTTGTACTTGTACAAACCTTTAAAATCCTCTTACCTTTCTCTATAATTTTCCCAAATAAATTTCTACCATGTCCGAGTTCCTGTACCGGACAGTTCCATCTTCTATCTTTGAACTGATTCTGGCATTCTTCTACCGCCATCCGGGCACCTTTAGCGATAGCAACAATAGCTCCAGGATTTTTTGTTACTAAACGTCTTTGTTTTTTAGTTAATGGTAGCAGTGTTGGTGAAGTGTAGATGTGTGTGGCATGTGCTGCCGGGGAATCTAAATCATTCGATGGCTCTCCAGTTTTTGCCAAGGACCTGTAAGTACACAATATAGAATTTACAAATTACAAATCATTTTCTTTTTTGACTATCAATTGATGTGTATACACACGAAGTCGTTCCATTCTCAAACTTTTATTTTCAGTTTTTATGACCAAAAAAAAAATAATGATGGATTAAATTGTACCATGTTATTGTGCGCGTTAGCGGAGTTATCGTTATAACGGAATGGCCATGATTAACATACATCTGTGTATAATATACACGAAACAAACCCATGGTCAAACAACATTGTAGGATTGTCTTAAATAATTGAGGGTTGTCTCAAATAATTGAGGGTTGTCTCAAATAAATTACGATTGTCTTAAATGAAGAACTTGTGTAGATGTCTGATATAGAAAATTTTAGTTCATGACATCAATCTTTCTCGTCTGACTATTTACACTTTTAAAATTTATTATATAAATAATAATACAGTATAAAGTGAAGTTTTACAGTATAATCAGATGTGATGTTTGTATGTTATAGATACACCATTACCAAAATCTGTACTACACAACAACTGTATAATTAATCGTCTTTTCTAAATTTCCACCATCAGAATATGGTAGACAGAATAACAGCTCATATATCTGGTATTTCTTAATAAGTTATATTTAATTAATGAAATTCGGTATAACAGAATAATTGCTCGTTTAATGGTCAATATTTGAGGTGTTTTATTATTATTGACTGGTCGAATTATTTCTGTATAACTAATAGTTTACTATCAAACTGTGTTTGACAGAATAACTCGTCTGACGGTTTCAACTCAGTAAGATAAATTTAATCCATTGAATTTATGAATTAAACAGAAAAATACGAACGTATGAACTTGTAATGGCTCAGTTTGAATGCGTTACGAGATGGCTGAAAGCTCTGTGTTTGTTTTATAAGACGGGCGAGTGTTTATGTGGCTCGCTATCAGTTAATATTGCATTTTGAAGACTAAATGATTTCACACAGCTGATTTAATGCTAGTTACTAAGCTTTAGCAAAGAACCGAACAGTTATTAAAGACATCGGAGTCTTTTGACTTTTTCAATATATATGTTTGTATGTGAACATAAGGAATTACACACATTGCCCTTTGAAAGCCCTCAACAATCACTAGAGCACGTGTATGTAAGGTAGTGAAGTAAACTAGACAGGTTTTGATGTGGTAGCGGAAAAAATGTGTCATAACAACGGAATTTCTGGCCCCAAGAATTTATCATTTAGGTCTGAAATTTATGTGTGCGGCTTTGTGCCCCGTATATCTAGGAAGTTTCTGAGATCTTTTCTGTTTAGTGAATGAAAATCCAAAACTATGTCACGAAAATTTGTTTTTTTAATAAACTAGCACATCAGTATGGAATGTGAAAATTTTTAGATCACTCCAATATCTGTGTAAAACAAACTTCAGTAAAACCATTACTAGATCTACTTCTACGTTATACATCAATTGAATTAACACAATCTTTGTACAATTAACGATAGTTAATATTACATTAGACAAAATTAACTTCTGTTCTTCCAAAGTTGTACTAAGACTTATGATTATTTCTATACTAAATATCGAAAAATATATTTTAATATAGTATTCCATTAAGGAATTAGGGCCAAAATCAGGTACAAGCATAAAAGTTCCGTTCTTTCACATTAAGTATATTTATGTGTTAAAATAACAGAAGTTTACCATTCCGGACAAACTGTATCAAAAATGTTGTCAATGTCACAAGTTATACCATATGTATTTAATGTGTGTATATAAATTCTATACATTAATTGTCTATTAAGCCTAATATATCACTAGATAAACATGGATTCTTTAAAAATGAATTTCATAAGATTTTGACAAATTATTACAATAGAAAATGCCCAAGTTAATTTAAACATATATGTATATATATCTTGTTATTTAACTTAAATGAATTTGTTCACACATATCCTGGTCACAAAGATAATCATTTGTGCGAGATATTGATGAGTTGGCAAGTTTTTGTGTGGTGAATGAAAATAACTTGATCGAAAATTTGTTGTTTACCGCTCCCCTGAACCCTTATAACCCCTCCATTTGTCGAAATTTTAATACGAACACGTGCTGTCATCATTAACATTGTGATAAACATTGATCTTACTTTCACAAAAATACACTTTCCCACTGATTAAGCCTCATACGACTTTCGTAGAAACGAACAATTGTTTAAAATTGGCCTAAAAAAACTAAACACAACATTACATTGGTTTGTAAGTAGAATAAAACATGAAAACATACAACACAGGAAAACTCCAAGTACATGGTTCTTCAATCCTATACCACCCACTAAAGACTCGTGTTTCTTGTGATGTTAAAAAAACTGACATATCGGCTTCTTTGATGTCTTTATACGCAACTTTATCGTTCCTCTGTTTCAGCAGTTTTTCTAGATTATTGTGCATTTATGAAAACATGCCGCAGTCGAAACATCAAAGGATGTTACCCTCATCTTTTCCTCTACTGAGAAGTTGGTTAGGAATTGTTGTAATTTTCTTAACTCGAATGTTAAGTGTTGAAAGACGAAATGAGTTAAGCAAATGTTATATCGAGTTTAAAAGGTTTCTTTCGTTTGATATTTGTTTTCCATGTTTCAATAAAGTGGAAAAACTCCGTACATCAAGGTGTTATTTTCTTTGATGCATAAATAAAAGAAAGAGGTTCATTAACTCTTTGATATTTATAACACTAAGTCTGTAAGCTTTCATGTGTAAGTTTTGGATTTGAGAAAAATATTTTGTACAAAGTTACAACATCGTATCGTTATTTTGTTTTCTTAACGGTGAGGGAATTAAATAGTTCTCATGAAACTTTGGATTATTAATTTTAATTTTCTGTTGTTTTAGCAATTTGAAATATGTGCACTCGGTGGTTAATTACGTGGAGATATTAGCTGGGAGTTATCTTTTCCTGAGTGAAGGAGGTCGTTTTAAATTGGAACCAGCCCTGTGGCAGACATTCTATTTCTACACTGTACATGTTGGGCTTGGTTACTTTAGTGATAGACTGTATAACATTAGCGCTGCCTTATATCATATCATATCATTTAAGTTGAACGATTTTTCATCCTATGTACTTTACATTAGTTTTAATCTTTTTCAATGGTAGCTTGAAAAGAAATTCGATTTTCAATACTCTGTTATCAGTCAAGTTCTTAATAATTTGCGCTAAAATAAATCTTATGATTACTTTACATAAAGAGGCGTTACTTTTCTCTTTACGTAACTATATCAAACAATCATCTTCAACGTTATATTAACCATCTTTAAAAGTACACGAGTGAAAACATCATCATTTTATCTTATTATACAATAAAACAAAGATGAAAATTCCCAAATAAGATAATTTTTAGAAAAAAGAGAGGAAATTGTCATCGACTTTGTGGTTCTTTTATGACCAACTCTTTGAATGCCTTAAATAAAGTGAATTTACGACTATATTATATAAATTAAAACGTGAAATATGTAGCAAGTTTATTTTATTATTATTATTTATTATTTTGGGCCCATATTAAGTCCCCGTTTTTTCTTTTAAAATGTTTTCACACAAAGTGTTTGTTATAGAGCACCGTTTAACGTTTAATGACCCTTATTAAATTAAATTGTCGAAAGGGAAAATTACAGGTTGGAAATTTTTTATCAGTAATTGAGGCAAACACCCTGAATGAACCTTGACTGTTTTGTGTTTGTTACATGTAGCCATTTTAATAGTTTTATGATTTTTTTACCAATGAACATCTATTGATCCGTCATTGATAAATCAGGGAACAGCCCTCACATTTTGGGGAAAAAAATCAGAATATTATCAAATTCTTTGCTAGATAAATTGGTTTGATAAATACATGCAAATTGTTAATTTATAAATTTTGTTTGTATTCAAAAGGTAATAGCAGCGCAAAAAACTAAACTCTGATTAAATTTAATATTGCATGTTCATTCTAGTAAAACAGTTAGTATTTGACAGCTGTAACTTTGAATGTGGTTAAAAGTAACAAAGTTTATTAGACAAAATCGTATTACTGATCCTTGTTCTTGTAATTTCAGTTCAAGTGATGCTAAATTCTAAAATTGTTCAGGCTATATCATCCACCCACAGCCGTCCGTATTTTGAACAATTTTTAAGTATTATTCCGCTTTATTTTTTACGACGTTTAAATGATGAAGCATTTCAGAAAATAACAAGTGTTTGAGGTATTTCTACCTGCAATCCTTCAAAAAAATATTTTTCTCTTCCCTTGTCACAAAGTCAAAGTAACGTTTGTGTCTATTAAATCTTGCCATGGGATTCCCTCACGTTGCTAACAATTAGTTGACATCTACATAAAATGTGTGAAAAATGTGGGAAATTGTTTAATACTAGTATTTTCTGTTATTGACTCTTTGCGACATAAAATGTGTTAAAGTTACATAAGTGCAGAATTTATAGTAGGTGCAATTTTATGACTGTACCGTACAAATCAAACTGGTTGAGCAGGCTACAGACGATCCGAGCCTGTGTGGTAATTTACATATAACACATTCTTATCCACATATTTACCTATTGATTGGTTATCGATTTTATTGTTTTGAAATAACAACATCAGTGAATGTTTCGGTACATTTCCCGCCATTAAATTATTTCTACGTCCCCCTCTTCCACCCCACTTAGGCGAAAATACGTGTGAGATGGAAATGTTATTGTCTATACATTTAAAGGAATTTTCATTTAGTGTTTGATTTAAAGCCTTTTATTTCGTCTGGCATATTTCATCTTTGATTGTATTAGTTGTTTATGTGGCTGTTCACACGTACTTAATATTAGTTTATTACTAAAAGTAACAATACTTCATTTTTATCTATCGTTTACAACACTTAAATGATCATTGTGTGTTCTCTGTAATCAACAAAAGTAACAATGTTTTATTATTCGTGTCTGTCAATCAAAATACCCAGACTCTGGTGTCTGGATTCTGATCTATATATAGATATGACGTCATTAACATTGGTACGAAGGTGGTGCGGTGCGAATAAAAAAAATGCGCCATACTTAACTCTGGAACGGCAATTGATGCAGTTCTTGTAATTTAATGTGATTTCTAAATGTACCTAGCATGTTCTTTTTTATAGACAACTTGTCTATAAATGATTGAATCTCTGTTTTTGCTTAAGTTTGTAAAAAACACTAACCTGAAAGTTTTATCTGTATTGCAAAATGAAAGCCAGTCTGTCTGAATTTGAGGTTACTTTTTCTTACCCAAAATGAGTTGGCTAAGCATAATAGATTATTAATGACACATTATCAGTATTGTTAGGTATAGTCCAATGTCATACATACAATACTAGAATAAAAAATGTTCTGTTCTTGAAAATCAGGAGTGATTCCAATCGTCCTCATTTACAAACGACAAATTTATTTTCTTTCTATATGATCGTGTCACGAGATAAACTTGACTTACAGGACACCATAATTTTGTGTCGATCGGTGATTCAGAGTATAATAAACTTGATTTCTCCATCGTTTGGTTACAAAGTAATAATTTAAACAAATAATATAAGAAATAAACAAGCCTTTTGGATGAGTTGTCAACATTTCATTGTACAGGAATTTATGTTTAACGTTTTTGTAGTAACTTCTTTCATATGCGGTCGTTTAATTTCATGAAAAAAGTTGTAATAACATTATTTATTAGCTGATAAACACGCAGCCAATTTGAGTAAAACTTGATGATTAGCAAACACTATCGACTGATTTCATCAAAAAAATGTCGTCGTTTTTTGTAATATATAAAGTAACTATGATGTTATTAGTAAATGATATGTTGATAAAACCCAGGTGTTGACAGCCAATACTTGTATATTGAGGGTTTTTTTTCGTATAAATTAAACATTTATTGAGACATATACAAAATGAAACAAGCAAAATTTCGTGTTTGACAGAAATATTTTATTGAAGAAATCTTCCGACACTCGAATGACCTTAAAATACCGACGATATTTGACACTTGCTACATGGACAAACCAAACGTTTGGTGTCAAAGATGAAAAACTTGATAAAAAAGCTGTCCTCTGCTTAAGGCTACACGTTTGTCAATCCAATTAAAGAACACCATATCAAGTAATTCGCCCGTTACATTAAGATACTATCGAAGAAATGGTTGTAAATATTGCAGCCTGACCGGATGAATATGTTTTTAATATTTGATATGCTACCGTGTGGTCCAGTATCGTCTGCGTCTAATCAGAAGTTGTGACAGATTGGTCACGTGATACGTATCTAACGGCACATTGTCTCTGGTTTCTTAAATATGTGAAAGACATATGATCGCAATACGTGGACATTGATTGTTATCAATTATCACAAATCAAAAGTCGATTAAGACAATATGTTATTGTTATGTCTAGAGATGTGATTTTATGTAGTAGCACAGTGCATCATGCTATGTAACGTGATGGAACGGGTTTGGTACGGTAGATAACGGAACTTTGTAACACTCATTTTTGGTTACACAGTCTAACTTGTGTTTGCGACCACCTCCGAATAAAGAAAAGTCTGTGAATAAGAGTCATTCATTGAAAAACTGTCACTTATTATCTAGAACAGTTAACCTCCGATTAATGGCCGTCTGTCAGTAAAGGTCCTATATTGTTTTTCCCAAGGGTGGCCTTTTTCATAGGTTTGAGTGTACGTCACGTGACAGTGCTGATTATAAAGGAGGACAGCATGATAAAGATTTGTGGTCGAGGCTTAACGTGAGTGGCCTTGTATCGAAGTCTTAAAATGGTGATAATGGTTTAAGTTTATAAAACTTGAGATCGGTCTCAGAGCTAATATATCATATCTTGTCTTTTAATATTTCAAAGTTAATTATGATCTGACAACAATGATATTATTTATTCATTATCCTGACAGCATGATTGATCTGAATATGTATTTAAACATTAATCAGTTCTATCTTTTCAACCATAATACTTTGAGAATGGAATTGAGTTTGAGATTGGACGCTGTTCTCAAGTTTTATAACCTCAGGGTCTGTTCCCAGATGCGATGCTCCACGAGTCTCCTTGTGTGTTATCAAATCTATTGAAGAACCACTGATTTCGGTGATTATCAAAATGACATATAACTGTGTTAACGAAGGTGGTAACTACCTCTGGGCTTGACGGTACTGACAGTGTTCATGACGTGACACATTATGATGCAAATCAACGGAAAAAAAAACAGACTATTTGATACAATAACCTATATAACTTTACAATTAGGTCAATCAATCAATGATAAGAAATAATTAATGACAGAGAGAAATATCATCATTCTACAGACAAACCTATCTGACTACACCATCGTTTGTAGATCGTAAATACTCAGAATTTATGCATTTTTTATTAACGATGTTTTTAATAAATTCATATACCTGTTTTACACCAATATCGACCGAATCCAGGATTGAAAAAACGAGCAATATTTATTATTTTTGTGTAAAAAGTGTGATTTTATGTATTCTTGTTAATTACCTATTAAACCAAACGTACGAATAAAATACAATTAATATAACACGTTATGAAAATATCAATTATAAATGAACCTAGCTTGCAAGAAGGAGCTTGTATTTTATACTATTAACACCGTTCTGTTTGTTGGTGTATTAATTACTGACTGTAAAATTCTGGAACAAATTATAAATGTTAGACTTTGCCTTGATGAATAAATCTTTTAATTATTCCACCTATATTTAATGTTTTGTTTGGGTTAACTTGCTAGTATTTCTAATGTTTTATGTACCAGTAGTGTGTCTTACACGAAACAAGATAGAAACCGAATTATTGAAATAATTGCCCAATTTTTTGATGCTGTAGATAGTACGGTCAAATGAGTGTCTATATGTCTGTTTGTGTGTCCATATATTTGTATGTTTGTTTGTGTATAGATTTGCCTGTATGTCTGTTTGTGTACCAATATGTCTGTATATTTGTTTGGATAACCATTTGCCTGTATGTCTGTTTGTGTACCAATATGTCTGTATATTTGTTTGGATAACCATTTGTCTGTATGTATGTTCGTGTGTCCATTTGTCTGTATGTTTGTTTGGGCATCTATTTGTATGTATGTTTGTTTGTATGTTTGTTTGGGTGTATGTGTCTGTGTGTTTTTGTGTGTCTGTATGTGTTTGTTTGTGTGTTTATATGTGTATGTTTGTTTGTATGTCTCTCTGTGTGTATGTTTGAGTGTGTCTGGCTGCATGTTTGTTTGTCTATCTGTACGTTTGTTTGTGTGTCTGTCATGTGTTTGCTCGTGTGTCTATCTGTATGTTAGTGCGTGTTTTTGTCAGTATGTATGTTTGTATGTGTGTCTGCCGAAACATGGTGTTCCATTGTCTAATTGTTAACAATTAACGTGTTTAACTAGTACACGTTTTATCATATCTTGACACAAACGGTAACTTCATCGATGTAGTTGATGACCAGTTGTAGATATCTTATGCTGCTCTATATGTCGTATTTAAATGATATTCTCTGAGTAATACCACGAACTTAGTTCATATTATTAGTTTCTGCTAATGACTACACGTGAAAGAAATTATTTAATTACTAAGACTTGTTAATTAGTAAAAATGCTTTGCAAAAATACAGTTCAGTACTTACACATATTTAAGTGTATTTTTTAGTTTAGATAAATAAAACAACCAAATAAGCATTATCATCGTATACGGGTTAGATTTGTCAAATATCACCGTAAATCCGACAGTGTGACTACACGGTAACTTCTATATCTAGTTGTCCTTTGATCTTCCGACGTACGGTGATCTTTAAGTAATTGTTTTTAATTACCCGAGCTAGCGTAGATTTCCGTTCATGGGTGTCACAACGTCTGATATATTTAAATCTGTTCGAACATGGAAGTACTTTAGACAAAATATATAAACAACAAAAAATCACATATCACAACGCTTCAGTATTATTGTAATTAGGGAAAAAATAAATGAAAGATATAGTGTGCTTGTTAATGTTTTCATATCAATATTGTTTTTGGGGGGACTGGATTCCATTTTAGTGCGGTTGATAGTTGGCTTGGCCTATCAATCATGGATATTTTTTTTTTCAGAACGGTTAGTTTGAAACATACAGTAACGCCTCGATAATGACGTCACCTTCGGGACCAAAAAGTCGGTCATAATAATGAGGTGATCTCATTATCAAGTTGAATCATAGGGGAGTTATTGAAAGCCGATACTAAAATAAGTGGTCGCCAGAAAAAGGTGGTCGTAATATTGAGGTGGTCGCTATGTGAGGTTTTACTGTACTACTCTTAATGTAGACATGATTTATGTGTATTTTCTGGAAACCCTTGTCTAGTCTATAGTCAGTAGAAAACCTCTGTATTTATTTGGCTTTAGTTTTCAAAACGACAGAATCGTGTTGAGCTCAGAAATTAAAAAAAAATGCAAATATTTCATCTATGTCTGCACTCCGATTCCTAAGTCATTGTCAGATAATTCTAAGATTAGCCGTAATAAATTGTCCTATCAAAATATCTCACTCATCAAACGAATTATTGAGTACAAAATGCATTTTTTCTCTATACCGTAACCGCATTTAAATTGTTGGCCAAATATTATACGATCTGATTTATTTAAGGTTACACATCGGCGTGAAAATCGTATATAGAATCTTTCTGTGCGATATGAAGGTCATTACGGTGTTAGCTAGCTGCACTAATTAGCGTAATTAATGTAATATTGTATTATAAGGTTATATTGTTTCATGTCATACTTCTCTGTGATAATATCTGCCGTTTTGACAGATCCTTTGGTTATTTACGAAGTGATAAATTAATTAAGCACACGTTCAGAGGTTTAATGTTATATGAACTTCAATGTAGATCCTATCAATTAAATGTTTTAATTTGTACGTAAATTGTCTAACGTAAATTGCTTACGTACATTAAATATATCAAAGCAGAGAAGAAGTTTTTTTTTAAATTCTTAAGCAACTTGTTTCTTTAGGTAATGCAACTTTGAGGGAATAAATGAATATGATAAGAAGCACCTATTTTTATCAGATTTTTGGTTCGTGTGGTTTGGGGTAAAATGCCTTAAGTAAAGAGGATTCTCTTTGGACTGTGTATATATCTTTACACGAATTTTTGTACTTGATTTCTGCGAGAAAAAAATAAATTAAAATAATACCCTTTCGGAACACACACTGGTGATAGTTCGCGGTGACTAACAAGTATTTTATCTGTAGACTGAATTAGACAAAAATTAAAACAAATATGCCTTTGACTGTACAATTTTTTTACTAAGTCTAGATGATATTCGTCGAATAAATGAGACAGAATTTAAGTTTTAATCAAAGATGAAAATCAAAACATGAAACAGTTTTTCTTAAAACGTTTCAATTATATCAGAATATTGATTTAACTTGTTTTGTTTGACGGGTAATTCTCAATTAGTCAACATAAGTCGCGATATTTGTATAAAATGTTTCACGTAAAAAGTCACATATGATTTCCAGATATATGATTCATGATTTTTTAATCAAAATTTGTTGAATTGTTGAAACAAATACAGTTTTTTTGTGATGTCTAAAATAAATTTAACGTCTTGGTGATTTTATGAATTGATCGAATATTTGTTTTACACGAATTTACATTATTTTAGATCTTTTTAAATACCTGCTAGTATAATTTCTGTGAAAGACATATATAACTAATGTATTATATTTCAATGAACACAAAATTATTTTTATTTATTAAAATATTTAAAAAGCCGGAACACTCATATAAAAGAGTATTAGATAATTAAGATAACATAAAAATGAATTATTTGACAGTTTTGAATTTTTGCAAATGTTCGAATGTTTTCCAAAATGATTTATGCTACTATAGAAACGTATCTAAAATAAATAAAACATTTATTTTGTGAGATTTTTTACCAAAAAATGATTGGTTTGATAACTGAATTATACAAATTTTTACAAATATTTCAAATAAATTGACGTTTATGATATAACCATTTTGTCTATGTAGTATGTGTCATTGTATTGCCAATATATTAGAACATGATTAGAAAGTGTTGAAAAGAACTCAATAAGATCGAAAAGGTGTTGAAAATAACCAAAAGTACAGAAAATAAACAAAATTGAACATAATGGAACTTCATAAAACTTATCACAAGTAAAAACATACATACAATTAAATAAATTGAATGACATGTTAAATATTTGATTTTAATTGAATTTAAAATATTTTAATTGAATGTAATTATTTAAATTGAATTCAATTGAATTAAATATATATATTACGGACTTGCTGATATTCTAAATATTAGCTAAAATGTAATTAAGATGCTAAATTTGAGTTCGTAGAAAATTTTGAATTAACATTTTAATTTTATACTGAGTGAAATTTTAAAATTAAAAAAAAACTGAATGAACCATGATGTATGAATTGTAGAAATTCACAAAATATTACCCGGACTTGGTATTACAACGGTAGACATTCGGTAGACATCGAAATGATAAATGAATAATAACAACAACCCTTCTTATCAAGATTGACGGTGAAATTTAAAACGTTTTTTGCGTCCTTATGACAAATTGTCATGTCTGTCTCTCAGACCGGCTAACAACATTGTAGCTTTAAATTTATAGTATATATCTATGTATTATATGTATTATACACAAAATAAGCCAATGGTGATCGCTTATTTTCACACCAAATGTGCCATTTTTTTTAAAAAAAAGTTATCATAATGAAAGAATAGTAAATATGGTGTCTTTGTCGACGCGACGTCATTATGTAACATATTTTAATGATTGAATCATTTTTTGCTGCAGTCAATTTATTCTTCAAATCGGATACTTTTAATTCAACTTTAATTGTGCAAATTTCGAGTAGTGGTTTATACTTTAAGGGTGTAATTGATTGAAAAGCTTCTAAATGTCAAATTAATAGTAACTTATGATCGATGGAGACAGGCAGTCCGCAGATAATTTTGATTATGGTGATAATTTCGCAAAAATAAATACATCGCGAGTGTTGTGAAAGTATTTTGTAAATAGGAATGCGATATCATTCTTCAATTCGATTCGCAAACGTCAAATATCAATAAAAATTTCATTTAATTTTAGTATTTTTTGTTAAGGCTAGGATGCAATATCATGCGCGTTAAAAACCATGCTAAAGCTGTCCTATTAATGTCATCGTTCTATTTAATATTGTTTTAGGCTTCTAAATTAAGTTAACCACGAAATATTTTCTCTAAGATATCTGAATATACCATTCCTTCCGACTTGTCTTAAGTACATATATATGATTCAACACTTTACTAAACAATTATACTTCTATGTGTATGTAGTATTATTCATATCCTGCAGAATTTTAATATTTTCCTGAGCTCCCCTTTTCAGGTTACACCATGGCCCTTGGAACGTGGTGTTATCTGGCCCTTATTGCCTGGAAACCCTTAAGGACCTCTTTTAGTCTTTCAAGCACTTGAGGTAAATAATTTCTGTACATATAATACAGAAACTAATATAGTCTGATACATGAATGCTATTATCTCCAAACTATTTGTACTCAGACGATAGATTCACCACAAACACATCTAGACCGTTAGTTTGTTTGTTTGTTCGTCCATTGTACCCACAATTTAACATCTTAGCACGTGTGTCGAGACTACAATTCATAAAACCACAAGGTATTTCCCAATATGAGTAATTTTAAAATGAAATTTGACAATATTGGTTTTCTAGACAAACCACATTCAAATATTTATATGTCTTCAACAAATTATTAACATATCAAAACACTCGTAAATTATATTATAATACATACTGTGTGCCCTAAGTGTATGCTAACATTTGCCTCACAAGTACGGAAAAATAAACTATTATGTATATTGCATAAAACTAGAATATAAATCCACCCCGGGGACAATGTTAAAATATTTTCAATGTAACCGTTAACATAAGTTACGTTATGTTATGTCAGCATTTGGGGACTAAATATAAGGGGTCGGTAAAAGTTGCCTGATCATTATACGTGTGATATTGTTAATTGAATTTGTCTGACCCAGCATACAATATTTTCTAAATGTGTGAAATGTAATAAGGTGACTTATAAGCCCGTTAGGCAGATGCTAAAGGTTTGGTATTTTGTACAATATCCCTAGTTAAAGAAAGGTACGTGTGTCACCATGTCATACATCTTAGACCTAGAATTTCACCTGTATTGTAATTACATATCATATAAAAACTTAAAATTTGCCTTTTTACCAGTCAATAAAAATAGTAAGTATAGTTTTTATCTAAAAAGACTCTTCATTTTCGAGATGTATTAAGTATATGCACGTGATCACCTACCACCACTGCGTTCCTTTATGGCGCCTTTTCTTCCCAGTAGTCACGTGTAACATCAATAAAACTAGCAGACTCCAGTAAATTACTCTCATGCTCCTGATCTGTTCAACTTGGCAAAATTCCAAGTTAATCCCTTATACAACATTTAGCTCGATTCAATCACAGAGTCCAATGAATCCACTATTTCAATTTTTTCCTCAAAAAAACGAAAACAACAATAAAATATTAAAACCAACGAGATGTATCCGAAACTGGGATAAATGTACACTATTGATATATATCCTTTTCGTGAAAATCCTGTCAAAGTATGATGATTTTATTAATAGCAATCATCTAACTAGATTTGTGATTTAATTAATCAAAATCAACACTATGAACCAGGTTGGAGATTTCTCGCCGCCTCTAGTACTAATATATTGTCCGACTCTCGAGTTTTCCAAATATCTTAAAGTAAATCAGGTTGTCGACGGAGAACTAGTCTATTTAAACCAGTCGCTGGGGTTTGCTGTGAAGGGTGACTTCAGTTTACCCAATTGCTTGTCACTCTGTTATTTATTTATTGCCAACAAAAGACTCCAGTTATTTAAATTGTTGTAATGCGTGTTTAAAACCTCATACGTTTTGTTTTTATGTTCACATGTCGCAAATCGTTGATTTTTTCATCATTTTTTTGTATAATACAATTTACATCGCAATGGCGTTAGTGTCACTACATAAATGCTTACTCATTTTGTTTCGTATGATTAATGTAATCTAAAAACTATGAGAAAACTTTAGAATTTGTTTTCCAATCTTACTCATAAAAGTTTTTATATGAACTACGCAGATGGTCGATCGTCACTTGTTGTTGGTAGGAAGTTTTATAGTTTCAATGAAACTTAATCATCTCTGTAGATTTCACATGCCTTCGTATTGGATGTTCCAATTTTCATTGATGGCGAAAAATCCGCCTTTGATCTTGTAAAATATCTTAATATTTGTGTGCACTGTTCGTTCTAAATTAACTCCCGAACGACTTCATTAAGTTAAAACCTTCTAACTGTATAATATGATAATTGGTTAAGTTTTATAGAACTCGACGTTTTTTGTCCGATTTAATATATGGCGTATATTTCACTCGTTCACTAAATTTTCCATTTATATCACCATTTAGATAAATGACACAAAATCCTTTAAAGTTGAATAAACGTTGACTGTTGATTTTCCAAATTATCCAATCAATTTATCGTTTGAACAACGATGTGTAACATTTAAAGGATTGCAGGTAATTCAAGACGACGTTCCGTTACCACGCTCGAGTTCGACTACAATTGGACTGCCTTTGTTATCTACGCGAAGTCCACTCCAAAAAAAGCCCCGCACGCTAAATATTTCAATGGCCACTTTATTAACAGAAGTAACGATTAATTGATTTTTTTCATCTAATTCCAATCGACGCACGAATGTTGCTTCATTTACTAAAAAAAAACGTGTTTTACTGTTCACCGCGTGTACCGCATAAGCCTTTTTCAGCCGGTATATAACACATTTAATTATCGGAATATTGCTGTAATATATACCTCGCCCAATAGTTTCGACAATGCCGAAAATCCCTTTGTAAGCGAGAGGTGAAAAAGTACATAAAGAGCAGTTGATGCCCAGAGGTGAATTTCAAACACGCGTAAAAATTCCTAAATTACGGAACGTCTAGAAAATCTAACTTGTGGAGTTCTAGAAACGTTAGTTTGAACACCAGTCTGTGATAAAAGGTAATAGTTAATTGTATTTACGGTTATAACAAGAACAAAAACGCGCAATTGTCGTCTTTTTTATGAAGACACCGACTAACGCCTGCTTTGAAACGAAACAAGCGCAGATTGTCGCTGGTCTAATACGGATGAAGCTAGCTTTAATCTATTGGCGCATATTATCAAATTACGCAAAATATTCACACGCCATTAATTAAGACACTGTAAAACAAGTGTAAATGGTGTTCAGACGATGGTAAATCACTTTCAGCGTTACCCCTCATTTAAAGTCGACAAACCAATAAAAATAGATAGTTATCAGGACTCCTGTACATTTTCCCGACTGAAGATGGAGTTTTTCTCCCTCAAATCCACCAGTACGCCACGCCTACTTTTACGCCGTGGGTTAAATTCGTTCACAGCTATCTTAAACAAATTATTTTAACCCTTGTCTTATTGACGATCTAAATGAACTTTTGTTTACAAGTGGAAGAAAATTGTTTATTTATAAATGAAAATCTCACAGCTAAAGCGACGTCTTACTGTAAATGACAATTTTATCTAAATGCACTGAAGCCATTCGGTATTTGTAGATATTAGCCAAGTAGCTTGCAGAAAATAAGTAGAAAAAAAATATAAATATTCAACCAAAATATATCTCCACAATAATAATTCTGTATCAAGTCATTTATATTCATGAATATTGATTAAATGTTTGTCCATGAATCATAAAAATGAGTGGTATATGTTGTGCTCACAACTGCGTGAATCATTGTGAATATTTTTTTATATTATGAAAAGAAAGGCAAATTATAACGGTACGCCGGTCCATATTTAATTTGATTTTTGGGTGTTTAATGTGTATCTAATGGCGCTTTAACCCAACTTATAAACGTTGATTGCAATATAAACATCGTTTTCTTTTCTTATTTATATATCACGTTATGATTTCTCATACTTTGTAAAATGTCCATTAACTTAGTACTGACGAATTGCTTTCTGATAGTAAAAAAAACCCTCACACACACTCATACTTCACAGCGTAACCGCATATTGCCGCTCAGGATGGATAGTTCGTATATTTCCCAATAAAAATATGTCTGCGTCTTTTATGATTAAACAATTACGTGGAAATATATTCGCTAAACATTAAATGGACTGATTTACGCCAATTCCAAGACACTTTATAGTTTCAAAAATATGAGATTGATGTTGGAGTTTATTTACAGTTAATTATGTGGGTGGGGTAGGACGGGCTGTTCTTCGTTCATTTCAATTGTTAATTGATACTGTAGTTCCATGTTAACTTAATTATCACACTTAAGTATTTCTGACTCACTTTTTTGGTGATAACGACAGTCACGTGATATGTTTGCGATCATTTCATTAGTTCATTTTATTTCTATTCATGTTTGCAACATTTGGAATCGGAGACTGCTATAAAATTATGTAAAATATTAATCTGGGAAATAACATTTTGCTATTCCCATAAATACGAATCCTAGGGAAGTTGAACCACTCATTCATGCCCTTAAAATTACACTTTATCATAAAAACCAGCCCGTTTTATGTAAAAATTAATGTTCCATTGCACAATCCTTGTCAATTTATAATTGATGCCACCCACGACAAAACGAATAATTCAATTAAAATCATATCATAAAATATGAAAAGTATCGTTTTGTCACAATGATGCATTCATGTGAAATTGTGTTGTTATAATATTGAACCACATATTTCTGGGAAAGTGAAAAACGAGCCTATAAATATAGAGCCTTGTAATTGTCTGATAATGAACCACGTGACTGCTTAGAATTTGTTTGACACCAAACCAGTAAACAAATAAAAAACAAAATAGTAAATAACGTAACTGCGTGATAGTGAATAACGTCATTGCGTGATAGTGAATAACGTCATTGCGTGATAGTGAATAACGTCATTGCGTGATAGTGAATAAAGTCGTTGCGTGATAGTGAATAACGTCGTAGCGTGATAGTGAATAACGTCGTTGCGTGATAGTGAATAAAGTCGTTGCGTGATAGTGAATAAAGTCGTTGCGTGATAGTGAATAACGTCGATGCGTGAAACTGAACAATGTAATTGCGTGATAGTGAATAACGTCATTGCGTGATAGTGAATAACGTCATTGCGTGATAGTGAATAACGTCATTGCGTGATAGTGAATAAAGTCGTTGCGTGATAGTGAATAACGTCGTAGCGTGATAGTGAATAACGTCGTTGCGTGATAGTGAATAAAGTCGTTGCGTGATAGTGAATAAAGTCGTTGCGTGATAGTGAATAACGTCGATGCGTGAAACTGAACAATGTAATTGCGTGATAGTGAATAACGTCGTTGCGTGATAGTGAATTAAGTCATTGCGTGATAGTGAATAACGTCGTTGCGTGAAACTGAACAATGTAATTGCGTGATAGTGAATAACGTCGTTGCGTGAAACTGAACAATGTAATTGCGTGATAGTGAATAACGTCGTTGCGTGAAACTGAACAATGTAATTGCGTGATAATGATGTTTGACCTGTAATTTTGATAATGAAAACATTTGTCACCAGTGCATTAAAACAGTATAATTCTGCAATTGTTTGAACAAAGTACTATAAATGCAAAATGTACATGAAATGTAAATAAATAAGATGATTTTGTAATACTACAGTCAATAAAATATACAAATAACACTACACGTATTTTAATTATATTTAAAATTTAACTGCGTTGAATCCAATCAGTTTTTTATTAGCTACGTACGTTTATATTTAAATCAGCTGGGCGACACACGGCCACTGTCGTCCTCTTGTTAATGATGGCACTGTCGATATAAAATATTCAGAAACAAGCGCTGGTGTAATGGGAGCGGTTGCCGCCCAACCCGCCGCGCCTCTTCACGGGTCAAGTCATTCCAAAGTGCAAGAAAGCACTTTATAAAAATATGTAAATACTTCCTGACTGTAAAAGAGTAAAATTCTGAGTAATAATTCTAAGACTCATCACACCACAGGGAGCGACAAATTTAATGTTCATGTGTAAGTCATACTGTAGGTGGTTTGGTCTCCTAATGCAAGAAGGATTGACAATATCCGTACAGATAACTGATCATGTTAGGCCACAACATATAATACTTCGGATGTTTGTCTCCGATGAACTCAAAAAATATTCTATGTCTTTAATTTATCATTGGCTTAATGTTCTAAATTTGTTTTATGTATTACAAGAAAATGTTTTGGATGATAATGATAATAATTCGCTAACAGAAGATCCACAATCTGGAATCACGGAGACAACAAGCGAAGATTATTTATTGTTAACTTTGCTTTGTTCCCAAGACTGTGACTATCATAACATCATCAACATTGTATCTATCACCAACTAACAATTAATCAAATATTTTATGCAATATTAAACATGTCGAATGCGTTTGTTTATCTTATGATGTTTGTGCACAAATGTAAGATATTTAGCGAAACATAATTCATGGTTAAAAAAATCCAAGGGAGTAAAATCATCATTGTTATTAAATCTATCAGAATTCTGGGATGGGGTAGCATCGTTGGTGTAATAAATTGATTTTTTTTCGCTTAATGCTCAACGAAACAATGCTACAAGTTTGAGGGTGATTTTTGCGAGGGTTGATCAAAAAGTTTGGGCACTGAGGCTCTAGTCGCTTTCCTGTTTTGTGGAGACAACTCAAAATAATATTAACACACAGTGCTACGTTTCCTCTACAAGATGTATAGAAATGTTTATGCCTTTATATTTGTGGATACCGCAATTGTATATATTAACCCAGTTCACGGACCTTTTGATCAGCCTTCGTATAATTCAAGAAAAAGTATATTTTACATTTTAAACGTTAAATATTGTAACCAAAAATATCAAAAAGTAATATGATATACAATAAATAAATATAGCAGAATACACAAAAAAGTTTACAATTATTGTAAATAAATGTGTTCTATTTTGCTGAAAACATTACACACGGCTCCCGGGTAATGTCATTTATTGCTTTAAAATACGTTTTATGTAGACCATAAATCCATTAATTCTCAAATTGGGATTTGGATTAATTAAGATAATTGATAAAGATAAATACACCATTTGAAATGTAAAAACACAAACAAAATATTGTGATAAATGTTGTAAATACGTAATTAATTCAAGAAAATTAATACTCAAAACTACAAAATATCGTGTATTTACCTTGATACATAGACTAAATAAGTATGTAATGATATGTCTAATACATAGAAACGATTATTTGTGCATTTTTAATTAAAGTTTGGCCCCAAGGGTCCGTTTCGTAGACCTGTCTTAGCTAAGGTAGCAGTTTTTAAGTTAAAAGCTTGTTACCCCTTATTTGTAACGTTATGTCCCATAAATTGTTTTAGGATCTGTTGTCAGCTGTTTAAGGTACATGTATGAAATATATAATATAAGCAAGATTTTCAAGCTCAGTAACTTCTGTCTTAGGAATGATATGTGTACGAAACAAGCCCAAAATAAACTATAAACATACAGTGTATACAGTGCAGCTTCTCCAGAACGGCCCTCTTTTGAGCAACAACCTCCCTTCAAAAACATCATGATTTCCCCACTGTACGATTTAACTATTGATTTAACCTCTCTAGAGCTACAACCTCTCAACAACATCATAAATTTGTTTCTCCCAAAGGGTGTTTTTTTGGAGAGGTTGCACTGTATATACATTTTTGTTCATGTCTATGAATATGATACACTTTTATTTGTTAGTATATGTAATCGTTTTGTTGCAGAAACTCTCATTTCAATGGGTTATTGCTATGCAAGCGCCTTATGTACAACTTTTGTTTATTTTTCTCATGAATTCAAAAATGATTTATTTTCTGAAACAATATTTCTTAATCATTTTTTGTATAAAATAATTAGTATTCACGTATAATATATATAATGATAAATGATAAAGTTCTATATTTTGGCACACGTAATTATATATTATTTTACATCAAATGTACTTCGTAGTTCTGAATATTATTTTTTGAGTACTAATTATGTTGCATTATAAACACACTTATAAAAATATATTTACACTTTTTGTGTATTTTACATGTTTTATTACATCAATCAATATACAGTAAAACACGGTTATAGTGAACTTGGATGTAGTGAGGTATCAGATATAAAGAAATATTGATCTTTTCCATAACTTGATGGAAATACTGAAATTAGGACAAAGTGAAGTTAGTATTCAGGTCACCTGGAATTCACTATATCCGTGTTCTGCTGTACTTATATACGTTCTAATACAAAAAAGGAAATTTGTAAATAAATCAAAAGTTATGTGTTTGCTCTATGAAGAATCTGGAAGACCAGACGTTTAATGGAGAGAGCAGTTCATTCTATCAAAAACCTTTTCTTTAATGAATATATGTTTTATACGCGAAATATTTTCAAACATAAACGTGCTAAGTGTTTAAGCCTGGTCGTTAGCGTCTTAATAAGCGAGGTAATTATAAATTTCATGCGCCCATTAATGAATGGTTAATGAAAGTAAAATTCCTCTTTAGAGCAGAATCGTTTATTTCTACATATCGGCTTCCATTATACATCAATATTTGTTTGTTTATCAACCCCGAAAGTCATTTAGTACATTCTCTTTTCTATGAAGAAATTAACTACTCATTAATTACTATTTTATGTATTTAACCTACAAACAGCAGGGTGTAATAGCATCAAATATACACTTTTTGTAGACATTCGTGGTTTTATCAAATTAATTACACCAGTATATATTACCTACAACCGATTATTAGTGATAATATACTGACTATCAAATCTGCGGTAGATGTTCATGATGGCGATATTGTTGTCGATGTCTATCCCGATGTTGTTGATGGTGATAGTGATGTTGTTGTTGGTGATAGTGATGTTGGTGGTAATGATGGTGATGTTGTTGTTGGTGATAGTAATGTTGGTGGTAATGATGGTGATGTTGTTGTTGGTGTGGTGTTGACGATGTTGTTGTTGGTAGTGATGTAGATGTTGTTGTTGGTGATAGCGATGCTGTTGGTAGTAATGATGCTATTGATGGTTGTTTTAGTGAGGTTGTTGTTGCTGCAGTTTGTATTATTGCCATAGATAGTAAGATGATGAACATAAAGAGGCAAATTCAGGAAAAACGAAGTCAATATCTTTTACTGACTAGGGTTTATATGGTGTTGTTGTTCTTCTCCTTAAAAGTGGTGCTTGTGTTGGTAAGTTGTGGTACTGATACTTGATATAAGGGGACTGGTAATTGTGCAATGACTTATATTATTATCTTAACGTTTATGTCGGGGATGGTGGTGACGTATAAAGATGGTGGCATTGTAAGTTTTCAAATGTAGGAAACCATTACTAGACAGAATCAGACGCATTTAATACAAATAATGTAATAAAATTAATATACTATATAATTAAATATTAATGATACAATATGTGTGTGTGGCTTGTTCATAATGTCGGATTGTTGTGAAATAACCACTATTTTACGAAAAGTACGTACATGTAGTAAGTCAGTTATATTTCGTAATTCAATTACCCAAATATAACCATGACGCCATTTACTGAATCATGAGCATAAATTTCTCGAAAAACAGTCAAACCTGTGAACAAAGGCCACCTCTGGGAAAGTCAAACGATGGTCTTCATTGCCTGTTTGCTTTTATTGGGTGGTCAGTTTGTGCTAAATATTCAGCGACAGTTTTTCAAAGAATGGCTTTTATTCACAGGGTGGTTTTTATTCAGAGGTGGCCACAAACACAGGTTTGACTGTACACATAATGTTTGCATCTTACAAACAGTAAAACGAAGCCCCTTTTGGGTATTACTAGTAATTCATACTGAATCAGGAGACTCGTATATTAAGCTAGTCTTGTATATAGACTATGAACAAATATTTGCCATGTCTTATTCTACCAGCCATGACGAGCTGATGTAGTTTTGTGTAAATTCTAATGTTTTGTATTAAATTGTACAGATATAAGGGGCCATGCATTACGCATGTACCCTTCTCTTCGGGTGTTTTTGTCTGGAATCTTTGAACATTATTTTGAATGACTAGGAACTTTGAACACGCTAAAGAAAACGTTCTAAAGCAAGTACACACACCCATATATAGAACATGCACGCACGCATGAACACACACACTTGCCAAAGCTATTGACTGTGAGATGAAATACCATTGGAATGTTCACATCTATAATATTGAACGAGACACACACACATAAGCGGTGCAACCTTCTTGCAACATTTTGCAAAACCCGGCGTAATATCGCTTGTTTTCTACGCAAACAATATTTGCCAAATCTTGTTTCAATTCATGTCTGATATTTCGTCTGAAAGCCTTCATCAAGGTAGCGGAAAATTAATGCAAAGTATTCTAGTTAATTACTTTGTACCGGCGACAACTTTAACAGGTGGAAATTCTTTCAAGTCTCGGGATATACACGAGATTCTGCGATGTTTAAGATGTTTCCGTTGGAGGCACAGGAAGCGGTCTGAAATCAGAGTACTGCAGGCGCTACAGGGTGCCTGTACAAAGTTGAAAGCAAAACAATTAGTTCTTTCATTCCATAGATTGAACATTCGTGCTTAACCGCTCGTGTACAATATACAATAACATGACAAGTGTTTGGAAAATTCTTCATAAGGTCAAGCTTCGAGTTGATTGTATAGACAGAAAACATGTGTCTAATTAAGATTGCGTTGATTCGAAACACAACAAATGGTATTCTTGCAAAAGTAATGGAACCTGTTTGATAAGTGAATGGATAAATGCTTGAAGCATTTCACGATGTAAATAAGGAACTTGTTACAAGTTTTAGGTGTGATTCATAAATTGCTAGAAAGCTTACGTCACTGATAATATTGTAGGATATTTGATTCCAGTGTTCTATTGGGTACATAATTACAATACTAGTGTGAGATTTAAGATTGAATTTTTTGCGGTTCAAATGGTAAGATAATTAAAAAGATTACTTTAACATGCTTTTAATGAATTCATACTTTCGTGAGAGTGAATATAATGCATAGATCGACACGTAAACACAGAGAGTCCCGTGACTGACGACTGGTGACGTCATTTTTTAATTGTATGACGTCAGAACTTCTGTGTTGATAGGGCCCATGACCTTTTTCGGAAATAAGGCATCTAAATATGGGAATAACGTAAGCATTTGTAGACGTCTCCTTATCCAGTACATAGTTTCTAGAATTCAGACGGGCAATCATCAATCGGAAGCAGGCGTTGAGAACAAAGTCATTACGTCTAGGTTTAACCCAACTATTTAGCGGGAATATGAAATCAGTCGCACGTGAAGTAGAAAAACGGCGTATATATTACTTATATAAGCAATCAATGTTGCTATTTTCACCGATGAAATATTGCTTATATATTTTTGAACAAAATGATTCAGATCTAATTATGTTACAATATCCGAATGATATACATTAATTATAATTATTAGTATATACATGAAAACATCAGCCCTGAGCTAAAACTTACAAACCCACTCCACACTATAAAGATTTTAATCACAATTAATTAGCGATGTGTGCACTTTAAGAGCCTGTTACAGAAATTTGGCAAGAAATATGATGCATGTTTATAAGCGTGTGCTTATAAATGGATACATGTATATGTGTTTCATTGATTAATCTAATAGTGTTGGGTAAGTTAAGAAAATGGTATATTGTCAATGTGAAGATACATTTTATAAAACTTATATAGAAATTAAACAAATTAATTTGTGTTTTGAAATTGAACTTGTGGGTTATATTGTGTCATACGCTAAAACGTTAACATATGAAATCATACGAATGAGTTCAACAGAAATCAAAGTACTGAAAGTACTGTTGCTTAAAACTCGAAAGTCATCCCAAAGTTTATAAAATCACGTGACTACATTTAGTCATCAAAACATTTTATCAAAATGAACTACTTGTAATTAATTAGTGCCTGACATGTCATTTCTTTACTAAGGTCGTATGCGGGTATATTCTGTAGAAAATAATTCTGTTAATAAACAGTAAGACTTTGTTTGACATAATGAGCATTTAAAAATAGTATTTCATAAATATTAGTAAGTATTTCATATCAAGATAAATGTTCTTGGTTTGAGCGGCAAGAATAAGAAAACGAATTGTTTTAGAAATGAGATATTATACAACGTATATTGATATATCTAAATGAGATATTACACAACGTATGTTGATATATCATCAGTTATTTTGAAACAAGTTTTGTTGTCATGTACTAATATTATATTGAAAACAAAACTGAGAAGTAGATTTCCTTGTCAGAGCGAATTCACGCATAGTTAAACCTCAATATTAAAACCTTCTTTGGTACCAACAAACGGGTCTTAATAATGAAGTGGTCTCATGATTAAGTTTAAATAAAAAATAGAGAAAACTTGTCTTGAAGTACGATGTACCAGTATATGCTACTTACTATGACATTGTCTTAATGTTGACTTGGTCTCTAAATTGCCTTCACAAACCCGTGAGAATTTCAGATAAAACACTGCATTGATTTTGTAACCAAATAAACACCAGGTAACTCGTAACCACATTCGTACATTAAATGAACTCTGGTGACAAATAGAACTTATAGACATGCTGTATGTTATAAGTTCATTTTGTCGGATGTTTGAATGCATTTATAGACAAACTTGTGAGGAAAAACACCAAACGGAGAGACATATACGAATGTATTACCTGATATAGATAAGAAAATGATTCCTAGGAAAAAAACACAAAAATGAGACCATTTCGAAACCCACCAAACATGTATGAGCATACAAAAATGGTGGACAAAACTCAATCTCCTTGTGGGGTACTGTCTTGCAACGGTCTTCAGGTATAGGGATTTAAACTAGTTTTGTAGGCACAACCTCATATGTACCCTTAGGGGAAACACAAAATACTTAGATAAGAGTGGGCTTGTGTTTAAATAGCGTAGAAGTCAGATTGACTCTTTATGTCAATGGATGTGTTCTGAAGAGAAACCTTTTTTACTCGATGATTTGTATTCTCAGGTTATTGTAAGGCGTCATTTTCATTTTGTCTCTTGTGGTGTTGTCAGTGTATCAGATTGAATCCGAAAGTGAAGAGAACATTAAATCCGAAGTCGATGTCATGAGGTCGAGGGTGAAGCTATTGTTTCTGTATAATTATTTTTTTCGTGTTTTACGTCCATTCTCAACAGTATTTAAGTTTTCCGTTTTAAGGCGGGTCATGAAGTTTACGAGCGCAAAAGAATCAACCTTGTCCTCCACAAGTAACCACCAACTTCTATACATAAACTTTTCGAATCAATGTCAGAGGATGAATAACCATAGATATTGTGTCTTTAATACATAGAGAACATGTGCTGATCCCCAACTCATAAAATCGAGGTTCATAAATATAGCATGTATAGTTAAGTTAAGCTTGTTGCTATCTGAGAATTTGAAAAAAAAGTTTATATGTCGACCCTTCCTTTTGAACCAATTATTTAAATATAAGCAAACAAGTCAATAACATTCGATTCTTGATTTTAAGACTGGAACTTTTACTTGAATTTAAGCTCAGTGAAATTCTGTTTAGCGACAATTCTAATATAAAGACTTTCCACTAAAACGACCACTAACTTCAGAGCCGGTTTCAACTTGATTCTGGGACCCCTAAACACAGTTTTTCCTGGTCGTCCTGTTATCGGGATTTCACCGTAGATCGTATGAACGTTATTCATTATTCACGAGAAATAAAATAAGAAAAGAAAAACATATGCCGAAATGTAATTATACAAAACATGTTCATGCGGGAGCAACTTCACAAAAGGAAAATGTCTTTCATCAAGATTGGGCAAACCACATTATTACCAGTCCGGCTCCTGGCTGGGGTTGTGTTTGTAATATTCTGTACTTAACCCAGACACTTGTATTTTGAAGCAACGTCTAATTATTATGTAATTACACAGCAAAGAAACATCAAAAATAGCTCTTGATATGACTAGAGACAAAATTTAGAATTTAGAAACAGACATAAGCAATTAATTACAGAAAAAATGCATTTCTTCTTGTTTGATTATGTCCAAATGCAGATTCCATTCAGGGCACCATTGAACTGTTGTATAGAACAGGGGACAGCAGTCAAAGCAATTTTCGAAAAGCCCCAAGTGGTCTTCGTGTAGGGACAAAAAAAAGGACTGCCAACCCATAAAAACTTGTAGCCACTTGGTAGTACAGAAAAGTGTTACACTTTAATGATTTTTTTATTTGGGAGCGAGAGGAGGTTACTGGCTACAAACGTAGACGACTGAAATGTATTCATTGGCAAGTTTAAAATGTGTTTTCTGAACGAAGAAAAAGCTAGAAAGAGTCATGATTACTTGACCAAAAAAGAGTAGGTAGCCGCAGAATTTTCTTATTTTTTTTTCTTAATATACCTTTCGTACAATTTGTCCCCACTTATTTTCATATGTTAGTTCTTTAGGATCACTTTTAGCTAACGGAAGGCAGTGTCGGCAAGACAGTATTGTTCTTTGTAATCAGAATAGAGATGGAAAATACTGTACTTCATTTCCAGCAAAAAAAAACACCTAAAAATTTAAAAAGAAGTAGTGCGCTAAAAATATTTATAAAGGCAAAATCAAGAGTACGAAAGTGTTTGGGGACGAATCGTACCTCGTATTCTCACTAAGGTGTGATTAGAAAGAAATAAAAAAGAAAGGTTTGCCGAAATACCTAGTCTAAGTTTTTGGTCAATTAACCAATACATTATTTTTCCAGTCTAATCAAGTTTCAAAATATTCGCTGTGACTTGTCCGGTTTTTTTTTTATAAAGTTAAGGAAGCACATACATATATTACATTTATAACCAAAAGTGAGTCCTTTTTTAAATAAACATAATTACAATTTTTTCCGATTTTTTTTTACATGTATCATGGTTATATAGATACATTTCTGCCCGCCTCGGATTCAAGGGAGACAACGCGTACAGGGAAACTTGATTATACCATAACGAGTTACCTCCCGTAGTTGTAAGTAATTCCTGGTAAGTGGGTACAAAATTCTTTTAATACAGTTTACACTTTTGTCATCCTTGTTGTGCAATTATTACACAAGACAAAACAATAATCGTCGTCCATATGTTTGCTTTAATGAAGATTTAAACAAAACAATCAGGTATCAGATTCATGCGTGCATATAGGCTGACAACTCTACAAAGCCTAATAATTCTACCAGGTCTGTTATGGTACAATTTACATCCAAAATGTTTAGTCTCCCTTTGACAATAATTCTACCAAATATTAGATCCAGCATACAATAGTGTATCAATATGGAAACCCTTATTTGGTATTTGATTAATTGAATAGAAAAGGTAATTCTGATTTAACATGGAAACTGAAATCTGCCAATAGAATTATACAAATAGAGTAACGCTGAAAAACATTAAAGGCAGCACGATATTTTATCTGAAATTAACACGTGGGTTTTAAAATTCGAGTAGAGTTTAATGACTTTAATATCAAGGATATTTCTAAAGTAAACTGACTGCTTTAATATTCCACTGAAATTGCTCGTTTCAATAGGGCGCGAAAAGTATATGGAGCGAACAATTTATGGGACGAATTCTGTCGTATGTACATGTAGATCTATCAGTCTCAAAGAGGACAGACAACATGGTTAGATAAATGTAAAAAAGGATTCAAATTTAGTCGATTAATTACACAAAATAACACCGTGATTCTTACAGAATTCAGTGTCCAACTCGACAAATCTTTTTAAGTATTTAACTGTAAGGTCGAAATCCGCGTTATATGATAAATTTGGAAAAACACTTATTTTCATGTCAGCAAATGATACTTTGTCCTTTTAATTTCGAATCATTATTTAAACGTTTTTCTAATTCAAAATAATTCTGTAGAATTCCATAAAGTTATCAGATTCGCTGTGTTACTATAATAAATATAATGTAAATTTTTTCCTTCTTATAACCGGAAGCCTCCGTGGCCCAATGGATAAGGCACCGGCCTCCTAAGCCGGGGATTGCGGGTTCGAGTCCCGCCGGAGGTTTACTTTTTATTTTTTTTTCATTTTTTTTAATTATTTTAAATTCGGACTTTATGAACATAATAATTTTCCGGTGTAAATTCAACAAATAAGAGTATTTAAATAAAAAAAAATAACGAAAAAAATATTGACGTAAATAACATCGTAACACAGCAAAAATAGGAAAAACATTTGTTATAAACAGTCTACATGTGAATAGTTCATATGTTCAGGTTCGCCTTCAATATTACATTGTATTATACCCTCAGTTATAAATCATTTCTAATATTTAGTAACAAGTTTAGGCTAAGAAAATATTTTATTGGTTTCTGAACCCAACGTAACAGAAAGGTGATTCAAAAGATAAATTCAAGGAAAATGTATAGTTTTGTAGAAAATTTATTAACAGGTTATAATAACTAAATATCATATTCAAATATGAAAAATAAAAATTTATCCTTAATTATGTAGATCGCTAGATGACGTAGTTATCATGGTGAATGTGATTACAAGCATGCTCCTGAAAATCATAAACATCTCTATATTTGTGGGTTGTGTAAATTGGTAACGAATTATATAAGAAATCCCCTGACTATCGGATAGATTGGATGTGTTAACCTCTGCTAGTATTATTCAGATATCAACCAGGCGCAAAAAATGTTGTAAAATTGTTATCCGTCAATAAATTGAGTTACTGATTCGTTGCGCTTAAGGAACGATGTTTGAATTTCATTAATCGAAATAACTAGAATTATTTATCTAAAATATTTCACGTAATAACAAACACCTGTTTGTTTTGTAATAAAATCTAACAGTTGTAACAAACTCACTCTGCGTTGGTTGATAATATTTGCCGCCGGTGAAAACATATAAATTTATATTCCATTCAGAATTGAAAGAATGTATTCATGGATCATTCCACCGTTATAAAACTAACTCTAAGACTTGGAACTCTTTTTCCGAATCTGTTCCGTCTTCTAGTTTAAGTAACGCTACATTCATTCAGCGTCAATTAATTCACTGTTAATAGATGCCCTAAGTGTGGGTACTTGCTTTATTACAGTTATTTAACAACAACGGGAACAGTTATTATATTAAAAATATCAATTAACTATAAATATTAGTCGAATTACGTCAGAGATAATTTATCACCACAAAATTCGTTCTTATGTCATCTATATGTATGTAGTTTATCTAATTAGATCACAGATATACGGTATAGCCTAAGGAGATCCGAATATAGATGCTCTTAAGAGTTTATGCTCTTTTGGAAATAACTGAAACAATTTTATTGGAAACAATCAAATTTTCATTTCTCTACAGATGTTGGAGGGTATACGAAAACAAGTCACTTTCTGACTGTCGTTTCCCAACATTTTACTAAAAGAATTAACAGAAAAGTCTGAAAAAAGACGATATTTACGAAAATAAATAAGCTTCCGCTAACAGCTCTGAAAAAATAGGGTCGGTCGGGGTAGAGGAAACAAGCTGTTTTAGGCCTGATTATAATAACATGTATTATTATCAATCGATAGAGATAGATCAATGTTAGCTCATGTACACCGACTTTACGATGGTGGACGTCTATCAGTGACCAAGATATTCTGCAGTCAAACCTCGTTGAACTACATCTTCAATATTAAGACCTACTAATTTTAACAATTACTTATTTTCTGATCGGTTTTCGATTTTCCTTCTATATTTCAACTTGATAATAAGATTATCTCAATATAAAGGGTTTTTTTGTGTCCCAAAATGTGGTTTTAATGTCGAGTGTTTACTGTATTTTTCTAAATAACAGAAAATCGCTGTGAGTTCTAATCTTTCCCGGGACCAAATTTCACATGTAATGAAGTTGTCAAGCTAGCTTACGAAAGTCCGTTGATTGTACCCAGTCGTACACCTGGGATCTTCTTCTACCGTTGAAGTGGAAAAAGTTGCCAAATGACCTTGACTGTTGGTGTGATGTTGAATCCAAGAGAGAAAAAAGAAGAAAAACTGTGAATTTGATACCACAGACAAACCATTTTTATTTTCATCATTTACCCACGGATTGTTCATTCTTAACATTCCGTATGAGCGGAAAGTTAAACCCTTCATGACTCAGGACCCTAATAAACAATCCTACATCTGTCCAATCCTGTTAAATTGTCCCCTATTTAAATCCTTATCTGTGTACTCATCACTAAATTGATAATTTTCACTTCGACTTTCTATAGAATAAAACGATACACGACCCTTTAATTAAGAATGTTACTAATTGTTGTTATTCAATATCGTAAGCGATTTTGTTTCAAAAATGATAATTACGTCGCTTATCACATTGTAAAAAATCAACTGCTAATTCCACTTCATTAAATCTGTTAACTTTGATCTTATGTTTGTGGTAAAGTGTCGTTGTTTATTTTTTCTGTGAAACTTGCCATGACTAAATGGTTAAAAGTCCGTGTGGAAAATGATTAGTAATCACGGAAAACGAGACATGGAACCCTTAAATTATAGACTCATCAGAAAGTGATGTTCAATTCTAGCTTTTGTCTTACAATTTTTTTCCATGAACACAAACAAAATCTGAAGCTTTTGGGATTTTAAAGATGCTGAACTGTTGGCTGTTAAAATCAATTCTTTCGAAAATCACCATACTTATTATCGTTCTGTTAAAAAATATCTTTACAGATAATAGTATCTGTACGTTCATACCGTTGAAATTAATACTGTCGGTGCTAGATACATGTATGTTGTATTTTAAAGATAGATACAAACAGTCCCTTGCGAAGAAAGAAACTGGTGGTAGGTAGGTAGGGGGTAGGGGACAGGGGGAGGGGGGGGGGCATTATGCTGAAACGTGTTGACTAGGATCAGATTAGTTTTGTTTTTCGTAACAGATAAAGAGGGAGCAGATATACTTATCGTATACTTTGCTTCTTATCGTAAAATGCCAGGAAGTATAAGTACATAAATGATCAAGATTTGTACACCAAGAAAAAACAACAACAAAAAAAATCGCAGACTTTCGTTTTTGCGTCGTATTTAACGATTGCGCATATCCTATAGATAGACGTCAATTTACTGAACACATAAACATATTTTAACATGTCAGGTACTGTCTTCATTCCTGGCATCGTACACTGGCCTTTAAGTCCAATCATTTATTCAGCTCACTCAAACTAAAAATAGTATGTACACGGTCTGCATGCCTTAGTTATAAACCTCATGAATTTGACACAGCCTCACTTGTACCTAGCCTGGAATACCAACCTCGCTCATACCACAAGTCTGATACTCAGGGATCAAAACCCACCCCACTAATACTTGTGTGACCTTAAATACCTACTACCCACACACTTATCTTGATCATAAATACAATATAGCTAGTCCTGAACACAAACCCCACCCGTTCTGTTTGTCTACATTTGAATGACATAAATTTCTCAAACGTTTTATCGAACTTACTTTTCTTAGCCCCTAAACCGTTTAATCTGACCTTGAATAATGACCCCAATTAATCATTAGTGTTGAACAATAAATACAAATCTTATACATTTAGTCTTGACTCGCGTACAAACCGCATAATTTTTTTAGCTTTTACCAAAACACCAACTTTTATAGTGCCGACCCTATACCCATCATAAGCCTGGCCTTAAATATCAACCTCACACGCAGGTTAACTTCTACTATTTGTCTGGCCTGAAATAATCGCTGCGCTACATGGGACGTCAAGACCGATTAAGCCGACGGTAGAGTTTTCTATATGAACTATTATCATACAGGTATATGAGTTGTTCGTACACCAAGTGTAATCAAACGACCGCTTAATTACATCAATAGTGAGACAGGGGCCGGTGATTGTAGAACAATTTTCAACTGTCACCAGTCTTGTGAGATTTTGTTCAATTTTACACAGGTCTAAATTCTAGACGCCGTGAATTCTCACTTTTCTGCGTGTTCGTTTCGAAAGACATTTTTGTGGATTTTGTGGTCGTGTGTTGATGGTGATACATTTTTTTTACATTTTACATGCTGGATGTTACTGTGCTGACGACATGGTTGTGGAGTACTTTATAAAAGGATTCTAGTGTTCTCTCTGAAATCAAAGCGTTTTGATGCATATGATTGTAAGCATCACAGAAAACGTGTTTAAATTTTTTTAAAAAAAGAAAAAAAAATATCGAAACTTCTATTTTTACAAAAACGTAACAACATGCGAAGTCGCGACAATATCTAAAAGACGAATAAAAATGAAATTCGTAAATCGATTGTATTTAACGCAGGAAAAAAAGATACAATTTCATTGTAACTGACAGATTTGTTGATTTGGTCTGACATCGAGTATTTCGTCTTCAAACAGTGACTTTTTCTCTGATGAAATATTGTGAGGAATTAACGTAAGCTGAGATATAAGAAATTACTAATTCTTAAGATCGCAACAATATAGACACATCGCCAGCAGCAAGTTGGCCTTTTTATCAATCCATGGAATCTTAGAAAGAATTCATTCATGTTAGATTTTTTAACGAATGATAGAAATTAGTCAGAATTTCACGCATACTGTAATTTATGTAACCAGCTTGTGAAATTCATAATTTTTGGATGATCGTGAGTTTTGCTGGATTTTTAAGTATTTCATTTTATTCAAATTGTGATATTTTGTATGTAATTATACACACGTACTTTATGACTAAGATCGGTCCAAACACTAACTTTATGATTTGTAGTTGATATATTATTTGTGACTAGATTGGAAAAGGAGTTTTATTAAACTTCTTAAATCATTACTATGTTCATAGTAATCTCTGGAAACAAAAAAACTTCACTGACTTTAAATTTTTTAAGGCATAACATTCTCATAACGATTACTTGTGTGAATTTATGCTAATTTTGAAAAACTGAATAGTTGCAATTACTTTCTTACTCAATACTATATCATGTTTAGTTTGAGAAACAAAATGTGTTCTTTTGAAAATTTTTAAGACATAACAGATTCCTAGAAACTGTGGGTAAATTTTGGGTGATTTTTTTAAAGATTGAATGAACCAAGTTTCTTTCTAGCCAGGACTGCGTGAAAATTGACTCAAATAAATACATGTACTACATGTTAACAGATGATTGTTCAGAGAAATCACAGATTTGATCATATTGTTAAACAACTAGTGGTTATAATGTAGTGGATTGTGTATAATTCAGACTCGCGGTGTGATGTGTGAAGGTCCAACATGATGAAGATATTTTTACCAAGTATTCCAGATAACCATGAATTTACCTAACAATACAATTCATACACTGTTAATTCTTCATATCTGCGTCGTGTGTGTCGCAAAGGCTTATTTCGGGTAATGTATTTTAATACTGTCTTATTACAATTACCGTATTTCATACTGTCTTATTTCATCAGATAAAAAAATCAATATTAATTCATCTGTCTTATTTCACACTGTTAACTTTGTACTTTTTTGTTATTTTATTTCACGTTTCTTATTTAGTGTGTATATTCTATCCCCTTTTTATTCCAAATTTCTATTATTACACATGCGGTGAAGTAACGGATATTTCATTTATTGACGTTATTTTTTAATAACTTGAAGTAAATATTTACTTGTTACACGATCTGTGCCCGTTCCTCACCCAAGGAAGTACGTGCTAAAGAATTGCAACCGACGAAATCCGGACCCACATGATCCGGTTTTGAAGTCTGGTACTATATCGTCCCCCTCGATATTTCTCGTTATTTTGTTCCATTTCAATAACGCGACTTTATTCACTAATTTTGTGTATCTAAGAATTCTTTGTATTAAAAATCAAGCATTTTCTTAAATGTATTGTCTCATGATATAGCTGGGATATAATTTATTTCTTTTTCTCAAAATGACAGTTTTTGTACCATATCGATCTGTAATTAGTATTTAATTGGTGATGAATTATCTTAAATGATAAATCAGTATACAAATGACGGGGTTCAGTTACACCCTTGTATGTGAAGTGTACACGAGTTTAGGAAAGTGATTTTTTTTCAAAACAGATAGAAACTTAAACTCACGTTTATTCACTGTTCCTAATTCTAATTCCAAAGTTAGTGTGTGTCATATTTCACTAATGAAAACATAGGCAAGAATAAATTACCTAATTAACATTATAGTAAATATTAAATATTTGGTTTAAAGTTAAGACTTAGTTTATCACTGATACTGATATTAACACCAGTACGGAAAAACCTCACTTTCCGCTTCCCGACCACTTCATTTTGGAGACCACTTCATTACAACGGCCCTTTATTTACGTTATTTATTTCATTATTTTCCCTGAATTCCGTATTAAGACCTTTTTGTCATAAATGTGGTTTTAATATCGAGATTCTCCTGTACTGTTATACAAAATTCTTTCCTGTGGGTCAAGATTTAATTGTTAATTCTCGATTCATGCATACCAGTGAATTGATGATTGTAAATCTTTTTAATTCAAACCTTAGACCGGCCCCTTTATTCCAAAAGAGTGGTCCCTATGTTGTAAGTATGATGGATCCCTTGGGTAATGATAAATAGAATCCGTCATACGTTTAAAACTTCCACACATTGATGGACCGGGGTTTAATTTATAGTTATAAATTTTGAGACTCGAAATAAACATTTCATGATAATTCTATACTTTTTCAAGAGAAATCGAAATATAAGTACAATAAAACCCCTGAAAACCAGACACCTTGAAAACCGGAATTCTCTGAAAACCGGACACCCTGAAAACCGGACACCCTGAAAACCGGAATTCTCTGAAAACCGGACACCCTGAAAACCGGAATTCTCTGGAAAATCGGACAATTTTTCATGTCCACTTTTTCTCTTCTATAATCAATAGTTCTCTGAAAACCTGAATTCTCGGAAAACCAGACTTTTAGCCCAGTCTGGAAGGTGTCAGGTTTTTGGGGGTTATTCCGTACATTACCTCTATGTTGAAGAATTAGGAACCCGCTGTTATACCTCAATGATTCTGAGTTACCAGCTTTATTCATCTTTACTAATAATTATAAAACAAATTATCATTAATCTATGCTACAAATGATGCTAAGTTATCTTAAAACCGTATCAATTCAAGTTGTCAAAACTGATTTTAATTGTTCCTCAAGCACGCTTAAATAACATCTTAGTTTCAATGCTTAACATCTGGGTGTGGTTTCGCAGACATAGCTCATAAGATCACTTTAAACATAAAAGTAATTCCGCTCCTTGTTTATAAGGGTAAAAATCGTGTTTTAATAATCGTTTTAAGGCATTTTTTGAAGTTTTTGAAAGTAAATAGATGAAATACTTTTTGTAGCACTGGTGAGTTGTTCTTATGTTTGAATATTTCTATATCTGAAACAAGTCAACGAAAGGGATAAATCTGTACATGTACTTTGTATATATCCACCAACAGTTACATGTTGGTCTGTTTATTCAACGAAAATTTTATAATATCAAACTGTGGTCAAATCAACAATCTGATATTTATTTTAATTTGATAATTACGTCGTCACTTTTGTGATGAGTTGACAGAGTATTTTCAACGCGAGTAATTAACTTTGCTTTCAATCCAAAGTATCGGAGAATCGAAAGTTTCCATGGAAACAAAAATAAATAATAATTCTATTGACGTTGAAAACCATTGAAAACCATTATCACAAACTTTCAGTGAATTCTTTAATTTTTTGTCGCTATTGTCAATTTTCAAAATTAGAATTAACCTGAGTCAAAACATATTACTACTGTAACCAGCAAAAATTATCGGTCATAGAATAACATTGTTAAAGCATCTGACTTTGAAATTAAATAAAAGTATAAAAATATAATCCGAATAATGTGATCAACAGATACTCCTTGATTATATAACCCACTACCGTCAACGTTATATGACCGACCCACGTCTGTGTACGTTAAATGACCAACCCACGTCTGTCTACGTTATATGACAAACCCACGTCTGTCTACGTTATATAACCAATCCACGTCAGTCTACGTTATATGACCAACCCACGTTTGTCTACGTTATATGACCGACCCGCGTCTGTCTACGTTATATGACCGACCCATGTCTGTGTACGTTATATAACCAACCCACGTCTGTCTACGTTATATAACCCACCAACTTCTGTACTATATAACCAGTACGATTAACGTCCTCATTATATGACCAAAGATTTCGGTTTTAGATGCAGAACGTGTGATTAAAAATATTTAGTTTTGATTAAAACTTGAACTGTGCAATACATGGCCACACTTTGTTAGCCAAACCTGTGATCATGTAATGTTGTAAAATGTCCACCATAAGAAATATATACCACGTGTGTCTCATGTTCCAGTATGTAATGTGTTAATCATTGACAGCACGTGAATCTCGTGCTCTCTGTTGAAAGATAGCGCGCCTCCATTGAATGATTGGAAGCATATTGCCTTGTGTGATGATATTTTCTCCAAACCTATCGTGGGTTATTTTTTCAAGCGCGGTTATAAATAATCCGGTTGAGTTAGTTCATGTTTACTTATTATTGATATATGATCTCGTCTCATGAAACTGAATGCGCTGTAAATAGGACGTTATCATTGGTCGATTTTTGACTTCACTCAGCTGCAGCCAATCAGAAGCCTGAATTTTTAGACTGGTACCTTAGTCACGTGATATAAGCTCAGTCCATGGTCTTCTTTCATAATGTCTGTATTGTAATGATTTTATTTGATCTTGAATTTTGAATATTATACAGACAACACTAAGTTAACAGTCACATGTGAATTGTTGCCAATCTATGGGATTCATTCATTGATATAACAGAACCCTTCTGAATTAGGGCCAATTGTTCATATTTTTCTCTTAAATCTTGAGGTTTAACGTCAAACTAACAACCAGGGTCACTTAGCGACTTTTTCAGCTTTAACAGTGGGGAAAGACTCCAGGCTTACTGCTGGAATCACCGACATGCCGTGATTCTGACCTTTACCATCATAAATCAATCCTTTGTTTTTTAAAGCGATGTCGTCTTGACAACCTGTGTCATACAGTATAACCCCTGAAAACCGAACCCTTTCCGGACTGATCCAAAAGTCCGGATTTCTGAGAATTCCGGTTTACATGGAGTCCGGTTTTCTAGGGTTTTACTGTATGTATAATTGTTAACGTCTTAGACACGTCAGTGTACATGTTATTATGTTGAACATTATAAATAATCATTGAATTTGTACTGCTATCTTTATATGATTTAAATGTTTTCAAATTACAAGTTTACCCATCCTGGCTTCAAAGTATAACACGATAAAAATAAATGTTATTTAGATAATTTTGCTGGAAATTTGTAGTGAATTCATAAAAAATCGTTCTATAAACAACATTTATTTTTTGAATGATAAATTGGTCTGAGATTGTAAACTGAAACAATGAATTTGATTGGCTGTTACTGAAGTCTGTCTAAAAATTGACCAATGGTGAAGCTGCAATATAAGACAAGCCTGTGTGTATAAGTCATAACTCTGTTTATCATAGATTTAGCGAAATTTTCCGTGGATTTCTTGTTTGTTAAGCTAAAAAAAATAATTTATAATTACTATTTTTCGATGTGATGCACTGGCTGTTGGTTTAGAGCGGTAAAATTATACACAAATATATTTACATTTAATGTACTGCAAATTCTTGGTATCAATACCTCCTGTGGGAAAAAGCGGTGTTAATATTAAACCAAAGGCAGTAAAGTGTGTCCATTTATTGTTTTTATTAGCTTCAGTAGCGGGGTATTGTTTCAAAGGCTAGGGCCACTGGTCTCGCTCCCGATCCCCCTCCATATATGTTAGAGCCATTTTCGGCCAAGGTGGGGTTATCACTTATTTTTTCTATGATGGGAAAGCAATCGCGTGAGAAATCTCTATGATTTCAATGTCTTAGTGGAATAAACAATACATTACTAGTCATTCGGTGTTAATGTTTTGTTTCTACTCTAAAATTCAAACAAACTGACCTGAGTTAATTACCAACCACCTGTCGGTATAACTACGCAACCGTATGAAGAGTTCGTTCTGAAACCTCCACCATACTGTTATTGAAAATTGTTGATTACCTGTGTAAAGATGTGTGTGTAGTATCAAGTACTTGTTAGAGATTTTATGATGATGAAACAAAAATATAAATATCAAAGTATTCATTAATAATAGATTATATCTAATCACATATCCTTGGTTCTCAGAGTCAAAGTTGAATTAATGTATAAATTATTAATGCTTACGAAAACCCATCCCACATTTTCAAATTTTACTCATAAGTCTGATCGCTGGTCTATAGATCGTGAATTGTCATACAAATGTTAGTATTACAGATAAAACACAGCCTGGGCTTGAAACACTGGGTTTGAATACTGGCCTCAAACGAAGCCTTCTCATTGGTCAGTTTTCAAAACTGTCGTCACAGTCGACTAATCAAAAGGCTCAAAATTTAGCGAATGTTTTTCCTCGTTTCATGGAAATATTGGATTTGAAAAGCTTGTTTTTAGATGTACAATAAAACTAATGATTCTAACAACAAAGATGTCGTTGATGATGATGAATACGACAATAATAATGATGATGACGATGACAATGATAATTGTAATAATGACCATACTGACGTTTATAATCATGTTTGAAATGAAAAAATAGTATTAATGATAATAATGATGTTGATAAAAATTACGATAAGTATTTATGATGATGATATAGTGAAGATGATAATTGTGATAATGATAATAAAATAATTATGATTATGACTATAATAGTGATAATTACTTCAATGGAAGTAAAAAAATAACAAAAGTAAACTTCATTAAGGAGGAATGGACTTGTCATTCGTTTACAGAGGAATGGCATTGTCATTCATTTACGGAGGAATGCCTTGTCATTCATTTACGGAAGAATTGCCTTGTCATTCATTTACAGAGAATGGCCTTGTCATTCATTTACAGGGAATGGCCTTGTCATTCATTTACGGAGAATGGCCTTCTCTTTCATTTACAATGGAATGGCTTTCTCATTCATTTACGGAGGAATGGCCTTGTCATTCATTTACGGACAATGGCCTTCTCTTTCATTTACAATGGAATGGCCTTGTCATTCATTTGCAGGGAATGGCCTTGTCATTCATTTACGGAGGAATGGCCTTGTCCTTCATTTACGGCGAATGGCCTTCTCTTTCATTTACAATGGAATGGCCTTGTCATTCATTTACAGGGAATGGCCTTGTCATTCATTAATGGAAGAATGGCCTTGTCATTCATTTACGGAGGAATGGCCTTGGCATTCATTTACGGAGGAATGGTCTTGTCATTCATTTACGGAGGAATGGCCTTGTCATTCATTTACGGAGGAATGGCCATGTCATTCATTTACGAAGGAATGACCTGGTCATTCATGAGGGTTCTAGAATTAATTCCTTTAATCTCAGTTCGTGTCAGGTACCTGTTATTTACTCGCGTGCTACAGTCTATCCTGTGATTGCAGCCATCCCCAAATGAAGACCACTCTGTAAATAAAGGCCATTTTTTTAAAAAAGCCGACATCGATAATTTAAAACAAACTGACCTCTGAATAAAGGCCATAGATTGTCTTTCCCAAAGTTGGCCTTTGTTCACAGGTTTGACTGTATTTCTTGAAAACTTTCCCTGATTTCTTTATCATTTTTATGATTAGTTTCTGACAGTAATGAAGTGTTTTATATATTCAGACACTTATATAACAAATTACTGCAGGGCTTTCTTGCGTATATTTTATCGAAAATGAAACAGCATTCCTTCGATTGAGGTATAATTATGACGAGCAAAGTTAGTTAGTCATATCTCTACATGAAGTTTGTTTTCTTACATGATACAAATCGTATCGTAAAAATTTTAACGGAGCCGAACATCGCACACAATAACTAAAACATGCATTATGTCCATGAAGTTGCGTAAGGGAAACGAAACAAATTTAGTTGTGAATTAATACAGCACCGACTTTTTGCCTCACACTCGACTTATAATCAACAAAAATGTCCCATCCTTAAGTCCGGAATGTCTCGTATTGTTCTTGTGTCGTTTTAATGTATTAAAATTTCTTTCTCTGTGAGTTGACGATAGTGCTCGTTATTTAGTCTGGAGAATTATATCGTATGTAAATATCTCAACAACTTGCCAAGGATCCGCACCCCTTTGTATTTGTCACACCTGAATGTTTACATTTTTACGGAATAAGGCGAATTAAGGCATGGCTTATCATGGATTACCCGTCACTAAATCAAAGAAACTGTTTGCCTTTAATCAAAGAAAAATGAAACTCTGAGATTAAACTAGATAAAGTAACAAATATGCCCCGATTTAGTAAAATTGATAGCTTTTTACAGAGGCTTACTTGTAATCATCGAGACGCTTATTACTAAAAAATCTAACCACGTTTTACGGATATTTATAAAATAAAAATCAGATTCTACTGTGAATATGGAATATCATGGATATACTGTGTGCTGTGTGATATTTAATAGTTTTACCAATTACTAATGAGTGCACTTTTACCGTTTCTATCAATTAATTGAAGAGTGCAGTCGTTTAAAACTATTAGTAATTGATTACGAGTATTTTGTTTCTTTTGCCAATTATTTGAAGTGAGTGATTTATACAACCAATACCAATTAATGAAGCGTTTTTTTTTTTAGATTTACTTTTATTTTTAGCAGTTAGAGAGGGGTATTTTTACCTCCTTTGCAAATGATTGAAGAGTGTTATTTTTTACTTTTTCCGTTCAACTATGAAGAGTATGATTTTCGTGTGGCATATAAACAGTGTCTAGAGAAAGGATACGAAGTTGTGTTTCTTCCAAAACTCTCCGCGTATTCTCTACGATGATTAGTGTATAAGTGTGGAAAGTTCAAATCAACATTTGATGCTGGTTTTATAGTTTCATCTCTTATCATTCATAGTTGTCAAATCATCGTAAAAATTGTTTTAAATATAACGTTAACATTTAACTATTTGACCATTTTTAATTCTAATAAAATTTTATCCATGTTGATAAACGACTCACAATAGTTCTCAAAGAAAAAACGTTTGATTTGGTTTAATATCAATTTTGTAAATTAGTCATTGTTCAAGGTCACTGTAAACATCATTAGTTTACAACATTATTTTTCTAACACTTTTTTAAACTTTCTAGAAAAACGATTTGCGCTGAAATAGGTTTAGAATTAAATGCTGGTTTAGGCATGGAGTATGATTGTTTGCTTAATAACTGCATACTATTCGATCGTATATTTAACAAAAAATGACACGTCAAAGTTTTCTTGCTCAGACTTATTTTTTGGACTGATCGTAAACTGTTTATTGTTTTGTTATATATAATACCCGAACATAAATAAACAAACAAATTTCATTAAAAGTAATAAACTCACAATCATTAAACATCAACAGTACACGTGTGTGATCATGTCATAATTTCTCTTTTTGAAAAAAAAATGATTATTGAACAACCAGAATATTCTTTTAAAATCAACAGAAGTTGCATCATTAAAATTTGCTTAATTTTGTATTGAAATTATGTACAATTTGGTAAAAATATACATGTATGTTTTTTTTTATAAACTAGTTTTTAGATAAACATTAACATCGTATATAATACTTGTTAACATACTTATAACAAATAAATTTAATCTAATCTGTCCTATAGATTACCTCCGAATAGAAACCATCTTGCCATTAAGACCTTCAGTTATAAATCTTACGAACTTACAAAGGCCATATCAAGATATTTGCTAAACAAAAACGCGGTATGGATAGATAATCGTGATTGTATTCAATCAATTTTATCAAAATGATTCAGGCAAGTTATTTGTATAAAAAAAGCAACGGAAATAAAAGTATATTTTATTAGTTTGTTTATACACAAAGGTTAGTCAGCCAGCTTTCAGTCTAGCACCAACTTTGATTCTTAGAGCAATACTCTCAAATACTCGCCAGTGAAAAAAACACGTAGACATAACAATATGAATACTAGTGTAATACATGTAATATGTTTTGAAACGCATTCTAAAACTGATAATTAATGTTTTCATGTGATATGAAGTTAAATGTAGGATAATTTTGTTGAGATACCAATTAACAATTGTAAGTATTGTAAGGATTACTATACCTAATGAATTATAATAATATACTAATTAGATTTAACGCTTCGGGCTCACCATAACATAGACTTACAACATAATCTACTTGATGATTCACGATAGGACGTACATACATATATTGTTTGGTTCTACTGATCTACCTAAGACAAATTAGGACGTACATACATACATTATTTGGTTCTAGTCATCTACCTAAGACAAATTAGGACGTACATACATACATTATTTGGTTCTAGTCATCCACCTGAGATAAGTTAGGACGTACATACATACATTATTTGGTTCTAGTCATCCACCTAAAACAAGTTAGGACGTACATACATATATTGTTTGGTTCTACTGATCTACCTAAGACAAATTAGGACGTACATACATACATTATTTGGTTCTAATCATCTACCTAAGACAAGGTAGGACGTACATACATATATTAATTGGTTGTAGCCATCTATCTAAGATAAGTTAGGACGTACATACATACATTATTTGGTTCTATTGATCTACCTAAGACAAATTAGGAAGTACATACATACATTATTTGGTTCTAATCATCTACCTAAGACAAGGTAGGACGTACATACATATATTAATTGGTTGTAGCCATCTATCTAAGATAAGTTAGGACGTACATACATACATTATTTGGTTCTATTGATCTACCTAAGACAAATTAGGAAGTACATACATACATTATTTGGTTCTAATCATCTACCTAAGACAAGGTAGGACGTACATACATATATTAATTGGTTGTAGCCATCTATCTAAGATAAGTTAGGACGTACATACATACATTATTTGGTTCTATTGATCTACCTAAGACAAATTAGGACGTACATACATACATTTTGGTTCTAGCCATCTACCTGAGACAAGGTAAGACGTACTTACATACATTATTTGGTTCTAGCCATCTACCTAAGATAAATTAGTACGTACATATATACATTATTTGGTTCTAGCCATCTACCTAAGATAAGTTAGGACGTACATACATGCATTATTTGGTTCTAGCTATCTACCTATGATAAATTAGGACGTACATACATACATTATTTGGTTCTAGCCATCTACCTGAGACATGGTAGGACGCACACACATTTATTATTTTCTTCTAGTCATTTACCTGAGACAAGCTATTGCAAACATACATAATTGTTCTGGAGTTCTGTGTTTTAATTTCACGTACATGTTTTAAGATATGAGTCTTATTATGGTATGAGAATTTAATGATAATTACAGTTATTACATGAATATAAACCAATACATTTTTAATGAAAACTTGGAACAAGAAGAAATTTTTATGAAAAAAGTTTTCCTTAGTTTTCATTGTTTTGTACTGAATGTTATGAGATAAAAATTAATTCATCGATTTAGATGTCAGTTATCGATATATGAGATGTATGAGCGAGCACTGACACAAAGATCGATAAATATTGATCATGTGCCCTTGTTTTATACTCCCGTCAATGACTGGGCGATTAAAATGTAATTTATACATGGCTATAAAGTATGTATGTGTTCATAGTAAAACGTAACATGTACATAGTTTTATTTATAATAACAATAATAATTACTTAATTTTCTACTGTTCACAAAGCAAAAGAAAAACATCTTTGATTACAAACAGCATAATACAACACAATACAAGTAATTATACAAAATGTACAAAGTAGGTAAGAATCCAGAAACAAAAGTGATATAAATTGATAGTATGACATTAAATAGTCATGAGTATATAAAATGACTTCTGATTAACTGTTATACATTTACTTATATAGACATGTAGCTTGCATGCTATTTATTGTTTAAAATATATTTTTATTGCAATGAATACACATCTCTTTAATTTTCTATACTTTTAGGTATTGTTAAACAATATTCTCATTTTTTAAATTTTTTGTGTCTTGTTGTGATCTTTGACGTTCATAGATCCAATCAGTAGATTTACAACAACAGAAAAAACAACAAAGAATGATGTACATCATTACAATTATAATTATTTCGTACATTATTATAATTATCAATCATTATTATCATCATTATAATTATCATTTATGCTCAAATGATTTTATTAATAAACTCATAAAAATAACTACATGTAATAGATATATTATAAATTCATGTACATAAATATAAAAAATGCTACAAATGTCATGTTTCAGTAATGAACACAATATAATAATTATACATGTAGTTACTATAAGTATTCAAATTTCAAATTCAGAAAATATTCGCTACGATATAAAACCATCATTATATTGTTGCTGGACACAAGACTACAGTCATGTTACTATATAGGTTAACTACTGTGTGACAACTGATACAATCAAACTTCTTAATCAGGATACAAATATGAAAATATCATTAAAACAAACTTTGCTTCATTTAAAATAATATGAGTCATACACTAATAATACAGTAATTAATTATAACGATAATAGTAATTATTACGATAATAGTAATTTCATTACAAAGATAACTATAACAATAATGATGGTATTAATGATAATGATAATGGAAGGTATAATAACAGTAATTATAATAACAGTAATTACAATGATAACAGTAATTGTACGATAACAGTAATTATAATGATAGCAGTAATTACAATGATAACAGTAATTGTATGATAACAGTAATCATGATTATAATCATATACAGTGATTATGATGATAACAGTAATTATACTGATCATTGTAATTATAATGATAACAAAGTAATGGTACTGATACAGATTGCTCAATAAAATGAAATTAACCCTTTTTTAACTTTGTTATCCATGTCGAAAAAGTATTTATAAAATTCTAATCTAGTGTTACATCACATTCATTGAATCGTAGTTTTCATAATTAATACTTTTCAGATTTTAAAATAACATTATCCAGAAAATCCATTAGATGTTTACAAGTGTTTGTGGTATAACTACAATCTCTGACACCATGCATGTCCGACATCACCTGAATTGTTTAAGAATAACATATTATTTTGTTATCACCTGATCTTAGTGTCGTCATTGGAAACAAGTTTTACAAAACACGGACATTTTTGGGATTAAAACAGTGAAATGTGGATTTTAATCAACTCGTTCTTGTGTCGGGAATGTAACAAACAAAGTAGCAGTTGGTGATTTTTATTACTAATTATGCGTAAGGATTATTCTGTTGTGAAAAACGGCCCATAATGCGATATATACAATTATTTTTAATTGTGTTTTTAACTTTCATTTTTGTCAACAGACTTTCTGCTAGAAAACCTATATTAGTGACGAGTGTTGGGTACTATCCGAACATCATGGAGGGGCAGAAAGACGACATGTCCGCGGGGAAAATGTGTGACCTCATGTTGTTACAGAGGAAGCAGAGAAAAATGTGCCGTCGGGACAAGGGCGTGGCTGATACGTTACTTGAAGCTATTCGCCTCTCCACTCAAGAATGTGAATATCAGTTTAAAACTGAGAGATGGAACTGTTCTCTGCATGGACAGTACAGATTGAATATTCTGAAGAAAGGTAAGCCTTCTGTAAACTGATTTCTTTTAATTACCTCCTGGGTCTCAACTAAAACATTTATCCTTCAACTGCAGACGACTTATGTATCACCGCATCCAAATATTTTATGACCGAAGTGATCTCAGTCCTATAGGTCATTAATAAAAATATGAAAATAAGTTTTCTTAAATTTGTATACAAGCCCACAGTTCAGTGTTAGTTTTTCTACCCGACGACAACAATACGACGACACTAAGCGACCACTACAGTATTAAGATCTTATGTGTTGTTGTTGTTGTTGTTTTTCTCTTTTTTATATTTTTCCTGATTGTTAGTCCGTAATCATTTGTTGAAATACATCAACAACATATTCTGCCCATATATCTTCAAATTAGAAGTACCATTTCAATGTAATATTGATGATAAGAAAAATCTTAGACACTTCACACTGAATACTCGCCTGAAAATAATGCTTGTCTATTCAGCATGTGTTCTTTGAGTTCCATAAGAATATTTGATAGTTTCGTGCTAGAAATGAATTTCTGTCGGTAGCGGCTAGCGCTTAGGTTATTTTTGATACCCATACTATGATAGTTTAGATGTTTTATTCTGATATTAACTGGACGAACTGTTATAATGTATCAGCACAGAATTACCTGCTCAGCATTATTTTGTTCTCGGCTTGATTCATAAATACTGTACGACGTCCGGTATAGTCAGGAATATATTCGTCAGTAAATTAGCAAAGACATCAGAGATACGCCATCTTGATAACAATTATCCGCCTGTAAACATCACAAGACAAACATGGCGTTAACATCAAAGTTCCCGGATAACAAACACTGAGGATTCGTTTTTTGTCGTTAGTTACTGGTTTCAACTTCCGGTATCTCCGACAAACATTTTGTTTGAATGTCACGTGACTCCATATGTCGTCTGTGACTGAAATTTGAAAAATTCAAAACCGAACACGGTCCACTTAGACTAAAATCTAAATAACTACTTGTGTATTCATTGTTTCACCAATAATGATACATTGAAAACTTTTTATTGTGTACTACGTCCGAAATTGACACCTATAAACATTTGACCAATTAACAGTGGGAGTGGTGGAATTGGCTTTAATTAAATTTAGAACCGTCCGTAAGCGCTGGTTACGTCCTAGATCGTGCTGGCCAATACTTGCATAGTTACCTTTGCTTGAAAAAATTCGCAGCTAAAGATCCAAAGTTATGAAAATCATAATTAACATGTTTATAAGTTCCAGTTTACGGTCTGAAGTACGCACCAAAATGTTTGGGACTCATACCATTGGACACCTTTACTGTCACCCTATTTCATAAAAATATAAAAGAGTCAGAATCGAATTTGGAAATCAACTTTAATTGCACACAGACATTAATTTATCAAAAGTTCTGACTTGTCTCAACTTATCATAAACTGAATAAGCAAGTGTATGTTTTGTGAATGTGGGAAGCTAAAATTCCACTTGACATATTTGTATTTCAAGTGTGCGTTTCTTTAAGTTTGAATTGTTATTCCATGAATGGTAATAGTTTGTCCTCTATCTCAATCATGAATTTGAACTCAGTTTCTTATAATTACTGGTGATAAAGTTTCGTATTTGCCAAGTCCTCTTTTACTCATTGGTCACTGTTTCACTACAATATGTCCGACTTAGTTCTAAGATTATAAAAGTAATATTGACAAACCTGGTTAGCTGTTAATATTTGTTGTTTGTTTCTGAGTTTTTATCTTTACCGAGTCATCACTGAACAGAAGATATTGCGAAACAATTCATACGTCTCCCAGTTTTGACTCATTCATTGTGTTAGAAAGTAAACTGTTGTTTACGGGATGAGAGTGGAATTAAATTACGATTGGGAAGCCCTAAATATGGTTAAAAACTGATTCACTAGTAAAATTGGCCTAAAGCTAGATATCTTTGAAAATATAGTCCACCCGGGATCAGACAAATTTCACATGTGAGGAAGCTGTCCGTCTTTTATCCAATTGCACCCTGATATTTTAACCACCGTTAAAACAGTCGTCAAACGACTCTGACTGTTGATGCGACATCAAACCCCGGTGAAAAGATCTGGTCCCCCCCCCCCGACTAAGCAAAATAATGTACTCTATCAAGCTTAAGGTTTTGTGATATACGTTCAATTATCAGACAGAAAAGTTGTGCATGACTAAAATGTTATCAAATTTCGTCCGTCGTGACGAAGACGTACGTACAATGTTATTAAATTCTCGGATGATTTAGTTGTTTTAGCATTGTACAACTATTTCAATGAGACAGTCAGTTTTTTGAGAGCATATCACACACTTTGAATGCTTATTGTCAAGGTATTATATGGTTTAAGAGTTTATATATGGACTCTACATATACTGGCTGGATATCTACAAGCTGTTTATCTTGGGTTTAATGAAAACTTTGTTGACATTATACGGACTGATACAACCTCTTACTTAATAGGCGGGCCATCCATTGACAATGTTTGATTTTGTGAATTTTATCTTGAAATTGCTAGTTTGTGTTGCTATGGAAGAGAATTCAGTCTTTAATAGGGGTAGCATGTTCTAAGTGTGACAAAATGTTTCAATATTATTTGTGTAACTTTATTTCACAATAGATAGATAATGTTATTTCGTAAAAAAAATAGAAATTACAATTCCGATAAAACTTGCAAAAAAAAAAACACAGAAAATAAATAAACGGACTACATTTTAAAAAATCATAAAAGATATTTGTCCTTTTTAATGAAGCAAAGGGAAACGGGATTTCAGATTTTGTTTTTATTCAAGAAGATTTACCAGTTCGTCCTAACTAGGGCTATGTGTGGTATATAATGAAGTTATTATTTTTTGACAGCACCAAATCGGTTACACTAGAAAAGTCAAATAAATCTAGAATTAAAAAGGTGATTTCTGATGAAGAGTACCGCATTAATATTTATATAATATTCTACATTACTTTAACCAATATCTGATAATTCCAATATATACATGTGTACATACGTAATTATAACTTAGTACAGCATCCGGTAATTTCAATTTTTAAGGTCAAAAATACGTCTAACAGATGTCTTTACGTCCGTCTGGCGGCTTCCCTTTTCGATTACTAGATTTAATTGAATTCTGAAATTGCAGTACATAGTATCCTGATAAAAGAAAATACATGTAAAATATAGTCATTATTACTTTTCTTTTTTCACTGTAACCTGTGACTAATTAATATTGAATTATTTCTATAAAATAATAAATACGACTCATTTCATCAACTCATGTCACAAATTTACCTATTTGGTAACGTCACGTGTTAAATTAAAAGTACAGTACTGATATTTTACGCGATTCTGCAGTTTTTAAGATGTTTTTTGTGGATTTTGATCATTTTTTTAACCAACTAAACTGTTGTAAACCGAGTCCCGTCTCTCCATATACGTCCCAAGTCACCGCCGTCTGGTCGGCAACAGAGTGTATGTTGGTGACCTTTTTGACCAAAAACAGTAAACTTGATCATTTCATGACATCATTAACACCTTAAAACAACGCTGTCAGTCATTAAAACGCAATTAAAACGTAATAAATTCAATGTATCAAGTTGTTAACTAGGAATGGCCGGCGATTGTTCTCTGAAACTGTTTAACAGATACATTATGAAGCGCGTGCCAATAATGTATGTGGATAAATTGATGGTAAACTTGTAATACAATCATGATATCAGAGATGTCGTGGTTTTGTCCGAGTTGTTACATTATTTTCTGCGTGTTTTTCTATTGTCACCTATTTCCGCGACTACTTAGCAAGAATTGCGTTAATTTATTGCTATACCGTCGAAAAAAATGTCTGTCGCGGATATTTATTAATGAAATCGGAAACAAGAAAGAACGGTGTCGAAATTGAAAAATATAACTGTACTCAATTTATTTACAAATGACTAGAAACCGGATATTTGGGTAAATCTAACTTATTAATCAGTGCATATATGTGCCCTTCAAAAGAATTTATAGATATATCACATTTTTTGACAAAGACCCCATAATAATGTTCTTCATTTGTTTCTTTTTTAACTTTCTTTTTATTTCAATAAAGAATTTTCAGTTGGTGTTTGGTTTACAAATGGTTTGTAAAACCGAAAAAAATCTAAAAAGGAACTGCGTTCGTACTCTGTATGTTTCGTACGATTCTACTCAGAATCTGGAAGCTGACGTGTCTTTGGTTTATTTCCAAGATGTAAAATAAACAAGCGTAGGCTATAAAACTGAAAATACATATCAGGTTTTGTATACGGCGCACTACAGCAAGAGAGAGGTTCCCGAAAGGCGCGCGCATTTCAGAACGAATGCCGGAACCCACGCTGGATATCGTCACTTCCGTCAATCAAAAATATGGCGAGTGACTTACCTTTATGTTTTTCTTATATGCACAGTAGCGTCATGAACGTTTTTTGACAGATTTGCATTGTTTATTTTTGAAAAAATAACGTCTGTACGGGTATAAAAATCACGGAAACCGAGTGCTTATGGGTAGAAAATTGTTAAATTACCTTTTTTTTCAGAAAATAAAAAAAATAATAAAAAAAAATGTTAGTTTGAGGCAGTTTCTTACAAACAATTACGGTTCCTTTAGGCAACATATTATTCCCAAATATTCCGAAAACAGAGAACATATTTATCAGTTTTTAGTAAATAAAGTCAAGATAGGTCCTAAGTGCGGACAAACAAAAACTATTTTCAATAAACGCCCATCAAAGGCTATCATTCACAAATCTAACCTCAGCATTGATGTTACTTTAAAAAAAACAAGGTTTCCTACTGTTTTGTGTTAAGAGTGATTACTACGTGTGATATTTCGTGATAAATATTTATCCAATTATTATACAATAGTGGATTCCTCATACCGTAAACAAGACTCGTCTAAATTTCCTTTAGTTCGACCACATTAAACAATAACTTGTTTTCGCTGCCTAATTATCCTAGTTTGTGAAGTTTGGTACAGGCGCTGGAAGTTTTAAGTTCTCCGGTATATGTGCATTAGTAGCGCATTTCATTCTTCAAAACGTGCCTCTTTTCGAGTTGTTCCTACTTCGCTGATTCAGTAATGAATTATTAAGGGCCGGATGATGCTGCATAAATATGCGGAACCCACAAATAATTTGCCGTCCTGGACATTTTAGTACATTACTGAACAACCGATTTTTTGGCGCGGATTTTTTTTCGGATCGGACAGCAAACAAATAAGTCTTTAATCCTCGCCTTGTTGTATTGAACATATGTTTATATACATAATGAGTTCACATTTGATGTTACGTGTAGATGTTTATAATATTGGCAATATTTTCCTTGGATCACAAAGTTCAATAAATGATGCCATGGAGTGAGTTGTTTTCAGACAGCTGTTCACTCGATGCCTCCCAGTTCTACGATAGCAGCTTCACTCACATAAATTATAATACAGTCAAACCTGCATTTGCGGCCACCTCCGAATAAACCCCACCCTGTGAAGAAAGGACATTCTTTGAAAAGCCTTCACTGCATATTTAGAACAAACTGACGTCCGAATGAAGGTCACCTGTCAATATAGGCCACATTTTGTCTTTCCTAAAGGTGGTCTTTGTTCACAGCAGGCTAAATCAATCGCTTCAGGATGCCATATCCATGATTTACACCGCCTTGGAACAGATACCGTATGGTCTTAGGGTGAATTTCAATTTGACAAAACTAGCAGCTAATTTCTAGCATGATAAAAAAACACCTCAAATTAAGACATACTGCCCACACGTTCGTCTTTATCATCTGCTGTATTTTCCGTTATATATTAAAGTAAATATTTAGATGAATAATGTTGCATACAGAATATATTGTATAATGCCTAAAGATGTTTATTCTAATTCAGAACATTAAACACAAAAATATTACGCGAGATTTAAGGCCGCTTTTTAGTCACTTTAACTTCACAGCTTAGTATTAAAATCGCGATAATTTTCTACATTTTTGATTGGCATGTCTTAAAATACTATGACTTGATAAATTCAATCTAAATATACTTCATGTACAAATGTACATGCAACAAAAGTCGAATTTGTTATACTTATTTTTTGTTACCATACAGTTCAACTTAAGAAAACGTTTGGGCTATTTTTGTTAACAAGTCTAGACATTTGATAGCAAGCAATTACATGGCGAAATAAGCATTTATGTCGTTAAACTCCAACCAAAGGTTTCAGTTTTAATCTATTCAACTCTCTACTTTCTCTGGTCAGCATATAATTAAAGTGATAGGTACATAGAAGATAATTAAAGACCTTCATAGTTATGTCTTAACCACAGATTTTATTCCATTTCTGTAAAAGGAAAAAAATACCACAATTAAATGAGCGGGCGTATTTTTAGTCTTAAATTGTGTCTTTGTAAACGATTTTGTTTCAAGTTGAAATACAAATAACGATGCAGGCTATGAAATTGTGAGACCGATAAACAAGACGATTTTGCATATCAACACATTGGCTGGAGTTAATGGACACGATTTCAACTTTTCGCATATTCTCGTCTCGCTGTGTTTCGCACCTTCGAGGCAAATTTGTCCTATTGTGAACATCAATGAACCCTTTACAGCCGTGTTTAAACCTCTGTTTAATAAATACAAATAACTTGTCACCGATATGAATGCTCCCGCCATGTTGCCAGCGCCCGTACCAATCACAACTCTACAATGAAGAGCACGCGATCTTTGTTAATAGACGCTTAGTTATAAAAGATTTTAACTGTCAAACATCGGCTCGGTATAATGTCCTCAACAAATTGAAAGTTGGACACTTAAACTCATTTATTTCAGTCAGAATGAACTTGAAGCGATTTCCCCAATTAAGCTAAACTCCAAATTAATGAGATTCAAAATTGAAGACCACCTTGCGCGCGCATAATTGCTTAGTCACGTGAATAAAACTCTTCAATTGGAGACGTGAATGGTATGCTTCTGTTAACCACAGAGTGACCATTGATACAGATGGAGAGGATTAGTTAAAACGAGCGTGAAAAGTGAAACAGAGACGTCCTTACCGCTGTTCAAACTTGTTGTGTCCATATTGAAATGTACTTCCGGTCAATGTCACGCATTCCCACGGAAAAAATTGTTTTTTTAATTGTACAACACATTGATAGTTTAAATATTTTTGGAAAAAATAAAATTGTACACACTCACAATTTTGGTTAGCATGGGAAGTGAAAAAAATGTCTCTTTCGTCAAATTCTCATGTTCATTCAAGTACACATGTTCAGTGACAGTGGTTTCACGGCTTTGTGAAAAGTTAGCAATATCTTTTGATACATTTTAATGTATAATTTCAACACTAATATCCTTTCTGTACTAATACGACATCAGAAGGAAAGTGCATTAATTCATTGTTAAATTTTTAAATTTTGATTTCAGGGTTTAAAGAAACATCATTCCTATATGCAATAAGCTCGGCAAGTCTCGTGCATACATTCGCACGTGCGTGTAGCAGAGGAAGCATTGACAGATGCACGTGCGACGAATCTAAGAATCTACAAAACAGAGAGGCCTGGCTTTGGGGCGGCTGTGGAGATAATGTTCGATTTGGTTTGAAATTTTCTCGTCGATTTTTACGGGCAGGGAAAAGACGGAGCAAAGATATTAGAGCGAGGGTAGACCAGCATAATATACGCTTAGGACGGAAAGTAAGTGTCTCATATCCAGTCAGAATAAAATGTTTTAACATCAGAAATCTTTTGTCAAGTGCCCTCCCACTCCGACGATTTCAAGCCTTAATTGGTTTAAGCTACAGAAAATGAGATAATCTACTTCCGAGTGTCTCACCTGCCATTTGTATTTTGTTTAAGAGGTTCGAACTACGGACCTCCCGCCTCTGAGATGGATACTTTTAGTACTTTGCCCAAATGTAAATTATGTATTAACACAATTTACGTCTGTGATGTGACGGAAGATGCGTCTATTTAAAAAGATCACGTACAGTCATGCTCCGACAAAGATCACTCGTGTAATGAGACCACTTGGCTGTGTAAATTATTGTCCACAAGTCCAATAAAACCGTGATTGACCGTACATTTAACCCCTGCAAAAACGGACCACATCGAATTAACACAGTACTTTGGCTTTTAAAAGTTAAAAGGAATTGTAATTTTACAAAGTATCATTGACACCAACTTTAACTAGTTGCTTTCTGACTACGTAACGGTCCGTATTTTGATTATCCGTGCTAGGAACGTCACGGCCATCACGGGTTTGAGTATATCTATTAAAAATTAATAATGATTTTTCCCAATTGCAAGGTCAAAATTCCAGATTCAATTGAGAGAAAAAAAAAACGAAAAAAAAAATGCAGTAGTTCAAATGTTTATTGAATTTCTAAATTATTCAGCTACCAAAGTTATCAATACATGTATCTAAAAACAAAAATAAACATAATATTTGTTAATTTTTTGTTTTATTTTATTATTTTCAGTTATTTTTATACAGTAAGACTTTTTCTCAATTTTGTCCAAAATGCCGCGAAAATTCCCAATTCTGTGGGTCGGGTCATGTTCCCAAAATGCTGAAAATACCTGTAATGACTACACTATTTTTTCATAAAAAAATTTTTTTTCTTCGTTAATTTAAAAGCAAGTTCATCAAAGCTAAAATTATGTATAATTAGGTAAAAAAAACAGCTTGAAGATTCAGTTTTGTGGTCAGTTAGTATAGAGCCGGATGAAAGTTACTGATACAAGTGTGTTATGATGTTTTATAAGGACAAGTCTTGTTTGGTGGTCAATGAAGGTTGATTTATTACCTAGCTTTAATACTACTGCACTGGTTTATGTATGTAATACATAATGTACTCAAATGTTTCACTTATCCAAACTTGTTACCATAATCACGTGACTTTCTAGACTTGTTTCCATAACAACGTGACTTTGTACTGATACGACTTTTTCTACATGTTAATTATAAAACATTTTTTTATATAAATGAATTAAAGATAAAAATGTAACTTGAAATTATTAAATAATTTCATTGAAATCAATTATTTGAAAACTCGTCTTATATCATAGATAACATCAACAACAACAACAACGAAAGCTGTGATAATTGTGTCCGTTAATTCCTGTATTATTTTAGTTTTTTTCTGATGATGAATATTTTTATGAACTAAAATACCAATGTAGAATTTAGTCAAATTGTCTCTGTTTACGAGTATAGACTTCTACATGAATGTGATTTTAATTAACATATACAAGAAACAAATACATCTTCCTGTTGCTCATTTTCTCCTAATATAACTCACAGCCGAGAAGGAAATCAGCTTATCACTGAAAATATCGTCATTTCTTGTAGTTACATAAAACTACGACAATTTCATGTTAAAACATAAAAGTTCAACATTTTCGCTGTTCGTAGTATTTTTTTATGAAATTCTTATTTACATAAAAAAATGTTAATCAAACATGTGAATTAAATATGAATTCCCATTCTTGTATCGTGTCATTAACGTAATTAAGATATTTTTGTCATGAAGTGGGCGAATACAGTCATATTAAATCATGAACGAAATTAAATTGACATTTAAAAAACACGTGTACTACATGATTCTGATTATGCAACCCATCCACGTTTTAGTGAGTGAAATGCGCTTTAGACATACCTACATCATGATAATTATCTCATTTCTATGAAAATTCAGTATTTAATGAGAAAATATTTAAACACAAACAAAGCTTGCGTTAAAATTCTTGATGTATAATTATAACTTTAAAATGACGATGATTGTCAATAAAATGTATAGAAATGTTAGTGAATATGAAATTAACTGAATGGCTACTATTTGCTTTCAGTCGTAAATTTCACTTCACTCTAATTCTGTTGTTACACTAACCAGTGATTTATGGAAGATAATGTTGCAGAAAATGTTGTTGTTGTTGTTGTTGTTTTTAATTGAGCATAATCTGGTTCCCGGCTTTCGTTTCAATGCTTATATAATGGGTGCCAGTTGGACTTCAGTGTAAATTTTGAATTCATTTATGTACCTTAAAAAATCAGATCTGCGCAATATACAGGTACCCCGCTTACGAACGCCGACCAATGAACTCTACCAACAAGAATTTTATTTAAAATTTAAACAAATTTTAATAAACTACAAAGTCAAAAAGACCACATTACTGATCATTTAAAGTTGTTCATGCTGGTTAGACTGTATCACCTCGTTTAAGGTCACAAAGTTGTACCAGTCTGTCAATGAATGACCACACACATCTATATACTGTTATTTATTAATCATTACTAACAATTACCATGGCAATGCGTCAGTGTATTAATAAAATTCGGTATAAAATACACATTTGGTGGATAAATAACTAAATCTGATGACTTTATGCCAACATGTATGTATTTTCATGTTGCAATAAACGGTTATATATTTTGACCTACGGATTTAATACTGAATTGTATCTTTGTTTTTGCACTTTATGCATTTTTTTCTTTGTCATTTTATTTCGGTTTCATCGCGATTAAAGTTTTTCTTCGGCCGGAAAAAAACAGTCCTGTTTACGGTTATCATGCCGATCGAACCGTAATTTTTACCTGCAAAATCCATAGTACGAAAATATTGGGGACGAAACCTACTTCCCAGGAAAAAAAGAGAAAAGAAAAAAATTGCGACCGACCTGCTTTTATTGGTCAAGTAACTGTAAGCATGACTATAAGCGTAGTCTTGCCTTATTAAGAAATAATCAGAAATGATTTCGCTTTCTGGAAAAAAAACATTAATTGAGTCCTAAAAGCGCTGTGATTTGACTTTATTATTAAATCTTGTGATTAAGTTAAGTGATCAAGTTTATTATTAAATTTATTGTTTCCAAAAAAGTCTTGGGTGCCAAAAATGGTCTGAGTCAAAACTACATTCATTGAATAGAAAATGTGCGGATATTGTAGTATAACTTCGACATAGTTATCGTTAGCAATCTTATTAGATGGTTTAAGCACGGGTTCGACTGTATTTTATATAAGACATACACAGGAGCAGGTTGTTGAAGATGAAAGCTGGAATGTTTATGAGAGGTACTTAAATCTATAATAATACATTGTTTAGTTTGTCAATGAAATATTTGTCATCTAAGTTCAATAGTTTGAAAGTTATGTTTGATTGGAAAATAATTGGAGATAAAATAAACAGTATATATGTTGTATACATCAAAGGACGGGATGAAATATAAAGCTTTCAAAATAAAACAATAAAGTAGACTATAAGAATAGTACAAAGTTCACTGTGTGCTCTAGTGTTTGTAGAATACTTCATATGAGTTCATTTGAACATACAAGTGCAGGATATTAAGTAACGTAAAACCTTGACTGTCACGTGATCTATAGAATAGTAATTAACCATAATAGACACGCCCTTTTGCTTACGTTAGAGACCCCAGAAGCTAAATAAAGGTTGGAAAATATTTCTAGCTTCAAAAATCTTTCTTAATCTATCTATGAAGCTGTAGGTCACTTAATTAAAGCGATTTCCATTTTTTTTGTCAAGTGATTGTCCGCCTTCTGTCTCATTTACGGACCATGTATAAAACAAATGTCTAGATTTCATAAACACGTAGTTCGAACCCTGAAGAAATTCTGTCCCGTACAGCAATGAGAAGTGTTCACATGAATAAAGATTGTCGTGAATAAAAACTGGTATTAAAATGTGACAAAATTTGCGAAAATCGATGAAAATTTCTGACGATTGAACAATTAAACAGTGAAACTCATTTTCTACCACTTAATACTCTGTGGTACGGTATAAATAAAAATTTTTCATTAATTTTTTGTGCGTGTTTAAACGCGAAAAAAACAGCTTGTTTGACTGGTCTACCTAAGGCTGTTAAATAACAATCTTTGATGTGAATTGTTTGTGTTTTATGAGTCAAATATTCTGAGTACTTTTGCCCTAATCTTAAGACGTACTTGCCACCAAAGGGAACACAAGAGTTGGTATGTAATTCAACAGGCTGATGGTCTATGATGAAGAGGGTGTATTTTTTCATTCTTATAGAATATAATCTGTATTTCTTTGATGAGAAATATCCGAACACAAAACTTTAGTATGTAAATGTATAGTGCTTGAGCTCGCTGCTCCGTGTGAAGAATCTTTGTTCGTTAGAAATGGTCGCATATCTGATTTATCTTCATGTCGTTTACCTGTGCTTCAAAATTAGTTAAAAAGGAAAACAATATTTTTCTCACACTGGCAACGTTCTGGGCACACTGGGTTTCAAGGAGAAAGTAAAACATTACACCCACGTTTAAAACCCGGGCTCGATTTCTTTTGAAATAAATTTGAAGAAAAAAATGACATAATTAATCATTATCGCAGGTGTTTATGTTGAAATCAATTTCAAGTACGCTCTTAAATCTCATTGGTTTCAGAGAATCACGTGACGTTCGTATGACAAAATATAAGTTTGGGATGTTGTCTGAAGTAATACGTTCATGTCCTTGTTGTTAGACTTTGGTGCAAAGATTATTTCGAGCATTTTGCTATACCCTACCATCAAAATATCACGTGGTCCAGACCTAATCACGTGGTCCGCACATTATCAAAAGGATCAAACATGAGCTCGTGGATTTATCACCAGTGGTTGGCACTTGTCCAGATGGACCGCATATTATCATCTGATGCGCGCTTGATCACGTGGTTCTCACGTGTCGCGCGCACACTAAAACGCTTATCCTCAAATAGCGAACTAAAGTAACACACGCTTCATTTATATTTTTATTAGTTTAATTCATTTCTTTTGAAGGTATAACTTACTGTCGCTCACTGTTATCACGTACTACGTTTAAAGCAACATGTAATCTGTACAAGGCTTCATCATAACACGATAATTCCCATCTGAAAACGTACTGACGCTTGTCTTTTTATTTTCAGAAAATTTTGATCGTAAAAATTGATCGTGTCAAAATATCTGACATCGGCACCAAATTAACCCAGATTTTTGCTTGATTTATAAATCATAGAATTGTTGATGGGTGTTTATAAGACCTACCATCTGTGTTGTTGACGTCTAGAGGACACGTGTTTACAAATACATGTAAACTATAGACTCATAGTTCATATCACAACCTTATGATTAGGTTACAAAGTAAATTGTTCGACACGAAACACGCGACATCGTATCATTTTGATAAAAAAGTTACCAAAGAATGGATTCTCACATTAATATAAGAAAAGAGGTTATCTTATCGAATGAAATTATTTTTATTGATTCACACATTTTTGCATACTGTTCGTTCGTCCTTGCGTCCACACACTACATCAGCATCAGAGCTCACATAATCCTTTTTATTTTCTCCCTCCCACTCAGTCATCAGCTCCCTTCTTCCTTCATTCAAACATTGCCCCTTTTGCCCTTTCTCTCCATTCTACACCCCTCTTCCCCTCCTCCCTCTCTACCGCTTCTCTATCCCCCTCATTGTTCTTCCGTCCTTCTTGCGTCCCTCTTTAATACGTATACTTAGCTTCTAACCCCTTCTGTCTCTTTATTTATCCCTCTATCCCACCCTTATTTCCCTAACTCTGTAGTTCATCTTCTTTATGCCTCTTTCCTCCTTCAAATCAACTCCCACGTCTTTATTCTCCTCTATCAAATTTCTCCCATTATTTCCATTCCCTCTCTATTCCTCTCAGACTCCCTCCAACTTCCCTTTCTGTTAGAGGAAAGAATTTTCTGTCGAATTGAGTTAACAGTCAGAACGTTGCAAACAAAGGGACGTCACAAAAGTTACCCAAAGGGGAAAAAGAAATATGACAATCATGCAAGGTTGTCCTTTAGTCAGAGGCTATTTTTAAATTATATTATTAAAAATGTGTTTTACAAAGACCACTTGTTCTTGTGGCTTCACATTGTATTCTCAAATGGTCATTCTCTCAGTTTTGACTGTAAAATGTTAACAACGCCAAGCTAATACCATCCAGTTGTGACAGCGTACGCTGTGTGGGGTGACCATGAAGTCAAAAGGTTAACTGCAACACGTTCATAATTGAAATGCTGGTGATAGATCGAATGGAACTGGTCAACGAAGATACAAATTGTAATCATACTTTGTTTAGTCTTCGATCAAAACCAATTATAAGTTGATTTGCTGCTAAGGTCAACTTGTGTAGACTGTTTACTGTAGGCTTCGTGACTTGTCTGGTGTTCCGTGGTAAATACAACAGCCGACCTTTAATGAACCAACCATATTGCAGTTTATTATGGTCGAACATTCTTGTGATTTAGTAAAATCGCTTTGCTTTTGGGCCCCATTGTTTATGGCGAGCACTTGGCTATGTGACACCACAGCAAGATCACTTAGTGTTTTTTCAATGTAGCAATTCTGGAAGCCTTTACAATAAAGCTACATATAGCCTTGAAGGCAAAGAAAAATGAAATAAATCAAAGTTGCTGCTCTTTGGAGAGTAGCAAGAAGGACAACTCTGGATAGAGATGTTGTATGATAATAATTTATTGTAAATGAACTATTCATTCTTGAATAGCATATGATCATCAAGCCAAATTTAGTTTTATGATATTGTGTATTTCAGGTCGTGAAATCGGCCGTGTCGACCAGATGTAAATGCCACGGTATTTCCGGCTCATGTACGGTGCGAACATGCTGGCGACAACTTACCGCATTCCTTCAAATTGGAAATTTATTGAAACAAAAGTACGAAAATTCGTACAAAGTAGTGACATATACAAACCATGCGACTGGGAACTCCCCGTTGTCTGATGACATCACGTTAGAAAATAACTCTGGCAATATATTGCGACCCGTGGAATTACAGAATCTGATCAATGACAATGATACAGGAAGGGACCGGAAGTCCAAAAAATCAAAAAGGGATAAAAATTCTGCAAAGGAGGGTGAGGAATTTAATATAGCACCAAGGTCGGATATGATGGTGTATTTAGATCATTCTCCGACATTTTGTGAACCTAGCCCGTACAGTCTCGGAACGTCCGGGCGTGTTTGTGATAAATCAAATTGTGAAATCATGTGTTGTGGACGGGGTTATAACATACGGTCAGTGACTGTCAAGCGTGCATGTCAGTGTCAAGTGTTATGGTGCTGTGACGTGAAATGTAAACAATGTGTCAGTGAAAAAGAAGTGTTTCTTTGCAAGTAGGCCTTAATTATACAACATATTCAAAATATGTCTCGATTTTCACAATAGAAGTATGTGATACGTAGAACAGATCTGAACAGTTCACTACTTGGAGTTATTTGACGTAATTAATATGAAAAATATGACGTCATCAATTGATGTTATTACGTCATATCGGACATAGTTATGAAGCGTTGTTTAGCAACTGTAAATTGAATCGTTTGATACGACGACATATCATTATGCTATCGCTTGTGGATAGTTTTATTCTGTACAATGACTATCTTTATTCTGATGCTTTCAACTACAGTTTACTTATATGCGTTTATGTGAAACTGTGACGTCATCATTTGAGGATCGAAACGCATTGAATCGCAGTTTAGAGTATAATTTCATTGTAGAATTATTTTTGTTTAACTAACATTATCACGTGACAAACGTATGTCACCGCCATTATCAAGACATAATGAAATATATGTAATTATCAACCATATTTAATCACATGACTTTTGGTGACGTAGTATGTGTCACAAGAGTTACGAAATACTTTTATATATGTAATTTGTGATATTTTGACTACAATATTATTCAAACGCTTGTGAAAAATACCTTTGTTTTAAGCCTTTTTTTCGTAAATGACCGTATAACGCTTCCTTAATACTACAAATGATTTGTACAAATATTACCATTTCCTATAATATTATGTAGACCTTTACAAAGTAAACGAATGAAGTTTGCTCTTGAGACAAGTAACATGTTTTAAAACCTTGGACCATGAGCTTCAAGACTAATTTCAAATCATGGATGATAGGGCCATACTTAAAAATAGTTGGTTTTCAGTTATGCGACCCAAACTCTTTATAAACATTTTATGCTCAGGCAGAAAACAATTAGCTGGAATGAACGACAAAAACAAATTGGTCAAAATCACTGAAAATACTTTGGGTCAGTGGATTGTTGAGTGAGTCGGTCACTTACTGCACCAACATTTTTTTAAGCATGGCCTTATATTCCAACTTGCAAAGCTGTGAAGACTAAAGTCAATGGCTATGTTTATTGAGTTGATATAAGACAGCTGAGCATACATAATGATGTATGAATTTATAGAAATCTATATTAACACTGAATTCTGATTGTTAGCAATTTCTTGTCTCTTTTTTTAAATAAAAATGCATGTATTGCCATTTTTTTGTTAAAAAACTTGCTAACTATGCTAAGTTCATGCATATTATATAAGAAAACCATTAAATTCTAATTTCTGTATTTTAGTGAATAGCTCGTTTAGTTTATTTATCATTTTTTTCTCATTGTATTTACGCATCAATTCTCTTCATCTCCATCAGGCAAGTTTGGGCTTTGGAAAAGATTTTAATATTTTTTGTTCTAATAAGATAAGAATCTTGCACATTCTGGTTTTTTTTCTTTTTACTTCTTTTTTCACTTTTCTTATAAATTACAAATATGACACATTTCATCACTTGTTAGTTTATAGGATTTGATGATTTTAAAATTGTTTTGGTATTTTTTAGAAATTTCCCAAAAGACAAAATTTTGGTGTCTCAACAAAATCATCGTTGTGTATATAAACAGAAAAAAGAATTGTATTAATAAAATCACATTCACATTGTCCTTAAAATTTGCATGTTTAAACATTCTGACCGTAAATTAGAAAGAAGCACATTCGTTGGTCAATTTCTAGGCTGAGATAAGTAACAGCCAATCAGATACTTGGGTTTGGTGGCAGTAATAAAGGTCAGCTTGAACAACGGGCAAGTTATAACATTCGATTATTTTAGTGTTAATTTATCATTTGTATTCCTACATCAGCCATTGTTATACATATGCTCAATTAAGTAGAGTAATATTTCATCTGATAATGTTATTTTTTTAATTTTCTGCTGAATTGTCTCCCTTTAATATTTTCAATGTTTTCAATGAGACAAACGCAGTCTAATCCTGGCACCATTGTCTGTATAATTTACAATTTGTACATTATCTAAATATGAGTTAACATTACAAAATGATTTCTTGGAACATAAAGGAACTCCATAATACAAACATATTAGACATGAATATGTTAAAAACTGCAATATTAAAACAACCTTTACACCCAAAAGAAAAGTTGAACAATGGATTAGAATTCTGAAATTTGGTCACTAAAATAAAGTTTCCATAGTATTGATTTGGTCACTAAGTGATCATACATATTGTATTACAGTACTGAATTTACACTCATGAATATACATTAAATGTAGTGAATTAGTAACATGAAAACTGTTACTATTTTTCAGTGCTATAAATTATTTTTTAACTTTAATCACTGACAAGAAAATTAGCTTTGGGTTATGTGTGTCGTCACTAACGCCTTATTGTTAAAATTGTTTAAATTATTTGTATTTAAAAATAGTCTAACAGAAATTTTTAAAAAATGCCATGTTTACAGTTACCTGACCATCCCTATTTTTGCCGCCAACTTTAAAATTTCTAGAAGCAAAATTCAAAGTTGGAAAATATTTGTGGACGAATTACACCCTCAAGTGTGAAATGTATGTTCAGAAAAACAAGAAAGATTTGCAACCTACCAGCCCAATTGGTTTTGGTCAAGTAACGATAAACATGACAATTTTTTTGTAGCCAAAACATTTTTCTATTTACCTTGCTAGAAAATCTACATCTTTTACTTTTCCCATTATTTGACAACGGGCACATTTTGTTACCTGCTAAGTATTGTGATGCTCAAATTTCACCATTCTCTGAAAACAAGGACTTTTTTCAGTTAATTACAAATTGATTGCATTTTTATGGTATACTGAACCCCAAAAAAAAATCGTATTGCAGTACACCACAGTCGGCAAAACATTCATTTCTGGACCAGATATGTCCATCCCTTACACGCACGTGAAGCTCGAACTTTCCCTTAAAAAAGCCGACAGGACTTTTATCACAGGATTCACGATTTTGCAAACTATAACAGTTTTAGAAATTACCACATGCGTATATGAGTGTATATCTCCATGGTAACCTTGAAAAATTGCACAAACTTTACGAAAGTTTTTTTTTTGGTTCAGTCTATTTTATTGTAATTATTAAAATGCATGAGATATGAATTAATTAGCATAAGGATAACTTTAATTTAATGGCTACTCTATATAATGAACGTAACTTCCCTAATAAGATATAATGAACGTAACTTCCCTAATAAGTGTCCACCCTTTTTGAAAAAAAAAGAAACAAAATATCAAAACTTATATAAATACGCCCAAATATTACTCAAATTTATATTTTATGCTATAATATATATTTCTAAGTGGAGGGGGCAGCTGTATTATAATTTTACAGTATATTTTGAATAGCAAGGTCTTACCAAAAAAATTGTTTGTTTTTAATCACTTTTAACAGTGAGTAGGTAGGCATTTTTTGTTTGAATTAAATGCTTGTATGGAAATTTTTTTCTGGTAAAAATCGCTAAAACAAATTCTTGGTCAGGATGTAACTGCAAAACCAACAACTCTATAATGATGACTTTATTGTTGCGTTTGTTTTTTGTAAAAGAAACAATTGTTTTCACTGAATAAATTATTGATATTGGCAATTAATACTAACAAGTTCTGTCACAGTGCTCAAATCGTGTCAGCCTGACTCAAAATGGTACAATTTCATAGGACGTGAATTTAATTGAGTATTGTATAAACTGTTAGACCTTTCATTTCATTCATATAATTTTCAGCTAATAACAAGCCAGGGACTCTATATTCAAAGATTTTACATTGAATCTACCCATGCAATTTATTTTAACTCAATTGTACCGAAAATATAAATTACCCGAATACATAAATTACATGTAACCCGGCCCCTTTTTAAAAACATTTCTTAGAAAAGGAGGATGTAATGTAGAGTCCCTGAGTCACTGGTCCAGCATAGTTTTAGCCATTATTCAAGAATCTTATGATTTATGCCGTAATATGATACAAACCAAATTTATGTAACAAAAACACAGCTTGTAAATAAAATATTAAAACATCTATGTATTATGATTCTTATATATTTTATTTTATTTTATTTAAATTGGTTTTTAACTATGGCCTATCTCCCTGAAACTATCGCTACACAGTGTGGTCACGGAAGTTAACGAAGTTCCCCGGACGTTACATGTAAATCATGGCTGAACCATCCACAAACGAGCGTTTCCAACTCGGCATTTTTGTAAGACTTCAATAAGACATATACCTGAAATCATTTGAGATCATAAAACAACTTGATACCATTTATTTGATAATTTGATTACATCTGAATTCATTTCTACTCCATTATTTAAAGATTTACTTATAGTCCATCATGGTTAAGGACGTATGTGCTCATTTTTCGGATAGTATTTATTAGGATACAAAGATAAAACGTTATATTTTATCAAATAAAAGAAAGAATATTCCAAAATCTATCAAACAAGTTATGTCTACACACGGGTGATCTTTCGCACGAGTTTGACTGTACGAACAAGACTCGGGAATACATGCGCGTATATGTATTACTATAAGACTTAAGAAAATAAATTGTCATGTTTTGGGTTACTTGACCAAAAGAATATGGTAGAAAACTTTATTTTTTCTAACATACCTGAGAGAGATACAATTCCTCCCCGCGCATTTTCTTACTATGAATTTAGGAAACTTCAGGGCTTGCGCAAAAAAATACGGTCAGTCGAAAATACGACTATTTTATTCGGCCTGTAAATTATACAAGTGACTGATGTGTTCTAAATTTGTCAGGCAACATTGCTTCCAAGATATTTTCGACAACTAAGTAATCGTATGTTTATGGAGACTTCAAGAATATGTTCCGTGGTAATTAATGTTAACCTTTCTGCATAGTAGACATTGTAAACACGTGGTTCATCTTTTTCGAGCTTTGTAGATTGCAATCTGACGATGGCACGTGTTTCTGTCAGAACCAATCAAAATCATTATAACAAATGCAAACATTGCTCTAACTTACGTCAATTCTGATTTGTTGATTACATCTAAAATCCTTTGGATTTGTCCATTTACTTGATATATGTGTAAATTCATCATGTTATCGAAGATTTTGCGCGCCAAGGCCGAACTGTTCGTTATGTAATGATACAGTTATCATTTTATCAATCAAATTCCACTGCAGTTACATACAAGTACATGTTTATAACTCGAGAAGAATTCTTGAAGTAATGATAATAACCGAATACATGTGTTGGTGCATCTTCTTCAAGCCTGTTCTTTCTCTCTGATATAGTTGTATTTTTTTTATATCTTTTGAAAATTCTGCCCAAATAGTGATGAAACTGGTGTAGGGCGGAAAAATAAGCTGATATTTTAGACATATAGGAACATGCTATGCTGATAAATTATACGCATCATGCATTTTGGGTCTTCTGCCTTGGATTTCGTGTGCCTATGAAAAACATGACCATTCTGAAAGTATGTTGTTTCCTGATCAATCAGGATTTTTAAAAGTAAATTTGGGGACCAAATGTGCTGCCACGGAAAAACAACTTCATGATAATGGTTAATCTAAAGTCTTTCTTACCGAAAGGTGTTATTTTCTAGTATCAAAGTTTCTGCTTGGCGACAACATCCACTCTAATCATAACCCCTTGAATATCAGAGAGTTTTCATGGGGTTTGCGAAATTTGAATTGCTTATTAGTACACAATCTACTTTATTGTACGCAATAATTATCTTTACTGCTGTTATAATGACAAGCTTTTCAAGATTCAAGATAATTTTTTGATAAATTTGTTTCAATCTCCCCTAAACATCGTACATTTCCGACAATCGTCGCTTTATGTCCGGCAATATTCAATACAGACGATAATAAGAACATATCCGAAAACAGCCGATCTTTAATCGTACGATAACGGAAATCGGAAGCTTCTCCGGAAATAACCGGAAACAGTCGATCTTGCTTAGTGAAGCAAGAGACAGACAAATCAACTTGACGACAGCGCAAAGGAATGTCGTTGCTGATGACGATAATGAAAGAAAACTCGCATCAGTTTCACAGACCTATATCAGATACAAATGAAAGTTGTTGTTTATCTGTAAGAATCTGGTTAATGACAAAGTTTATACCACGTAGACATGCTGTACTTGTTTGTTGATACTAACTATACCATTAAATGTGTATTAATGGACATAGTTTATATAAACACCGTATACGATATTTGATTAAGGCTAAAACCATGTTTTAAGAAATTATAATTTTTATTTACTTTCTGGGACTTACTTGTGGTTCAAAGATTAGTATGAACAGCCCAACAAAAAAAAAATAGAATATTCCGCAACAGGGAGTGTTAATCTATTGTATGATATAATACAGCAGGTGTGTGGATGATGATGATGATGATGATGATGATGACGACGATACAAATGATGATAGATGATTACGATATAGATTAACACGATGATGTAGATGGTTATGATATGGACGATGTGTGCGGATGATAACAACCATAATCAATGCTGCAATATTCTGACTAATCGCTACAGAAATGAGGACTAATCATCTTTTGTATGGATGGGTGTAACATCTCATTTTGCAGTCTTTGCGCTGACTCACAGGCCCAAAGCCCCGGGACTAGTAAATTTCTAACCGGGAAAATTGTTTATTTTCAATTGCCTACTTATAGTTTTAAAGAATTTGTTCGAATACTGACTTTGTATTATTATAAGTACTTTGGCCAAAAAAATCCATTCGACATTCCGAGACATGGAAAGGTTATGTATAAACTCCGATTACCGCCCATGTTCTTTCCAACAAGTCTTATTTCGGTAAAAACAACAAAACTAAATCTGTACAAAAAAACTTACTATTTGAAGCAGAATTTCATGACAACTGAACAACACATTGATGGCTAATGACAAAGGTGAGGTTAACCTAGGACTTCATGAAACAATCACCGGTTTAAACTCTTCGACTGATAACTATATAGACAACACACGGAGAAAGATGGTTGTTGCTTTACTGAAATCCAGCATGTCGGGCTAGACTAGCTTTAATAGACAGTTATCAAAAAAAAGATATGGCAATATATCGCATCTTCCCGGTCATACAAATTTCGTTAAAAAAACCATCCAAGGGAGGTAACACGGATTTTTTATGAAGCCTTAACAGAGTTACATTTCTTATCTTTGTGGACAATTAATTTTACCCAATTTGTACTTTAAGATTAAGTTTTTAGTACAAGTGTATTGTTTTTAACTCGTGGACCAAGAATATTTGTTGCAAATAGATGTTATACTAAAATTACCCTTTGATGAGAAATCAATATTATTGTTGCTTTATTTGCGCAATATTATATAATAGCATATACAATGTATATAGTGCATAATGGTCTTAGATAGATAGAACTAGGCTATCATAGACCAAATAAATACCTGGGCATTTTCACCGGGTGCCGAATATAGGCCCCGTTCCTAATCCAAAATAGCCTCCTTTTTCCCAATTTCAAAGAAAAATCCCTAAAAGCTGAGAAAAATCGTTAAAATATATAATTGGTAAGTACCCGCAGGTTTCATATAAAAGTCGCACTGTAGCAATGACTTAATATGGCATACTTAGATTTTATGGCCATTCGTTTTATTTCACCCTAATATCACTGGATTTCATGTAACCTGAATAATGTCCCGCGGTAGAAAGCTGAGCACTGTTCTATGAAAAATAGAAAAACAGATTCAAAAGGATGCCAAATGATAACATCCTTTAACCACACTTAGAGATGTAAAGCAGAGAAAGATGCTGTTGTATTCTTGGACTGTTTTGACTTTTGATCTGAAGTTGTTCAAAAAAAGTAACAGTTGTTACATCATACACATTAATAAAAGTCATACTAACAAGAACAAGTTAGTTTTTTAAGCACTTTTTTTCTCAAAATGCCGCATATTTTCTCCCAATTCAAGCAAAGGTCCTTTTCCCTAAATAGCTGGAAAATGCCTGGAATACCCATCTTTACATCTATCGAGTTTTTCCATGAATTAAATTGTTTTTATAGCTCTATATAACCTAAATATATCTTTATATACACAATTATATTATACGTATGATAAGGTGTTGAATGATATTCTATACTTCTTTTGTTATTTATACAGAGGAGCAGTTCTATGTATTGAGATTAATCTATTAGAATGCTGGATTAAATATCAGTATAGTCAAAATTAAAAAAGAGACGGATTTCTAAAACTAGTCAGGCATATAGTGTACTAATTAATGCGTACAAAGATATGTCGTCATCACATGCATGTTTGACAGGAAGCAGTAAACTATTCACTACTTTTCGTCTCGCTTTAAAATTAGAACAGGAAGTAGATTTATCTCGCTCAACTATTTCCACAATTTGTAGACTAGCCTCTAGTTCTAGTTTCTGATATGTGACCAATTATTTACTTATATTTGAAATAAATAAATATTTTTTCATTGCTTTATATATAAAAACAAGTGATAATATCAATTTCAGATTTCCAAATCTCGCGCAGAATAAAACCGGCCGCGATAGTCTCGTGAGATTTCAATGTTAATTCATCGACCTTTCCGCAAGCTAAATTTCAGCCATTACGCCGGCAATTTCAGGTCAACGGGTGTTAACTTTTGGTGAAGAAAATGAGTCAAGATGTAAGAAATTGCTTTAATTCGACCTGCATAAGGCTTTCGCGTTAATGTTACTGAAGTTCTTTAGATTGTCACGTTACAACGCGGAATCAGTTTGTATTTGTTGCAAATATTTCGACCATGTGAAGCATGTATCAAAAACACGAGGGAGGTAGTAATGAAAAGCTACTGTCTGCAAAATATTTTCTTAACAAATTCGTTGTGTTGTGACTTTCGTCGGTACTATTATTCGACATGATTGGCTAAATGAAGTTTCTAACTTTCTTCTGACAATGTGTTTTTGTCGTGACGTTGTGTTTGGCGAAGACTAGCGTCGATTCTCTCATGGCCTTGACCAAATTCCGAGCAATGAGCGTCCATAACATGCCTGACGTTCATGAATTGATTTGAGTCCCTCCTTAGCTGTGTGTCACGCTGTATTTCTGTCATTATATACAAATTATTACCTTTCACCGTTTGTAAACGTCTTTGTCTGTTTATTTGATGCAGTTACCTTGTAGTAAATATGAAAAAATGGCATCATAGTTGCATCAGTTACTACACGAAATCAGCAATTCTTCTACTCCAGATTGACAAAGTAAAAATTCTAACCTGTCAAAATATTGCCATTTAGGCCTAACCCAAAAAGGTTTGTTTTCGGTTATATGCCCCAAAAATATATGGGTTGGTAGGTGGGGATTTTTTTTCTTTTACATTTTTTTTTCTATATATATCGACAACACTGTTGTGAAAATTACAATATAGGACTAAGATTTGGATGCTATAAAAACTTTGGAGTTGGCAGGTTAAATAATGTGTGGGTTGGGTAACTGGAAACCCAACCTTTTTTTACGTCTTATCTGCATTTTGAATTCTTCTATGCACTTGTCAGTTTTTGGTTTGTAATGAAACTTCGATATTGAAAATGTTTTTTCTTCTGGGACTTGTCTCACTCTTTCATCTGAGTTTATATTCTACCTGTCGCTCATGTTGTTTGTTTAGCATTAGATCCTAAAGATGCTGAGTGTGCAGCAATTCATGACCAGACTTGTATATATCAGTTTGTTACGTCAATTCAAACAAAAACATTATGTTGACAATGCTTATTCAATTAATGATGTCACTGAAACAGCAAATGGTTCCTTGTAAAAGTATGATTATCTTCAATGCACTTTATTTATAATTATTTTATTGCTGTTGGTTGTGTGTAATTGCCTTATGGCATCTTTTATTTGGACTGAAGCACTTTATTAGTTTGTGATGTACTTTACTTAGCTCAATCCACCTGAGAAAAAAAAGTTAGCTTATTGTCTTGGGAGTTATATTCTGTGTTTTTGATACTCACCGTTGCAAATATCTGATACTTTTTGTTTTTATTACTTATCTATTTAGTTTGTGATAACTTTGTTGATTTTATTTGTTACAGTCTCAGTGGCCTGATTATGACAAGAACCCTACTGCAGAAGAATTCCGTAAACTTTTTGTCGGTGGTTTAGACACAAAAACAACTGAAGACACCTTGAAAGACTATTTCTCAAGCTATGGAACCATTGATAATTGTGAAATAATGAAAGATCGTAGTACCCCACCAAAGTAAGTACACTACTTGTAAAAAGTTGAAAAGTTATTTAATCCTTCTTTAGAGACTTTGTCTCTTAAGTTAACCCATTACTGCTTTGGGATAACTTAAATCAGATAGCATATTCATACAGTGCTATCTGTATATGGCTTATCAGTAACAAATAGATAAGGAATCAGCTGTGTACACTGTACCAACAGGGTTTATAAGGAAAATATTTAAATCTGATACCTATTGTGTTTAAACTGAATTTACTACAATAAGATTTTTTGTCTGTATTTAAATCCAAACTGATTTTATGGAGAAATAAACAGGACAAGATATGATTTTTAATGATAAATGATGTTATTTCCAGTTGATTAGAAAACTATAACAAATAAAAAAGTAATTCAACAAGTATACCAAGTATATAACACATGTCATTCAGTTATAATTTCATAAATATTAAATAGTTATATTCAAAATACGATAAATTTACTTAGTAACAGTGTATGTATTGTCACTTATTTTTGATGAATGTAAAGTTCCAAAGTTCCTTAAAGTTGGAGTGTTTTTTTCTTGGAAACTTGTTTTATTGTTTTCAAAATAATGTTCAGAACAGTCAACTGTGATTTTTAGAATAGCATAGATTTAATAAATTAACTCAATTAGTCAATAGCACTGATGTATTTCCTCATCAGGGTTCGACATCAGCGGGATCCCGTGAGCCCAAGGATCGTTGAAACCCGGGAGGAATCTTGGCTGCTTAGAGCTGAAGATCCCGCCAGGATCGTTGTTTTTAATGGCCAGACAGTTTTACATAAAAATGATGAAATAAACTGCCTCAAAAATAGTAAATCACATATAATGGTTTTCCTTCTATAGCTTGGGCCATTTATAGGCGTCTTCCCCTCTGGAAAATTCCTTAAATTCATGCAGATTTTCCCATAAAATTCAGTTTGCATCAAGTTTTTTCTTCCCCTTTTGCAAAAAACAGTGTTATTTTTCCCCCAAATTTAAGAAAGGCTTCCCCTACCGGTGAAAAAAGTCCTGCCTCCAGAATTTTTGCTGTTGCACATTGCGCCCGCAGGCGTTTCCTTAAGGATTTTACTTTACTAAGGGGCAAGTTGCTTTGAACTTGCTTCCAGTGAAGACAGGTTGCCCTATTTTAAAGTTTAAATATTAATATAATTTTTTTTGTAAGTTAAAACACTGATATGAACCCAAAGAAAATGCCTTTTAAAGGAAAAGAAATGGAAAGACTTTTCACTATGAAATCAGTGACTGGGAAAGGATTTTTTGATTGAAATAAATTGTCTATTTTGAAGAAAAAGTTTAATACGTTTTGAAAATTGTGACATTTCTAAAATTTTACGAGAAATATTAGAAATTGGCAATAATTGGTTATAGCTAATTATCTGTTGTTTGCGCGTATAAAGTATGAATGTGACATTTGAAGCCAAAATTTTGTAATTTTGTAAACAGTACAAATATCATGCTAATAAATGTATCTATAAATTGCAGTATCTTTGAAGAAGAATAATGCCAAAAAAATAGTGTTTATGATATTTATTGTACAAATGAAACCAGTATAACTGCAAAAATACTTTATCAGACTGAACAAATGTTTATTATGCCAAGCTCTACAATTTACACAATAGAAGGTAAATCCCATGTTCACTTCTTCCTGGGTAACTAACCCGAACAAAAAAGTCATGTAGCAACCAGCACTGCCTGTTGTATAATTCGTCTTGGGTTACTAACAAGTACAAAAATATGTCAGGTTGCTGGAACTCATCAGACTGCAAGTAAAAAACAACAGTGTGTATAAAATTTTGTGATAGTTGGCTAAATTTAAATATAATTTGTATCCCATACAAAAAGTTATAAATTACGTCGGGGATATAAATTAACTTTCGAATTTAACTGGCCAGCCAGGCTTGAAACTTTTGTGATCAAGTAGCCTAGCAAAAATCAATTTGCCAAGAGTTAGATCATGTATTTTGTTAAAAAAAACCTAAGAGTTACCCCGTTTGACCGTTATTCTGTATTGACAAATTTACTGTTGAGAATCTGGTTGGCAACTTTTTAAACATAGTATCTGCAAGTGCATAAGCCAAGATATTAGCAGCAGCACTGTTGTTATTACTGTGCTAAGTTACCCCAGTATTAAACCATTTACTTCATACTGCATCATGGTTGCAAATCTAGTCAAAGTCTGAAATAGGCTGGCCATTCATGACTAATCCTGAACATGTGGGATAGCTTCTAAAATACACTTTCATTCATTGTTGGCGAGATTTTTGCAGCTTCATATGATGTAGTTCGCTTTGACATGGCTGACTGTAAAGTAGATGCTTGTTTATAATTATATTATCTGACTTAGCATGTTTAACTACATTATCAACTTTTGTTGATACACTTTTGGAAAAAGATCTGTGAAATACTGCTCGCCAGCTGGGCAATCTTTGGCCTGTTGCCATTTAAGTCGTCACTGGTGACTGGGCGACTGTTAATTTGTACCCCTGTATGTGCATATTTCAGATCAAAGGGATTTGGGTTCATTACATTCACAAGCCCCGATAACATTGACGAGATTCAAAAGAACCGTCCACATGAAATTGATGGAAGAAAGATTGAAACAAAGAGGGCGACGCCCAAACAGGTAACTTAATGTTTTTGCTTCTCAGGAATCAAGTTATCTATTTAGAATTCTGATCTGCTTCTAATATGAAGTTGATTATCTCATGGTGTGAAGGCAGTGATTCAGATGGACTTGCTTTCCTCGGGATGGTTGTCCTAAATGGTCAGTTTTTTTCAGGTCATTTGTCCTAAATCACAAAAAAAATTTGGACAGTGCATGTTGTTATCGAAAAATAAGTTTGAAGGTATAAATGATACTAGCGAGTCTTCTTTATTAGCTTGATAAAATATTAAATTCAGAAAGCATGATTGATGTTCAAACTAAAGCATTTGGTGTTTCATTGCATATGGACAGTATACCCATCCTAAAGTGTATCAAGAAAGGGGCATTGTGTTCACAAGTTTATAACAAATACCATAAGTAAAATATATTTATATTATAGTCTACATATGACCTAATTTACTCTGTTATGTTTATATGAACCATTTTGGTAGAAAATTTTGGAGTTACTAAATAGTAAATATTTGTATTTTGAAGAGAGAAAAAGCTTTTGGACTATTTAAAGAGACTGTCTTGTTACAATGTTCTGGTAATGTAACTATGTAATGTAACAGTTTTTTTTACTGTTTATCATTTTTAGTTACACCTGGTGACTTACCTACTGAAAAATACAAAGCATGAGAAAAGAGGCATTTTACAATTTTTTGCATTCTATGGACATGTTTGATGTATTTTTAGCAACAATACTGGGCAACAAAGAAGTTATACATCACAGATTTCCCCAAAGATCAGAAAGAAGAGGATTTAATTGACGATATGAAGGATGTGTTTGGTAAATTTGGCACCATTGTGAATGTCAAACTGATCAAGGAGAAAGATTCTAAGGATGGAAACCTGAAAGGGTTTGGTTTCATAGAATTTGAAGATGAGGACCCTGTTGATAAATGCAACTGTAAGTTGGTTTTGTTAGATTTACGCCTGGTTCAGTGCTTTTTTTTCGACAGCATTTCAGCAGTGTACAGGGTTCACCACTACGGGAATTTTCAACTTGCAGATTTTTGCAAGTTAATGTTCATGCCTCTTGTTAAATGAAATGGTCACTGATAATGGATTTTTTTCTTACTGCATTTTTAACTCACAAATCTTGCGAGTTGATGGAATTTTCACTCACTGAATGTTATTTTTACTTTTACCAGCTTCATTAAAACATTTCTACTCCCCTGGATGAAGGGGCAGGCTATTTTGGTTTTGATAAGTCTATAGGTTTTGATAGGTGTATAGGTTTTGATAAGTCTATAGTTTTCGTTAAGTCTATAGTTTTTGATAAGTCTATAGTTTTTGTTAAGTCTATAGGTTTTGATAAGTCTATAGGTTGGTTAATTAAATCCTTACTGCTTGGTCATCATCCAGTGTTAGTTTGTACTGAATGTTGTTACTGATTACACAATGCAGTTGTTGTACGGTTTTATGCAGTTTAATTCAACAAAAGCTGCAGCTGCACTTTCGAAGTAATTCTTAAATGGAGAATGTATGAGGTGTCATGCTGAATTTAATGTTAAAAAATTAATGTACTTCATGAATATTTTCCCTGAAACTGTCGCCAGTCTTGCTGACATTCAAGTCATACAGGTGTGTCATAGATATTTTATTAATTTCTTGTAGTGATGAGAAAGTTTAAAGTGAAAGGAAGTGAAGCTCGTGTTTCAAAAGCTTATCCACAGGACAAAAATTACCAAGGAAGAGGGGGCCGTGGTAAGATTGTTTTTGATAAAATTGTGCAGTCTTCACACTAGCCCAATGCCCAGAGCTGACAAAATTTCTATTTGGCTTTGCGCACTTAACGAAATTGTGTATTTGGGCTAGTGGTTCAAAACAATTAGTTTTAACACAGATTGCTGATGGATTTTGTTATCTGGATGACAGTTTTGTTGTTTAATTCAAATGAGGTGAAAACTGGCCATCATCAAAATTATGAAATCAGATGCTTCACTTGGTATTGAAGCTGAGATGTATCTTTCAGAGTTTAGCAAGTTGACTCACTATATTACATAATTCTATCATTCAATAGATTCCTTTGGTCAACCATTAAATTTGTCATGATTTTGCTGAGTAAATCACTTTATAAGTCCTTTGTGATATTTCAAACAAACTGAATTGTATACCAGGTAGCTTTTGTTAAGTTCTAATTAACTCATTACCCATCATTGTTCAACAGGTTGAATTTTTTCCCAGTGTGTAACATGTGGCATCATAAAACATGTATTTCATTAGAATGAGAGAAGAATGTATTTAACGTGGTCTTTGCTTGTTTTTTTTTTAGGATACAACTACTACGATTGTGACTACAATCCATATGAGTACTACTACCCAAGGCCATACACAGGTCGTTATGGTGGTGGTGGTCGTGGAGACTACGGTGGCTATGGTGGTTATGACTTTTTCCCAGGGAGAAATTATTTCCGTGGTGGTGGTGGTGGTCGCCCATTCAGAGGGGGAAGATATTAAAATCTTACACCCAAAAGACCAAGTTTTTGTGAACACGTGGTCGATACAATTGTTAAATTACCAATCAGAAAGTCGTCAAAATATTGAAAAAAAATTCGAGGAAGTCAATTTTACACATCTTCATAAAGAAATGTTTTACTCCATTTTACTGTAGTTCATAAGGTAAAGAAAATATACTGAAATGCAAGACAAGGAAAATGGTTTTGGGCAACATGTAAGATCCGATGTTGTTAGATAGGTTGCATCAGGGACTTGCATCATTAACGGGAATTTCATGTCGCCGTAGAAACGACAACTTCTAGTGTTCATCATAATATCGGGGCAAGACTTCAGTTCCCATCATTAAATCATTTCATCGTCATTCTCTCTTATTCACCATCACATTGTTTTGTTTTCAAGGCAGCTTATCGTTGCTCTGTCATACTTGTTCAGACGTTAATTTTCACACGTTGCGTTGATTCTCCAGTTTGGTTTTGTTACGTGCAGTGTGATATTATGCATATTGCATGACACATAATCAAACTAATTTGAATGATATATTGTTGAAATGTGCTATATTTGTATTTTTCATTTGTATATGTTTATTCACTCTGTGTTTGTCAACTCGATAGTGTAGTATTAGTTTAATCTACCGTTTTTTTACAATCTGCTGGTAGATTGAATTTGCCTCACTATGAGAGTGTTCAGGCATTATCCATTGTATTGTGTTCCAACTTAGACATGTATATATGCATTGTGTATAATTTGCATATTTGGTGCAAATAGGATAAATGTGTGAGAGCTATTGCACACCACTGTCATTCCGTTGGGTGGAAGATGAGCATTTTTGCTATCGCGTTACTGTGGTAACCAGTCAGTGGCGAGAATGGACAATCTGTCATAGGATTACTCATGTGTCTGTCCGTCTTCCACCCAATACAGCTGATGGATGTTATCTTGAACAAATTTTTCTGTTACTCATGTCTAGATTGTAATTATGAATTTTTACAGTTCTGGTCGTGTCCGATCATGAAGTGGACTGGCGATAAGGTTGTTGGGTAACTTTTGTGCGTGAAAGTTGCTCGGTTAATATATTATGGTGTTCATCATTGATCATCCACGTACGCAAATGAAAAATAAAATCTGACACAAAATTGTTGCGATGTAAGATCATGTTCAATTATTTGTGGTTTAAAAGCTGGAAAAAGTTTTGTGTCAAAATTTGGAGTAGGAACTTTCTGAAGACGTGTCGAGTTTACCTTTTTTCAATATTCTGATTTTTTAGATATGATTGATACTTTAACAAGTATAATGTTATAATTGTTAAGTCTTGAAATGAACTTGTAAAGTGCATTTATGAACATGGGTCGGGGTCTCATTTAAATTAACCAAACAGAAAACGTCTCAAAACTATTTAACAAAAAAGCCAAGTGAAGTGGTTCACTGTGGAAGTTATCTCATTGTGGTTAGCTTTGTACGATATATTGCCAGAATTGAATGTTCATCATAAACTTGGTTAAATATTGATTTACAATCTTGTGTGGAGAAACATACAGCATTTTCTGTTTGATTAATATTAAGTGTTTGATTCCATACATAACCCATGTAACTGATTTCATTCTGTTATATCATGTGTATCTTGAAAAACTCATAGTACAAGAAGTAACAAAACTTGTATATATAAGACCATGTTGTCATTTTTGTATGTACTACAATTGTGTAGCAGAATAAACGTCTACATGGTTTATAGCTTTATTTTTTATGTTATTTTTGTATCCTGTAACTAGAGTCCAAGTTTTGAACATTGACATTGATCTCTTGGCTTTGATCGAAAATTCCAGATCGTTTCCCGTTAGGCATAAAAAAAATAAGATTTGTTTCCAGTTACCCGACCGACCCATCTTTTACCTGCAGACTACAAAAATTTTACAGCCTCCAAATCTTGGTGCTATATTGTAATTTTCTCAACAGTGTTGCAGATATATGTGAGGAAAAAAAACGTTACAGAAAAAAATCCCTACCTACCAACCCATACTTTTTTGGGCATGTCACTAGAAACAAACCTTTTTAGCCCACCAGAACGGAAGGCTCAGGGTGAGCTGTTAGGATGGGTAGGTGGATGCTCCGTCGTCTGGCGTCAACAATGGTCTTCTCAGAAACTACCAGTCGGATTTACTTCAAATTTGCTGTGCAGAAGCCTTTTGACGTTCTAACTGCAATTTGCTCATATTGTACCAGTTGACCCCTTTTAGGGGTCACTAGAGCTAAAAATAGTAAAACCTTTAATCATCTTCTCATGAACCAATGGATGGATCATCACCAAACTTGGTCTATAGCATCCTTAGATGGTCCTCTCTCAAGTTTGCTCAAATAAAAGGGGCCACTAGAGCTAAAAATAGAAATACCTTAAAATGACTCTCATGTTTCTATGGATGGATTATTACCAAACTTGGTTTTTAGCATCTGTAGATAGTGTTCTATCAGATTTGCTCAAATAAAAATGGTTGGCCCCAATTAGGGGCCGCTACAGCTAAACATAGAAATACCTTAGAATGACTTCTTTTCATGAACCAGTGGTTGGATCATCACCAAATTTGGTCTGTGGCATCCTTCAGTCATCACGAATATTCTTTTGTAGTATCCTTTGATGGTCCTTTATCATGTTTATAATTGTTCCCCATTATTTGCCCAAAAGTGTACCTTTATTACCTTTTTAGTAACAAGTTAATTAATATTTATTCTGGTGAGCGATGCAGGGCCATCATGGCCCACTTGTTTTGTTTAGGCCTTATGTTAAATATGTGTTATAAGTTGCTAAATTAGTTAGTGAACAAGTTAATTATTTATGTCTACTTATATGTATGAAAAAGCGTTGATTTTAAATTATTTCAGAAAGGAAAACAATGTGTGTGAGCTGTGAGGCTGTTTTCAAGTTTCATAATCTTGGAACCTAGACTTGTCATTGATATTATTCTTTACCCTTAAATTTGTGACACACTGTTTTGTTTTGTTCCTTAGTTTGGTTCAGGCCACAATCGTGGTTAGTGCGCTGGACTTGAAACCTGGTGATCAGGATTCAGTCATTGCAGATCATGCCCTTCTATGAATAGTTGACAAGTGTCCGTTTTCTCCATAGTTAAGAAGTTACTGGGTCCTTATGGTATGGGTATGTTAGTACTTTTGGTACACAGTCCCAGAAAACTGGTTACGTGAGCTGAAACATGCTGAAGTGAAATTGCCTGTAAAAAAAGATGTTGTTAATGGTGAGGGGAGATAATTTCAACTTCCTACTATTCAATATCTTAAAAAGTTATGAAACCTCAATAATATTGATTAATCTCAGTACAAACTAACAAGTCACTGGTTAATTGAATAAACTATGATAGTCATTAGTCATTGCCGAATGATTTTCACTTTTGACCATCCAAAGGAAGATTTTACACAATTTTACACTGATTCATCATTAATACAGTATCATGTTTATTCTGTTCATTAGTAAAGCCTCAATATTAAGACTACCTTTTGGGACCCAATAATATGGCCTTAATACTGAGTTGTCTCATTTGCAGGTTTCATTGTACTGTAGATAATAGATGATAGACAAAATAATGTAGTGAATGTAGGAATATGGGCCACTTTCAAAAGTCTTGCTGTTCGGTTAACTTTTAAGCAACATGGTTGAGTGTCCGCCTACAGTGCTAGGGGTCCCGGGTTCAATCCCCGCTAAGGACCATGAATTTTTCTTGTTTCCAATTGACTGTAATGACATGAGATCTTAGAAGATACCTTTGGTGGACTGAAGGAATAGCTTGGCACAGACAGCAGTTTTAAGACGCAACCATACCAATCCTAGTATCTAATTTCCGCGGCTGTTTTTGCAAGCTGATAAAATTACATGCCTGACACACGCAAGCACACACACACAACATCGGCATGATTTCCATGCTTAAGATGGTCTTAATATGAGTTTTTTTCTGTATTTATGTTAATCACTTCATAATTTGTTCACAAGAGTTCTATCTTTTTTTTAGTTAATTAGCGCACTAATGGCATGTATAAAAGATAGTTTAGTTAAATATCGACTATTCTTTTAATTGTAATACTCAGGTTCCTTGTGTATAACTATTTTCTACTCGGAGTTACCATTTCCTAAAACACAGACAAGGAGGGGTATGTGAATGAAAGCTACGGTGTGTGACTTTCTGCCATAGCCATGGAAGGGTTCTGGAGAACTGAATACCCGGTATATCAAGTTTAACTGATTATTACATTTTCCCACTTATATATGGAGTTTCTGACACAATGATTTAATCATTTAAGAAATATATTTATAGTGCCAAATAATTAAAGGTTGTGCTAAATGATTAAAATTAAAGTAAAACTTAGGACACTATAAACTGCTCAGTTTTGGATGTACTGGTAAATTTTAGAGGTGTTGGGCCTCACAATATCCAATGTTTATACAGAACTACGTTCAGCACGTACTGTCTACACCACAGAGTCGGCAAATGATATAGTATAAGATGATTTTTTTTTGGGGGGGGTGAATGTGTACATAGATGATATTTATGTACCGAACCTTTTTGCGAGTCACGACATAAATTTTATGATGAAGTGAAAGGCTTGCCCGAATTTATTTGCAGCGTGCTAAAAGGTGAGTGTTTATTTCCAATGTTTCGATATAGCTACATTTATAATAGAAAGAATAATAGAAATAGTTGGTAGTTATAAAAACAAACTTATATCATTTTGTCTGAACTGCTACTGAATTCAAATAATCGACCGGAGCTGAGTACCACATGTTAATGGTGCATGTTGTAAGGACCAGTTTTCATTGCTAAAAAACGGTTTGCAAAATTTAGTCAAGTTAGTGTTCGCTGTTATTTTATTGTAATTATTCTGCTGGAATTGGAATTAAGTCAATTTTGTGTAGAAAATTTAAACATGGTTTCATTTTTAGTCACATTTTTCATACCTTTACTGATTCAACTCATCTTCTGGCTTATCACCTGCTCAGATATAAGCTCGGACGTCCTTGGCACTGCGGTGCTTTGTAAAATGTCTTGCCATCATGAATAGTATTATCTGTTTTTCTCAGAACTATGTCACTTATTAAACTATTGCTGATAACTGTTTCGTACATCTTTCAACCAGTGTGCCCGTACCAAATGACTATGTTATTTTTTGGCAATACAGCAAGCGAAGTTTATCAACAACCGCTGAATAGTTTTGCCCCAACTTGAAAAATGTATTTTGCCAAATACAATTTCGGGCAAAAACTATTGATAAACTTAGCTTGCTGTGTTACCAAAAAGTCAAACTAGGCAGACTGTTAACTGTGTTTACAGAAACTCTTTTTATTGCGATTACAATTGTATATTATGAGGTGAAGATTCGATGACTGAGGGTTGGCTGATATTAATTCTATGTTTGTTTACAAGAGCACAAGCCTGTAAAATGTACGCCGAGAAAAATGTTAGTAACAAAGTTGAAATACAGTAAAACCCCACTTGGCAACCACCTCGGTAAATCAGCTGCCTCTTTGGTTTTGGACTGGTTTTCAACATTTTCTCTGTTCATCAACTTAATAATGAGGGGATCTCAAATTTAGACCATTAGTTAGATCATAATGGATGATGTTCCCCTGACTGACTGAGTAATTGGCAGTACATGGTTTTAGATCATCCTAGAGTAATGTCCCTTGAATTCTTCACCCACAAGCGCCAGGTGTCTAAGTGGCACTAAGCCATGTGCTTTGTGGTTTTGCGGGTTCAAACATTTTCATTTAATGGACACACCTAGAATATTAATTCCATTTATTTCATTGCCTTTTTTGGGTCATCTGATTGTGGTCAAGATCATTTTCGCTGGAAATAATAATTGGTTATATTGAGTTTAAAAAATCAGTTGTGAAAAATTGCAGTGTTATTGTGATTTTTTGTTGACAAAAATATAAAAATGTTGAAAATTTGGTTTGTGGCATTTTAGTGTTTGTTTCCTGTTTAAATATTTAAGCTACTAAAATTTAGTTGTTAATAGCGTGTCTTTCAGCTTTAGGTCGAACAAAAATAGTTGTGTTTGCAGTCATCTCACTGACCTTCCATTTTTGTGCCAACCCTGACATTTGTAAATGCACTACCCACAGTGAAAATATTTGGGTGATGAGTGATAACGCCACAGTACGACAGATATGTTAAAAGAAAAAAAAAAAACAGAAAAGTGTAGCAACCAACCTACCCTATTTTTGGTCATATACTGTTAACAATTTTCCTAGCATTTAGGGAGCTGTATTAAAATTTCTACCACATATTTAACTCAATTGTTAAGGGTGGTTTTTTTTGTCCAAATCAGTTCTGGATTATAAATTTTGAACAATGTATTGCCTTAAAACTTGAAAGATAATTATTTCAGTATTTTAAATTTGAGAGGACTTCAATTGCAGTATTTTTTAAATGTTTCCTTATTGTTTGATCATTTATCTTAACAATTGATTCTACAAGGATGTAAACCGAATCTTACTTTTCTTCATATTATCTCCCTTGATTACATTTTTAGCTGGATGTTTCGAAGAAAAAGTTGAACTTTTATTACCACTGTGCACATCGTCATCATTGTTGTCATTCAAAAAAATTAATGTAGCCCATTACTCAAACACTTATCATTTTTATTATTATTATATTTTATCATGACAAGGCACAGTTGCAAGACAGGGGGCATTATTCTGAAAGCGATATACTTGGAGTTATGCCCCTTTTTTAACTTAGAATTTGTTCAGAATTGCTTATTAAATAGAATGATGTAAAACAGATGAGCGTTGGTGTTTTGTTGTTATGGCACAACACAAAAACAGGGTAACGTTTGTTCTAAAAACTGATGATAGGCAACTTGTTCCTTGGTCTCCCGACTTTGGTGTGTGAGGGAGGGGTAGTCACGTCTCGCATGGTGCCTGTTTTACATAAAATACAACAGTATATACTAGAGTTTTTCTTGATTTGAAATCTATTACATTGGTCGTGTTTTTTGGTCATTTTTGTTACAAATTACTATCTTGTTACAGATGAGATATCAATCACAATGCAGACATGTCACATGAATTGAGTTGCAGCAGCATATTTACATCGAAGTAAGTCAATATTTCATCATGCTTTTACCACCCAACTGTGCATCTTCATTGATGTGTTGATTGCATTTTCAAATGGGAAAGCTTCTATATTCTTATAAGATTGTCGAATGTCCTTGGTGTATTTTAGAGATATTTATGGTTAGCATGTGTTGTCACTCCTCCTGATGTTTTAAGGTGTATTTAATATGGTAATTCTGATCAATTTGGTGTTGCGAGGTTGCGTTCAACTAAATGAAATTGACAATTTTTCGGAGGAAAAAAGATTAAATATCTGCTTCATTTTTTTAAATTGGACAAAGTGGTTACTGGTTATGTGTAGTATAATGTATTAGCTATCTGTAGACACCAGTTATTAGAAATTTAAGCGATTCCTTAAAAAGTTGCATAGTTTTAAACAAACTTGGTGCAGAAACTGTCATTTTGGAAGTTGTAACCCATGTATCTATGTATATGATGTGTTTTTGGTCATTTTAAGGCCAATACGCCATTATACTCCATCCCTTCAACGTGCTAGCCCCCTGTGATACAAGCAGTGATCAGCGGATGTGAACCATAGTGTGAAACCAAAACAAAATTCAGTTTAAAAACGACATGTCTCTGATTGTTTAGTCAAACTGATTTATTATTTTGTCCAGTAATCATAAATCAAGATATAATAAATTATAGTTTTTTATTGCTGATTGTAATAATCATTTATCACCGATCAGTAAGCGAGGATGCATGGGGAAAATTATAGTAAAGTTCATCTTTTTGCCTGAGAATTATAATTTTCTTATGTTCAGAACCTGTAAGGACTTAATTCAAATATTATTTGTTTGCCATTGCCAACTGACCCACCAAAAAAACTCTGGTAAAAAAAATTTATCTCTACAAATTGAATGCATATTATTTTTTTTATTGAAAATATTTCCTCTAGTTTCATGGTCAATTTACATGTATTCAATATAAAAAATTGATACTCCAACCAACCCAATCCATGGATGTGGTTGGCAATGGCACACAAGCTATTTTTTAGGGTGGCCTTGTATCTAAATATACCACCCGGAAACAGTAATACGTTATACTGTGTAATTTTGTGTACTTTTGTTTAATCTCCATTTTAAACTTGTTTTCAGTAAAAATAATAGTTTTCCTTATGTTTGGGAAATCCTACACATTTAACATTAAAGGTTCAGTTAATAAAAAGAACATTGATATGATTAATAGATTATCAAATGATTCAAATTCAGAAAGTATAAAAAATCACTCAAGTTGTATACAAAATTAGCTCACATTTATGATAATTAATATACTAATTTTTATTAATCAAATACGAAATCAGATTTTAAATACAATATACACCTTAACTATTGATTTTTTGCTCTTGCATACACAGAAAACAATTTTCTATAGTCATACATTCCACCGTCCATAAAAATTGTTGGTTATGCTGTTACACGACCAATGCATTAAAAATCTCCTGATTCAACTTTTTTCAGACACTTGTTTGTTGTTTATTCCATATTTTCATTTTCAGTACAAGAATGACAAAAAACGCCTCTTTACCTACCCACTGTATACAGTCTGTGTCGCGTAATTGCAAACCAACAATTTTTAAGGATTTTCTAATGATTAAATCTGTTTTCAAATCATAAAAAATAGAATCCATAACTGATGATTAATACAGATAATAGTCAATTTATACACTTGGGCAATTTATGTGTCCAAATCCAAATGTGGCGATTGTAGGAATTGAGAAGCTCAAAATGTTGCGGTTAGCAAAATAACCCTTATAAATATATACATAAAATACTTGTACCATGCTCTCTCCCGTAATGTCACCTCCAAAGACCGATTCCCTCCAAGTAATGACAGTATAAGGCACTCATACACGTGATAAAAAACACCCGTTGCAATTCCCTCTGAACAACAACTTCCTCCAAAAAACGACACTCTTGCAACTCCAACAAGTGTATCTCTTTGGAGGGAGCACTGTATTCACAATTGTTTACATATTTCCTCTATATTTCAACCTGATATGTAAAGTTTTGTTTTTATTTTAAAGTTATATCATGCTTTGGAATATGAAATATGGTTTCAAATTATATTTTGTAGAGTGCTTGGGAGAAACAGAACAAGAACCACAGATAAAGGTGAGGACTTTGCTGTGATAACTGATCTCTACTCTATGAGCGAATCTAGACATGTAATTGCTGAAAAGTATCGAAAGAGACCAAAGTATACAATGAGTCCAAGGGACAATAATACACTGAAAAGTGACCAACTTTGTCTGTGATTTAATCCTTTGCCTCATAATATTGCATTTCCCCGCATCTGAGGCAGATTTCTTTTGAAAACATTGTGGCAAAAGAAACCATTGCTTGTAATGAGTAATAACTTCTTTTGCCACAATGTTTTCCTCTCTGTCAGAGAGAAATAACCAAATTCTCTTGAATAATTTGATGTTTTGCATATTTGCTTTGAATTTGGATGAGTCCAAAACACACTTATTAGGTAAAGGTATAATTCTGACAAAACCAAAGGTATGTATAACAATGTAACTCTTACAGTATAGTACAATAAATCCTTATTATAAAGACAGCTATTGAAACCATAAATGGCCTTAATATTGAGGTGGTCGTATTTTGTTGAAATTCATAGGAACAATTTAAAACTAGACCTGAAGTCGTTGTTGTAATGAGGTGTTCTATGGTTGCTAAGTGAGGTTTTAGTACAGGCATGTTGATTGGCCAAAAATTTAGGTTAGTTAGGTCGTAAAACTTCTATTTGTTTTATTTTGTAAAAGTATGAGCTGCGATTCATTTCCAACTATTTTGTCCTTTGTATACAAAAAATGGGTCTGTTTGGTAACTTGAGGAATTCAATTAACTGCATTTAATAAACCGGCGACTGGTTCACTTAACCAGTTTTCCTGGATTGTATACTAACCAGTACTAACTTACTCTTCCACAAGGAGTCAGAACTTCTCCACATTTGGAGGAAAGTTTTCATAGAAGGGTATGACCAACTTTGACTAGGATTTGAGCCCTTCAGTAGCCTTCAATTGGTAGAGCGTCTGACTTGCAAGCAGAAGGTTTTGTTAATTATTCTGTATTTTCAGATGAAATCATGCTTATTCAACGGGGTCACATTACCTCACATCATATTTGAATCTAAAACAAATTTATAAAAAAAACATCAGCTATACCATCATTCACCCAGGATTACTCTTAACAAGTTATTTGCATTGTCCCTAAATTTACAATACTTCTGTAGGGATGTGTGTCCAGAAATAAGGAACTTTATACACCAGGGTATATATTTTTATTTTACTTATAGTTTATGGCAATGATGCTGGTGCAGCCCCAAACCACAGCCAGACTTGATGGTGATGTACAAAAGCCTGGACCACCAGTGGTTATGAGTCAGAGCCTCTGTGGTGAGTTTATCTAAATTATTGCATTTTCTATTTGTTTGAGGGTACTAGTATTTCGTTGGCATGAACATTTTGGTGATGGAAATGAAGACATGAACTATTTAAATTAGAATGAAAGGCCATCAGTGGCAAGTGAATGTGACAGTAAGTGTGTGCGGGCCATGTTGCAAGAAGACCAACGGAGGACAGTGAGAGATATTGGAACCACGGTTCAGTTGAAATGCACAGTTGTGCATACAATCCTGAAAAATATTTAAATGTATCAAAAGTAAGTGCCAGATGGGTCCTCTTTTGAAAAAACTGAATAAAGTGACGTCATGAGACATTAGAGTGCTCTGTGAGTCGTTGCCTGTATTTTTTTAAATGTTTGCTGTAGGAGTTCACTTGGTATACCTGATTGAAACTTTCAGGACTAGTCTGTTATACATACAACTGTCTGCTGGTAAAGTTTTAAGTGTATCTCTGGAGTCTTTTGGGGGTTTTTTATTCGCAGTCTTAAACTTTCCAGACAACCCTCTTAAAACTGCTCATTTAATGCCATCTAAATGTTGGTTTTCAGAAAACAGATGTTTAACAGACTGTCAGTTGTTTTTACAATTAATTCTATTTTTTTGAAGAAGAATTGCCATTGAACTATCACTAATGTATTTGTATGTATTGTTTGTACATATTGTTTGTATGTATTGTTTGTATGTATTGTTTGTACATATTGTTTGTACATATTGTTTGTATAAATTGTTTGTACATATTGTTTGTACATATTGTTTGTATATATTGTTTGTACATATTGTTTGTATATATTGTTTGTATATATTGTTTGGGTCCACATGTTTCAAGTTGACAGTTCTCATATTCTCATATTTTGTTTCAGGTGAACAAAGAAAAGAGTTCAGAGAAGGAAAACTCTGTGTTTACTGACTTGTACCTTTACAGATTGTTCATTACAAAGGTATGTTGGGGTTCAGTTATTTACAAAATGCTGGGAAATAATTCCTGTAGTCTTGTATAAAGTTGTGTAGCCCTTCTGTAAAATACTAAACATAGTCACCACAGTGTTTGATTGCATTATTTTAAATCATTTTGGCCATGCCATAAGTCTGTCATTTATTAGTTTTTATTAAAAAAGTGTGTAAAATTTTCACTTTGATCAGACAGAGTAATGTAAGTAGAGCCATGTCTTTACCTCGAAGGTCAAGGTCATTGTTGGGCTCAATGTTGAATTATGCGTGTGCCGAGTCTGCTGGGTGTGTTTGGTTGGTTAAGCATGAGACTGTTGATTATTTCAATGTATGATTGAGACTGATTTTAGTCTTATGTTACTTTGTGCACAATTTTATCTTATTAATCGTTCACAAATTGTTTGGTGTTTCACCTTACACATGTATTTACCTCAGTACATTGTATGTAATGAATTTATCAAATGTAGTCAAAATAATCTGAATCATAGAATTTGACCTTTCACTATGTTTCATGTACATGTATAATAAAAACATAGATTATTAATCAGAATATATATATTATCACACCACTTCTAACTTATAAATATAAGTCATTATACCCCCAGCACAACAAAGTTGTAAGGGGGGTATACTAGTTTCAGGTTGTCTGTCCATCTGTCCGTCTGTAGACGAAATCTTGTGTGCACTTCTCTGAAATGGAAGTTTGGATTTTTATAAAACTTTACCAACACATTAGGCATGAGGTCTACTTGCGCATATTATAAAAAAATTATTTGGATTTATTCTCTTGGAGTAATGTCACCTTTTTATTATGCCTGTAGACAAAGTCTTGTGTGTGTTTCTCTTCTGCTAAATGGCTGTTCTAAGTTATTAAGCTTTAAAGAAGGACTGCAAGGGGGAATTTAATCACATTCAGTAATAGTTCTAGTTTTTATTGAAATTTCTAATTATTTTTTACGTTTTACTGTACAAATCAAACTCCAAACATATTAAAGCAATATGGGTGAGCCATATTTAAAGTGCATTTACTATCAGATATGATAGGATGAAAATTAAAAAAAAACTGTTTATGAGTTTTGAAGTAGATAATGGAAGTTTAGTTACAAGTGTAACATATAATATGTATCTGTGAATAGAGAATATCTTGGAAGGAATGAAAAACATATTTAAATGAAATACAGAATAACCCCTGAAAACTGGACCTCTTCAGGACTGAGTCAAAAGTTCAGTTTTCTGACAATACCAGTTTTCAGAGAACTATCGATTACAGGAGAGAAAATATGGGACTTGAAAAATTATTAGATTTTCAGAGGATTCTGGTTTCAGGAATCTGGTTTTGATGGGTTATACTGTATATACAATATGCAAATCAAATTAATGGAGGTTTGATTAAAATTAAATCACTATTTATTGAAAATAGGCATAAAAATATCACACTTGTTAAACTACAAGAATGAAGTAAAGCTGAAAGAAAACAGCAAGACGACCATGAACAACAACAGGTTGTCATCTGTATCCTAAAGTAACACCAGATGATTCTTAAATGAATTTCTGTTTCTTTCGTAAAATAGTCAATACCAACCAATACCAACAAAACAGAAAATTAATAGTGAAACTTAAACTACAAATGATCACATGATTAATGTCCCCTAATTCATACAGTAGAAGCTCATTATATGGAATTCCTGCTTACATTGAATTCCCGCTTATATTGATTTAATTATAAAGTCCCAAATTTTATCCTTCTTTTTATATATCAAAAAGTGCACTTATTTCGAATTCGTTGGTCACAATATTTTTGTATATCGAGGTAAATTTTCAGTCCCAAACATCAATTACAACTACACAGGGACCATCTAGAGTAGATCCGGGCAATATCTGACAGCTTCGGCAATGATTAGTACAAATACGGTTATGATGTATCATTGTTGTCTTCATGTCTGATTTCAATGGCCTGTGTGGTAAATTTGGCGGTTCTCAAAGTAGGCACAATGGATAATAATGTGCAAATAAGATAACAGGTTGAAGAGGACAAAAGTGTACTGAATTGGACATTTACTTTGTGCAGTTTGAGATAGGGGTGTATCAGACTTTTAGGTATTTTTAAAAAAGTATGTCATTTTAACGGGTCATGTTTGTAAAATCTTGACATTAAAGCATAACTTTACTTCTGTACTATTTCTGTAATATTTTATGAAAGCACACTTCCTGAAAATGTTATAAAGACAGTTTTTTAACAGAATGATATAGGCCTAGTAATTTTTTTTTATTAATTCGTAATTTTCATGCATTATTACTAAGTAAACAGAAATATGTATAAATGCTTCAGTTACTGTCAGTGCTGATTTTTGTCACATGATGTCGCTTGTTTTCAACTTTGAAACTAAACTTTTATATTACTGCAACTTTAAGCGTTTTGAACTTCTCTCTTTCTTTACAATTTCTTTCCTTTTCTTTTTGAATGTATTAAGTTCTCTTATCCTTTTCCTTTCTGCTTTTTCCTGTTCAAATTTTTCTTTTGTTCCTTTACGTTTATTTCCATAAATTTCATATGATGTTAATAGTCTGTGACAAGGTCAGTTTTTAGCTCACCAGAACCGAAGGTTCAGGGTGAGCTGTTAGGATGGGTAGGTGGATGCTCTGTCGTCTGGCATCAACAATGGTCTTCTCCTCAGAAACTACCAATCAGATTTACTTCAAATTTGCTGTGCAGAAGGCTTTTGATACTCTAATTGCAATTTGCTCATATTATACCAATTGGCCCCTATTAGGCGTCACTAGAGCTAAAAACAGAAAAACATTCAATCAACTACTCCTCATGAACCAATGTATGGATCATCACCAAACTTGGTCTGTAGCATCCTTATATAGACTTTTATCTGATTTGGTCAAATAAAAATGGTTGGCCCCTTTAGGGGCTGCTAGAGCTAAAAATAGAAAAACCTTTAATTATCTTCTTCTCATGTTTCCAATGGATGGATCATCTCCAAATTTGGTCTGTGGCATCCTTCAGTCATCACAAATATTCTTTTGTAGTATCCTTTGATGGTCCTTAATCAAGTTTATTATTGTTCCCCATTATTTGCCCACAAGTGTACCTTTATTACCTTTTTAGTAACAAGTTAATTAATATTTATTCTGGTGAGCGATACAGGGCCATCATGGCCCTCTTGTTTATTAACTCTCTTTGGTTTTTGTACTGGTAACTGAAATTCTTTGTTTATTTCTTCAGACCAGGAATTTGTATCCACAGTTACCAAATTCATGTGAATAATTATGTTTGTAACTTTTTGTTTGTGTTTTTTATGTAAATGTTGCATGTTTTCAATACATTGTTGAATGCTTTGTTCAAATATATAAATGACGATATTCCTTACACTGATTTTAAATCTTCAGTTTTTAACCTCATCCGATCTTCCTAGCAATCCCAATGGGATGCTGACATTTACCACAAACTTTACTCAGTCAAGCCAACCCTCACCAAATGGCACCCCTCTTACAGGACCATTCGTCTAGAAGAGGTAATATTACCTAGATGCAGAATTGGTCATTGACGTTTAACCCATTCTTGGCTTCTCACCAGAGATAATATACCAGAATGTATTCCATGTAGTGCTCCACATTCTATCAAACATGTTCTTATTGATTGCATTGATCTTCAACCTATCAGTACCAAGCATTTTAATGCTGAAAACTGAAACACCCTTTTTAAAACTGTTTCACCTGAAACAATTATCAACTTCTTAAAGGAAACTGGAATTTATAATAAACTGTGATAACTTTTTACACACTGCTATTGTGCCTGAGGAACTGTTCTGATGTTTTAACGAATGAAAAAAGTTTGTTTTAGTGATAAATAAAGTTTATTCTGTTCGGTAGACACATCTACACATATACGAGCGCATGGTATGACTCACTAAAGTAGCAGTATATGGACGATTCCAAATCAAAATTCCTACTTCCATTAGTTGGGTAAGCCCCACCTAACTACGATGTGACAATAAATGATGTAATATGAAACAATACATATGACAATATATCTCGATACTAAGCAATCTATATTTGTAAATGAAATATCAGTGATTACGTGATTAAAACATAATATTTCATAAATATCAATTATCTATCAATAATTAAGCCTAAAAATGTTGTAAAGGACACGCCTACCTCATTGGTATTCATAAATTAAGTAAGTGACAAGTTTTCAATGAAAAAGTCGAATTAAGTATTACGAATCTAGATTGATTGATTCCAGTAACAAACGTTAAGTGGTATAACGGAGTGATAATAATATCCTACAATAGAGTCTCCAGAACACCTATTAATATTGCAAACTATTGCACACCCTTATTGTTGCAACAGTCCAATTTATGAATAATTCATATCTCATTTTTATCACGTATACAAGTAGCTCGATTAAATGATTATTACAACACATTATTAAATATCAAAAGTTTTTATATATCCACAGTTTTGTGAGGTCCCTTAAACTTTAATATATCAAGTTATTATAACACTGTTATCATAAGTTATCTTTATGGACAATTGTTATCATAATATATCTTTATGTACCACTGTTATCATAATATATCTTTATGTACCACTGTTATCATAAGCTATCTTTGTGTACCACTATTATCATAAGCTATATTTATGTACCACTGTTACCATAAGCTATATTTATGTACCACTGTTACCATAAGCTATCTTTATGTACCACTGTTATTATAAGCTATATTTATGTACCACTGTCACCATAAGCTATATTTATGTAACACTGTTATCATAAGCTATATTCATGTACCACTGTTACCATAAGCTATCTTTATGTACCACTGTTATCATAAGCTATCTTTATGTACATCTGTTATTATAAGCTATATTTATGTACCACTGTTATCATAAGCTATATTTATGTACCACTGTCACCATAAGCTATATTTATGTAACACTGTTATCATAAGCTATATTCATGTACCACTGTTACCATAAGCTATCTTTATGTACCACTGTTATCATAAGCTATCTTTATGTACATCTGTTGTGATAAACTATATTCATGCACCACTGTTATCATAAGCTATCTTTATGTACCACTGTAACCATAAGCTATATTTATGTACCACTGTTATCATAAGCTATCTTTGTGTACCACTGTTACCATAAGATATAATTATGTACAACTGTTATCATAATATATCTTTATGTACCACTGTTACCTTAAGTTATTTTTATGTACCACTGTCATCATAAGTTATCATTATGTAACACTGTTATCATAAACTGTCTTTATGTACTGCTGTCATCATAAGATATTTTTATGTACCACTGTTTTTGTAAGCTATCTGTGTGTATCACTGTTATCATAAGCTAACTATTTTATCCTTACTAAGGGCCCACCTCCTTTCCCCTATAGGTGAAAAAAGTACTGGATTATATCTTGTTTTTCTGTACTTCTTATATACATTTAGTTAAACACACTCCTTATCCTCTGTCATGTACATCAGTGAATTTTTTCTGCAAGAGTTGTCCAGTATTTTTACTGTTAATCCTTTTGTTTACACAATTTTTTGTGTTCAGTTTAAAACGGTTGAATGCTTTCCTGTCTCTCCTTTGTCAATTGGTTTTTACCATGAAATTCTCATGTTTTTCGAAAAAGTGTACACAAGTATTTGAGCAGAACCAGTTTTTCCAGCAGGTTGTTAACTCACTGGCACATGGTAGGTAGATATTTTACCTCTTTTTAGAGTTTTAGTCATTTTTATAGCTATGTAATATTATATTGTAGACCAAGGTATGTTAGTTTTTACATCTTTATTATGCCTTCTTTCTCCAAAATAGGGCTTTGCACTTTGCTCTGGATATTTTCAATATATTTTTCATCTCTTCATGACATCGATATTGTTAAATTATTGTTGAATGGTGAATTTTTATCTTTTGATTTCATTGTTAGGATGTTGGTGAATTGTTGTAATCTCAATGCTAGTACTAAGAAATTCATGATGAATATTTTGTGTGGTCAGTTTAAATCAGTTGAATACTCTAATATCATCCATGGTGTAATTTTGTCATTTTTATTTTTTTATGCCCCCACTGAAATCAAATGAAGTGGAGACATAATTGAAGCTATTGCCTTGTCCATCCGTCTGTATGATGTTAACTAGATTTTAACGCTTTGTCTGTCACTTTGATACTTATACAGTTGTGGCCTTGGACCATTCTCAATCCATATCACCCACCTCGATTTGACGTTGACCTGAACGGATTTGGACTTATAAAACAGACATTGCTTACTTGAATGTTGTATTACGTACATAGTTGTTACTTTAGACCATTCTCAGTCCACCCATATCATCCAACCTCAATTTGACCTTGACAAGAATTTTTCATCGTAATGACTGATGTCATTTATAATGGTTTGAATGCATGCTAATGGTTGACTACGTCTGTGCTAATGTGTGCCTCAAAGATTATGATTTGACTTCTGCTGAATTTGCAGCATTATTCTATGACTGTGGAACAAACTTCGAAAATCATGTTCAGCAATAAATGAACCTCTGGCTTCACCATTGCCAATGGCAACAAAACAACCTAGTTTTTAGCTTGTCTGTTTCGGTAAAAAAAGAAGGTTGTTTTATTGTAAGGTAGAAGTTTTCCTAAAACCTAAAAACTGTTAATGTTATTGCCTTTGCAAAATGAATTTGCAGTTTGGTCAAATATCAACCCTAATAAACTTAGGCACGTCTGTCTGTATTCAGTTTTTGAGTTTACTTTGCTGGTCCTTTTGTGAAAGATTTAGGAACCAGACTTTGCTACAACTAAGATTTGGGATCCAGTCTTGGATGCAACTAAGATTTAGGATCCTGTCTTTGATACAACTAAGAGTTAGGAACCAGTCTTTGATACAACTAAGAGTTAGGAACCAGTCTTTGATACAACTAAGATTTAGGAACCAGTCTTTGATACAACTAAGAGTTAGGAACCAGTCTTTGATACAACTAAGAGTTAGGAACCTGTCTTTGATACAACTAAGAGTTAGGAACCAGTCTTTGATACAACTAAGATTTAGGAACCAGTCTTTGATACAACTAAGATTTAGGAACCAGTCTTTGATACAACTAAGATTTAGGAACCAGTCTTTGATACAACTAAGATTTAGGAACCAGTCTTTGATACAACTAAGATTTAGGAACCAGTCTTTGATACAACTAAGATTTAGGAGACAGTCTTTGATACAACTAAGAGTTAGGAACCAGTCTTTGATACAACTAAGATTTAGGAACCAGTCCTTGATACAACTAAGAGTTAGGAACCAATCTTTGATACAACTAAGAGTTAGGAACCAGTCTTTGATACAACTAAGAGTTAGGAACCAGTCTTTGATACAACTAAAACTTAGGAGACAGTCTTTGATACAACTAAGAGTTAGGAACCAGTCTTTGATACAACTAAGAGTTAGGAACTAGTCTTTGATACAATTAAGAGTTAGGAACTAGTCTTTGATACGACTAAGAGTTAGGAACCAGTCTTTGATACAACTAAGATTTAGGAACCAGTCTTTGGTACAACTAAAACTTAGGAGACAGTCTTTGATACAACTAAGAGTTAGGAACTAGTCTTTGATACAACTAAGAGTTAGGAACCAGTCTTTGATACAACTAAGAGTTAGGAACTAGTCTTTGATACAACTAAGAGTTAGGAACTAGTCATTGGTACAACTAAAACTTAGGAGACAGTCTTTGATTCAATTAAGATTTAAGAACCAGTCTTAACTTCAACTAAGATTTGTAAGATTTGGGAACCAGTCTTCGATACAACTAAGATTTGGGAACCAGTCTTTTTGTGTTGCATTACTATACTAAGAAGACTGCGCAGAAACAACCAATGAGGAGCTGGCATGTGTTGACTGGTTTTCATATTCCAGATTTATCATCATAGCTTCAGTGTGAATTTCATTTGTTCAAAAGAGAATCATTTAAAATTTGTTTTTGTAAGATTTACTGCTTGTTTACTTGTTATTGAATGTTTCTCTATTTACATTTCAGATAAACCAAGAAAACTATTCAGCAGAATCAAGAAAATATTATGACCTTGATGGTAAGTAAATCATATGTTTTATGTTCTGAATTTTGGTGAGTTTATATTGACTTAAAACATGAATGATGTAGAAAAGTCATTAATTAGTTCATAATTGATATCTATCTGTACATTGCTAGCTGACAGTATTGAAACTTTATAAAAAGTTCAAAGTATACATGTATTTAAAAAAACATTGTTGAGACCTGGAACAAAATTAGTCTTAGTTATTCGTAATCATTTTAAGCCAGAAACCAATTATTATTTCTGACTTGAACCTGGCATTCGAGACTGTTGTTAACTCAATGTTCGGTGCTCACTATCAGAGCAGCGAAACGTGAGTTGATACAGGATAAACAAGTTTGAACAGTTGGATGTATTCGTTTTACTTTTAAACATGTAAAGTCTGCAATATAACAAATAAAAATAACTTTAAAACAGAAATAAATAATACGGTCAATAATTGCTGTGAATAATTTAGTTAGAATTTAAGTATACAAAAGTTTTGAGAAGCACAAAGTATTATTTTTATCATTTACACAAATTTCACAATATTCTAATTAATATGTATCAAGATATTTATAATGCATTTAAAGATGACAGGAAATTACAAGAAAAGAAGTTTAAATTTTACCTGCAGGTTTCTATGATACTATATTAACGATGTAACTACTATTACTACTCACTATATGAATTTCCTATGACAAATGCTGATTAGGAAATTGTTTGAAAACTTTGGACTTAAAAATTAGTTCAACATAAAGAAAAATTTTGAGTGCAAAATTTGCCTTAACCTACAGAATTTTGTATGTACATTAAGAAGAAAAAAATCAGGACTTAAATAATACATCACCATTAGGGAAAATTCGTAATAACTGACTTTGTCGTAACGAGAGTCAACTGTATCTGAAATATTCATTATAAAACTTTAGTTCTTTTTTAGCTCACCAGAACTGAAGGTTCAGGGTGAGTTGTTAGGATGGGTAGGTTGTCTGGCGTCAACAATGGTCTTCTCCTCTGAAACTAACAGTCACATTTACTTCAAATTTGCTGTGTAGAATCCTTTTGACGTTCTAACTGCAAACTGCTCATATTACACCAGTTGACCCTTTTTAGGGGTCACCAGTGCTAAAAATAGAAAAACCTTTACCCATCTTCTCATGGACCAATGGATGGATCATCACCAAACTTGGTCTCTAGCATCCCTACATATTCTTTTATCAGATTTGCTCAAAATGAAATGGTTGGCCCCTTTTAGGGGTGCTGGAGCTAATAATAGAAAAACCTTTAAACGATTTCTTCTCATGAACCAATGGTTGGATCATCCCTAAACTTGGTTTGTAGCATCCTTAGATGGTTTGTTCTCAAGTTTGCTCATATAAATTTGGTTGGCCCCTTTTAGGGGTCACTAGAGCTAAAAATAGAAATGCCTTAAAAGGACTGTTTCCCATGATTCTATGGATGGATTATTACCAAACTTGGTTTTTAGCATCCTTAGATTGTGTTTTATCAGATTTGCTCAAGTAAAAATGGTTGGCCCCTATTAGGGGCCACTAGAGCATGAAACAATGGATGAATTATCAAAATTGGTTTGTAGCATTCTTGCATGGTCATCTATCAGGTGTACTCAAATAAGAATGTTTGGCCCCTTTTAAGGGTCACTAGAGCTAAAAATAGAAATAACTTAAAATGACTTTCTTTTCATGACCCAATGGATTGATCATCTCTAAATTTGATCTGTAGCATTTTCCGGTCATCATGAATATTCATTTGCAGTATCCTTTGGTTGTTCTTTTATCAAGTTTATTATTGTTACTCATTATCTGCCCAGGAGAGTACCTTTATTACCTTTTTAGTAACAAGTTAACTTACATTAATTCAGGTGAGCAATGCAAGACCATCGTAATGCTCTTGTTCATCTAAAATATTCATTATAAAATTTAGCTCTTTCTTTGTAGCTCACCTGAGCACATAGTGCTCAGTGAGCTATAGTGATCAGTCAGTCTCTGGCTGGGGTCATTTACTTTAGAGTGAATCTTCATCAGACATGGTCAGAATGTTTGTCTCAATGATATTTTGGACAAGTTTGAACATGGGTCATCTTGGGTCAAAACTAGGTCATCAGGTCAAATCACTGGAAAACCTTGTTAACAATCTAGAGGTCGCAGTATTGATTGAATCTCCACCAAACTTTGTCAGAATGTTTGCCTTAATGATCTCTTGGACAAGTTGGAACATGGGTCATCTGGGGTCACAAACTAGGTCAACTGGTCAAGTCTCTGGAAAACCTTGTTGACACTCTAGAGGTCACAGTTTCATGGGATCTTCATTAAACTGGATGGAAATATTTGTCTAGATGGTGTCTTGGACAAGGTCGAACATGGGCCATCTAGGGTCACAAACCGGGTCACCAGGTCAGATCTCCTGAAAACCTAATTAACACTCTAGAAGTCACAGTTTTGGTTGGATCTTCTCCAAACTTACTTTGTATTAAAGTTTTGTATTGGATGTTTGTATTAATGATCTCATGCACAGGTTTGAATATGGGTCAACTTGGGTCAAAAACTAGGTCATTAGGTCAAATCACAGGAAATCCTAAGAAGTTGCAGTCTTTACTCAGGTGCACGAAAAAAGTCCATGATGGCCCTCTTGTCTGAAATATTCATTATAAAACTTTAACTATTTTTTTAGTTAAGCAGGCGTTGATCATTCTGAAAATACTCAGTTTTGTACTTTTAGTTCTGGGACAAAAAATAAATCTTTACATAAAGCCTACATCACCTAGAAAACATTTATGAAATGCTGTATTTGAATTTTACGTAATTACCTTCTCTCCTAATTGAATGTGTTCTAATTGAATAAATCATGTTTTTAAATTCTTAAAAATATGTTTATGGTATGATGCTGGTGATTTAATAGAATGCAGGTCAAAATTGTCCACTTCCAAAACAGCCCAATACTGGAACAGCCTAAATCTATATTGGCCCGTACCAATATGGACCATTGTTTTTTAATGTCATTCAACGTGAAGTTAAATTAATTTTGTATCAGGAAATAAGTATATAAATGTTGATTGTGTATAAATAGACAAAAATAAAGGACAAAATTTAAGGCTCATAATTCTTATTTAATAATTGATTTTATAATTAGCACTTGCTTTATCAATTTCGTGTTCAGTGTGTGACTTGCAGAGTTTCATTTTGTACAAAAGTATGCTTTTTTATGTTGTGTAACCTTTTGTTTATATACAAAAATAAAGCTAACACTTCATATATAGCTAGTATGCATAAAACATATTTACATATTACACATCAAAACAGTATTTTACAAATACATCTCACATTAACAATACAGTGCAACCTCTCCAAAGCAACACCCTTTTGAAGAAGAAAAGTTATGTTTTTGTTCAGAGTTTGTTGCTATAGAGAGGATGAATTAATAGTTAAATCGTATAGTGGGAAAAGATCATACTGTTGTTGAAGGGAGGTTGTTGCTTAAGAGAGGGCTGTTCTGGAGAGGTTGCACTGTATTTACAAAACAAACGGTTACTAAGATATATATATACAAAAACCTAGTTACAAAATGCAACAAAACAGAATATTTGCACATGCACCCTATCCAAATCTCAGAACCTCTTCATGAAACAGGAGGTCAACTTGTACCAAAGTTCTCTCAATTGATTGTCTAGGAACATAGAATTTGGTCTTACATTCCTGTCAGCTTGACCAGCTCAGCTTCCCATCTCAGCGTCGACACTAACTTGTAAAAGTGAAGACCGCTCTGCTTCAAGTTCAGTCTATGATGCCAACCTGACAAATAAAGACATTTAAAGAACTTTTAGTTAATACTTAGTTAAATAGAATTGTTTTGTTTGAGGGTCATCCAAAAAAAAGTTCTGATAATGGTCTTGTAGGGAACAAACTATATCAAATAGTGTCATACCTGTACTATATTCCTTCAAAGTATTGACATTCCATCTACTCGGAAGATCCGCGGTTCCCGTTGCTAGGTAACCTTTGGAGATGCTTTGAAGTAAGTTGGCTACAGCAACTTTCAAGTCTTCAAGGTCATCGAAGCGAACTTGCTGGAGCAGCATTTTTAATTTGGGGAACAGGTCATAGTCACTTGGACTTAAGTCTGGAGAATAAGGCAGATGTGATAATATTTCCCATTTATATTCACTTATTAGTGACGTGACTGTGTCCGATTTATGCAGTGTAGCATTGTCATGAATAAACACTACTCCCACATTTAAGGGTGCAAGTCGCTTTTTACATATATGTGGCCCCAAATTCTCCCGTAAAAACTTAGCATAATGCATTCTGTTATCTGTCTGTCCAGGGGAAACATAATCTGTCACCAATACACCACCATCATCATACGCTAAAATTGCCATCTCTTTCAGATTTCTCTGTTTTCGTTGGAATTTTGCAGGTGTTGGTGACCCAGGAGTGTACCATTTGGAAAATTGAGCTTTCAATTCAGGTTCATAGCTCCGTAACCATGTCTCATCTATTGCAACAATACGATTTCGGAACCTATCACCTTCATCTTTATACCACTTTAAGTTTTTTTCTGAAAATACTACCCTGTCCATCATTTTGTCATGATTCTAGTGATGATCCATCTTGTGGAAACACGCCACATTTTTTTAATGCCAAGTTAATATCATATGAACTGATCCATGAGCAATGCCAACACCCACGGCTAACTCCTCGCATGAATAACGTCTATCTTTATTCAAAAGTTTCTTAACTTTTTCAATATGAAACTTGTCTATAGCTTCAATTTGCCGTCTGCTACGGGGGTCATCAGAAATGTCAAAATTTCCTCCAGCAAAATGTCTAATCCTCCTTTAAACTGTATTAAATGACACTGCAGATCCACCATAAGCTTCTGATAAATTTTCATGGACTTCCTTTTTCTGTTTTTCCTCTCAAGAACTTTTAATGTATGCACACTGTTCCGTTTAACTGGACATTGGAGCAATGTGTAAATGACGTTATAACCATGACGTCATATGATGCATGCGTACGTATTTGGCATCAATTAGTGAAGGAATAATTAATGGCTATGCATGCAATGTTTTATTACTCTGCGTTATCAGATGAAAAAGATATGGGACCATTATCACAACTTATTGGATGACCCTTGTAGCATTTTTGAGTTTAATAATGTGACAATGTTATAAGTGTTCGTTATTAAGTATGTCTATAATAAATCATTCATTCTCAACTTTAGCATTTATTTAGCGACTTGTACGACACAAGCAGATTGTTATGCATTTGAGTACATTCCGCATCATTAAATTAATATTCTTTATCAAGCAATACGCTGATTCTCCGTGTATTGATATTCATTAAATGTTAAGTTCAACCGCTCACCCTCGACGTCTTTATTTGTCCGAATGGTCTTTGGATACACATAATTTACACTGTTGACCATAATTCTGCAAGAAACAAGGTGTCCGGAAAAATGGGATGGTCCGCTTGTGGGGCTCTACTGTATAGTTTAATAGTTTATATGGTTAAAATCAAATGTTAAAACAAATTGTCATCTGCACTTTTGTTTGTTTCAATCATTAATGATAACAATTCCTATTTTTGTATTACAGACGTTGAATCTTTTAATATTGCACAATTACAAATGTACATATTTTTTGAATTAGTTTGTCCATGAAATATGTTAAGAACTTTGTCTTGCCTTTGTAATTGTCTCTTTCTTAATTCTGTCAGGAAGGTTCTTCACATGATACTCACAAAAATCATTTTCCTTAGATAATGCTAATCCATCCTCACCATATGTAGCTCTTTACAATGCTTGTCTGCATGAAACATGATTACCCACTTGATCAACCAGATATGTTTTTGTAGAAGATGATGGGCACAGAAAATGTATGTAGAACCAGGAAGTCATGGGTCCATTGCTTTCCGACATGTTTGTACCTAGTTACAAGTTTTGAAAGTCACAATGTCCTTGACCACTAAAAGCTTGTCTGATCAATAACAAGAGAACGCTTTGGTCTGCTGTCCACAGAATTGGTGGTGAGGTTGGTTGTGGCCTGTAGATGACCCCTCTATTTATTTTATGATCAGTTGGTCATAGGTCAAGGTCACTGTGTTCTTGACCACTAAAAAATTGTACAGTCAATTACTAGAGAATGCTTTGGCCTACAGTACATGGAATAGATGGGGAGGATGATGTTGTCCTGTAGACCCGTATCAGTTGGTCAAGGGTCATGACCTTGGCCACTGAAAATCTTGTCCGATCAATAACTAGAGAACGCTCTTGCGTACAGCTGACATATTTGGTAGGGAGGATGTTTGTGGCCTATTAAGGACCTCTATTGATTTTGTGGCCAGTTGGTTAAGGTCACTGTGTCTTTGACCTCTAAAAACTTGTCTGATCAATAATTAGGGCATGCAGCACTGAGATTTGGTATGAAGGTTGGTTGTGTCTTGTAGATGACCCCTATCGTTTTTGTGGTCAGTAGGTCAAAAGTCAAGGTCACCATGTCCTTGACCACTAAAAAGATTGTCCGATCAATTACTATCAATTATGCTTTAACCTCCAGCCAACTTATTTTGTAGGGAGGTCGGTTGTGGCCTGTAGATGGCCCTTATTGATTTTGTGCATAGTTGGGAAGTGTCAAGGTCTTCGTTTCCTTGACCACTCAAGGTTTGTCCAATCAATAACAAGAGATCACTTGTGCATACATTCCTTAGATTTGGTATGAATGTTTTTCTGGACCAGTAAATAATCCCTATTCATTTTAAGGTGACTGAGTCAATGTCAAGTTTACAATGACTGGTCAAGGTTATAATGACCTTAACAACAAAAGCTTGTCTAATCAATAAGAAGAGAATGCCTTGGCATACAATCCTCAGAATTTGTATGGGTGTTTGTCATGACCAGTAGATGACCCCGTTTGATTTCGAGGCCAGCAGGTCAGGATTAGCTTAACCCAGACCACTAAAAACTTGTCTGACTGATAACTAGGGAAAGCTTTGTCTGGCCTGCTACCCATAGATTCAGCAGTTAATTAGTCGGTGGAAAATGATGATGAATTTGGTTGATGTTAGGGGGCCATACATATTTCACAAGCATCGCTTGTTTACTTTTGGGGTAATATTGGAATCTATAAGGTTTTACGTCCTATCAAAGTCAAGAACAATCCTTCCTGTATTATAGAATCTCTTTATGTCAGTAATTTAGTGCTAGTTGAACAAGGTGATAATCGGATGCTGGAACTCGTTTAGGTGTTTCACAACTTGTGGGTTTTAGTCATTTCCTCAAGACAAATACTTTGATCAGCAGTCTTTGGTGTTAATGATATTGTTAATGTTAATGTTAAAAATGATTGGTGAATTTCAGTAGGTGGACAGGCTTGTGTCCATAATTTTGTCTGTGTGCAACCCTGCAATTCTCAAGGGATTTTGACCAAACTTTTACATAAGTATTATCCCCAAGTACGCCTACATATACTGTCAACGTTTTGTGATTTGATTATTTTTTGCAGAATTAAGGCCCTGTATTTTATGTACATGTAATATTCTGTGACATCAAATGGCCCCAGGCATGTTGTTAGGGTTTTGTGATTTGATCATTTTTGGCAGATTTATGGCCCTTCGTTTATTTTTGCATATTTTTCAAACACTTGGTCTAATCTTTGATTTTAATTCTTCTTTCAACTCCTGTAAACACACCAGATTTAATGCATGAATTTCTGACCCACTTGACTTTTTTGAAGGGTTTTCAGTCACATGTAGAATACATAGATAGAAGAAGTCAGCACTGGGCGTCCTATTATCGCGACCACTATGTGGGCTGTAATAAGTAGCATGCTATTTATAGTTTAGTCACAATATTTATTCAAGGTCCAGTAGTGAATGATATAATTATAACACATTAAACAGTTTAAGATGTTTACATAGTGCATATTACAAAAATAGCAAAATTTTGGGGAAAATGCTTGGCAAGAGGAACAATAAATTATTTGTAATTTGAAAAAGCAACATTATACACCGAAATTAGCATTTGATATTAGATAAGTTTTAGTAAATTATAAGATCAATTATTTATTTGATCTGCAAATTTAATTTTTAGCTATAGTGATCAGTCAGTCTATTCCAGCATCCGGCATCCACATCTGGGGGTTGTTAACACTCTAGTGTCACACTTTTTAGCAAATCTTCATCAGACCTAGTCAGAATGTTTGTCTCAATGATATTATGGACAATTTCGAACATGGGTCATCTGGGGTCAAAAAACTAGGTCAACAGGTCAAAATGAATGGAAATTTTGTTAACACTCTAGAAATCATGGTTTTGCTTGGATCTTCATGAAACTTTGTCAGAATGTTTGTATTAATGATCTTGTATACTTGTCTTGAATATCAGTCGTCTATGGTCAAAAACTCGGTCAATAGGTCAACACACCAGAAAACCTTATCAATGCTCTAGAGGTCACAATTTTGATAGAATCTTCATCAAACTTTGTGAGAATGTTTGTTTTAATAACATCTTGGACAAAGTCAAATCATTGAAAAACCTTGTTAAACCTCTAGTGGCCACAGTTTTGATTGGATCTTTGTTAAACTGTGTAAAAATGTTACTTTTCATGATGTTTTGGACAGGTTTTAATTTGGATCCTCTGGGGTCACAAACTAGGTCAATAGGTCAAATCTTCTTAAAACTTCTAGCAGTCACAGTTTTGATTGGATCTTCCACAAACTTTGTCAGAATGTTTGTATTAATGATGTCATGAACAGGTTTGAACATGGGTCAGGTTAAAAACTAGATCACCAGGTCAAATCACAGAAAAAACATAGATGCAGCAATTTTTACTCAGGTGAGCGAAAAAGGATTATCTTAGCCCTCTTGTTACCATTCTTTGTCTTTGTCCTGTATACAGTCAAACCTGCAAACAAAGGCCACTCTTTGAAAAGAAAAAAATATGGTCTTTATTAACAGGTGGCCTATATTCAGAGGTAAGTTTGTTCTAAACAATTAATGACGATTTTTAAAGAAAGGCCTTTATTCACAAGGTGATCTTTATTCAGAGGTGGCCATAGACACAGGTTTGACCGTAACACTGAAAGAGGAAAGTCCATATACCATCTTATCATTCTGAATATTTCTAAAGAAATCTGGAAAACCAAACTTTTTCTCCGGTCCCAAGGGGGTTCATTATTCTGAGTCTCCGCTGTTCTGTTTTAATTTCAATCACTGTATTGTGGTATTATTGGCAGAATATTGTATTGTATTAAATTATGTAATTAAAAAGGTTTTTGTTTTATTATGATAACATGTGATGTGAACTCATATCATTATGAAAGTTAAACAAGGGTAATTAGGTATATTTTATTTCACAAATCATAAATTCATATCATTTCATAAATATCATATGTAAGACACTGATCAATCGTTATTTTTGTTTATCAAGACACTACCTAATATACAAACAAGTGCTTAAAGTCGTTATAATAGACACAGTACAGAGAGTGCATGCTAACAATTTGTTTTATTCAACTCAATACTTTTAAGTTTATAACAGATCCTTCTAACAGGTACTCCAGTATGTTTGTGTGACTCCACTCTTATATCATCAATTTACAATTTCAGAGCCAGATTGTGATTTCACATCAGAAGAGCTTAGAAAACACTTAGGAAAATTGACTGATATGATTGGGTGTATTGATGATGAAATGTCTAGTTATGACCCAGATAATGATCTTGATGACACTAACGGAAGGGTAACAGTTTCAACAAAGTGCAAAAGATGGTAAGTTCTGTGTGTGATCAGTCATATAGAAATTTCTTAATCTGAAAATGAATTAGAATTTGTAGCATCCCAAAAATAATGTTATACAGTGACACTTTCCTGAATGGTCACCTCTTAACAATGGTCACCTTCCAACAACGGTCACCTCCAATAATGGTCACCTCCCAACAATGGTCACCTCCAATAATGGTCACCTCCCAACAATGGTCACCTCCAACAATGGTCACCTCCCAACAATGGTCACCTCCAATAATGGTCACCTCCCAACAATGGTCACGTCTCAACAATGGTCCTCTCAATAATGGTCACGTTCCAACAATCGTCATGTCCGAACAAAGGTCACCTCCCAATAATGGTCACCTCTCAACAATGGTCACCTCTCAGTAATGGTCACCTCCCAGCAAAGGTCACCTCTCAATAATGGTCACCTCCCAGCAAAGGTCACCTCTCAGTAATGGTCACCTGTCAACAATGGTCACCTCTCAATAATGGTCACCTCCCATTAATTGTCACCTCTCAACAAAGGTTGCCTCTCAACAATAGTCACCCCTCAACAACTGTCACCTCTCAACAACTGTCACCTCTCAATAATGGTCAACTCTCAACAAGGACACTTCAGATTCCTCCATACATTTTCGATATAAAAGAACCTCTCACCACCAGTCACCTCCAAACTCTAGCCAATGGCGAAAATATTAGTTCACTATAACCGTGATATACCTCTAACAGCCAGTCATAATCTACGAATGTATGCGTGTGTATATCACAAAAGTGACTTCAGGTATTAGTGTGGATTAATGGTCAACAGATATACATCATTGATTATTAATTTCAGGTTCTAATTGTTGAAATGATCCTTAAAGATATGCATTAATTAAACAAATATATACACTGACTTTGTTCATATTATGATGTAGAACAACATTCAGTTCAGCATTGAACTGTTTTACAATTAATCTCCCCTACTTGTAAAACAATAACAAATGTGAAATAATTTAAAAGTTTTCAGTCTGCCTAAAGAATTCTAATAAGAAAAATTGACTGAAATCATTTGTTCTATTGACTAAACAACAATTGTTTTTCTTTATTGTGATTACAAACAATGCAACTGCGAAAAACAACCGTTTACTTATCAGCTGAGATCAAGTGAAAATAAATGTGTTGAATGCAATATTGTGTTGTAATGTCATAGTAATTTTAATATTAGGCCCAAAATAAAAAAAAAATATTTTCAGTTATCCAACTGACCCATCTTTTACCTACCGACTCAAAAGTTTTTAAGGCATCCATATTGTATCGCTACATTGTAATTTTCACAACAGTGTAGCTGATATATGTAAAAAAAAAAACATAAAAGAAAAAAATCCGTTCCTACAAACTCATATTTTTTGCGGCATGTAACTGGAAACAAACCTTTTTTTATTTAGCCCTAAGTGGATAGACTATAGAGACAAAAAAAGTACTGGTTTTTACCCTTACACATATTCTAAGGCATTTTAAAGAGCAGAAAAGGATTTCTACACTCATGTTAACTTATAGACTAGAAGTATTGACACATTCACAGTTGAAAATAATTAGATAATTGTTATTTATTTAAATAATGTACATGCTTGTACTGGACTGTTACATTTACTCTTATCAGCATTACAGCCAACATCACCCTTTCAACAACAGCCACCTCCCTATAACAGCTAATTTTGTAATGACCAGCTGTTGACCACTGTAGAGAGGTTTCACTGTATACTATTATTGTAATTATTATTTATTGAACTATTTTAGTGTTTCCAACATGATGTCTGATTTAGAAACTTTATAGTCCTCATGATGAGAAGAAAGTCATTGAATGATGGATACAAAGCAATCAAAAGATATTTAAAGGAAACAAGTTTTCTTTTTATCATGCCCCGACATGTAATGATCGTCCTGTCTGTCCGTCCGTACAGATGAAGGAACTTACGGCTAGTGTACAAATTGACATTATGAGGTTCATTGTGTTCAAACTGCCATCGTGGGGTTAATTTTTACTTGTAGGGTTAGAAGATGTCTGATTTGGGGTTAAAAATATCAATGGAAGTAACCCTATACTGTAGCTCTCCTAGGTATGTTTGTCCGTCTGCAGACAAAATGTTTTACGCTTCTTCTCATTAACAGCTTGTTGGATTTACTAACACATTAGGCATTAGGTCTATTTGGGTATATTGTAAAAAAAGGTTACAGAGTTATGCCCCTTTTTTTACAATTTGTCTGCAGACAAAATCTTGCATACGCTTCTTCTCCTAAACAATTTGTTTGATGTTTATAAAACTGCCAAGACATATTGCATTAGGTCAATTTGTGCTAAAACAATTATTCAGATTTATTTCCAAAGTGTTATGCCCCTTTTTTATTTGTCTAGATTACAAAGGATCATTTATTATTGATATTGTAATTTGAGAGGGCAGTGTAAATTTATGGAACATTTTGTTATTAAATGCTGTAGAATGAAACACTTTGATAAAGCCCCTTGCATGTATGGATGTAGTTTTTAACCAGGTATTCTGCGAGTGGGTGGGTGGCAGGCATCAACATTTGGTTTCAGCTCAATAACTTCTGTTTTAATCGACAGTTTCCCACCAAATTTTTTAAACAGCATGCTTACATAAAGACCTAATGTGGGTTTACATTTGATGGTCCTAGGTCCAAGGTCAAGGTCACTGTTACTCTAAAGTAAAATAAAAGTCCAAGCCTTATCCAAGGGAGACAACTCTTACAAACATAACTATACTTTCACGAGTTACTCCCCTTATATCCTAATATTTATGTATAAAAATTGTGCATTGTTTGTATGCAGAAACATTGCTTCTTCTTATTGCTTTGTATTGTTGTATGGGTGGTAGAACTAACTAGTGTTCAGAAATTAGTTATTAGGACCCTGAATTGAAAATGTATGAGCAATATAATAATCAGGTTGTCAGTCAGTCGGTCTGTGGAGTAAACTGTTATGTTATTTCTTCATATATTTTGATCAAATTTTAAATGATGGGTTCTTGTACTGGGTACATTTAAAATGGCAGATGGTCAACCATCTTGGAATCTGGTAAAATTTTATGGAGCAAACTACTAAAATACCAAGTACAATCTCAAAGTATGTCTATTTGTAAGCATACCAGATTCAAAGTTTGGTAAGAATTGACATTTCTTTTTCATTAGTTTATAGCATTCTGAGCCTTCACAAATCCTAAATTTGGACACGAGCACTGGTTGGTAATTTGTCCTGAAAACAGTCATCGAGCATGTTTTGTAATGTAAAAAAATAAGTGTGAACTTGTTTCCAGGACTTGTTAAAAATATTACCATGAATTAAAGTTGATTTTATACTGCACTCTATTTGTAATTTCTTCTGTGATTTCAGGTGCTATATATGTTGCAGAGGAATAACCTACATGAGTATGGAAGCAGATATGTGGCTTTTAGGCTTGAGAATGTTAAAATCTGTGTGTTTGTGTTATTTTATTTGACCCTCAAACCTCCCAAAATGAATGTCATATCTCAGAGAGTTATTATAAAGGTTACATGTAGGCTGAAACATGGTATTGGTGCTGATAGTAGTCTCACTTGCTCAAAGAAATAAATTTATAGATAGCATATTTTCTTGGAGTTAATTACAAAGTTTCCCCGCTTAGTTTAGTTTTCTTGAACATGCATAAAATTGTGAAACAAGACACTACACCAGTACTACGTCCGAAAAATGGGATTGTTAAATTCATGAACGAAACCCGTCAAAGCCGGGATTTGAACCCAGGACCTTCGGATCAGAGGTCGGATGCTTTACCTCTAGTCCATGATGCTTCCCAACACGCATACATTTAATTTTTATATCCACCATTTCCATCCTATGGTATACCAAAAGATTTTTTTTATTCATTTTTATACCTTTTTGTGTAGTGTCTGTAACCTTTTCTGAACAATCATTTTCCATGATGTTAATGCATCGCTGTTCAAATTATGGCCAATTTAGACATTCATGAATACACATTAGCCAATGAAGGACTCTACAGAATTTTTAAATTCAATATTTGTGAAAGAACAATCATTCATTCGTGATCAGCACCAAAACCATGTTTTAGTTGTGTGCCCATACCACATGACTTTGACGTCATTTTCAAAGTGATCAAACTGATTGATTCGAAATCTTCAACTTCAAGTAATTCTTTATCAGATATGACCAAATAAAGCAAAGGTCAAGGCCAAAAGTGTGAACTACAAGCGCAATGTAGTGTTTTTTTGATAGATGAATTGTTTTTACCTGAAAATGGGGAAATAGTTTTCCTGTCTTGGGGCTAAATCTGTTCATTTATCAGAAAAAAAAACAGTTATAATTGATTAAATGCCTAGTATCTAGGTTGAACATATTCAATGGTATTGTACATTAATAAATAAAAATAATTGAAAAAATATAATTAGAAAATTTGTTTAGAATAAATACAGAAATAAATAAAGATGATGACCACCTTTAAAGGGATGATTGTAATTAAAAGAATTCATAGAATTTTTGAAAACAGTACTTTTGTCTGGAAGATGTCTTAACGATTCAGCATGATTAATGTCTGCAGGCAGAAAAAAAACATTACATTGCACTTGTAGTTCACACTTTTGGCCTTAGAATCGAACGGCTTGCCGTATTGACAGTCACGTTGTATGGGCACCCTCTGTAGCGTGTTTCAAAGACATACCATTTCTAAGATGGCAGTTCTTAGATTCAAAGATCTTGCTGTTGGTGCTATGTCTATGAAAACAGGCTACAGCATCTTTAAAAATGTACATGTAACCTCAGATCTGTTGGTATTCTTGTTTCTCTTAATTTTGTTCAGTTGTTCTTGTTTCATGTGTTAATATTATTGCATTATTGTACTGCAAGATTATATGGGTATTTAATACAGCTATTGTAAAAAGGTACAGCTGTAAAACTGGAGAACCCATTTTTTCACATTTTGTGGCATGTGAAAAGTCCAGAACAGATTATGGACTTAGCAAAATTTTCCCCTTGAATTTTGGCGTTTTTTCTTTTTTTTTTATGCAAAATTTCCTTGCTGCTTTTTTCATGTCTTTCAGTATATTTACCAGTTTGCTGTTGTTCTTCTGTATTTATACATTTGTGTTTTTCTGACTATAGTATGAAGTTTGTAAATACTTGTATTATATACGTTTGATTTTCTGTTCTTTCTTTGTGTTTTAAATATAAATTGTGTATTTGAACTTTTCTGTGTAGTATGAAATATTCAGGTAAATAAATCTGTTCATTTTATTTTCTTGTCTTTCTACAATATTTGATCAGTTCTAATTTAGGTCAGTCACTAGTTTACTAACAATGTATATTACTTGATTGTAATAAATTGTTTATAAGCCAGTGACACTCCTAAATTAATTTTATGTATTTAAAAATGCCAACTAACGAAGCATGGTATTTGTTTATTTCCACAATATACAATGACATTTACAGTTATCTGGATCATCTTAGTAAACGACAGTACAGAAATACAACACTGCACAAAAAACAAACCCATCAACATGACTTCTACTCACAGACAGTAGTGACTGGCATGTCAAAGTAAGAATCGAGACGCCCAACTCGACCCAAAAATTCCCTTCATAGGAAAATGCCTTTGAATACAAGCCCAGTGCTTGAACTGGTTAATGCGCACCATCATTCCCTTTGTTGGAGCTTCAGAATTCTTTATTTTTGTATTCTTAGACAAGTTTTCTATGGAAGAGCATTTTTGTGATGAGTAGGGCATCTTTGATTTCAATTCTTCCTTTGACATGCCCGTTACTACTGCCTGTGAGTAGAAGACATGTTGGTGGGTTTGTTTTTTGAACAGTGTTGTATTTCTGTTTGTGCATCCAACCTCTCAAAACACAATCCACGAAACTCGTTATATCGAACTCACTTATATTGAATTAATTGTAAAGTCCCAAATTTGATCCTTTTTACGTATTAAAAAATTTGTTGGTCTCTTATATTTCTGCATATTACAACACACCGAAGCAACCAAGTTGTCAAATTCGTCTGATTATTTGTATATCAAAGTTTGTTCGAATTCGAGTCCCTTGAGCTTTGATATAACGAGTTCTTTCTGTATATAATTTTTAAATTCCTTTTCCAAGTCTATGGTCCAATTACTGAGCAGCCAAAAGAACCTAATTTCCAACATTGATTGCTTGCGTCCACAAAGAAACAACAGTGATAGATTCACAAAAAATAAAATACAATAGAAACTCGTGATACCAAACTCGCTTATATTGAATTCCCGCTTTCATCGATATAATTATCTAGTCCTGAATTTTATCCCTTTTACATATTAAAAAATGCACTTATTTTGAATTCGTTGGTCTCGATATTTCTGTATATTGAAGTAGATTTTTGGTCCAAATCATCAATTTCATTTATACTGCGACCATTTATTTCAAATCATCACGATTAAATATTTTTTACAACATCTAAGTAAACAGAGTTTTCAAATTTGTCTGATTATTTATATATTTAAGTTTGTTTATATCGAAAAATTTTACAAAAACCCTTGAACTTTGATATAACGAGTTTCTACTGTATATAATCTTTAAATTCCTTTTCCAAGTCTAATTACTAAGCAGTCATCAGAACTTTATTTCCACCTTTGATTGCTTGAAAGCCAAGACCTCGTGGAGTCAATATCAACCTGTAATCAGAAAAAATGTAAAAATTTACAAGCAGCTTGAAAAACTTTTCGGTTATGTTGTCACTAAATTACATGTAGATCATGTAAAAGAAACAAGTGACAGATACAAGTGTTTCTTTAAGAAGTATATTCTACCAAATCTCAGGATAAATAGACATTAGCAGACGATAAACCTACTGTAAAAAATAATCCATAATAGATTCCACATACAGTGTGCTTTAATCAAGTGTCCTTACTTTATCAAGCATCCTTACTACAACAAGTGTCCTCACTACAACAAGTTTCCTTACTACACCAAGTGTCCTTACTATATCAAGTGTCCTTACTATATCAAGTGTCCTTACTACAACAAGTTTCCTTACTACATCAAGTTTCCTTACTATATCAAGTGTCTCTGTTACATCAAGTGTCTCTACTACATCAAGTGTCCTTACTACATCAAGTGTCTCTACTACATCAAGTGTCTCTACTACATCAAGTGTCTCTACTACATCATGTGTCTCTACTACATGAAGTGTCTCTGCTACATCAAGTGTCTCCACTACCACCTCAGAACATTATGCAGAAGATTGACTTGCCTACTAACCATGAAGACCTAATACAGATTATGTTGTTCATAAATTTACAATTAGTAAAAGACTACATAGGAAAAATAGACAAAATTTACAATTTAAATAAATGCCAAGGAAACATAATTTAAGCCAAATATTAAAGAAATAATGAATTTAAAAAATTTCAGAATGGTCAAAGACAACTGTGTAAGTATCAAAGTATTCTAGTTAGCGGTTTTGTAAGTCCAAATCCATTCAAGGTCAAGGTCAAACGTTTTACGGACGGACAGACAAGGTGATCACTAAATACCCTCACATCATAAAATACCGCAGGCATAAAAAACTAAATTTGATTTGTGTAGGGGATACCCTAAACTTATTACTCAGTGTCCTTACTATATCAAGTGTCCTTACTAAAAGAAGTGACCTTACTACATCAAATGTCCTTACTACACTTAACTACACTGCACCAGAAAAGAAACTTTCGCAAAGTAGGTCTTAAACTTATAAGGTTAAACACATAATGTAGAAAAATGTGTACATGAAGTAGTTAACACTGACATCCTAGTTTGGGAAATCTGTCAGTTAATCACCTTATGTCGAACGATTTATGTGATTTCATGCGATATCCATTTCCACCTGCACGCACGCAATGGACATATCTGGTTAACATGTGTAAACTTTTTTCAATGCAAATTATTGCACTTGATGACTACAGTCAGAAAAATACCTTTCAGCTCCAGTTGATTAATGATATACTTGTTTACAATCACCAACTACATAGGTCAGACAAGGATATGTTCATAAGGTACTGTTTCTTTTAAATAATGAAATATAACATGTGGTGTTGGTTGTTAACATTTTTTATTTAAATCAAGGAGTGATCTCTCTTTATTTTAATACTGTATTGATTTCCCACATCATGGATTATCCGAAACCCAAGAATATCCAAAATATTTCAGACCTTCATGTATCTATTTCAGATAATTGAGATTCTACTATATTAGTGTTTTTCATAAATAAATGCTAGACCCAATAAATTCTTTAACAAGTTAAGGTACAATTTTAAAATATGAACAATGCTTACAAAACTGTGTGGTATACCTGGAAGCAATTAGACTTCTGCCTGAGACGGAGGCTTTATTCTCAGATTATTGGTCAGTCTGTGTAGTTGTCTGGTCATGAAGCCCTCTAATTAAAACAGATCTGGGAGCACACACTTGATCTTGCTGTTATTACCATATCCTGTAACAAGATATTAGTATGAGCAAATAATGGTTGTACAAAATGTAGAATTGGTAGCATTACAAAAATTAGTCTACAGCCACAAGTTTGACTCCAGTTATGTAAAAATACAATATTATTTTACAATTATCTAAAATAATCAAGAAAGCAATTTTGTAGCACTGAAACATTGGTTCTAAACATCACCTGCCTACAATAGCCAGTGATAGTATTCCATTGGAAGCAGTAATAGCAGTTCATTTCTACCTCAAAGTATAGATCACCTCGATAAAGCATAGTTGTTTTACTCCAAAGATGGCCATATTATACAGGTTTGAGTGAACGTTAACAGAATTACAATCGTGAAAACAGGTACTCACGAAAGAAATTCAGAATTATGTTGCTAAGGCTACTGTGTCAGAATGAATTCTTTAACAGTTTTGAAGGACAATGTGAGGTATCTTCAACACTGAAATTGAAAATTACTACTAATAAGTCCTCTCTCTCAGTGCTTTGATTTAAATAACAACAATATTCCTATCAGTACTTTGATTTAAACAACAACAACAGTCCTCTCAGTGCTTTGATTTAAATAACAACAACAACATTCCTTTCAGTGCTTTGATTTAAATAACAACAATATTCCAATCAGTGCTTTGATTTAAACAACAACAACAACAACAGTCCTCTCTGTGCTTTGATTTAAATAACAACAACAACAGTCCTCTCTGTGCTTTGATTTAAATAACAACAACAACAGTCCTCTCTGTGCTTTGATTTAAATAACAACAACAACAGTCCTCTCTGTGCTTTGATTTAAATAACAACAATATTCCTATCAGCGCTTTGATTTAAACAACAACAACAACAGTCCTCTCTGTGCTTTGATTTAAATAACAACAATATTCCTATCAGCGCTTTGATTTAAACAACAACAACAACAGTCCTCTCTGTGCTTTGATTTAAACAACAACAACAACAACAGTCCTCTCTGTGTTTTGATTTAAACAACAACAACAACAGTCCTCTCTGTGCTTTGTTTTAAACAAGAACAACAACAACAACAGTCCTCTCTGTGTTTTGATTTAAACAACAACAACAACAGTCCTCTCTGTGCTTTGATTTAAATAACAACAATATTCCTATCAGCGCTTTGATTTAAACAACAACAACAACAGTCCTCTCTGTGTTTTGATTTAAACAACAACAACAACAGTCCTCTCAGTGCTTTGATTTAAACAACAACAACAACAGTCCTCTCAGTGCTTTGATTTAAACAACAACAACAACAGTCCTCTCGGTGCTTTGATTTAAATAACAACAACAACAGTCCTCTCAGTGTTTTGATTTAAACAACAATAACAACAACAACAACAGTCGTCTGGGTGCTTTGATTTAAATAACAACAACAGTCCTCTCAGTGCTTTGATTTAAATAACAACAATATTCCTATCAGTGCTTTGATTTAAATTACAACAACAATCCTATCTGTGTTTTGACTTAAATAACAACAATATTCCAAATAAGTCCTCTCAAAGCTTTGATTTAAATAACAACAATAAGTCCTCTCAAAGCTTTGATTTAAATAACAACAACAAGTCCTCTCAGTGCTTTGATTTAAATACAACAGCAGTGATTAGTAATCCTTTGTTTAAATGCGTGTAAATGTACTAAGACTCGACAATTGATTAGAATGAACCACACAATGAGATGTTGATGGATCCTGCTTCAACTTCACCAAAACTAGCTTAAAATGTCTCAACCATTAACATTAGATTAACCTCCCTGGATTAATCCAATATTTTTATTTTCTGTCATACAAATATTACTAAACTGTAAAAATGAATAAAATATAACACATGTATATAGGACAGGTTTGGGAAATTTTGTTATGGTTCAAATTCAAAATCTCACTTCTGATACCATTATAGTAAATAAGGAGCAACAAGAGCTGTCAGAGGACAACATGCTGGACTATCAAGTGTTTATTAGAAACAATGAAATGTTATAATGTATTAATTACATGTTCATAAATTTTCACTATAAAAATAATTGATCAAAAACTTTCAAATTTTCTAGCAATGACCTTGACCTTGAAACTGACCCCAGTGGCTCCATCTGTTTTCCACATCAAGACCTTCATACAAATTAAGTAAGTGACAAATTTGGTTGAAAAATATTCATCCATCAAACGTCATTAAACAAAAAATATTTTTTGTGCAAAAAATTAAGGTGAAAAGGCCCAAAAACCTAAACAATTTTAAATTGATTGGACAAAAATGAAAGAAGATAAGAACTTATACTACAACAGGCAAAAGGTTTAACCAAATGCAATGCCAACATGGTAAGTAAAATAGCTCTACGTATTCTGATAAATAGTCCAGCTGAAAATTCTATGGTCCCAACCGGGGATTGAACACGGGACCCCTAGCACTGTAGTCTTACACTCAACCGCATCACTAAAGAGTTAACCCAACAACAAGACTGTTGAAAGTGGCCTATATTCCTACAACCACTACACATGTTACAAAAATAAAAGGAAAAAAAACTTTTCATTTGTACTAGAAATAGAACAACCATACTTTCAATACAGCTTTACATAAGCTGACACATAAAAGCTAATTGTAATAAGTCCACTTACCTGTAAACTCCATGCAATAAAGCCTTCAAAAAACTTCACCATCAAAAACCATGTCTGACCAGCATGCTTGCCTGTTAGCTTCTGATTTTTCCCGCTTTTAGTCAAGTGACCCTGATAAGACAATATGCTATCCAATGAATTACCAGGTTATATTCAAGTAACTACAAAACAAGATTCAGTTGACCAATAAAAAACCGCTTTACAAATTTGGAAAACACACTGAATCTTGCTTTCTTTTCTCAAAAAAAGTTGTGCTTCCATGCAGTCACCAACTTTCTTATCAAAACAAACATTTATTTCAACACATACCTGAAAGTGTGCAGGGGCATAGCTTGCCTAAAAAGAGAGTCTAAGCAAAATTCTAGGGGGGGGGTCCGGGGGCATGGCCCCCTGGACATTATTAAATTATCAACAATATATCATGATTTACACAGGTTTTCATTACTTATCAAAAGCTGAGGGTCAAAAATGACCTTTGGCTGATGATAATTTGAAGTGTCAACAAATTTTCATTTCATACAAATTCTCAACTGTCATAAACTTTATTTTACTAATTTCAAGAGTCAAAATGCTGTCTTAATGCCTCTGAGGATATTTTGTACCCTTTCAAATTCAAAGCAAATATACAAAACATCAATGTATTTAAAAAAATTGGGTTATTTCTCTCTGACGGAGTGGAAAACGTGGTAAAAGAAGCTATTACTCATTACAAGTAATGGCTTCTTTTGCCACAATTTTTTCAAAAGTCGTCTTCTTCAGATGTGGGGGAAATGCGGTATTAAGAGGTAAAGGGTTAAGGGTCAAATGAATGCCCTGTTACATGATAACTGATTAAAAGTAGACCATATAAAAATATCATTTTTAATTAAATTGTCCATATAATTTGTTTAAAGAAAACAATTATTGTGTATAAATGTATACATAGAAAAAATTCAGTTGGAGACAACTCTTATAAAGATTACCTCGTTGTAAAGACCACTTCATTTTCAGTCTATATTTGACTTAGTTAACAAGTCCAACTTAAAATTATATCACTTTTGATCCCAAAAGTTGCTTTACTAAGAACGTTACTGTTTTGGTGGTTGATGTTGAGGCAATGTGTTGAGCCCAGAGGCCCCACTGATTGCAGAGGCCCAGTACTATGTGTTGAGGCCCTGTACTATGTGTTGAGGCCCTGTACTATGTGTTGAGGCCCTGTACTATGTGTTGAGGCCTTGTACTAGATGTTGAGGCCCATTTGTTAATATGAAGGCCATGTACAGTAAAACTTCTGAAAACCAAACTCCCAGGAAACTGCAATACTCTGAAAACCGGACTACCTGAAAACTGCAATTCTCTAAAAACCAGACTCCCTGAAAACTGTAATTCTCTAAAAACCAGACTACCTGAAAACTGCAATTCTCAAAAAACGGGACTCCCTGAAAACTGCAAATCTCTGAAAAATCGAACAATTTTTCAAGTCCCAGTTTTTTCTCCTATAATAAATAGTTCTCTAAAAGCTGGAATTTTCAGAAAATCAGACTTTTGGATCAGTCCAGTAAGGGGTTTTACTGTACTAAGTGTTGAGACCCCTATATTTGTATGGAGGTCTTGTACTGAGCATTAAAGCCCTACTTTATGTATGGTGACCTTGTACATTTGCTTCTGAACTGGATCCTCGTTTCAAAATTCCATGCCGACAAGTTATGATAAAAATAATAACTGAAAAAGTACAACAAAGTAGTTGCACTGTTGCACCATGATCTATCAGGGTATGTAAGTGTCTCAATTACACATGATTCCTGGACTTTCCTCATGACTGAGTCTTTGATACCATCACTGTATAATTCTGGTTCAGTTTGTTGTTTTTTACAGTATATTTTGTTGTGGTGTTATGTTTCTCAAACATCTAAATAAGGCCTAAAAAATGAGGTTTGTTTCTGGTTACCCAACTGACCTAGTATTTTACCTGCCTACTCATAAATTCTTTCAGCATCCGAATCATAGCGCTTTATTATAATTTACACAACTTAGTACTATTATGACACATATATTCCCGTACAGTAACATATGTAAATAAAAAAATAAAATAAAAAAATCCCTACTACCTACCGACTCACAATTTTTGAGGCATGTAACCGAAAAAAAACTTATTTTTTTAGGCCTAAAATTAAGTCATTAAATATGTCAGTTTTTACTAATTTTGTATTATTCATTTGGTGTCAAGGATGATAAGTTTATGCAGTAATAACATTATTGCTGATTTCTTACTTAATCAGTTTTAATTAAATAATCCCTGACTTTTGTCTCTGATTAATCTATTTAATTTTCATGGACTGATTACAATCAGTACTTGTCAGACAATATGTGATTTTTTTCGATTGTATGCATATTTATCAGACTGTTTGTGTGATTATCAGCCAATATAAGTGTTTATCAGACAATATCTATGTTTATCAGACAATATCTATGTTTATCAGACAATATGTGAGGTTATCAGACTGTGCGTGTGTTAATCAAACAATATGTGTGTTTATCAGACAATATGTGAGGTTATCAGACTGTGCATGTGTTAATCAAACAATATGTGTGTTTATCAGACAATATGTGAGGTTATCAGACAATGCGTGTGTTAATCAAACAATATGTGTGTATACCAGACAATATGTGAGGTTATCAGACTGTATGTATGTTAATCAAAGAATATGTGTGTTTATCAGAATGTATGTCTGTGTTTGTCAGCCAATATGTGTGTTTATTAGATTGTATGTGTGTTTGTCAGCCAACAGGTGTGTTTATCAAACTATATGTGTGTTTGTCAATCAATATAAGTGTTTATCGACTTTATGTGTGTTTGTCAGCCAAAATGTGTGTTTATCAGACTGTCTAATTTGCAATGGGAAAAGAAAACCAGGGGAAAGTGTTTACCTGATTTTAATTATTCAACACGCTGCTAAAGACATAAAGCATTTTCATTATTGCCTATTTATTCATTAGATGCATGTATCATTGACCAATATATCCATGACCTTGGTAGCTTTGACTTATATAAACATGTTCCATTTATTCATCCACAAACATTAGATGCTGCAATTAGTGCTGTCATACAATACAGTGCACTACATGGCTCATAAAATAAAGTTGCTAAGCTAGGTTCTGAGGAAAAAAGGGGGACAACCCACTATGAAAACAATAATAAAGTTACCTCCCTCACACTTTCAAACATAAAAACAGAATGTAGCATTGAGGATTTACAGCAAATGATATTTTCAGCCTTAGAGCAAAAATTAGAGCAAATACTTGATAAAAAAGGGACATGATGGCCCTTTTTTGCTCATCTGAGTAAAGATTTCAACTTCTATAGTGTTCCGGTGATCTGACCTGGTGACCTAATTTTTAACTTGAGTTGACCCATTTTCAAACCTGTTCAGGATATCATGAATGCAAACATTCTTGACAAAGTTTGAGGAAGATCCAACCAAAAGTGTGACTTTTAGATTGTTAGCAAGGTTTTCAGGAGATTTGACCTAATAACCTACTTTGTGACCCCAGATGACCCATATTCGAGCTAGACCAAGAAATCATTAAAAGAAACATTTTGACACAGTTTAATGAAGATCCAATAAAAACTGTGGCCTCTAAGAAGGTTAACAATTTTTTTTTAATTATTTGACCTGGTGACTTAGTTTTTGATCCCAGATGACTCATGTTCTAAGTTGTCCAAGAAATCATTAGGCAAACATTCAGACAATCCAATCAAAACTGTGACTTCTAGAGTGTTTACTTATCATTAGATTTGACCTCTTGACCTAGTTATTGACCCCAAATGACCCATGCTCGAACCTGTCCAAGATATCACTGAGAAAAATATTCTGATCAGGTCTGATGAAGATTCGCTCAAAAGTGTGACCACTAGAGCATTGACAACCCCAGATGTGGATGACAGACGCCAGAGTAGACTGACTTATCACTACAGTTCACTGTGCTAAGGTGAGCTAAAAATTAGCAGATTTTGAATCAAAATTCCACGCCCCAGAAAATCCAATAATCAAAATAGTAATCAAAGCACTGGTGGCAATAGCCCCAAAATATCATAAAACAATTATACAAACAATCACAAGGTGAAAATCAACAGAAAAAAGGAAATACCACATCTAACCAAACAAGTTTTCCTTAGAACAAAAATCGAGACAGCATATAAGGCAGCCATAATGAAAATTTCACCATAATAAGGTTTGACTGCATTACAGAATGACTGCCTCTGAAACATATATAAGATCAGATAACAAAATATGTCACCTTTGTTTTTTGGGGGCCTTCGTTAAAAACTTTTTGGTTAAGCATTATCCTACGTAGACAAATATTACATCTAGGCTTGTATGTTTAGCTAGACATTCATGCTTTAGATTTGTAGCTCTAAAATGCTTGACAACAAACTGAATTTCATCAAATCAGTAAAAGTTGTGGTTATATCCATGTATTGGTTGGGTAATGCCAAACAAAACATTATTTTAGGATGGCCTTAGAACAGATTTTTACAATCATAGATTAGTAAAAGTGAGAAGAGAAAAATACCTTGATTTATCCATCCTGGAACTCAATAAACATCCTGTATTTTAACCACAACATGTAACATAGTTTGCTAACTGTTGGTTTGTGTACTGACATCTGCTCTAGTCAATCACTAGATTAAAGAGAAAAATGAATTAAAAACATTATGTCACCTAACAACAAGTATGTATTGTATTTCTAAACACAAATAACTAATCTCCCTTCAAGGCATGATTATTTAGTAAGAAAAGTGAAAATAATTTGGCCATATATATTGCATGCAAGAATTCACACAATAAAATAAAACATAATACACATGCAGTCAACACCTCGGTCATAAGAACATTTTTTTCTTTGGCTATTAATCTGGAACACGAAGAAATTGTGTTAAATTTTCATGTATTTCAATGTTTTTTACAATTTCTTATTTCACTATGTGTTTGACTGCATGAAACAATTATGTGTTTGGGAATAAAATATAAACAAGAGGGCCATGACGGCCCTTTTTCACTCACCTGAGTAAAGCTTGCATTATAGCAGACCAAAAATCAGTAAAGGTATTATAATACTTACGAATAAACCATGGATGGTCTTGATTTTCTGACTGCCACATTCATTGTCTAGAAAAAAAGATTTATAACCCAAACAATGTGGTCAACATCCCAAACACAAAATGATTCTAACACATGTACAAAATCCTACCAAAAAATCTTAATCTTCGGAATTACTATTCACATATTTTATCAATGAAGTCTTCTAAATATTTCTAAATATTGCATAGAACTATGACAAAAGAGGAAGAAAGTATTATAAATGTACTTACGTTCTGCTAATTGTTGAACGAGGAATTCAAATGCGACTGCGCCTAGCGAAAAATTAAAATTTATGCACAAACCTAACCATTCTATCGCTAGTGGAGCGTAATTCAGTCTTTTAATTTATTGTTTCATTTAAAAACAATTCCCAATGTCCTACATTAGTAAATTCCTTATAGAATAAGCAAAATATGTGCCTATACAGTCGTAGCCTTCAAAATGTTGCAAGTACGCACATGTGTGGGAATATAGACTGAAAATGACAAACCTTTCTGATACCTCTTATTTCGCGCTGACGTCGGTTCTACATGTTTGGTCGGATTTTGTTTGATGAACATGATATAAAGGCGATCCTGTCTGACAGTAAACAATGTAGAGCAAGCATGGATCATTTAAGGGATATGTTATCACACAAATGAATTCTAACGGCAAGTGATCTAGAACGCTTTAACACACTTGGTATCGAATACGACATAAAACACAAACCAATAATTGGTATGTGTTCTACTGCCCATGTTTTGATAAATAGAACATGAATTACTGGTTCCATGACATGCTATAGTCAACGAAAACCAGCTAATTTACATTTTAGTCAGTTATAAAACGTCAAAACAATGATTTTTTTCGAAATATTGATTGTTCTGATTAAAGTTCTACAGTTTCTTTTGTTTCAATTTACTTTCTTATACAAACTTGAATCTTTTGGTCTGGTTTACTTGAGCGTCATGGAACTATATTGATGCGTATGAATTTTGTTGTTCTTGAGCCAAGGCAGATAGAAACGATGACATAGGAAAGCGAGAATACATCGCCTTCCAAAAACTAACTGACTGTCAATATGTCGTTGTACTGTGCATGAGTGGCTAAAACTGACAGTGCCTGGCGTTAGGCCAAGTATGATGTGTTAATTGTTTTTTATGATATAAAGATGGACAATCAATGAATGATAATGACAGACCGAAAAAAGGGAATATAATACTAAAATAGCAAGTAGAGACTTTCGCAATACAATACATGGAGGAATATAAAACACTTTTGTATGGATTTCGACCACACGACAGAGTAAATATTCATATCAATTTTGAAGACGGAATAACACATACTTAACATCATCATTGTTTTTTTTAGTTTAGAAAAGCTACATGAAAAGTAAAAAGTGTTTTTGGTCGTTGATTCAGACTATCACCTTGTATTCTAGCATTAGTGTATTCTAATATCAAAGACAAGTGAAAGTTAACGCGTGTATGAAATAATATTTATTTATTTTTGCTAATATGAATAAAACCACTTTGTCAATCTTTAATCACATTCACGCGCCGCTTAATCCAGGGACTCTACATTACAATGTAAAGTCCCCACTTGATCGTAATGATGACTGTTAAGGTATTAATCATTATCACTTACAAACGTTATATAAACGTGTCATGTAGTTAATGAGCATACTGTCTATTTTCTCAACATTTGCAAAAACGCTGATAAGTAATTTGACGATGAGCACGTTAATTTGAGCCAGGTACCAACTTTACGCAAACGGACCTGAAAAGAAATGTTAAATGATATCAAAAACCCATAATATAACAATATTGCACATAAATGTCGCATCACCGTGGAATGTCGCAACTACCGTTGAACGTCGCACTGTTAATGTCGCAACCGCCTCTAAATGTCGCAAAATCTTCGGCCGCAATTTTAACATTATGTGTCGCACAAATTTTTCAGCCGCTATATGTTGCAACCCTGCCGTTAAATGTCTCAATTTGTATTTTCAGTGAAACTCTTGGTAACTGGTGAAATTATACAGTATTTTAACCGTTGGGTGAGTATTATCGAATATTTAGTCCGTACATAGACTCATATCTTGCATAATAGAGGCCTATTCATCTGCCTGCTTGCGACGAAATGTGCTCTCATTTTGATATATTGACACTTCATCTTGTTTAAAATATAAAATTCAGCAAGCGTATGTTATAGATATGTATTAGATACATATTGTTAAAATATATTGCTTTATCTGTTCGTTTCTTACTTACATGCACTAGTACTTTTGTATGCATGAAAGCATGCAGTTTTGTCATTCTACGAAATGTAATACATGTATCTTGTGTGAAATTCCTGCTTTAAATGTAGTATTATCATAGTCTCTATGAAATGCAGTTTGTACATCGAAAATAAATCTCAAAAAAATCCTTGCTTAGGGACAAACTAACGTAAGTACCAATCGGAAACCTTCGACCATGCCCGGTATTCTCCGGAAATGAAAAATCGACTTAAAACTCATAAAACCGCTTAAAATCCCATTCAACTAATCTACTGTTGTTGCTTTTTTGTTGTTATTTGGTCTTAACGCTCTCGAAGCAACAGGAATAATAAAATAAGGACTTATGTTTAAGTAAAGTTTTGATGGATCGAACTGACTTATAGCTGATATCCAGCCACAACAGTCAAATAAAATCCAAATAAAAAGCCAAATAAAATCTTAACAGCATAACAAAGATTAACTGATACATGTTGTTTTTTTGTTCTGATCCCATCATGTGCGAAATGGACTGAAACTTACCCAAGAATGATTTAAATACCTATAAATATTGTTTAATTATTTTACTCAATTAATGGGTCAACTAAAACTTCCTTATAATTTTTAATTGATTTTTCTCCACAAAAAATCGATAAAATGTGGCTTTTTTGTGTATGGCGCCAGCAGTGAAAACATCACAGTATAATATATTATGATTCATTCAAAATATCTAATCTTAATAACCGAATGTATTTTTCTTAAAGGAATAGATCCTTGCTATATCATTAAAATCGGCAAAATTCTTATCTTTTTACCAACATCTGACAATCACTTTGCCAGCATTATCATCAAATTTTTCAGTATTATATACAGCTAAAGATGCACCTAACCAGTTTTCCTGGACTGTATATTAACCAGTACTAACTTACCCTTCCACACGGAGCGGCAACATCTCTATATGGAGGAAAATCGCCATTTTTGTCAAATTTTCATTGAAGGGTAGGACCTGCCGCGACCGGGATTCGGGTTACAAGTCCAGCACACTAACCACTGGACACGGCCACGGATTTGTTTATTTGGTCCATGTACAATTTTAGAAATACGACAAAAGAATCACAAGGATTTACACAACATAAAATACAGTAAAACAAGGTTTTATTGAACTCGGATGAGGAGTTGGACACAGTGGAGTATTCATTGTTCCCCGCCGTTCTTCATTTCATTTTCACGGATATAAAATACAGACACAATGAAGTAAGAACTGAGAATTCACTATAACCAACTTTCACGGTATTAAACATGTTTACATATTTGAGTGAACATAAAAACTTACAGCTTTCCTCGCAAGTTGTACTTTCTGAACAGCCTGTTCCATCAACATATGCACTACCGTCAGGACAACAGTGATGTACACTAGAACCGTTCATGCATTTCCAATAGCTTCGGCAACTTAGGTCGATCATTGCGTACATGAATCCATTCTGGGACACCGTGCAAATATCTGTAAAGTAAGGAAACAATAACTTATCAAAGAATTTCAACATACGAGTATTTTACGGGATGAGATTAGGCCTAAAAAACATTTGTTCCGCTACCGGCTCTGAAAAAGTCGGGTCAGTAAGTAGGGATATATTTATTTTTTTTATTTTCTTTATTCCAGAATATGACTGACTGACATTAATTTTATTCAGCAAAACTATAACTTGACCAAAAAAATCATAGGGTCGGTCGAGATAGCGGAAACAAACTATTCTTTAAGCATTAGCTGACATACTCCTGAAATAGTTTGAATTTTATGAATATCTCATCAAAATAAACATCTTTTACTATGAGACTAGAAGAGGTGAACCCCAAAACATGACCTCAGACAACACGTGAAAAAGGAAATTAAGTCTTAAGTTTAACTGACCCTGTGTGATACATATGTATGGTAATCAAAATTTTCAAAATATGATAGAATTGAAGTTAGTTGAAATTACTTAAATAAAAGAACTGCAAAAACAAGCTTACCGTTTATCGTAGATGATTTCAATGCTCCCAAAATAACCAGGAACAATATCCAAAGAGGTAAAACCATTCTCTGTTTTCTCAACATTTCAAAATAATTATCTTAAAAATTCAATTAATTTACGTTAATTAACGAACAACAGCTGTGCAGACTATAAATGCCCGTAGAACTTATAAAACCTGGAAAAAGTATTGCGCTGCACATTAATTCGACAAATTAGCATAACATTAGTATTACATTGTTCACTGACGCATTTCATGCATTTGTCTTATCAAAAAACGAAAATAATGCAACAAGCAAATATTGATAGAACCAACTTCTAGACTAGATTTTTTGTTATAGTAACTTGTATCATAAGTCAACAATTGAATTTCTTCAGCGAGCGCGTGGATTATGCTTCAAAAATCTTGAAAGTCCTCGTGTGATGATATTTTGTATAAATCAACGCATTTAAATTCAAGCAAGGAAAACGAGCGCGTGTTAATAACTTCATTTCGTCCTCTTTCAGAAAAGCCGATGAGCTATCAATAATTTTAGCAATGTCATAATACGAATATATTTACTAGTATAGTATGCGTTCAAACATATGTGTAAAACTCTTTCTAACTTGAAAAATAATCAACAAAGCACCAGGGGGCGCTACATGTTTCATTGAGTGTATCAGTATTAACCAACTCTTTCCTTTCTTTTCTGATGTTGGTATATTGTCTAAAATATTCGTGATTGAATGATGGTTTGAATTCCGAAGATCATAATACGGTCATTTTATGTCATAATCATGTTTGCCTTTGTTAGTCAATATTTAAGACGCACGCATTTTATAGTTCAGTAAATTTATTATGATTTTTACACTTTATTACATTATCAGAATTTGAGTAATGTGGCTGGAAAGAGCGAAGTGTAGTGACTAAGCGAATGATTCTAGATGTCAGCAAACCAGGTCATTCCGGCTGTTGTGATAGAGCGACCTCTATTGACACGGTCCTCAACTGTCCATTTCGTCATAGCAACCTCACCTACTGTAGATGAAATTTTGAACACATAGAAGAGATCAACGAGAGGAAAGCTGACTTCTGTGTTTGAATTCATTGTACCCATTAATTCTACAGAACGATTATGCATGGCTCCCACTTCACTTCCGCTTATAGCGAGGTTGTCGGCTTCATGTGTTATTAACCTGTCTGAATTGTCAGCGAGGATGTAACGAATCTTCGCACCGTCTCTGATAGCGTCAGTTAGATCAGATTTACCTCCGGCCTGGACTGCACCAGTATTATCGTTGATCAACTTAAGGTTCCTCTGTCTCACGTCAGTAAACCAGGTACAAGGTGTCATTCCAATTGGACGTTCCTGCTCAACGTATTCCCCGACGTTAGCACTAAACGTCTCTACTTTCCCTGTTGTAGATTGAATACGCCAGTTCCACTGCGCTCCTGACAGAAATGATTTATTATCTGTTGGGTCATTTTTAATTATTCGTAGGACTGTAGCTGTTACATGTCCTCCACGAAAAGTGAGTTCGTCAGGTTCAACGCTACCAATGTCACCATAAATAAATTTCACACGATGGCCTACCTGTATGGCATCAAGAAGATCCTGTAATGATCCCTCCAGTGGATTCCCCGCAGCGTCATGACCGTATGTTAGTTTCCAACACGACTCAGAGTGCCTAGTAAAACAAGTAACAGATCTGACTTTACTTGACATTGTGTCTGGTATTGCGCATTTTACTATGACATTAAAACAACCCAGAAGAAGATAAAATGGTAAGATCAGATAAACGGTTTAAAATGGGTGAAAAACGGTTTAAAATGAGGTTTTTAACTCACTGTTTTCTTTTTTTAAACTTTATTTAACGATCCACATGTATTACATAACAATCTATTTTCACTCATATAAATATTTTTAGGTACAAAAAATATTGATTATGAGGAGTGTAAATTATAAGTTATAAATGTTAGTCAATGAGAAATTATTCAAGTTTCATGAGAATAATAAAATGACCTTTTTAATAAAAATATTTGAAAAATAGCAACTTTACAAACATTGTATTTTTTAAATATTTTCTTATCTAAACATCTATGTCTAAAATCTATTTATATACATGTATAATATAAACCACATCCAACATATGAATGTCAAGTCCTGTGACGTATTTTATGTACAATTCTCTACATTTTTCGAAAGCAAAACATATTGTGACTATAAGAACAAATTGACAAAACGGTTGTGTTTATGGATTTCTTCACTCGGCGTTAGGATCTCCATAAGGCCAACCGTTACTGGTGTATAGAGTCAATTTTACATTTAAAAATGGTACATGAAGTTGGGAAAGTAAGGACATGTTGAATTTTGGAAGGTTTTGTCTGGTTTTGGAAGATCCCTTACTATTAAAATAAATATGCTGTTCACTGGACTCAAATCTAGATTTATCGTAGAGATATTTGGTTATCATTGTACATTAAAACCTGTGAACAAAGGCCTCCCTTGGGAAAGACAAAATGTGGCTTTTATCGACAGATGGCCTTTATTCGAAGGTCAGTTTGTTATACATAATCAGTGATGGTTTTGCAAAGAGAGGTTTTTATTCACAGGGTGGTATTTATGCTGAGCTGGCCGGAAAAACAGGTTTGAGTGTAACTGAAAAACTTAAGCAAATGACTCTAAGGAGAGTTTATTGTCAGTCATAAATGTTACTACAGTTGACCTATTGTATAACCCTAGCTAAGTTAAAGTCACATTTGTCCTTCAAGCATAATCCCACAACGTGGCTAACGCTATATAGAGGGGTTGAATTTAATTCCGAACAACATATAAATCCGAATATTATTTAAAACTTATATTCTTTGACCTTTATAACCTCTAGTAAACTTATGACATCACATTAGTAACGTCAAATATCATTCTTTTTGGACATGGCCATTTTGATTTTTTAGCCGCGTTGTTTTTCAACCATAAAATTGCTGTGGTCTGCGTATTGTCTGCCAAGGTATGTAAAATTACGATAATTTACGCATATATTTCCGTTAAATTCTTAAGGTGCTCAACACGCGCTATCGTTCGATCTTGTTTTTTTTGACGTGTTTTAATCAATGTTTTGATATCGCTTTATAAAGCTATGCAGCTATTTCAATGCCACCTCGTATGATTAGAGTTACATAGAGGTGTTCCGTATTGCGTTCACTTTTTTTCTTATGGTTTAATTTCCGAACATCTAACAAGGTTGTATAAATTTGCCTCAGTAATCTTCGTATGAAGTCGATTTCAATTACCTAAAAGCACAACCTATATTGTAATTATACTTATTTTCAGCTATGAATCTGCAAAACGTCGACAATATTATCTAGCTGTGGTTTACCAGGCAGCCAATATTGTAAAAATCAGGTGGTCTCAGTCTTGGAGAAGCAGCCCGACGTTACATTATTCCCAAAACTACCTTGCAAGATCGCTTAAAAATTAATATGCATCTTGTCACATTGGTGTGAAAACTGTTCTGACCCATATGGAAGAAACACGCATTGCTGATTGGGCTTTTCATATGAGTCGAATTGGGTATAGTAGAACGCGCCAAGAACTCGCGGGGTCGTCAATGGCTTCGTGGCTTTTTTAAATGGCACCCGAGCCAACACTTCGCACTACTGAGCAATTAGGTAAAGAACGGGCAATTATTAACATATCCAAAATTTTGCAGTGGTTTGCGGATGTTGATATCTATGTCCACGATGAAATCAAAGACACAAATATTTTACTTGACCCTACTAGGTTATATAACGCCGATGAAACTGGATTTCCCTTATGTCCCCCACAAAAACAGCAAAATTGTTGGTAGCGAGGGTGCTCAAGTCGTTTACCATTTTGGGAATTCCGACAAATCACAGATGACTGTTTTGGCGGCCGCTAGTACTTCAGGGCATTTTATACCACCTATGATTATCTACCCAGGTCAGAGATTTTCGTAAAGCCCTACAGAAGGGTTCGAAGAGGCAGCATTTGGTCGTTCTGAGAATGTATTCATAGGTTGGTTAAAACATGTTTGTACCTACTGTCAATGCACGTATGGTTAGGAAACCTTTGATTCTTTTTATTGATGGGCATAAGACTCGTGTAACGATAGAGGCTTCTGATACGTACATTGAAAATGGTATAGAATTATACCGCTAGCTAGAACATTTGTCCCACACCATACAGTCTCTTGACCTCCGATGTTTTGGATCTCTGAAGTTCGTGACTGGCAAGCTCAAATCATTGGTGAATTTGTCACCAAACGGACGTTTGCCAGGGTTCTCAAACCCGCCTGGGATGCTAGCGTGACAGTGGACGCCGAAAAGGGTTTTCGGGATGCGGGGTTATTCCCTTTCAACTCTAGTCGCATTGTAGACTCGGTCAAGCTCGACCCAAGTGAGCTTTTCTCAAGCCAAGTCTCTCCCCCAAAAATGTCTCTGAGTACGAATGTTCTGCAATGTACTCCTCTCGGCAGTCCATCAACATCCACTGAAACAACAGAAGCCGCCGCCCCAACACGCCGCCACCAGGTGCAAACACATCCACAATGGTAGTAAACACTCCATCACCGGATTCATATGACGACCATGATTACGCTGTAGCAGTGACAGATAATGGCTCTCAACCAACAGATGATTGTTCACCAGTTACAGGGACGGCTACAAATGAATGCACTTCCTTCATAAAGTTGAATCCATGGCACTTCACCTTTCCCGAAGTTCCTGACGATACCTTTGGCCAAGCAAGAAAATGCAAAGGCAATACGAATCCTCATGCCGGAGGAAATAACGGGCTCTCAGTACAGGACCATGTTACAGGAGAACAGCGATAAAAAGGCAAAGGAAGAAGAAAAGTTAGAAACGAAAAAACGAGAGAAGAAACAAAAGAAAGAAAGTAAGAAAAGGCAAACAAAAAGAACAGGCAAAAAGAGAGAAGCTAGAGAGCAAAAAAAACCAAGTAACTGGTGTTGTCCGCAACACATGATGTCCCCTACCGGTTGCGCCTTGACACAATATGGTAATTAATATGTATAACTATCACTCATGTATTAAATACAACACCATCAAATAATCAATACAGAATTTCATTCACATGGCCTGAATAAAGTTTGTTATAGCAGTATCAAGATTTTGCAACATGTTCTTTACTATTAACATTACCATAGTGACCAGAATTATAACATTGGGAGACAACATGATGTTTAATATAATATTAGAGAGCAAAAACACAAAGAAAAAACAACAAGAGAATAGAAGAAGGAGCAGGGAGGTGGAGGAAAACATAAAGAGAGAGATAGAGAATTCATCTGACAGTGAGGTAACGGTGGAGTCCGGAAAATGCTTTGCATGTGAAGAAGTTTACGATATGAATTTGTTTTAATGTGAATATCAAAACATATATGCCATATTCCTTAAAGGAAATATCACAAATAACCATATTATTAAACGCGAAACATAATAATCAGGCAAAAATGACTGAGATGTATACTCATACACTGAACAAAATAAGCAACCCCTACATTAATACAGTAGTTCTAATCATCACACATATTTCTCTTCACTACTCTAATCAATAATTCACCTGTGACGCAATAAAAAGTCAAAATGACTAAATATTACAGGTTTGGATGTCCTGGAGGATGGTCAGTTGTACATGGCTTATTATTATACATTAAAGGTGATATCAATAGAAAAATATCTAATTGATTAACTTTCGCTAATATAATTGTTTATAAGCATTAGTAAGTATGTATGCCACGATGAGGCTGTAAAAATAAATTTTAAGGACTGGAAAACGAAGATTTGTAACACGGTAGCTAATGTCCGAGAAAAAAAACGTAAAAGAAAACGTAAAAAAAAATAAAAAAGCATTTTAAGTTTTTTTAACAATTATCAAATATTATAATTTGACATCATGCAACAAAAAAATCAAACCAAACGTGCAAAAATAGCATTTTATGACGATAAATCCTGTACCCCTTATTTATATCTACGCGAACCATATAGGGGTTCCATGGAGCTCCGTAAGTACAAATTAGTACAACAATGTATACATACAACTTGGCATCGTTTGCGTAATATTAAATTTATCTATTCTTGTGTCAGTTATGTTTCGTGCACATTTTGACCTGATTTATGAAACTACAGCATATTTCTGCATGTAATGTAGAGTCCCTGAGCAAATCTGTATTGTCAGTATAGTAATACTGTAAGACACAGAAAACGAATATTATTGTTTCGATATTTCAATGATATAATCAATACAACAATATCATTCCAACTTGAACTTTTATCCAATTACCGCTCAGATACGAATATGTATGTGATTTTCGAAAGCCGCCCAGATACGAATAATAAAGACTATAATTTAAAACGCGTATTTAGAAATTAAAATCAATTTTTATACCACTGAACTTACTTTTTCATAAATATTAGCATTTACGAAACTTATAAGCAAACATGTTTAGTTGCTATTTAAACTTAAGCAGAAAACTACCTTTATAAAGTGTTACTCCCGACATTACAAGTTTTTTCTAACAGTAAACTCTAAAAAACAAAATAATTGTTCTCAATAGTGGTAACTAGGTCAAGATTTTACACAAACTACACAAGAAGTTTTATTAGACTTAGGAAGTCATTGAAACTTGCGCTGTTTTAACTGATAATTTGATTATTAAGTAGAATATGGGCTGTCGTATATCACACATTCTTAAAATTAGAGCCAATCGTCGGTCACAGTTATATTAATGTCAGATTTTTCGGTTTCAAAACCACGGAAGAACAGTTATGTACTAGATAGTGAGTACATAACATTTCTTTAAAAACACTTTAAGTGATTGAAAAGTGAATTTTATTCCTGGAAAATGCAATCACACACAATAAGGACCCCAGTAAGCGTGAAAATAAACGCATGACTGAATCTTAAAAAGTAAAAAATTCCAAGTTTTACGATACAAATTGACTCTTATTTAGAAAATGAGTGATATATGGAAGACTTGGAATTCTTATACTGCAGGTTTCGCTTTTGTCAACAACCTTCTTGCCAGCCGTTACATTCGACATGGGAAACCTGTCTACTGACGTCAGTGTGGTTACCACGGACGACGTGATCTGTGCCGGCGGCAACATGAGCGTGTCGTTTACGGTAGATAGGTTGTTCCAAGATCCGACGTCGGTCTTGGAAGAGTATACTAAGTATTGAGAATGCAAAGGCATTAAAGCAGCTGACCGTCAAATTAGGCAAAATGTTAATAAATTTGTGTGAATAGATTGCTTGGTATGTGACTGAAATACTAAGGAAAAATGTAGGTAAATAGATTTAGCAAACATGATATTTTACCGACAAATTTCCAGCATTCTATAGCGTTACTTCCATATTTTTCTTTTATAATATAAATTTTCAATCTTAATTATGCAAGCCATCGCTTAAACAGATTCGCTTGCTGAACCAAGATGTGGCTGTGATGGACTTTGTCGTCGACTACGAGGTGGCACTGTGGAAGGCGCTACGGCACGTATTCGACAACACCCAGATCCACAGCTGCGCGCTCAACAGGGGACAAGCCGTTTGGCAGCAAGTGCAGATATACTGTTAAGACATTATGTCCATTGACCATGCATTAAACAATATCATGAAAGCATGCTTATAAAACGTTAAATACTACGCAGTAATGCATTACACAAAATTTCAAGGGATTTCAGTTATAAAAAATATGCAATTGCTGATTTGTTTCAAGTGAAGTGTCTGGCCACCGAATACACTGAGCGGCGGGAGACGTAGGCCTTCATACGGAAGCGGCTCTGCCTCCCGTACCTGCCAGCAGAATACATTCCAGACATGGTCAAGTGGCTGATCGAGGGAGCACCACAACGATTCGACCGTCTCCTGAATTACGTATGATCCACGTGGTTCCAGTCAGAGGTGAATGCTGGTCAATGTACGGGACGAGCGTCCGTATCAACAACGACGTGGAAGATAATGATCATGTGTAAATCTTTCACAATTCATATACATCATATCGGATAGTCAGACATACGTTCTGATGTTTTTTATGTTTTATCTATATTTACAACAAGATACCCGTCGTATCGCCATTTAGCAGTGAATTGCTTTAAAACTGAAGGTATAAAATAAATTCATAATCATATCTGAAATACATTCGTACATATTGTTGTCTTTTAATAAATTAATACTGTCTGTACTATATACTTACATTTCCCTTCACAAAATATAAGTAAAGAAACGGTATATTGCCATTATATGCTGTACGAAACAGATGCAAAAAGTTTCTATAATCATGATATTTACACGTTACAGAGTGGCATCGACGTCCGAATGGCCGGGCGGGGGGATCGCCACCCTTCCACATGCTGTGAGCTGCAGCTGCGGCGGTATCAGAGACGTATGTATTCCTCCCTACGAGGCAAGACGTTTAGGTTGTGGCAGCCGTACCGGGACGACAAGATAAGTACGACAGGTCTCCTGAAGAGGCTGAGCGTCCTTTACTTTGAATACTTTATATAAGGAGGGTACGAGTTGACTAAGGTACGAGTTGACTAAGGGTACGAGTTGACTAAGGTACGAGTTGACTAAGGTACGAGTTGACTAAGGGTACGAGTTGACCAAAAAGGGTACAAGTTGGCTAAGGTACGAGTTGACTAAGGTACGAGTTGACTAAGGTACGAGTTGACTAAGGTACGAGTTGACCAAAAAGGGTACAAGTTGGCTAAGGTACGAGTTGACCAGTTACCATTTAAAACACACCATCCATGAAAGTCCACAATTCACTGAACATGCGAGAACTTTCCATATTACACGTGGTATGGGTATTTATGTGTGTTTGAAGAACGCTTTGACGCACTATGTCAATTTCCAGTGTATATTTCGGTGCCATAAGAACCTGGTGACATTGCGTAACATATTACATAAGATTATGTAATTGTTAATTGAAACTGTAAAGATGTTGATTGGAGATATGGATCCAGTAGAAACTCGGTAATTGTTTCATGTCCGTCATGGTAAATACAATTTTAATGGTTTTTTTTTGTGAGAACAAAAAAATTTGAATGATTTATTTGTTAAATACCGAAATCCGCTTTGAAATCCATCTTCAAGGAAGGCGACACTCTTTATTAAAAAAACAACACCTATCGTGTTTTAAGCTAGTAACTAACAACAAAAACTGTCTGATCATTATCGTCTCATGTAATCACCGATTATAATTACGATTGATTAATGAATCATATTCAATTTTCATAGCCAATCAAAATCATTAATCGTTTATGGATTAATTATTGAAACCACTCCCAGTTTTGATGGCTAGTAAGAGCTTTAATTGCAAAGTATTTTTCAAGATCGTATGTTATCATACCAACGCAGTGGTTTTCAGGCGAAATAATATGCCCCGCTATGTTTGTTTATATTTTTAAAAAATCATATGTTGAGGACATCGATCGATTATATGAAATTAATTAAAGCTTGTTTGTCACACCATCGATTGCATCTTTTTGTAAACACAAATCGAATGGTCGCATAACAGCATACATGTGATATTCTGTGATCTGTACCGACCGGCGAGCCAGTTTCCAAAATACCGATCCTCATCACTAGCCATATTGATTCCTATCACATGATCGGTGAATTCTTAATTTTGATTGGTTAACGACATTTTTAAAGCATGATCTAAATTTAGTTCAAAAAATATTTATCAAGGATTTCAGCGGATTATCAATGCACGGCCTGTCGAAGTGAGTAATGCACGTAATATTATTTAAAATGTTCATTTTATATTTTTTTTTTGATAATTTGCTATATGGTGTATTGCGATGATTTGAATAAATACCAGTCTGGAACATCTCGGCTTTTACATGAAGCGTCTGTGTCATTTTAAAAGTCCTGGCTACGCTCATTCCCAGTGGATCTAGCAGTGTCATATTCACTGCTGTTTTTGTCAACACGCTCATACTGGTACAAATCGTCTATCTCCGTAAAAAATACACTCGCAACGTTTTTGACAGTTGTGTTAACGCTAAGGGTTATATATATATACCGACTCGAAACAAAATTTGCATTTGTCAGGGAAGTAACTGAGTCGATACTTTCGGTAGGAGTAATATTTGTCAGTTTTTTTTCGATTTATGCAGTCAATTTTCACGTTTGAAAAGTAAAATTTTGTGTACGTATGCAAAATTGTGTATATTTAATAATTTTAAGCTCTCCTAAACCGATTTATATGACCTTTAAGTTTGACAATATTCGCATTTTAGTTTTGTCTAGACATTATTGCGCACATCAAAAACGTAAAGTTCCGGTGACCTCATTCGGAACTACACGGTTTTGTAGGCTTACCCAGAATCACAACATTTTCAAATATGCGTAATTTTTTTTGTGGAATGGAACCAGATAGATGACTGAATATTTCTTTTATTAATATATCATTTACGGACCGGGTATGTTTTAAAAGACCAAGCGCGTAATCCGTTACTGCCCGAAATCCGCTACTGCCTGACTAACTGAACTCGCTGTACATAGAATATCAGCTCAAAATTTCGAGGAAAATTGCAGAGGAAAAAAGGACAAATCTAAGGCATAAATCATTCCATAACAAGCTTCAATTTTCTGTGAGACATTTTAAACACTACAAAAGTACACGTGTTCACAGAATTTACCCCCACAAAACTGATAATGTAACACACAACGTGCTTAAGTTGTATGCATAAGAAACGGCATACTACCGGTGAACATGGGCGTAATTCAAAACTTTTCAGTTTAAGGAATCCGGTTAATGAAGGATAAAACAAATCAATAACATAAATCTTCTTTAGCCATTAAAGCGCTTTGTAAGCGAATTGCCGGAACTTTTCCATTGGCTAGGCGACAAATCAGGTAACACAGTTAATCGGCGGATTTAAGCCGTAAATATCTACACGAACGTAATTGTCTGATGTGTTTACGACAGTATTTGTATCAAATGATCCTACCTGAGCTTGAATATAAAATTCCAACGAAACTTCGGTCATGTCATCCTGAAATATAAGTACCACTGAATATCTCTACATGTTCATCGATATCATTTACCTGTTAAATATTCTACACTCTGCTAGTCACGTATTTGATGTCCATGCTTATCTCGTGCAAAGCGTGCGAGGTGTCCACAGTATAAAAACCACATGGTGACTTTACACGCTCGAGTGTGTGTCTCAGGTTTATAGATGACAATACGTTCAGTTAAAGGAAGACGAAGGGATGATGGGCAATTTTGCAAACATGAAGACGGGGGGGGGGAGACAGTGATTGTACATATGCACTAACATGTGAGCTTTGATTATATCGAACATATTCTGAAAAACACATTTAACTGCCTGGCTATACGAGTGTTTCATGTGGAATATAATATAGTAATTTTTTAACAATAACATGGTCCTAACCAGGGATTGAACCAAGGTCACTAGCACCGTAGACAGACACTTCACCAGTCCATAATGCTAAAAAGTTGAACCAACAGCAGTGCTTCATTGCTAACAGCAATGGTTCGTTTGTACGAATAGTAACTTGGCTGTTTGGTTGGCTAATTTCATACCGTTTTTTTTAAACTTAATTATCTCCCTTACAGACAAGCAACAATAATAAAGGGAGACAACTCTATGAGATATAATTGGGATAATATTAAATAATCTCACTTATTCAAACTTAATAGGGATGTTTACAGTTAATGAACCCTTGAACAATAATAATACAGCACAGAAATTTACATCAATTTAAGATGATTTACTTCCAGGAAGATATTTTTTAATTTGAAGCCCTCTGATTGGTTGATTTTAAGTAGTCCAAAAGTTGACTTTTGAAAAGCTAACAAGGCTGCATTCGGGAATTTGTTTCAATCATCAGTCTACAGACAGGAGGGGTCAATTCTTTGCCAGACATTTGCTCAATAAACAAGAGGGCCCTGCATCACTCACCAGAATAAATATTAATTAACTTGTTACTAAAAAGCTAATAAAGGTACACTTGTGGGCAAATAATGGAGAACAATAATAAACTTGATAAAGAACCATCAAAGGATACTACAAAAGAATATTCGTGATGACTGAATGATGCAACAGACCAAATTTGGTGATGATCCAACCACTGGTTCATGAAAAGAAGTCATTTTAAGGTATTTCTATGCTTAGCTCTAGTGGCCCCTAATTGGGGCCAGCCATTTTCATTTGAACAAATCTGATAGAACACTATCTAAAGATGCTAAAAACCAATTTTGGTAACAATCCATCTAAAGAATCATGAGAAAAAGTCATTTTAAGGTATTTCTATTTTTAGCTCTAGTGACCCCTAAAAGGGGCTGCCCAAATTTATTTGAGTAAACTTGAGAGAGGACCATCTAATGATGCTACAGACCAAGTTTGGTGATGATCCATCCATTGGTTCATGAGAAGAAGACGTTTAAAGGTATTTCTATTTTTAGCTCTAGTGACCCCTAAAAGGGGTCAACTGGTACAATATGAGCAAATTGCAGTTAGAACGTCAAAAGGCTTTTGCACAGCAAATTTGAAGTAAATCCGACTGGTAGTTTCTGAGAAGAAGACCATTATTGACGCCAGACAACGGACGCCGGAGCATCCACCTAACCATCCTAACAGCTCACCCTGAACCTTCGGTTCTGGTGAGCTAAAAAACTCGGAACAGAGAAAATAAATATAAACAAAAGACTTTTTTATGAACTTTATTTGTTCAAGATATATATCGATACACAGAATGACATTGGTTTAAACATTCCTAATTCAGAACTAACAATCTAAACAGAAAAGCAGAGTTGGTTGTGAAAAAAATAAAAACAACATAAAAAGGTTTTTTTCGACAATACAGACTGGTTTTAATTTTCCCACAGAAATCACACTTAATAGAATAAATAATGAAATAATTGCATATTTTTCTTTATTAAATATTTAACTCACTTAAAATCCTATTTCATAGTCAAAAGTGGGAATTTTACTCAAAAATAAACAATTTACCCAGAATACAAACTATAAGTTTTTCTATATCAAAAAATGAACCAATGAAAACTGGTGTTACAATCGACCAATGAAATTCAGTGTTACATTTGAAAGCAAATATATGATTGGCTTGATATAATTTAAAGCAAATGTGTAAAACTTTTACAAGTCCTACTGACAGTATGACTCACATCTAAATTTTATACAATGAAAACTCAACAGTTGACACGTTTTTTGATCGGTGACCAAGAAATTGAACAAACGGGGAACCAAAAACTCCATTTCAATATCATCAACAATCGTTTCTCAGTTGAAGTGAGATCATTCTCAAATGAAATGCAGATCAAATTTCTTATGTACACATATAAATATGTTGCATTTTCATGCAGTTTTCAAAGCTTAAGAAATTTAACAAATTCAGAACACCTTCGTCTTATATTTGAACAAATCTTCACAAATATGGTTCTACTTGCATATAAAAACATGTCGCCTTAACCAAAGTTACTTATTATGAATTTTAAGCGGTATAATCTTTTTTTCGTGATATAAACCCCTCCTATTCTGTAGTATGAAGTAACAGGTTTAAGTTTTTATCATACATAGAAATTAAATAAATAAACGTTATCAAAGTCTGAACATTGAAGAACTTTGTAACAAATGCAAGCAATAAAACGGTATTTATAATATATGTAGTATTATAAGCAAAAATAACTGACTTATCATGGTACAAGAAACAAAAAATTATAACATCGCAAAAAGACACATACAATAGTTAAAAAGAAATAGCACCTTTTTATTCTAAACTTCATCGACTAAGAATAATACACATTCTTTTCAGCTCCCAAATTTATTACACTACATAATCAAACCGTCTTTACAAAATGAGACCTCAAATTTTGATAGTCACATGACCCTAAATTATATAATACACAAACCAAAAAATTGAACAGATCAAATTCTATTACATTTTCAAATCATTGCATTCATAAGCCAAATTTTTTTTTTTAATTCTCAAAATTTTACGTTAAACAAATTCATAAAATTATTTGTTGATTATCATATCATTAGAGAACTCAAAAGAATGTACTTCATTCAAGCCTTCATTGTAAATTAACATATTCTCAACCCAGTGTAAAACAATGCCATTACATACCTTGCTATTATACATTTTTCTCCTAAGTAAAGTTTTCAATGAAAAAGGTTAACAACATAAAACTGATTACAGTCAGCAGGTCACAAACAGCAGCTCAAGTTTTTACAGAGGTGCCACAATCTTCTACTTATCAACTTAAACCCCTGTGTTCTCAGCATGACCTGAAAATCGGAGCTAGATACATGTTTTAACAAATGTGGATGAAAATTATTCCATCTAAAACAAGTGACATATTTTAATTTTTTTTAATTACAATCAGATCTTCATTTCACCGAAGTAATATCAACGTTTTTTCTATAAAAACACATAAATTTTCTTGCACTTTATGGTGTGCAAAAAAGAACTTAAAGACCCGACATTAATATGATAAATTACAATATAATAACATGCCAGCGACTAAATGACACATATAAAGTGCACATGCACAGCGCTATATATAAACAGCAACTCTTATGCTTATCGTCAGAGATAGCCATATTAAAGCATTGATACGATATGAAATTTATGATCGTACATATTCATTAATAATACAACAAAAAGCGACATTTTGTCCCTAATAATACACCATACAAAATAACAAAAATTAAGAATATAATAAATAACTTTCTCATGTTGAAGTAAAAATTAAATTTTATTCAATCCATAGGTAACAATTTTTACAGTAAAAAATCAATACAATTTCTAGAAAATTACACACACTCAGAGTCAAAATTATCTCAAAATTCTTCATAAAAATTTTACCTATTTTTTCAAGTCAGTAAAAAATAACGCATCAACCAAAAATGTTGGTACATGAAAAAAAAACTACAGCATACAATGAAGCAATTATAAAGAGAAGATTTAAAGAAATACAACAGGTATATAATATGTACTATAATATCGACATCTTTTAAACATTCACACGAGGTATAAATATCTTAACAGAAGGCTGCATTAAAACGATAGAAATAAAAACCGCTCCAATGTGACATACATATATTCATTGTCTAGGTTTGACAAAGCCATTCTAACGACACAATCTGTTTATTACAAGAGTGATTCTACTAGGACGCTCCGTATCTTGTATCAGGTTTCCTTGTTGTAATTGGTATAAAAATACAACTTGCTTTACAATTATGACATAAATGAAGTGATACCCACTTTAAATTGAACAACAGGTTTACTAATTGATGGATGACAGAATATCACCTAGCAACGCCATTTCTAAACATTTTTTACACCAATGTCAATACACCCATAGAAGAAGACATTAACAGCAACATTTTGACAAAACTCTCACGAGTCTATCAAAAAATGAATCAGCCATTTTGCCACATGACCCTGTATGGAGGGAAAACCAGTTCCCTGATTTTTATTCATTTCCATAGCAACAGCTTAACTCAGACATTATTAACAGTTAAACTAAACAACACAGATTTTTCATGAATTAACACACAGCATATTGAAAGCATTACATAATTTTTCAATTCATCAAGAGAGTACAAAATATGTTTTTGTGCAGAATAAGCACTGTTGTCAAAAACACCATTCACATTTACACCATGCAAAATACACAGTTCATCTAGGTCTAACATTAACTTAACACAGACAAAAATATATTACAAAAATCAATACCAGTTTCATTATTTTGCATACAAATATTTCAGTATGTATAAACAAGAAAATGATATTTTAAACAATACCAGTAACAGACACAAACACAAAGTCTCATATCAACTAATTAAATTTAAAAAAAAAACTCATTGCTTTATCTATCTAACAATTAACAACTTTCAAAGCAACGTGTATACACAAATTCACTAACTTAGTACTTAGTATATTCTATAAATTTTAAAATATCAATGTACAACTATAAATAGAAGTCACAACACAAAATATAAATACATCACATAGCCAACAACATGAAAACCTTTTAAAATATCAAATTTTGAACACAACTTCCAGCACAGTAGATTCTGCCAAATGAATTGACCAATCAGATTAATTCGTAGAGTCACTTCCTTTAAAAATGAACCAATCAGAACTCTACAATCTACTCACTGCAAGGCACTCTTCAACAATTTTGAAAAACAACCATCCAATCATAATGTCTGCAAACTATTCAAATATTCAAACTGGCCAATCAGCTATGACTTTATTTTTCCTTGTCCAATCATAACTTTTGTTACAAAGTTTACAATGGCACTAGCAGGTTGATCTGGATCCAGTTCAGCAAAAAGATGACAGCAGTTATCAGAAATTGAACCTTGTTTACGAGCAACAAATCCAAATACTCTTGAATCAGCTTGAACTCCAGGTACATCAGTGTCCCTTCTCCATCTGAAATAAAATGTTACATTCAAGTAGTAAAGATGAATTTAAAATAAGATTATAAAGCAACCATTATGAACATCTCTCGTATGATCTTGTGTTTAAATCACAATTCACTAAAAAAATCTAGCAAGAAAATTCTTTCCTGAATTTTATCTTTTTCTGAATTTCCCTTTTAACACAGCCAATCATTCAGTATAACTTGTTACAACATTGTAAGGAGTAAGGGAGGTAATCAACAACATATCACTATCATTGGCATAAGTAAGAATTGTTCATCAAGTATTCTTCATATAAATCCACAATCAACATTGTTTATGCCATCAAGCAAAATGGTTCACTGAACTTAAATCATTAAGAACAAGCTGACAACATCCCTATGGATTTATTGATCAACTGTCAAAACAATCATGATCAATGTATGTCCTTAAGTCACAAATAATAACACGGAATTATGACGGCAAGTCACTTACTTTCTGTCCTCTGGGTCACCACCGCAGTACGTGACAGCAGCTACGGGATAGTGTCTTCGGAAAAACAACCTAAAATCAACAATGTTCTCAATTAGCAATATTTATACATACAATTAAAAGGTGCTGTTTAGAACCAGATAATGGGTGGGTCAATCACCTAGGCAATATTCTCGTCTAATCTTACAAGAATCAGGGTTACATTTTATTAGAAGTTTGTAACATTTTTTATAAAGGAAGTACACTAACACAAGTCATCAACATGCTGGTATAGACAGAAATAAAAGTGATTTTTATCCATACTTTGTACTTTTAATGGCTTAACAACATACAGACACCCACATAATCTCCAAAACAGCATAAATAAAGCTAGGAACCAGTAATTAAGAATACAGTCAATTACGGTTACAGTGAACTAGGACATAGTGAAAAATTGAATACGGTGCCTTATTCATTCTTCCCATGTACATTCATATTTATTTTTAGTGAAGTACAGTTATAATGAAGTACATAATAACATTATTTTAATTACAGAATTCACCTCATTCAATTCAACCGTGTTCAACTGTAGATAACTTAAGTTGAGGTAACTCATCACATTAAAATGTTTCATATAAACTAAACAAATGAAAGAAAAAAACCAGCACACGTTACTTACTTCCGTTGATTATCTGTCAGGGTGATACCCTGGTTCGACACTTTGAAGTGGACATGTGTAGTCTTAGGCGGTGGACTATCAAACGTTACTTTACAAGCCTTAGCTACAGCCTGAGGACCAGTGAGGGACTCAGTATCCACTGAGTTCAAATATACAACGTTACAAGCTGAAAATATACGTAAGGCTATCCTTAAAAAAATGCTGGTTTTAGCTAAATTAGAAATACTACACTAAATAATTAATCAGAACAACAAGCTAACACAAATACACAATAAAATAGAACAAACTGTCTGATTCAGTTTCTAAATACATGTACTCAGTAAAACCTCAACATTAAAACCACTTTATTTATACAGATAAATTATACATTTATACAGATAATTTATTCTTGAATCGGTTTTCTATATTTCAATTTAACAACAAGACCTTCTCCGTGTTAAGGCCATTTTCTCTGATGCTATCAGTGGTCTTAATATCCAGGTCTTAATTCTGGAAAATCAATTGCTAATTGATTAGTCAGTTAATTAACAATATATTACAGCCTAAGAAGAAAATGATTCGATATTTTTTGCCTAATCATAAACTAAATAATAATATAAATAAAAAAATCATACCAAGTTGAAACATTTTACTTTATAATATCGACAGATACAAATAATTGTCCAATTAGAAGTAAGGGATTTTTTGAAGCTTTCATAAGACAAAAAGTAAGGTCTATCTTTTAGGTGTAAATATGAAGTCAATTTAGACTCAAAAGCTTAAAACCAGTCAACATTTATGTATTAAAGACAAATGTCAGTTGTTCTTAAATTTGTGAATCCACTGAATTAAACATTTAATTACCTGCTCCCTGCGCCAAAAGTTGAGATGCAGAATTAGGCATTTCTACAGTCGTAGAACTGTCTGATACAATATGGGCAGGATCTGAAATTAGATAAAACACAACATAAGTACAGACAACATAATGCTACACAGAAAAACAACCAAAACGCATTAAAAACCCAGAAAATTGTGATTTATAATTCTTAATCAATATTGTTGAAAATTAAAAATCTCAGAGGACAAAAACTTCATACTGTAGACAATGAATGATTCAAAGCCTTCACAGAGAAGTGATGACAAAGGAAAGAGAGCTAAAGTTCACAACTTGAAAATCAAAACATGGCAGAATTATTATAGAGCCAACACTTAAAGTTCCGCTTTAGTGTCTTATTGTTTTAATGAGACTTATTGTCACTGGGGTTTAATAACATTATTCAACAATTTTTCAATTATATATGTTGACCAGTTCACCTAACCAGTTTTTCCTGGACTGTATACTGACCAGTACTAACTTCCCCTCCCACAAGAATCCGGCAACTTCTCCACATATAGAGGATCCAACATTTTTGTCAAATTTTCATAGAAGGGTATGACCTGCCGCGACCGGGATTTGAATCCGGATCTCCCAGTTCCAAGTCCAGCACACTAACAACTAAACCATGACCCTACCTGTAGTAAGGTGTGTACATACATCATAGATACAGAAAAGGGAGTTAACCTGTGAGATACTAGTTATCTTAATATCATGTTACATAAACAGCGTCAATACTTACCATGTTCTGGAAGCACGAGCTTACAGGGCAGAGCCAGCGGAGTTATAGAATGCTGGTAAACTAAGGAGGCCAACGAACCAAAGACTGGTTCATTAGAACAACCTCGTAATCGTACACCTTTGCTTGTAGGCTCAATCAAGAAATGACGGACAAGGTCAGCCAGTGGGTCACCAGTGGATTTTGTCTGAACATTGGGCGGCAAGGTTGCGACCTTCAAAGCAAGCCCAAAGGCTCCTGGGAAGGAATTTGAGTCCCTGACGACAAAAGTTCCTGGTGCTTTGTCTTTCAACATAATTATTGCTGAAAATTAAAATGTATACACTATAAAGATATCTATATACAGTAGTTATGGCATTTAACTAAATAAAAATGTCACAGTACCATTTTTTTAACCATCTTTTTGCCAAAACAAAATCACAGAAATTAGAAGAAAGACAAAGAACATGATATTTGATATGTTCGGTCGAGTTTTTAAAAAGCTGTAATTTCAAACATACTGAGTTCGCTAAACCAGTTTTTTCATATTTTTAAGTCCCAATTTTTGGACTGGTTTTGAAATTTCCTCCATATTTCAACTTGCTAATTTGAGCTGTCCTAAAGGTGTCCCCAATTTCTAGGTTTTACTGTATATGAGATTTTGTGAATTATGATTTTAGAAGTATGGATACTACTTTCGTACCTTCTTCTCGGGAGATGTTGGGTTTGTACCAGTATTTGGATGTATCCTTCACAAAACGTGGGGTAGTGTGCACGGCCTCAGAGTCCACGAGTGAGGTCAAGCTGCCGCGTCTAGACAGACCAAAGTATACACTGGGTGAACTTTGACCTGTGGCCGAGTGAGGTCCAGGACTCACAGCACTGTTAGACATATTATGAGCAATATGAAGCTGTTGTCTTAGAGTGTTCAGATTGCCTGGAGATGGTGGACTGAAATATAATAGTAGAAATTTTAAAAATGTATTCATTAAAAAAATGATTATTTCATGAGTAAATGTGTATAAAACAACACTTTGAAGCAAACATGACCAAAATTTTTGAAGAATTACAATATTGTATCATGTAAAAACAAATTTCAAACAAATTTGAACTCTTCATACATCAATTTTTGTAGTTTTCTGAAATTATGGTGTTTTTGTTGTCTTAACACATTAAATGCTACTACAAAGATTTTTTTTCAAGCAACATTTTACTTCACACAACATGAATTTGGGCAGAACTTAAATCTATTGAACTAGCTGTCCTTCATTTTCAGGGATTTTTCTGGCACACAATTTTACAATAATTTCAAATTTCATGAAGTTTGAATATAGAGTTTTTTTACCTTCCTGGTGAAGAGGGAGACCTGGCTGGTTGTGTCATCAACATTCTTGGATTTGTGTCAATTTGAAGGCTTCCATCTTGCTGTGTGTTGCTAGAACTAGAGTATTGTTGTGTGTGGTACTGTTGGCTGGAACTAGAGCTAGACTGGTATGTCTGGTACTGACGCTGTTGTTGCTGAAACTGTTGTTGTTGCTGCTGTTGCTGTATTAACAAGGCAAGACATTAGAAATGATGACAATTATTTTGAGACACATTAAATCAGCCAATGAGATGAAAGAATGACAGGTACCACAATATTCAACCAATCAAATAGTATTTTAGATCCAATCAAAATAAACTTCAACAAATCAAAGAAAAGATCTCTGATGAAATACAATTATTTAACCAATCATAACTTGAATTTTTAACCAATCGAAACTAGAACTTTTAACCAATCAAAATTTGAATTAAAACTAAAGGAAATCAAATTCATCATTCACATGATAGGCTGAATACGAAATAATGAATATGCATAACTCCAACCAATCATATAATAAAACACATGTACAGAGCAATAAATTGGCCAATCATAGAGAAGAATGATATGAAAATCCAAAAACAAACCAATCATAGAAGAGAATGAAGCATAAAATAAATCAGCCAATCAGGGAATAAAATGAATATCAAAGCTTATCAATCAACCATATAATGAATTGACCAATCATAACACTTATTAAATGTACATGGCAATAAATCAGCCAATCAAATTAGTGTTTATATTAAGTCTTACCTGATTAAGGCTTGTCTGGTGTGGTAGGGTATTTGTCTGGAAAGGTTGGCTAACCGGTCCAGATGTGCTGTGTGGAAGTGTACTTGTTTGATACGATTGCTGGTACTGGTTCTGAAATTGCATCTTATCTGACTGCAGGGTACCAGTAGGGCTCACAACATTACTTCCACCTGTAAACAGACAACCAGTCACATGGAATGAGAAAACAAGAACTATGGTTAAAAGTTACAGAGGTTTACATGACAATTGTTGTCTAGAGATTTCCTGCAAAGTAAAGACACACTCACTGCAGAGAAAGTACAAACTATCCAATCAAAATGCAGTACAAATCCAGCCGGCCAATCAAAAATCAAGACTCATTTTCAATTAAATCTGTTGGATTAGTCTGTGTATAACATCACATTGTTTACTTAGAGGTGACTTTTTATACACTCACAGGTAAGTACAAAACTATCCAATCAAGATGCAGGAAACAAATTCAGCCAGCCAATCAAAAAACAAGGTTCATTTTCAAATTTAGTCTGGAGAATTAGTCTGTTTACAAACCCAAAAAAATATTTGACAATGAGGTGAAGTTTCATGCAGGAAATCTCAGTACATCTGTGAACAAAATGTTTCAGAAACTATTTTTTTCAGGATTTATTTCGGCATAAAATCTTCTTAGTTCATCAACAAAATCACACAACCATTTTAGAACAAACATGTCACACCACATGGGAACATTGCAACACAAACATTAATAAAAACAGTTGTTGTTATTAGCAAACAAAAGAATATACACTATAAATCTACTCTAAACAGACTTTATATAACTTTAATATAAATGCATAAATTTGCGCACGAATGTAGATGCTTAAAATGCTTGTATTTCTTTAGATAATCTGTCTCAATGCAGTGATACATGAAAATACCATAACAACTAAAACATATTTTTAATTAAATTTCAGTTAACTAAAAGAAAATACAAGAAACATGATATGACTGTATAAACCTTTTCTTCATAACCCTTAAATTCATATCTGTGCCAAAGTTAACATTTAAAAAAATAAATAAACCTTTTATTTTATTTTATTCAGCCTTTAAGAAAATTATTATGCGATAATTGGAATTCACTTTTAAGTGAACAGAAATGAGTTGTCTCCCTTCTACCAAACTTGATTAAAGTGGAACCAAAGTGTTCACCAAAATCATTCAACGTAAGAATATAAAATGCATCATAATAATTGGAATTAGAAAAATCAGTATTATTTAAATGATAATTAAAATTCAGATAAGACAAAATTATAGCTAGATTTCATGAAAATCCAGATTTATCCATGAATGAGACATTATGTCACACAATACTGGAATCATTTAGAACTGACACAGGCAAACTTCATTACTTAGATCTCTCAGACTTGATGTGTATGGAAAACAACATCTTATATCAAAAATGATACGATTATCTACACACTCATAATAAATCAATTATAAAAATAACAGCAGAATAATTATTAAACTAGATACAGAAATATCTCATATTATTAACTTAATGGAAATAAGTCATAAAGTTAAGAATGAGGTAAGATAAAGGAGCAGTGTAGAAGAAACAGTTCAATTCATGCAAAAGGAAAATAAGTAAAGAAAAGAGATTAAACAGACAGCAAGTTATTCAAGCTAATCTACGAAAAGAAGATAAAAAAAAGAAAAACAAAAAGCAGTGCAGGCATAAACTATAAGAATGTACTAGTATTATAACAGTGATATTGCATTAAGAAAAATCACAGAAAAAAATCAAAAGAAAAACTTAAGAATTACAACATTACTGCAAGAAGCCACTACATTGTGTATATTATACCTTTTGCATTCCCGATATTGGAATCTGTTATGGAAGCATAGGTAGGATCGTGGGCACTATGCATAAGCTGACGAGATACTATCGTATTGTAACGCTCTCGATCAGATTCCTCACGTTCAAATACACTATTCAGAGACTGCTGAGAGCTGTACGGCCCACCTGACCTAGTTGAGGACCCAAAACCAAAGGGGCTTGATTGAGGCTGGGGTGCAGCGTAGCCTTGGGGGTGATACTGACTCGTAGCCACTAAACAAATTTATAAAAAGCAATGAAAAAAATGTGACGTAGATTACGAGAGACTGATAGGTTGATATGGCCCTGATAATGTAACCACTAACAGAGCTGCAAGCTGCCATGCAAGAATAAGCCAGGAATAAAGACTTCACATAAGCCACAGAAATGTCTCCCTCATCTATATCAGCCATGATATTAATTTGCTTCAAAAATCAAGTTTCTATAAGCAGGCACAACAGAATCATAGCTAAATACACCTACATGCATGGCAAAATATTTGTAAGTTTTAATTTTTTAACCCGACTAAAAGAAAATGTTGTCATTTTAAATACTCAGTAATACTGAGAGTCAATATGACCATCAATTAATCAGACAGATTTATCCAAAGTAAACAATGAGTAAATATTGAGCTTTGCCTTCTCTGATTTTCTTTCTATAATGGATTGATAATTCTTATATCCAGCGTTTAGTATCATAAACATGACATTTCAAAAAGACCCAACAGTTACAGTGTTCTATATTCTAACATGGATGGCTTTCAACTCAGTAAAGTAGCTTGTCTAACAATGGTGCACAATGAAGCTAAAAAGATAAACAAACAACAACAACAAGGGGAGGTAACTCTTCAAGAATTAAAAATAAAAATTCAAGGTAGGAAACTCTTACACACAAAGTATAGGAATTTACCTTAAATTAATTTTCATATGCCAAAATACAAATGGCCCAAATGAATGAAGTGAAATGATGTGTTCTCCGTTTGGAGGCATTTTACAGTAAAATGCTACGTACATCAAAAAGAAATACAAACGAAAATTACTTTAGTTTTTTACATAATTTCCACTGGTTTCATCAATAAATTATTGTCACATTTAATCCGTGAAGAGTTACAACAGGCAAGTCTAAACTAACTCATGCGAAGTGATGGATAAAATACAAGTGCATCATTTGTATGTAGTTTAAACCACACATTGGCTGAGAATATGTATTTTGAATGATACGAAAAATCACACAGACAGACATAACATCAAGATAAATTTATCAATTAATGAACTGATTAAGTTTTACAAGTTTTTTGTTTCGAGCTCTGTTCAATACCTGCTTATCACATTAACAGAGAATTTTAAATATTTCTATCATTAAGAGTCTTACCCCCCCCCCCCCCGGAAACTCTTCAAATTGAAGATAGAGTCAGACGTATGACATAGCATAAGGCATGTTGGAAAAACTGATGACACTAAAGAAAAGAGATGTAATTTGGACTGAAATGCCACTTTTTACAATAATTTTCTCTGATAAACGAATCAAGATTTGTTAAAATTTGTCATCAATATGGGTGGAGTTTTGCACTGTATAGAGACACATAGGCCAATATACCCTGTGTTTACAGCATGCATATTTCACCATAAGTCAAGTAATCAGAAAAAAAACATCCTTATATACACCAACATGATGAAGACATGATAAAGTTATATCCCAACAATAATGCATCATGGGTAATATAGACAATCATTCAAAATATATTTTCAACAAAGCTTTTTCAACTTTCAGTAGATTAAAATCTGTTAATGACTTCATGTGCTTTGATTCAAAATTTAAATTTTTGTCTATGTCACCCAAAATGCTCGCACTATAAAGCCCATTGCCCAGAATATTAACAATCTAACATGCATACAAACAAAAGAGTTCTAAAGAAACAAACAGTTCAAAAGTAGTGGGTGGGGTACCCTGCTGAAAAAATAGGGGCTTTCATACATAAACATGGGATTTAGCATAAATAAAAACATAAAACTAGAATACCTGAAATATTCGTGTAGGGTGTCCTTGGGGTTACAGGAAATGGTGGGGTTGCTACAACACAGAAGACAAAGAACCACATCAATTATATAAACAAGATGCCATGCAGAAACCTACACATTCAAATATATACAAAAAAAAAAACAAAAACAATACAACACTATTTTTCAAACATTTCATGGCAAAATTACAGAAAAGTTTTCTAAAGAATTTTAACTTTTAACTTAAATCTTTAAATAAACTTACCAGAACTTAATTTACAATATACAATAAGGATAATATTAACATCAGCACATTGAAACAAGCAAATAAAAAACGTCTCATACGCCAGAAACACTAACTTGATTATTTTTCAGCAAACAATTTAAAACACACATTATGTTTCATGTACCATTAATTTCGGATTATTTCAAATGACCGCAGAGTTGGTCAGGTAAATAAAACAGAAATTTAAACATTCAAGCTAAAAGCAACAGATCACAAATTCTTGCAAGTTAAAATGCATTAAAATTTCAAAAAATGGACATTAACAGTCATGTGATGCTTGGAAATACAAGCTGTTATTTGTTGTTACAGTTCAAATTTAAGACCTGAAATTTTCGCAAGCACATTTAGTTTTAAATTAAGAATTTCAGAGTTGGGTATATATACAAACTAAAACCCGCTTCATCGATAAAAATCACATTAAGATCAATTTAACATAATCCAGGCTCACAGTTAGAACTTACAATAGACACACAAGCTGTGATATTACCAGGCATGTCTCCCCCTCCCCCCCAAAAAAAACCCTGCTACAACAAAAGTCAAACTAACAGCCAGTTTGCTCAAGAATGGTAATGCCATATTGTTTTTTATTTTCACATCAATTTTGAAATATTAATTTACATAGTTACTATGACTGTATCCTGGTGTACTAACCAGTACTCACACTAAATTCAAAGATCGCTAAAACGAGGTATAACCTGGTCACACAATACAGATTTGAATCTATGACCATTGGATCAAGAGTCCGGCACACTAGCACTAGACTATGATGTGTACAGTGAAATATAACATGAGATTTTTATTTTACTACAGTAATATAACACAAAAATATCACAGTCTACCACTAAAAGATACATAAATACAGAATCAGACAACATGCTACATGAAGGTGTTTCACATTACACGATAAACTGTTTACACGAGAAAGACAAACTGAAGAGTCTCTGGTTATATTGTATGATTGGCAGAAGAAACTTTGGTATAAATTAATGATCTGGTAGGAAGCATTCAACATTCAGGGATAAAAATCTACAACCAATATGATAACAACAACCACTGGGTTATCAATTCTTTAAAACATCATGCTCGGAGATTTTTTTAACTGTTCTGCGACTTTTGGATGGATTTAAATTCAAGCAAACAATAAATAAGCATAAGTAATTAGTGTCTAACAGCATCAAATTAAGTCACTACAAAATAAAAGAATCATAACAAAAAATACGAGGTGAATAAAACGCATTTAAAATTAATAAAAATTTAAGCAAAACAAAATGGGGTGATATGAATCCATCTTTTGCACACCCAAGGTAATGAATACATTTCATGAATCAGTCTGTGATCAGCCAGTGTTCGTAAACCAGTCAATGGATGGTTATTTTTATAACATACCAGAGGCAGAATTATATTGCAAAAATCAGACAACAAAAAATTTGGAATGGGAAGAATGTAAACATGTATCTGTTTCAACAAAATTGTTAAATTCATCAATCTTCATTCCATCAATCTTAGACTGTTTTTTTTACCATCAAAGTTTGCCTGAAACTATTGCAAGAAATTGATGTATTTGATTTGTGTTTATGCCACGCAAACACATTTCTACAATTAAAGAAAATATTCCCCAAATGTTAGGAAAATCACTCTGATAATGAACAGATATTCTACAATTGGGAAACCGACCACTGTTACTATGGTAACTATACTCAGGAAATTTTATGATGCAAAATGAATATGAATGAATGACTGATTAACAAAATGCACAATTAATTATTCACAAGAATAATATTAAAGGAGTAGATGGGAAACTAAGTGCCATGACCTGATTAAAACACAAATCAGTGAAGGTCAAAGGTCAAGGACAAAGTGAAGAAACAAAACATACAAAAATCATGCTCAATAAATAAGGCAGATGCAACACAGGTACAAAATTCAGGTTACAGTTGTCACGGTAACAAAAAACATTTCAATTACCAAGGTAACCACCAATGCTATTCAGTGATTGGTTAGAGGAACCTATCGACATCCGACGAGCTTTCTCATGCACAGCTTGTATTATGTGCTCTGTTTGAAAATCAAATAAGGTCAAGGTCATATTAGCTACAGGTAAACAAAGGTCAAAGGTAACTGCAAAGGGTTGCAGCCATAACAAACAGCATTCAAATTGTTACATTTGATATTCAACTACTGCTAGGATTGAAAAATTTTCACTCAGTACCTTGGTCAAAACTAATGTATCAGTTTTAGCAATAAATGCAAATTTACACTAAAAATACATGACCCATCAGATAAAAATCAATTTTATGACATAATAAGCACAAATTTGAAAATTCTTATAAGATAGAAGACAATGCCTAGCCATCAAAGATGGTTCATCAAGTATACTTGTTCACTATTTAATGCAGTCTACGATGCTCACATAAGTTAAACAAATTCTGTCATGACATTATCTGTGGTGTGTAATTTCAGCTTATAGTCAGAGATTTTTTTCTGCATGCATGCATCAACTCCAAACTACATCTTCTACAATTTTGGGTTTTAAAATAAATTAAAATCATATGCCAAGACTGACAAGCAATTGACATGACAAAAACTGGACAAAAAACATGAATGCCAAAGCTTAAAGTGAAGCAAAAAGCTCTGGTTGGTTCAAAACTTTACATTCCTAACATAAATTCCACATTTACAGAACAACCATATCATAGTTTACAACTTATTAATGGTAGTTTTTTTTAAACTGAGCATACAGACCAGTCTCAAAACCCAAGCCTTTGATTGGACGATTCTTAGATGAGTTTTCAAATTGACCAATGAAAAGGCTGCATTGTGAAAATCGTCTTAAATCTCAGTTTTACATCCATAAACAAGTGTTAACAGGACAATGAAACACTGGCAATAAAATTATCATAAAAATAATAAATAGTCTGACAATTTCATTCATTTCAACAATATAAAACATACTTCGTGACAATTCTATAGAACAATATCGAAAGCATGAACGCATGTCACACAATGTCATTTCTCAGATGTCACTAACACATCAGGCTATACAAATATTTGTATATCAAACAGAATACCATGAAATATCACAACACTGAATGTTTAGAAAAGCTACTTTTTCAGAAAATAATTAGCAGTAATCAGTAGGTAAAACAATTATGAAATGACCATATTTATGACTTATCTAGGTAATTTTAAGCCTTCTATAAAATGCTATCCTATTCATTAGAAAATTACTGAAGCTAAAACAGTTTTAACTTCTTCAATGAATCAATCGTTTAATTAGGGCTTGTATATAGTTTGTGATGAAGTTAACACACATACTCCAGGCTAGGGTCACAAATTGTTGAAAAAATCAAAACATTTTTTCTGAAATCCAACTATATGAAATACATGATCGTACCTGCAGAAGCAACAGGACTTGTGGGGAAATTAGGTGTTGTTGCCCGACCCAATGTGCTGTCACGGCCTAGAGTGCTAGTAGAGTGAATGGAGCCCTCGGGCTCAAGCTGTTGCACACCCGGGCCAATGGGTTTCAGAGCAATACGATCTTCCTCAATAACTTCAATCTTCTTTGGTGCCTCAGATTGTGTCTGCTGTATCTAAAAATAGACAAATAGATCAAAACTATAAATAGAATATTCTATAAATAGAAACATTTTATCCAAATATCAAAAATTCAGGAATAGATAAAGAACAAAATATGCATAATCAGTAGAGTCATTGAAGATATAAAGTAATGTCATATTTTATGTCTTGCTTATCATTAATATATCAGTTAAATACAGATATCATATGAATAATTTATTCACTGTCTGTAAAAACTACAAACAGTGCGAAAAAGTATATTACAGACACCCTAATCCAAAAAAACAACAACAGTATCCAACAACATCACGCTAAATTTAAAAATAAAAAATGGTGTTCTCTAAAACACAGATCTCAAAACAAAAAAGCACAATGCATCATTTTTTATCCATTTTTTATTAAATCGTGAATGTTTCATAACACATGCTTGAAAGCCAAAATGCAAATAAACTGTCATAAAAAAGTCTTAATTTACGGGAAACAAAAGCCAGATACCCACACTTAACCTTCATTATCAATGAACATTTTACAAGTCAGTATAAGACAGCAGTATTAACATTGCTTCAATCTTGTTGTTTCATTGTTGTATACAATATATATTATGCTTATTACAGTCAACAAGTTGATGGAAGGGAGATTGGATTAGACTGACCCAAAAAAGGGACACAAGGGCCAGCAGATAATTTTTGGCAACAATTTAACGAGGTTTCATAAAAATTCAACTTCAAGACACAGGACCCCATCCACCATTGACATCCCAGTAACCGAGAATAAGTCAGTCTGATATTTCAGTTAACTTCTTAATATTATTCTAAATTGTTCCAGAAACTTTTTTCAGCATTCTTACAAGTAATCGAGACGCAACAAATGCAGCATCAAGTACCCCACCCATTCATCTCCCATGGCAACCACTTGCAAGGAAGTCTGCAGTCTGAATCATCAAGAGCTTGACTGCATTATACAGGTGAATATTTTCTGAAACATCCACTTCCTGTCTTGGCAAGCTCTCTAAGATGAAGGAAATTACTGTCTGTTTCATCAAATCACGATTAAATCTCTAATACTAACATTATGATGATATAAAATGCATCATAAACAACAATCCATCATGCAAAATAACAAAACTGCTGAGTCATTGTCAAAAATGCAGCAAAAAGCATGTCTATGTCTATACCACAATGCATTGTTTTTTCGTTACGTGAAAATCATAATCAGTCAATACAACATAAAAACGCAGTTTGAAACATTGGTGATGATAATGAACGTATTTGTAAAATTCAAGATATTTAGGATTTCTATGCAAAATTGAAGTAATTCAGTTTAGGTTCAGAACGATTTGCGTTGAATTCAATCATTTATGATTTACACATGTACAACCAACATTGCAGTTTGAAGATTTCAACTTATAAAACAGCAGTCCCATACAGTAATTTTATAAATCATTTGGTAACAAAATATGTACCTCATTGTCTGAGAAAGTAGTTATAATGTTCATGTTATTATTATGAAACTGTACCATATTATGAAACTGTACGATCATGATATTTTACTAAACTATGGACAAGTATCTTCATATTATTTTTTAAAGCAAATGAAAAATACTGTCATGTAGAATGAAAATTAAGGGTCATAAGGGGACAGACAATAGATAGTTTAATGTCCTTATTGTTCTGTATGAACAAATTGCACTCACTTCATCAATACAAGCCATGTAATTAACACACTTATTATTACAGTATCCAGATGCTGGTAGATTTTTCTATACATGATTAACCAGTACATTCGTACTTGTATATTCTCAGAATTCAGATAAAACTTATAGAAAACTTGGTGATACAGACTTACAAGTAATCATTTAAATGTAACATTTGTCCCCAACATGATGTTACTTGCATTTTTTTCACAGGTAAATCGAGTGCAACTTCATTAACTAAGCAGCCATGAAAATAATTCAGGAAAGTTCACACGCTATTTTTTGTTTTTTAATGGTAGAATTAAACTCTTGATGTCAGTTGACAAAATGAATAATGTAGATTTAATCCACAGACAAATTAAACTATGATAGTCCACTGAGCTGTGTCTAATACACGCAGTATGACCTTTCACACTGATTAATTACTGTACATTTTTATTGAATTAGAAAAAATCTTAGAGACAGTTACATTAATGTGAAATTCGAAATTATTCGTGTAAATTGATATTTTGGGCCCATATGATAAAAATATGTAAGGAGTCAGTGATATTTCATACTTATTTAAAGCTGTCAACATTTGCATATGAAATAAGGGTGAGGGACATAATGTACGTTTAGTCCTGATGAAAATACAGTAAAACCTAACATTAACAGTAAGATCACCTCATTGTATTGTTTGTATGTTGTTTTTATGCGACTTATTATCACTGGGGTTTAGCGCCAATGATCTCAACAATTTTTCAGTTATATATGGCAGCCGGTTCAGTTTAAAATGGACATTTTTGTCAAATTTTCACACAAGCGTATGACTTGCAGCAACTTGGGATTTGAACCATAATCTCCAGGTTACAAGTCCAGAGCACTAACCACTGGACCGCGGCCTCATTATAACAACCACTTACTTCTAGACTGGTTATCAATATTTCATCTACATTTCAACACGATAATGCGACCAACACAATATTAAGATTCTTTCCGTCCAAAAGTTGGTCCTCAGACATACTGAGGTTTTAAGGTGCATACTAAGTATTGGCTGAGCTATAATTTTATGTAACAACAAGTTACACACTTATATATAAATTGAACAAACACTGGGCAAACCATAATATCAGTAATTCTGTAATAACACTCATTAGTTTACAATTGTTCACAATTTATTTCATCTCAACTTCTGGGCAATGACAAACACAGCCCATTAAAATTAATAGCATTTTTAGTCATACATTTCAAAATATGTAAAATTTGCCAAGAGTTAAGCTTAACATATGTGGGTGTGTTTACATTTCAGTAATGACCATATTTCAATTCAAGGATAATTAAATATGACAATATTTAAATACAAGTACAGTCATACGTCATAACATACATCAGTACAGGTGGGGTACGTACGGACAATGTCAAAAGACACAAAGTGCTACTTGCTTCAGGGGACAGCTGGAAGTGAGACCTGACAATAAAATGGAGGCAATATTGTTTTTTAAACAGCAAGTTAATTGAGTTATTGTCCAGTGACAAGTAATATAACAGACAGATGTACCAAAAATATATAATATATCTGATAAACAATTGAAAAACTATACTTTACAGTCAAGATCTCAAAAAGTTGTCAACAGCTTTCAACAGAAGGTAACTATTATTACTTTGTGGGTCAAACCCATAACCCCGCACACCACAGCATTTAGGACTGAAGTAAACTCCCCTATTTAAGGCTAATTAGATACATAAATATCATCATACTGCCACATTTCTATGGATTAACACAGTAATACATTTAATTAAGACTTTAATAAGGAAGTCAGAACATACTTTGAAAAGCTCAGTAATAAATCTGAGCTTTAGAAACCAAAACAGATATTACACATAAAATACAAAACAATAGGAACTTCAAGGGTCAGTGTAAAAATAAAACCACAAATTGAGAACCTATTGTACAGCCATTAATCCAAAACTGATCTTAATTCTGGAGCTGGGGACAATAACACTTATGTGAATGCAATATTTAACATCTCGTAAAAACGACTATTTATTCTCGACCAGTTTTCAGTACTTAAACTCTACATTTCAACTTGATAATGAATCCACCTCCAAATTATGACCATTATTTGGTCCATAAAGTTGTTTTAATACCAAGATTTCACAGGACTTATTTCTAATGAATATTAATTACAAATATCTCTGTTTTCATGGCAAAAAAAATCTACAATATCCTGAACAAAAAGACACTTTAATCCATGTATGACATTTTCTTGATAAAATTCAGAACTAATTTATTTCCACATTAAAACAGAACAAACCAACATCTAACTTATCTCACAGGCTTTGTCATTTAAACATTTTCAAAATGTTAACAAATTAATAAAATCCATTTTCATACCTTCATATCCTAGATGTAGAAATTCACAATCTACGTAGACAAAACACCAGAATTTATTTTCACACAAGACACAATCACATCATTGAACATTCAATACATGGTAGCAATAAACCCACACCAATGATTTCATTGCAACACCAATTCATGACCCAACATACGATGATTTAATTGAATTTTTACAATCATGTGTCAATCCGTATGGATAAATTGTGGTTTATGTACATGATTTGGTAATGATGACACATCTTAGTGACTTATAACATCGATATTATCCGTGATAAGTAGTAAAGTATATATAGTATACACGAATAAATATGATACTGATTGAGTCATGAGTCAGTTAAGCACTTTTAACAAGAATCTTAAACAGTTTTCTTACGTCCTGATTGTTTTATCAAGGATAGTAAGGAAGTTAATCGCATTAAAATAAGCAATAAAAATAAAACTCGATCCTAATTCAATTAAAATTCAATTAACATTACATACAATCACGGTCAAACATAACAGAAGCATTAATAAATTAAATTACAATCAAATACAATAAGACATGAAATTAAAATCAATCAGTCAGTCAATCACACAATCGATCAGTCAATCAATCAGTTGGTAAACTAAAATTCAACTATCATTTAAACCAACATGGAGGTATCACTTAACAGCATTGTACAACATTACCCAATTCAGAACTATTAAAACAATGTTAAGAGTTTTTTCCCAAAATTTGATACCAAATCTGACAGAAAATTTAAAACAATACACAATGAATTCCTCATAGCCCTTTTTTAATGATCAAATTTAAAAACAGTTAAATTTAGGTCAGTGTGTTTAATCATTGTAAAAGATAAAATAAAACATGGTTTAAGAAACTATGAAGATATTTTGAAATGCAACAAGATATCAATAAAACTTCAAAGGCAAAACTTCTTACACAATTATTGACCAATTTTGAAAGTCTGAAATTCAAATGAAGGGAATTTTATAAACACATAAAACAAGGTTTTCACATCAAAATGTGTGTTAATTTGAAACTTTACTGATAAGTATTTGACCATCAAAGGAGTAATGTTCATGAAATTAATAAAATCATGTTTATCAAGTCGTACAACATTTAAGGGGAAAATTTCATTCAAATGAAATCAGGATTTTTTTTACACACATTGGACCACATTGGAAAACTATAATACCACATCATTATGTTCATTTAGGAGAAACTTATTTTTAATTTTACTGCGAGCATTTTTGGACCATCTGTGTATACCATATATTCCCTAATAAACGCCCCCAGGGGCGTTACATTTTTGAAAATGTGTTTGTGTCATTCCTTTGATTTAAAAAGTCTCCTTTTCTACTAATTTCTATTGATCATCTCGGATTAAAATAGCCTGTCATGGTAAGTCACTTGTTTTCTCTTGTCCAAAAAAGGTGGGGGGGCGTTTATAAGGGAATATATGGTATGTCATAGACGATTAGATTTTCAAAGCAATACCCAGGCCTACATTTCATAGACACATCCTCTATCTTCATTCAACTTGTAATTATCTATAGTGACAGGCTAATAATCAAAGCCCAGGTACACACAATCACTCCACTAGAATCTATCTAACTAGAAAAGTAAACAAATCATTGAGAAATTAAACCAATGACAGATAGGTGGGTGGGGGACATACAAGATTCAAGGACAGATTCATTCTTTACCCTTTAATTAACACAAAACTATATCAACATAAGTTTAAAGTAAAACAAACTATGTTTGAGTGTTGACTTTTTTACATTTCACCAGCAAACTTTCCCCAAAAAATTTGAGAGCCCAGTCTAAAGTGGTCAGAACTACCAACACAAGTCCAGTCTATGTACTGATAAGCCTATATCGGTTGGGTGAATGACTTTCCAATGTATATATACAGAACAGACTAATTACCAAACATACCCAGATTTTACCAATTTTTATATATTTATCTTTATTTATCATACCAGAATTATCCGTAATTATCTGAATTTCCTTTATTTACACAGGATCATAATATCTGTTCAGTTAACATATACAAACTATAGACTGAACATCTCTCTGACCAGATACATATCACAAACTTTCTTCTATTTATTTATAACATTTTTTTTTTGAAGAAGAAGAAATTCTTGCTATATTCTTCACAGATCTTTATTTAAGAACAAGAATTAAAATGACCAACAAGTAGATTTGTGAGTTTGATCATAAAATTTTCATTTCAGTAAAAGTTGTTTTTTATTAAAATTTTCTTTTTTTCATAAATATGATTAGCAACATACTAACTTTACAAATAATCTCATGTTTAGACCACTCACAATATAAGGAGTACTGGTAATATAATACAGACACTTGGAAAGAATTTTTTACGTATACACACCAAATTTGTGTTAGTTTTTTTTTCTAACAAATATCGCTGTATCCAGATATGAAACATTTCCGCCACTTTAACTTTACAAGGACTCGATATTAGAATTGTTGCATACACCCACATAATATTACAATGATACTGCACAATTCACACCACACAACCACAAAATGTGGCATACAATCGTAAAGAAACTATTCATAAAACCGACCTTGAAAAAAAGTCACAAAAATGACCTTGAAAGAAATGGTCATTAAATGACCTTGAAGAATGGCCAAAAAAATGGCCCCCATCATGTGTTCAAAGCAGTCAGGCACTATACAAACCAATCAACATGTTCTATGTGGTAAATAACAAACAGATTCTTTGTCACAATGCCAGTGAAAAAGATTTTACAGCCGCGAGCATTGCTTTAATCATCACAATGAAATATGACCCCGCTAACATTTTTTTACCTACATTATAATAATTGCTCAAGATAACACTAGTATGAAAATAATAAACCACACTATCTTTATACATTATATGATAGTAACCTAGTTTTTAAGTTAATAAATACATGGGTGAACAAACACTCGTACTGAAAACCACTTGATGAAAACTGGCAATCAAGTGTTACAAAGTGTTATGTTATTTTACCTGCATAAAAAATTGAAGAAAAAAAACTATTTAAGTCTTTGATTTCATCTTCATTCAAGAATAGCTTCAAATAAACCTCGTTTTTCATAGTACAGACATTTGATTGAGTTAAATATTCAGATAAAATGAACCTAAAAGTAATACATCCAGTTAAGAATAACGGTACTTAGTCGTAAAGTTGAAGATGAGCTAAGGAATGTTCCTACAGCAATAAGTCAGCAAAAAAAAAAGAAATAGATAGAAAATGTCACGATCCTTGTACACGCATGAAATTATTTATAAGGTACTCTCCACATTTGCAGCTATACTTCTTTTCTTTCAGAAGCAGGCAATATTATAACATGGCTGAAATGTTTTTCAATAAGGTAAAATGACAAAATTTCAATTAAATGCTAAATAACAGCAAATTATGTCAAACAAAATCACAAAATACGTCCAAGAACACATGTTCATATTTTGTACATATTTTGTCTATTTCAGAAATTCTTATCACTTTCATAAAAATACACTGTATTCACTGTACATAAAAATAACTGGCATATTATACATATTTATTTATTTATTTATTTTATATTTATAATCAAAAAAGTACTGAGAGCACTGAGAAAGAATAATTCATGTAAAAAAACTTAAATTAATGAATATTTGTAACCATAGCAACATTTGTCAGTTTACCTTCAGAGTAAAATCCAAGCAGGTAGAGTCCAGCAAAAAATTCCACACTATTTTTTACACTATTTTTTACACACTATTTTCAATGTATTCAACATTCCATAAGTATGAAATTTAATTCCCATAAAATGAAAGCAGACAAATAAAAGCAACGGGGTAAATTAAAGCCTTGATCCAGTGAAGCGATGTAGTTTCCTTTCCCATGAATGGAAGTTATCTACATATATCTACAAACACTAGATGTTTACTGGAGGCATCAAGTACACACACTGTGGATTTTCATTATGTTTACAAATTTCACGGTGTGCTTATTCTCATGGTCTGCCATATACAAATAATCTTAATTGCGCAATACCTATACATTAACCACTGGTCAACATGATTCAAAACTACTAGAAAATCAAATAAAAACTACTTAAAAACAGCGTTTAACCACTTTAAAGTTTTCGCGACATCAGTCCCGTATATTTATCTTAAACTAACCCACCACATGTAGCGAGACCTGACAGTACATAAAAAGGTAAACATGTGTACAAATTGGCTTCAATTTTAAAGGTAGATGGCCTGAGGGAAAGTGTGCTCGTTTAAACAATAAATCATGTTAAAGTGGTAGGTTTAAAGCAGAGATAGAAGATGTGTATGCTATCAATATCAGTTTAATTAAAGGCACTTCAACTAAAGATTAACTCCCTGAAGCTAAGAACATAACTGAAGTTCTACATCAAGGAAAGTTTCACAATTCAAAACATTAAAAACTGTTTTTTTAAAGAAATAAATCCAAACAGCCGATGATTAGAAAGAATCAGACATAATAAAATCACTGTCAATAATGAGGGGATTGATTGTGTCCAGCAATTAACAGTCTGCCAAATGTAACATATTTAATTGCATCAAATTATCTATTAAGATAAATCCAGACAGAATCTAGATAAATTATGCACATTGCAGACATTTACCCTTAACAGCTGACAATTGATCCTCAAAACAATTAATAGAATAAAACACTTATTTACAAACAAGGGCAACAAGATTTTATTATAAAAACTTCATATGTCAGCTGGGGGCCTCTGTGGTCCAGTGGTTATAGTCTCTGCCTTGTAATCACTTGCCTCTCACCACTGTGAGTTTGAATCCTACCAGGGACCAAATTACACGTGTGAGAAAGCTGTCCAGCTAGCTTATGGAAGGTCAGTGGCTATACCAAGGTATAAGCCTTGGGACTACCACCGCCACTGAAGCTGGAAAGTCATCAAATGACCCTGGCTGTTAGTGCAACATTAAACTCCAATGGTATCACAGCTACAGTAGGTCTATGAAACAGGCCCCAGGTCAACAGATATTGTCTTATTTATCTACCATTATGATTTGAAAACAGTAAACTAGATGGAAAAAAAACAATCCCACTTACAATAAAGGATGAGTGTGATAGCATCATAAAGTTAAAATTTTATCAGATTATTGTAAGGAAGTTCTTCAAGTTTTATTTCATAAAGGCAGATAAATGTTAAGATAAAACTTGATGATATTTATTTTAAGGATAGACCAAGTCAAAAACTTAGACAATACCCGTCTAGTCTGCTGTGGTTTTTGCAAGCAAAGTAACAAATAAGTTGGTTTACTGTTTGTACCGTGTTTTATGTTATTATTCAACAAAACTTCAGTATTTATAACAACAAACCAGTGCATTAATGTCACCAACCAGAGCAAACATCGTCAAAAATCATTCTTTAAACATTAGCCTTATTTCAGACATATTGCCTATATGACAGGAGTGGGTGGGGGGTGGCTAGGTGACAAATGACCTTGGAATTAAGATCTTCAGTCAAATCTATCAATGATAAAAAGAACCTTGTTACCCCGGTCCATATGTACTAATAAGTAAAATCTTATATAGGTAAAAGGGGTGAAAAGGGGCTCAATTAAGGGCTGTTTTAACATTTTATTCCCTTAATGAAGACAAGTAATAGTGACTTTTAGAACATAGCCATTGAAGATACGCATGAAAATACGAAACTCAAATCAAATTAAAAAGACATGAGCATCTGCCCTCAAAATATTCCACTTATTTTAATACAAAAAAAATAAATGAATAAAGTATTCTATAAATAGAAACTTAGAATTAATCTATGTCACTTGATACAAGCTGCACAGAGAAAGAAGGAGTTACATAGTAAGAGTATCAATAACAAAACCACAATGGTATCGAATGAAGGTAATATCTTTATATAGACATCTGAAACATTCGCATTATGATAACAGTCCCTCAACAACAGGTGTGGAAATCAACTAACAAAGCTGGGAGTTGAAAATAAACAAATTACTCATCCAGTAACTCATACCTAACAAATAACATTAAACACCTTGAAGATAAGTCGGATAAGAAAATAATTGGATTGTTTGTCGATCATATCAAACTGTGACCTCAAAGTTTTACAAGATGGCCGACAGATGTTTTTCCTCCATCAATAGATAAAGAAGGGTCCAGACTAGCAAAGTATCAGAGACCAAGACAATAATATGGACAATAAGAAAGTAGTTTGTTATTCAAACCCATTGTTGTTGTTGCTGTTGTTGTTGTTGCTCCTTCAGACAGGTAATTAAAATAACGGACTGGTTGCTCAGACTGGTTGCTAACATATCAGACTGGTTGCTAACATATCAGACTGGTTGCTAACATATCAAACTGATTGCTAACATGTCAGACTGGTTGCTAACATATCAGACTGGTTGCTAACATATCAAACTGGTTGCTAACATGTCAGACTGGTTGCTAACATATCAGACTAGTTGCTAACATATCAGACTGGTTGCCAACATATCAAACTGATTGCTAACATGTCAGACTGGTTGCTAACATATCAGACTGGTTGCTAACATATCAGACTGGTTGCTACCATGTCAAACTGGTTGCTAACATATCAGACTGGTTATATTCAGTCTATAAATATGCAAACTGACATTTTCACAAATGACGATTTTGCATGACCAAACTTATACATTTTGTAATACAAGAAAAGTTGAACTTTATAATGTAAAGATTTCATTATTAAAATTACGATATATTGATTTAACTACCAACGTAAATTTTCCAAACAGAATCAAATGTCCACACCCATTCACAATTTTCAGCATACAACTTGTTCGTTATAGATTTATAAGCAAATATTACTTTCATTTTTATGACAATGTATTACACTTACGAAATATTAAACACAAAGTGGCTTGAATAACTTATGCAAACAAAAAAGCCAAGCTGTGAAACATGGTCACTTATTTCTACAATATTACATTAAATTATAAATGAATTCATGTTTAGAGCCACGATAAATTGGAGATTAAACAGCCATATAAAACATTAAATCCATTTTTACAAACAAAGCCGTTCTATCAGACAGAGACAAAATCTGCTAGACACTATTATGAGAAAATAAAAAAAACATGACTTAACAAAACACCCTAAAGGCTGCTTCCATAGATGGCAATCTATAAGTCAGTCATATTAACTGGCGAAGTTATAGTAACAGATACCATGTATCTCCTCCTGGCAATATTTATAGATGATAACATCTCTTATAGTCTACAAAATGGAGATGTATCACCACCATTTATATATGTATACTTTATACAGAGATAATATCTCAATTACCTTCCAGTTAATTAACGAAAATGTCAACATTGTCACAAGATAATTAACTGAGAAAGGTTGATGTAACGATAGAAGAAGAAACTGCAGAAGTACAGTAAAACACGGTTATAGTGAACACTTTGTAAGAATCAGATACAGTGTAGTATTTGTTTCATTCCAAACCACCATTCTTTATTTTATTATAACTGATGTATATGAAATATGGCTGTAATAAAGTAATTATTGGTGTCCCATTTAAGATTTCTACTGGACTGATTTACTCTACAGACAAACTTGAGTTCACATCCCCTGTTAATTAAAGCCACTTTGTGAACAACAGCCATAGTACACATTCATTAATGTAGGAGCATGGGTGAAAGTTGAAAATTTTCAAAAAAATCGAAATCATAACATCCATGCCTTGGAAACAATATAAACCAGTAGATTCCAGACCTGGGAAATACCGGAAATTCTGGAAAACTTAACCAAATACGAGTCTAAATTAACCTTCAAAAAAAGATCAACTGTGCATACAGGCCAGTAGCTTATACTTTTTCCTCCCGTGGTACCATAGCAACATTGATTTCACAGAGTTAAGTTCTTATATCATGTTTTTTCTATGGTTCTTAAAACCTTGACTTCAATGAAAACAGTTGATGTTATAATCAAAACTATGTTATAATCAAAAAAGGGGAAATAACTCAATCAAATTTTGTGATAATGAACCATAAAGAAAATGTTTTTCATAGACTTGATAAGATATCAAAGTAGCACCAACATCACCACCATCTTCAACAACACTAACAAAAACAACACTACAAAAGTCTAAACAGGAAGAGCAAGAAAAATGATAAATTTTATAAGACACTAAATCTAAAGGCTGAGTACCTGAACAGTGGGTGTAGTGATTTACACTGATAATTAATTCACTTTAAACAGTAATTAATTTTATAAAGTAAGACGTAAAACCATTAAATAGATATTAAATATAAAATTTACAGTTTTATTTATGCAAAAAAACTTATTTAATGTTTAATGTTGTTTTGTGAATCGGACAAATAAAATTATTGCCTTTATATATTTCCTTACTCATAAGATAAAATGACTAATTAATTAAAAATTATTTAATAAAAAATAATTCATTACCACATGCATATTATTGTAGAAATCCAGTCATCTTGGTCACATATAAATAATTATATCATTTATAACGATTTATCACAATATTTTATTTTCACAAACATCAGCGAAGCATATCAATGATTTTACATACTCGTACAGTGACAAGTTATATATGTATATACATATGTGTCTTACAATATTAATCAAACATATAAGCATAATGTCACATTGTCACATTGGCTGATTACAGATAAGATACAGTTTATATATGACTTAAGATATTACAACATATTTCACAGGGACATGAAGCAAATTCTTGCGATGTCACTTGATTTCCCACAGGGGCATGCCACAACAGAAGTAAGCTGAATACTAAAAGTAGCATGATAGTTATGTAACAAAACTGGTAAAAATAACATTCATGCAGAATTGTGTGATGTGGGGGAGTGGGTGAAAAAACATCATTCCTTGAATGTCGTGCTAAAAATACGAATTATTTCAGCAGGAATAATTCCAACTAAGGTAAAGGTAGGTAAGTGGATTTAAGATCTTTCCAGTTCAAGTGTGATTAATCAACATTTTTCGACTGATGCACTGAATCATGTTTTTTGACATTACATATTAAGCTGAAGAAAACAAGATGCAAAACCTAACAAGGGAGGTAATTACACCAAGCAATTTGAAAAAAATAGACGTGAGTTACTTCCCTTGGGTAAGTTTTTCAAAGGTAAGTGCAGGATTGGTATTAATTGGACAAAACTTTTTTCCCAAACAATATAATAATAATCTATTAAAACCACGAATAAACCAACAAGCACATTCTGTTATAATGCACTGATGCAAACATAGAACTTTTACCTGTAGGCTAATGAGACATTTAACGGCCACAAATCTACAATTTCTCGAAATCTGAATTATTCACTAGCAAAAAAATAGACAATTTGAATTGGGCAAGTACAAAATTAATCAATGACATTATACTGAAAATCTTTTCTATTCCAGACTGAACTGCCATATATTTAGAACATATCTTCAAGTTTTGAATGATAATACAGTCATCAGTACAAAAAATTACCATAATGATTTCACTTTTCCCTATGATCACAGTTAATGGTACAATTCTAAAGGTCAAGGTCATGGTGTTATAAGTATCTTTTCATTTCATTCATTTATGATATGAACCACCAATATTCTCCTAGGTAACATAAAACTCTGATGAAATGGTATTACTTAATAACAAACTGCAATTTTACGGATTTAAATCTACGTTTGTGTAATAATATCTCTAACAAAAGTTAAAGAAGACTTCACAATCAACTTAGAAAAAAATGCCACAGAATTAAGCCAAACATCTCAGTGACCTTGACCTTTAGTGTGTTAATTGTTACCGGGGGTTACGGGGATGCTTACATGCTCAGTGGGACAGTTGTCCCACTCTGGTGACATGCTACGTGGGTAACCGCCATTTAAATCCTCTCTACTCACACGTTGTTGTTCGTGACGCTGCTCTTGACGCTGTTCTGTCTTCGTCTCATAGGTTCGAGTCTCGTACTGACGAACTTCCTGTTTGATAACATTCTGCTGTTGCTGTTGTTGTTGCTGTTTCTGTTGCCATGGAGATGAGGCCATTATTGAGTTTGAGGCTGCTTGCAGAGATTTTTCGAGGGCCTCCAGACGGTTTTCTGTTTCCTTATCTTTGTCGTTTCGACTTAATGTACTATTTTTGGAATCTAAGTAAAATAACGAAAAAGTTTAATTTTGTTCTAAAATAGCAAAAAATTAGTTCTTAGAATCTGAGAAAAATAAACAAATAAATGACAAACATGACTGAATGAATTTTACTACCTGAAGTATGTAAATTTGAATAGATGAATAGAATTTTATAAATACAATAAACTGAAAAAATATCAGAAATAGACAAGAATGCGAGAGTGGAATGACCTTGCCACTCAGGTAACACTTTAATGGATCAAATCTTTTCACTACACTAGATATTTGTGAAATGTTTTGTAAAAACCACATGTATAATTTAATAATCACAGTTGTCACAAGAATGAAGAATTAAATGCAAAACAAATACACTGTGACTATAGGTTCATTCAAAGGCATTAAATGAATCATACAAAATAGCTATTTAATTCCAACAGTCACTGACATTGAGGAATGTTCATACAGCATGTGTACAACAAAATGTATACAACTAAAGAGATTTGAACTCATACCTGAACCTCCCGTTCTTTGAACTATGACCTCTGTGATGTAATGAGGTTTATTTACTTCCTGTACCGTCTGCTGTTCTTTTTGTGTCTGCTTTTCAATTTTAACCTCTACTGGCTGAGGTTGCGAAAAATCTGGTTCATCATGGTGTATTGTTTTATACACTGTTTTATATGTCTGAAACGTATGGGGCGACACTGATCTTGGCGACACAGGAGGAGTCCTAAACTGCTGCCGCGATTCGTGTTGACGTTCATAATGTTCTCTATCGTACGCTGATTCAGAGTGATGCCTTTGAATGTTCCTGGGTTGTGTGTGAGTCTCACTCTTCCAGGAGCTTGATGATTGTTGGTAACCACCTCCGCTGTAAGAACGATTTCGCGTCTGCTGCTGTTGCTGCTGCGTTTGTTGTTGCTGCTGATGTTGCATGAAGTCGCGGCTGCTTGTTCTCTGTGGCGGGGGCACTGGTGGTGAATTTAATGTTGGGGTAACAGTTCTTTGTAAATTTGGTGAAGGAGGAGGTTTATTAGAAACTTTTGATGTAGACGTCTGCTCTGTAATGTAAGTAGTATGAGAGGCAGCTACTGGCAAAGTGTCATGGGGGCGAAATCCATTCTCAGTGGGTGATTTTTCTGTATTGTATGTATGAGTACGTGATACAGTATAACTATAAGGGCTTGTTGGCCCATTTTGTAAAGGAGATGTTACTTTTGAAGAAGACTCATCTTCACTCTGTGAGTGCTTTTGAAAATATTTATTCTGTGTTTGTGATTTTTTCAATTCTTTGATCAACATTTGTTCATTTTTTTGGCGATTAGGGTCACGTTCAGAACTCTTTTCCCGCAGTTTCGCCTGCTGCTGTTGTAACCAAGACAACGACTGTTCTCCATCACTTAGAGATGATGGGCCATTCGATTGATAACTGTATGACTCCTTCTTGTAATTATTCTCGTAATCAGTCCTATAAGGAGCTTTAGGGCTCTGAGGGCTACGTAGGGGCTCAAATGACCTTGACATTTCCGGTGAAGATGGTGTATAAGTAAATGCATTCACTGGTTTATATTTTTCGTCTTGTACTGTCTTTGTTTCAGTTTTCACCGTATAATGTTTCTCAGAACGCACTTCAGGCAATTTGTAAGTAACGTCACTTCGTTGCACCACAACATTGCCCTCAGGGCTTGTATGCTCCTCAACCGTTTTGAAACTGCGCGTACCTGGTGCTGATTTCTGACTAACGAATGCTTGATCATTTAACAAGTCACTTAGAATCTGATCCAGCTGTGTCTGTTCATCTAGAGCCATTTTGCCCGAGCGTGGGCTAGTGGAGGAGCTGTATGACTTATTCATGCTTGAATGGGACAAATTAGGTTGATGAAAATCTCGTTCACGTGTGTTATAAGACCAACTTTCACTGCTGCTTTTATGTGTCGTAGATGTGCCCATTGGAACTGAAAATGACACAAAAAAATAAAGATAATTAAATAGTTTTCATCAATACAAAAGTCACAACACAAGAATTGATATTCTTTACCATTTCTACCATTACATACATTGTACTTAACAATGAAATAAAAACCATTAACTTCCATTTCATTTCCAGTATACTAACTGAGTGTTTCGAGTTAATTAAACAGAGCAACATACACATCTCATGACTTTTAACTTGGCCACACAGACACAGGGACTGTTAACCAAATCTGTAGATCTATTCCATTTTGCTTGCAATAATTTACTACAAATTGCTTTAGTTTTTTTCCATGTAATATAGAAATATGAAAATCAATATAAGACTTCACTTTTATCTGAGAATTTCATTAAATGTCGATTGGAGTGTTGGAAATTACATGAAACACAACCAATAATCCATTGATTATGACCAAACAACTGTGAAGGAAGATTTATGTCACAAATAATTACATCGCAGATCAAGTACTATTAAGGCGTTTTATTGCCTATTGTAATCAGGCTTGTGATAAACAACTGAGAATTCAATACAAAATCAAATCATGTTCAAGTTTTGCGGGACTAAAAACAAGCGCATACAACAAATCACACCATTTCATAAAGCACAAAGCACATGGTTGAAAACCACAGTGAAATGAATTTAAACTGTTTTTAACAGAAAGTAGTCAAATTTTGTCTGAGTTCCTTGACCTACCATATTTTTATGATTAAACAGCACTTAACATGACCATTATTTCCAGTTTGATACAAAATGTTAAGTTTTTTAAAGTACAGTAAATCATCGCATAGCAACCATTTCAATATGAAAACTACCTCATTATAACATCCACTTAATTGTAGACTGGTTTTCAATATTTTCCCCATTTTGCAACTGGATAATAAGACCACATTAACATTACAACCAGTCTATTTTGTCCTAATATGACTTTATACTTTAAACAACATAATGCAGACCAATTTAACACCATAACAAAAAAAGCAAACAGCACCAGAACAACACCAAGATATTTTATAGCTTAAATGTGGATGCTTTACAGACTGAGACAACCAAGCGAGCGCGGCATACATGCAAGGATAAACAAAGCAATAAGAAAAATTGATTCTGTATCAAACTCAACGTTCCTTATAAATCACATCATGATGTACCAATCTATAATATTTCAAGAGAAAGCCATTACAATACGAGAAAAGTTTTGAAATTACAACAATGACAAAAAATCCCACAACATTTCATGTGAAAAACAATAGCAGCAAAAAAAACAAATGTCAAAGGTTGTATAACTGAACCTGGTGACAGTGGTCTAAGATACAGCATTTTCATAGGTTAATTTAAAGTCAGAGCTCAGAATTGACCAATCAGAAGCACCAAGTTCAGTTCAATAAACCACAGACCATGATAACGAAACACTTTATCAGTTGTATAACACACAAGAAGCACATGCAGAAATGAAGGAAGAAGGATTAAAGGATAAAACGTGTCATAGAATTGTTTCATAAATGTCTCCACTCAAAGAGTTTTCTCCCCTTGTGATAGAGTGAAATCAAAGTACTGTAAGGGTGCATGGTAAAAAGTTGCCCTCAAATTTTAAAAGTGACCAATTAACATAATGTCAGGGTGACAGTATATACTTAAATGATTTGTTTGTATAATTACAGAAATCACTAATTTTATTCTGTTATCTGAACAAAGCCATCGTGAGTTTTAACACTATATGAAAGAGATTAAGTAAGTTTAAAAGCTTGAAATAATGACAGGTTTACAGTAATAAAAGTATGAAAAACACCCAACAGAAAACAATACCAAGCTGCCATGTTTGGTTAGTGCAAAGCAAATGTGCCACCTAAAAATATTAATGATGCTTCGAGTCCCTGAACGACTTGCAATTGTTTATAGTCAGTGTTTTAGTTACTTTTTCTGGTTTAAAATCCATTTTTCTGGTCTTTTTGCAAAATATTTCTGATCAAGTTTACTTTAACTACTATTTGGTAATTAAAGTATTAATCCATTAAGAAATGTAAATGCTCACTGAAGTGAATTAAAACATTCTAAATAATTTTGATTCTAATACTTTTTGTTTCCATGGCAACATGGCATAGTTCAGAATCAAGATGCAACAAGAAAGGTACAATACCAGAGAACGCAGAAATACCAGAGTCTATGCTGGAGGAGTAGGAGCCGCCATTTTGCAACTTTGTTGAACCGTTTTGAATGATCTGTGACTCCAATTTTCGCTTGCTGACTTGTGCGTAAAGACTCCCGTCAACGGGACCTTGAGAATGGTCCAGTTGCGTTACTCGAAAGTTGTCGACCCCTTGTTTTGAACTTTGAAGACCATTAGCGTTTACGTCTGAAAATAGAGAAGAAAATATATTTAGTCAGTGTATAAAGTATATGAATTTACAGTAAATGTGTTTTAATAGGTTTTGTCAGACAGCTAAAATTTCAAGACCACGGTAACAATCTGAATTAAGATAAAGGAGCAATAACTCATAAATTTATGTCAGATCCAATTCTAAAATGTCTCCTCTTTGTGACATTGTAACTACAGGGTCAGAAAATAGCATGTGATGTAAACTGTATTATAATACAATTGACAGTTCTAATTCTTAAAGATTGAGCAACATTTAAATGTCATTCGAAGCTGAACATCAAAGTGATTAACACAGTGAGATAGCAGCAACATTTACTCCAAAGAACCAAACTCAACCAAATTAACCCAAGTAAACATAAAAACCTGGGGGAACTTGGTGTAAGTTTTCCCCAGAGTACTGATAAACATAATACACATAAAAAAGTCACTCAGAACAGTTTTAATTACTTAACTCAGGTATGATATGATCTAAAGACAAACCAACAATACACCAATTAACATCGTAATGAATGAATACAAAATTACCGGAAAGTGTGAAAAAACACACAAAAGAGATATTAATTGCCGAAAAGTATAAAAACAACACTTACTAGAGGTTACTGAACCTTCTAGGAGCCTCATTTCCAGAAAATCTTATTAGAAATACCAGACTAATGAAGTTTGACAGAACCACCATACAGGTAAAACAATCCAGTCTTACAAACTGATTATTCAGTAGTAATACATGCTTACAATTCACTCATGTCTCTTTAGGGAAGAAATTTTTCATTACTAGTGGGAGGAGAGTTTACCTTCAAGGTAGGGTACATACAATTTTTGTGTAGGCCGAGTTCGAATGAGTAATGCATGTTTTTGTTATAATCACTATGGTTGGTATTTCACACAAGTTTTCTGGTATACTATTATTATGTTTGAAATATTTTCAAGTTCAAGTAAGTAAATATTTTACTTCTTCAGTAAAAATATAAATATCATCATTGTATACACAAAAGAATATATAGTATATCGCAAATGTTAAGATAAAATACTGTAAAGTACATCGGAACAATAACCTGTCCTATTATAATGTGGTTTGTGGTTTACAGATAAAGGCATGTAAAATTGATAGTGCACCTACAATTAGATGAATGGGTTAGCTACATGAATGAATGAGTGATCATCGCAAATGTGTGAAAAAAATGTGGTATATACAATATCAAATTCATACCTGAATAATGAAATGTCTTAAGTTTTGTCATTTGATGCTAAATTTTTTTTCAGAAACAAGGACATGTGTACTTTACAATTTAGAGGAAATAACATTAAGAAAGAAACCCAACTCTGCAGTTTCACGACTAAGTACAGTGAAACATCTCCAGAGCGGCCCTCTCTTGAGCAAACAACTTCACTTCAACAAAAGCATGATTTTTCCCCACTGTACAATTTAACTATTAATTTAACCGCTCAAGAGCAACAACAACATAGTCTTACTTCTCCCAAAGGGTGTTGCTTTGGACAGGTTGCACTGTTACCCAAAGACTTAGAGCAACCAAACTAACCCCTGTTTTCATCCATACAAACAATCATACTTTCTTCCTTAGACTTCATACACTTTTTTAGTTTGACTCAAACAAATGCCCTTATGTCACTCAAATCTACCAAGGTTACCTTAAATATTTTACATTATTTCAATTTTGTTCAAAAAATGTATAAAAACAGAAGCTATTGATACAAGATAGTCAAAATGATCACTTAGATACAATCTTATATTGACCCAAAGCAAAGGTATAAGAAAAAAAATCCATGTTCCATTTCACCAACACAGAACATATACCCGTTCTTAATCAAAATGCCCAAATGCCGCAAAAATCCAATCAAAATAAGTAAAATTGGTAAAACAAAACTTCAAAGACTTCGAGCATCAACTGACTCAGAAGTTCCTAAATGAAAAAAAACAAAAGCTCAGCATATGACCAAACACAACAGAAGGCTACAGGTGTTATCTATCACCCAGCATGTTTTATCAAAACAATTCCAGCCAATATAACACATGATCATACCCATCAGAAATCAGAAAAAAATGCCGGCTTCCAGACCTAGATATTTCAGAATTCTAAATATTTCCTTGGCAACCTGGATATATTTTATCATACATTCTTGCTAATTAATGAAGTTAACCTGACTAAGGTAAAGGAATGGTGGAACCTGACATTAGATTCCAACAGAGAGCAGAGATATTTTTACATAAAAAATATGTCCTCACCAACTCCATTATGAGGCAGAACCATTTCTTAAACAGCATGGAAGAATACAAAAATTCAAATTGACCTTGACCTTCTAAGCATTGACCTTGATCTTGAAGGTCAAGATTTTTCCGTTTATGGTGTTAGTATTTTAGTTATAAGAAGTTACCCAGGGTTGTTTCTCCATAAAGGTTTGTCACGTTTGACTTCAACAGGATTTTTGAAAAATATATTTCAATGTAATGATATAGAAAAATACAACTGTAGCCAGTAATACCAAAGGATATCCGATTATAAATCACAAAATCTTATCACCATGGAGATCATAATGTGACATTTTTTTCAAACTTCAAAAGTTTTTATTATCGTTCCCTGGCACCCAAAATTATGTCAGAATTTCAGAAATCTTTGCGGAAAACATGTAGAACACATAAAAAGTAAGTTTGTAAAGGTAAATAACAAATATATAGATTAACAAAACATCAAACACAGACCTGAATTCATCTCTAAACAGATGCAGAAACAATTTACATTCCTACCATACACTTCCTAATAAATGCCCCAGGGTATTACATATACCAGAGTTTTACTTAATTTGATAAAATATGGTTTAAAATATTTTGGCCTCATTGGATATAATACAAATAATTATAAAAATAATAAAGCATTCATTGATTTAAGGTGAATTTTCTTAGTGTCTGTTTTAAACAAAAGGGCGCGACATTAATCAGGAGGGGTGTTTATAAGAGAAAATTTGTTATTACAACTCTTGAAATGATTATGACTCCAGCAACCTGTGTCAAACACAAAAAGTGGTAATTTATAACACAGACAAACATTCCACAACCTTCATTCACATCATAACATCAATATCTATGACGATATTTTAGAAAATAACATTGATGACACAAGAGCAAATAAAAATTAGCAAAACTTTGCAGCGAAAGAAGCAGATACAATTAAACAGAGGGAAAAGGGGTCAAAAAGGATTCACTTTTAAAAATGAACAGTGAAGCAATTTCCTGATGTAATTCCACACTGAATTGGCCAAATCATTTTAATATAAGGAAAGTAAGCACAGCTTAACTTTAGCAAAATCATTTCTAGTAGCCAAACTTGATAAAATTTTGAAAGACACGGGGTTGAATGTCAAACAAAGGGCCACTGAAGAGCTGCCCCTAAAAATCTTCCACAGATAAAATACCATAAGAAATAATTGCAGGAATCTAAAGTTTTTGCATGAGCTATCATGAAGGAACATTTAAAAGCCCATTGCTTAGCTCTCCTTTATAAAAAGCAACTTAATATGATAACAATTCATGAAAATATGCAGGTGAACCTTGAACATCAACTTATAGGTAACAACATACACTGTGTCTTTCATCTTTATATATGAAGGATGTAATTAATTAATTTAAATGGAAGAGCAGGTGCCATTACAAGCTTCATTTCAATCTGGAATGCTAAGACTACGTCTGACTCTGATTTCTATAGCAACCAGTCAAGTCAAAGATCACCGTAAACAAGTGGAAGGTCTTAAATCGAATTCTAAGCACAGTTTGTACGAAAAAGATCAAAGAAAGGCAAGTACTTAGAATTTCATAACGATTTGATACCACATCATGTTTGTAGAAATATAAAGATCTTCTCTTTTCTGCCACCCAGGAGACATTTATTTCCTTCTACTTCAAGGTAATGGGAGTGTAATTAATGCATTAATTGATGATATCAGACAAAATTCAGGATTGGCTGACCCTGCAAGAAACACTGAACTGATACAAAGCATGGTGCATTCAACAACTTTAAAGAGCAGACATATTTGTCTGTCAGTAACTCCTGAGCACCCAAGAAAGATGAAATCCAGACAGGTACAGAGGAGGGAAGAATAGAATCTTTTTCTTGTTTCTAAAGCAACAGGTTTTATATCATAGGAGGAAACAAGATTACACCATCAGGTGATTATTTATCAGTAATATATATAATAACTACAGCAGACATTATACAGACATATTCTGACAAGATCAATATGTCTATCAAGTTCTATAGAACAAGAAAATTCTCACAAAAATTCCCCAGATTATGGTAACCAATGTGTGTATCCAGCCAAACCACATAACTTCAATTAACAGCTAATTAACCAGATAAGAAAAAGTAAAATGCGTAATTTTCATAATTTTCCATGAATCTGTTTTTTGGACTCCTTGTTGTATTCACTCATAACTCAGCAGGCGGATCTTTTGGGTAATCTTTCACAGCAATGGGAGTCCCTGTTTAATTGTTTCACACTAATCAACCAAGAAACTAACAATTGGTGTGAAAAAGTAACTCTGGGCAGATACCAGCGAACAACCAACTGCCACACTGGAATCTTTAACACACCTGGCTTTGTCAATTAAGAGTGTACACATCTCATCTATAGGTATGTTATATCGTGTACAAATACCAACAGATACACTCCCTGAACTGGGAACCACAAATGTCTTGATGCATAACAAAGCAACCATCTTAATTACTGTAGTCAGTGAACACAGCACAACTGGCTAAGTATTATTTGATCAATTAGAAGATAACAATGATCATATTAGTATGATAAGAAGCATTAATCTGAAGATAATCATTACACATGATGACGTATGGACCTCGAGATGATGTATATACACTTCATACAAAACCACTACCATTAATTAATTATCCCATATAGAACTTTCAGATGCATAAAACTAACAGAAATTATTTGATCTTTGTTTGCACTTAAGAAGGCATGATTCATCAACCACTGGTTATCAGTCTGTCTGAGAACATCCTATCTACCAGGAATTTATTAGAATCAACAAATGGATGCACAGATTGGTGGTGAAATTCCAAAATCCAAACTGCAATACATGAAATTAAAGTTTTTTTCAAGCCATTACAATGAGTTCCTTCAGTAAAGCTTAGTCGAGTAATCAGAGTATGATCTCAAATGATATTAAAATTAGCGGTCTAGAAGAATCAATTTGGTAATCATCAAACTACCACATAAGAATGAAAATATAACTTCAGTTGACCAAGTTTGTGTAATTAATATATATCTATAATGTTCTCTGAATGTTCAAAACATGTGATATTTGTCTGACCTCAACATTAGTTATAAGTGTCACAACATGATGTAGCTTAAAGCAAAATGTATCTGACCTCCATGTGATGGTACAAAAACACACAGTCATCTTCTTACTTCAACATACAAGGAAAACAAAACATTACATGTCCAAACAGGCCCTCATGGCTTTATTTACCTACGCTAACAAATATAATTTATAATGTTCTTTGAAATCCCAAGAAACAACATTGTTCTGGTCAATCAATAATGTTAATAAGGAACTAATTCTCAGTGTGTTCTGAACATACAGTCATACACAAGCCAGGCCAACATTCCACACAAGATTATCACAGAACTAATAAGACCCAGACAAGGTTAACAGATCAAAGTTGGTTTGCCAGCAGTCACTGTACTGGCTAGATGAATAATTCGATTTATGGACTATATAAAAGCCAACAAATTATGAAGCTTTATTATAATAGAAAGAGAAATTACTTCAGTCAACTAGGAACCTAACAATTATGATAAGCAGTGACCCATGTGGTCTCCGTAATACAAAGTCTTATATTAATGCCAAGTACAAATATTTTATCATCTTGCTTACACAAATAACTTGGGTTCACTAATACTCAGCTTAAAAAAGGTGTTCTCTCCAACAGGACAAATACAGCCATCCCTGAAAACAAGAGCCACAAGCAAGAGACAAGAAACAGCTAACCTTCATGTACAGTTGGCATTTACACAGAGATCCATTTAGTCTGTTATATTGATATTACCATTGCCAAAGGGTGACCATTGTTCAAAAGGGTCATCTACTCGCAGGTGACAGATAAATTATGTTAGACATATGACAAATAGTGACTGCTTTTTCAGATTTTTTACCAAAAGGCGAAAGTTATCATGTTTAGCAATGCCAGAACCTTCACTTTAAAGGCTGCCCCCAAAAAAGAATTCAAACATTTTATCGAGAGAAAAACGTTAAAATTTTACTGTGTTCATTTTAACCAGGTTCATTTTAATAATCTACTGCACTTGAAAGAGGAAGCAGAAACTTGTGACAACCAGAGCAGAAATCATCAGGTAATTACCCCACCCAACCAGTAGAATTTCATAAAAAGGCTCCTGTTTCATACAATTTTATACTCATCTTAAGCATTTAGTGGAGTTAAATTTTGTGATTAAATTGTTGAAAGACAGCCAAATGGTCTTCCTTTTCAATTTTCAAGATGAAAGTAGAAGCTGTAATTTTTTCTGCTTGCATTACACCTAAATTTACCTGAAAGTGAGCCGAATATTTGACTGCATGCCAACAAGTTGTCACAAGGAACCCTGAAGGTTGTATGATATCTGCAGCAACCATCTTTGCATTATGGTATAAACATAAAGAGACTTCCCTCCAGAAACTGGTGCAAAATCTCACATTCTTTAACATCAAAATCCACAAGCTAGTTCATCACCTAACTGTCACAGATTCAATCAAGGTGGGTGGGTAAGGTATTGCAATTCCAGATCCGTACATATGTAGCATTATGATAACCATCACAGGTCATGAAGCATTGAAATGTTAATGTAATTATTTGACATCTTGAAGAATATAATGATATTTTTTAGTTAATCTTTCATGAGAAAATTTACAATAGTAATGATGTTTACTTTACACCTGAGACAAGTGTGTCCCCCCAGGTTAATAAACTGGAGACCAGTCCAATGTTGCAGCATTGCCAATGGTCAGTCTAAGAGCTTCTTCCAAAACTAACCAAACAAATACTTCAGTTCTAAACCAGTCTCACATGATTTATCTTTTCTGTGTGACAGGGATCAAACTTATTAACAAATACAGTTAAACAAACTGCACCTAAGTTACATTATTATAACAACATATAGCACCAGAAGTACATCAAATACTAGTTTATTGAATAAGAAATTCTTCTATTAGAAAAAAATCATCAGTATCACCAAAAAAAAACCACCACAAAAACAAAGTAATTCAATTCATTTAACCTTGCTTAGAGGCCATTTCAATGTTAAGACCACCTCATTGTTAAGATAACTGGCCAGTTTTTTTATAATTCTTTCATATTTCAACATTTTTTTGTACTTAGTAAACAAGATCTGTAAGGTATGAAGTATTTATAACTGATTCATTTCTATGTTCCAGTAAGCTCTAAAAATAGAACATTTTACGAAGCAATTCCAGGGAGAAACTCATCTTTTCAAATCATCCTCCAACTATGCATGTTATCTTGTCTTCAGAATTCTAATTAATTACAGTAAGAGTGAAATAATCTTAAGAAATCTGTTGTAGGAAACACCTGAATGTAAGCTGAATTAAAGGTAGTCACCTATTCTAGTCTAAAAATAGATTCTGAGACTCATCTGATCTAAAAATAGATTCAGACTCATTCAGTCTAAAAATAGATTCTGAGACTCATCTGATCTAAAAATAGATTCAAACTAAGCAGCTACTCCTCTTACTTCACCAGGCTGGCTCTGATTTAACCACTTAATCATCAATTTATCTATGACTAAATTTTATCATAAACATGAAAACATAACAATTAAGAAATTATTACAAATTGATACAGACAGAGTCATAATTTCTGAGACAGAAGTTTATGCAATAATACTTGTATAAGAGTTAGTCAAGTGCTATACTTATATTTGTAGAATTCTTGGCAATTCAAAATCAGAAAATTTCATCAGGTATGGGTTACAAAAACCTTACAAATGAGACAAACACCTGATACAAATTCATAAGCAAACAATTTGAGGATAATTAAGACTTAATTTGAAAAATTAAGCTTCAAGTTAGTCAAGAACTGATAAGTATTTACTAGTAACACAATCACCAGAATTTCTTCTTATCAGATGTAAACATTTCACAAGATAAAACATACTGAACAGTTGCTGTACCCAGGGACGTCAAACTTTCTCCAGCCTCAGATAATTTTTTACAAGTACAACACATGTAAGAATATAATTGTTTGGATGAGATTTGCTGCTTCAAAGCAAAACAAAATTACAAGTGAAGCAGTTAGTGTAAGACCAAAACGATTTAATTCTAGGATTATCATCCCAGTTCCTTTTAACCAGGTGAGGAATTCTTTAGTCACAGAAGTTAAAAAAAACAGATTTTTTCTTGTTTTCTGTCTAAAAACAATTGATATCAAATTGGTCTGCAAAGCCATTAAGGAGCAGACAGAGACAACATCCAAACAGGTCTATAATAATTATCTTAATTCACAAGAAACATATTTGATTATATAAATGATGTACTGCACTTAATTCTTCATTCAATGCAACAAAGTTGTAACACTACGTATACACAGAACAAGTAACAGTCTTGTTGCACTGACCTAACTATATCAATATGATCAAATCATGATAACACAATTAGCATATTAATAGAATATCAGCATTCACTGTATTTACAATCCATTAATGACTTAATCAAACAAACATGTCTGTATCAATGATCAAAGATGTAAGGTTTTGATAAGGTCCCCTAAGACATATATACATACACTACCAATTAGTCTGGCTACCAGATAGATAATTTTAAAAAATTTTGAATTCTTACTTTCTACCAATATTTTAAGTCAATGAAATGTCATCATTCATTCATCTAACAAACTTAATTCTCTCTATTGAACATCCCTGAAATGCTTTAATTAATCCTCAAAAGTTAATCAAGTGTGTAAAAAAAATTCAAACAACGACTTCACATACTAAAAATACAATTTGTAAAATGTAAGGTCCCCACGAGTTGTTTATCAGGCAATATATGCAATGTCTTAAAACTAGAGCAATGTTTATAAACAGAACGCATTCACAACCTAACCTCAAAATAGTGAAAAGCAAAAAGATGTATGAATATAAAACATGAGCAGAATCAGAAATTGCCTCCTAAAAAATCCAGGATCTAACTGAAGAAAACTTAAGCCCCTTGATTTAATAAAACTGAAGCAATATCCTGGATAGATTCCACAGAAATTTGCCCTAAATGTACTAGCAAAGGTCATACACTACAAAACATTTTTTTTACTAATCTATTCCCTATTACTACAATGCAACAAAAGAAGTATTTTCTCAGTTGACGGGTCAAAGAATGCCAACCAATCATAAAAAGTCCTTACAGACACATAATGATAAGGAAATGATTCAACTTTTCCAATAAGCAATACCGGTAATATTCAAACCTTAACCCTGTAACAAAATTTGTCTAGACTTAGTAACCCCATAAAAGTATTATTAGGCAGGTGTGCTTATTACATAACACTTAGTACTTAATGCTGGACCGAGTGCACACTTGGTTTACGGATTATTGCTGAAATATTTTTATGATATTTGTACAGTTTTAATAAATGAAAGTATGAAAGTACGAAAAGTTTAAGCAGGAAGAAACAGCCATTGTTAAGGCAGTCTACTCAGTGCTATAATTGTGCTGCAAGCCAAACTTGTGTAATATGGCAAGAGATTTTAACAACTTCACTAAATAAGCCAAGACATATTATACATGATCATTCAATATTCCTGACACTTATGTCATAAACATTATAATCTCTAAACTATTGATATAAAGTAAATATTGCATTCTGTACGGTTATGAAGTTTTTCAGGGTATGCTTGCTTGCAGAGCATTTTAGCTTAACATAAACACGCTATGTGCATGTACAAGACAAACCACACAGGAGGTTTTCCAGTATGGAAGCACTTTTAAAGTTCACAATTCTGCCAACAGCACTTGACAACATCTATACATATTTTGAAGAAAATGCTGTGAATATAATTGAAGCTAAGCTAAGATACCTTATGGCATGTGTGAAACATATGCATGTCATGTTCGGCATATTGGAACATGAAAAGCAGCTTGGAAATGAAAAGATGATATTTTCTCCTGAAACCTAATGACCTAAAAGTTTATCCAAAGAATGAAACTAAAGGTACAAGAAATAAGGAGCAAGCAAAGAGCCAAAGGAAAACAGAGTGGTTGTGTTTGCCATACATCTACAGTCATACAACAATGACTGACACAACGTACAAACATTCATTTAATGTTCAAAAACTAAACCATATTTAAGATTAAACATTAACCGAGTGATTAAATCAGTATTATACAAATAATGAATGGTAAGAGACAACTCAAAACACAGAAAAGAATAAACACAAGCGTTAGAATCAGGGTGTTCAACCACCAACTTCATGTTTATCTCATCCATAAAATGTACGAACTTCTGCAAGAGCAGCGTTTTCTGACACTGGCATTTTTTCACTAATCACCCAAAGGAACATGCCATTGTCATTCATTCAATTATACACCAAACAAAAACACAATAAAATGGGTGTATGCCAATATAGTAACTCTCTTCCTTCAACCTTGTCATTATCAATAGATACAGGATAAGTCGGAGCAAACTAAAAGTAGCTGATGCTAAAAGTCCTCCATCAGACACAACTTCAGACAATACCATCCAAAAGTAATTGATAAGACACAAGTAACAATTGTTTACACTTTCAACATTAGTTGTAGTTGTTCAATAGTATTTCAATAATATATTGCAGTCAGTTCACTGAAGCAGGACTCCACCATTATCAAACAGACTTATTCTGTTCCCCAGGGAATCCATAACCAACTTACTGGTATTCCCCACATGACAAATGACTAAATTGCATGCCAGCAAAATGAAACACAAATTGTCAATACCTTTCAAACTTTACAATATTTGTAGCTTAACAACTTCCCAGTCCAAGCCCCCTGTCCAAGCCCCCTCTCCAAACCACTCACCAAGCCAATGGCAACAGTAAAACAATATGAACATAAAGGCAACAAAAAAAATAGGTACGCCTTATTTCCAACAACTACACAAGCATTAAAACTCATCCCAGAGAGTCTTGTTCATTCTAACCACAAATATAACACTTGAGAAGCATACAATTGCAGTCATTTCAACATGCCAATGGGGCTGGTACTTAAAGACACTTAAGTGGAATGCTACACACTAATTGCAGGTATGTTCCATCAACAACGTCAGGATCATACATTGTGGTAAATGAACTTTAAGTACCAGTAGCAACAGAGCAAAAAAGATGGATGATTCATGTAAGTCAAGAAAACTGTAAAGACCACATTTAAACAATTCCTTGCAATTTGACTCAAGCAATAGTTTGGAGGTTAGTATTTTCCACAGACTGGTTCAGAAAACTGACCAGAAGATAATACTGGGTTTAACTGTTAAAACTATCCTGATGAAAAACAATAAAACTCACACCATTCAGCTGGTCCACATAGAAAATAAATAAACACACCAGCATTGCAAATAGTGACTTGTAAACAACTTTACTACCTGGAGACCAATAAAAAATCTCCTGAAACAGGAACCAGCAGAGAGGCAATGACTGGTTTCTGTATCCGGTTGCCATCGGCAATGATAAGACAAGATTATAATTTTTCATATAAAAGATAATGTTTGAGTAGGTTGCAGACAACAATTTGAAGTATTTCAACACAAAGATAAAGAAGATATAAATGTAGACACTACTGAAGAACTGAAACATGAAACACCTGTTACAAATGTTAAAGAAACATCGGAAATTGAAATAATCTATTTATAGATCTGGTAGTAATGAATTCTAAGATATGCAGCATATTCTAATACACCACAGATAAATTTGGAGCAGTAAACACAGGTAAAAGTTGCAAACTTTCAAAAAAACGGAAATCTTAATATCGGCCTGGCGAAAACAATAAAAACCAGTAGGGTCTGGACCTAGAGTTTCCGGAAAATTCTGGAAAACTTTAAACCATGAGTAAATAGTGATCCAATGATTACCACAGTATGTCCAGAGAGGTTACAAAAATTTCCAAGTCCGTAGAGGAAGCAATAATTTGTTAAAAAAAACTAGACAGAAATTCAGAGAAATCAATCCAAACACAGAATCAGCTATTCAGAATAAAAAGTAAGGAATTTTCTGGACGCTGGCAAGTAAATCCGAAGAGGCTTCAAAGTAACAATGTCCACAGAAAAACAACAGTTTATCAAAACCAAAAAAAAGCTCAAAATGTCCTTCAAAACACATTGTGATGAAGTCAAAGTAAAAAGTAACAAATCTACCCGGATGTCTGGCAAGATTCCGGGAAAATAGATTGAACATCAAATTTCACACCCTCCTCAGCGAAATGAGATCAGAAAGATGCTGTTATCCATTAAAATCAACAGACTATATTCATCACAAATCCTGTATCACACTTCAGGACAATCACAGTTATCTTATAACAAAATGTTTTCAATCTTTGAAATCATTTATCTTACCACTTTCAATTAATATAAATAGCTTACAACACAATACACAAAACCAGAATGTTCAAATCCACCAGGGAAGACATTGCGAATTCCACTACTTTCCTCATAATTTTAATCCAACTTACCTGAATTTTCCTTACTATCTAACTTAGTTTTCATATTTAGCACCTTGGCAAGTGATATTTAAACACTGACAATTCAACTTCTTTCACATAGTTGCTTCCGAAAAATAGACTGTGCATCTCATTTTCCTGATTAATAATACCAGTCAGAAGTTACTCATCCTACCTGTAAGGATAACCAGTCTACTGTTTAAGAGACTGGTTCTCCTGAGAGATATCTTATTATTGTATTCTATGCATCCATAGACTGGCTCCAGTAATGAACTGATAAGCCTTCTTATTGGCAAAATCTAAGATAACCATCTTCTTACAGAATTATTGTCAAATCAGCAAGTGTGAAAATTAGGGGGCTGAGAAGAACTAGATATGGTACACTAGTTGTGATGTTTATGAGTCTATGACTGCTCCAAGGTCACTAACCTGGTGCTTGCTTCACTATTCTTCATTTGCTAAGATTCAGCAGAACCTTTAATACAGCCTGACTCAGTGATTACTTTTCATCAAAGGACCATGAAGGAGCCTTAAAACTTGGAATGTCATATTTTCCATGGGCCGTGATTTAAAGTTTGAAAAAAAGATTTCATCGCACACACAGTCTTTGACTTCAGGCACTTGTCATTGTGTATTTGCGTTCAGCAAGAACTGTCTCTGATATGCAAAAAATTGTCATTTTCCACTTAAACTATACAGTAAAATAAGTTTTGATGAAAAGTTTCAAAAGCTAAAGTCAAATTCTGCACTCACAGGATTTACATATCTATAACCTTCAGTATATGAATTTTCTTATGCTTCCCTGTGTGACAATTTAATGATCATTTTTACCATACCCATCCTAACCAACTACAATGTACCACAAAAAAGCAAGTGTACACCCGATAGTATGAGGTGATAACTTAAAAGTGATGAAAATAATGAAAGAAAACTGATTTTGTTATAGTCAGTGAATCTGTATTCATAAAATTACCCAACCATTGAGCAATGAATAATTTTGTCCCCCTTCCTTTACGCTAAAAAGACTTACTTATCAATCTTAGTGTACATTACCAACATTGAGAACAGTTAAATGTTAACATTACTTGTCATTTATGAACACAAACTGATATCACTCGATTCATCTTTCAAAATCTACATTGAAAATGTCAGTCCATTAAGACGCAGTTTCCACAACAGATATTCTTGTCTGAACAAACTTGACCATGGGAAAGTTGACAGTTTCTTGTGAAGGAACGGGTTTGGCTAGGTCAAAAGACTGCAGTGCTAAACTAAAGTAATGTTCATTAAACATGATAAAATCTGACACAAACCGCTTTAACAGGACTTAAGACATCAAAATTAACCATGAAAAAACAACCATGATTTAAAAATACAGTCAAACCTGTGTTTGTGACCACCTCTGAATAAAGGCTACCAGTCAATAAAGGTCACATTTTGTATTTCCCAAGTGTGGTCTTAGTTCAGAGGTTTGATTGTATTTGACTAATTACTGAGTTTCACTACAATGTTCGTTTAATCTGCCATTCAATAGTACATTTTCCCCTCAATAAATGATATTACACTCCTAAGCATGTTGAACACATATTTAGAAAGTTATTAACTGTAACCAAATAGCACAGCTTTGAATAAATAAAACATACATCCACACAAATACAGTGAAACCTTACTTTGTGACCACCTCACTATAATAACCACTTGTTTCCAGACCAATTTTCTCTATAATTCATTCCAGACCAATTTTCTTTATAATTCATTCCAGACCAATTTTCTTTATAATTCATTCCAGACCAATTTTCTTTATAATTCATTCCAGACCAATTTTCTTTATAATTCATTCCAGACCAATTTTCTTTATAATTCATTCCAGACCAATTTTCTTTATAATTCATTCCAGACCAATTTTCTTTATAATTCATTCCAGACCAATTTCCTTGGTCCCAAAGGTGGTATTCAATTGAGGTTTTACCATTTATAAGAAACAAATGTTTAAAACGTCCGTATAAAGACAACATTCAATTTTGAAGAACACCAAACCTGAGGACAGAAATATGACAGAAATTGTTCAGCACCATTCAATGTTTCAAAATCTATCTCTTAGTTTACTGTAAAGAAATGAGGCCAGTCTCCTTGTGAAACAGAGGGGTAAAGATTTTTGTGGTAACCTTGACTGATTCACAGATTATCACCACAGAGTTAGCATCAAAGAGTGTAAATTCAGTGAACCATTCTGACGAAAGATTTAATTCTTTAAAATCAAATGAAACTGCAAATCTTAGATTATACCAATGAATAAAAAAGGATTTCTGCAGCAGACGGATTTTACCAGACAGAGAAAACACAAGTCCACTATACATATATAAATCATCCATGACATTTTAAAATTTTAATGTTAGTTGTAGGGTAGAAACAATGCATTAATTTGCATGAGCGTTTGAGTTTACAGAGACTAGATTTAAAAATAAGGAGACTATTCTAAGAATTAATGGTAAGAACAAACAGTTAAATGTTCAAGAGCAATTAAAGAATAAGAAAGTTTCAGTTCAATGCAAAGAGAACATATACTTAGACCTCAGGGACCTAAGATTTTGATGCAATCTCCTCTAACTGTGAACTAATAAAAGCACTCATTTTTTTCCTTTTCATGAAACATTTAAATTCAGTATTCGAATAATTGCTGTATTTTTAATTTAAAAGACACATGACTTCGTTAACAACTTTGCACACAATACAGAAGACATAATCCATAAGATACATTAAAATCACCATTTATTTGAAGCTCAGCAGCTATAGAACATTTGGATTCTATATATAACATGTACAGATGGCTTACACACTTAACATAAACAAACAGAAGCCACTTTTCTTGCACCTAACAATAAACCACCAGGAACAAGCTGCATTTACTAAAGATAAACACACAGCAGATACAAGATGCTCCTTAGAACACAAAAAAAAGGACTGAAATGTCAAGAATACGTCCAAAATGCAGGAGAATGTAAGTTGAAGCTGGCGTTGTTTTTTCCCCTGAATAACCAGATTGCTGTGATTAATATGTTTACCTTGGGTGATATCAGAATGCACACATCACTGGAAGTATATGATACCATTATAGCAAGTCTACGGCACAGCAAACACTGACACTAGAAGATGATTCAATCTTCAGGAATTTTAACCACCTTACTTCTGATATTTGGCAGAAAAAATATATTTTGAAGGTAGTTCTTTGATCCATATAAATGATACATTTCTAAGTAAATTATGTGGAGTTGAGGATGATGAGAAAAGACTTATGTTACTGAGCTTAACAAAATATAAATAATGTATAAATATACCTCGTAGGGTAACAGTTGACTAACACATTATTAGACAACATGAAGAGGGTATTATTATGAATTATTAGGCCATTACTGTTAAAGTATTTATCTTAATCATCATCATAAGAGGAAAATGAAAGAATTAGTCAGAAACACGAAACAATAGCTGAACCTGAAGTTGTAAAGGTAGTGTAACACCCGGTGGTATGAAGTGGAGACAAACATTCCTTTTTAATGTTCATTTTTTTCACTGAAGTTTAACGTCAGACAAAGAGTCAGCTTTGACAGTGGAGGAGGATCCCAGGCTTACACCTGGGTAAAACCACAGACGTTCCGTAAGCTAGCTGGATAGCTTCTTACATGTAAATTTGGTTCCAGGTGGGATTTGAACTCGACTGGGTGAGAGGCCGGTGATAACAAGTCGGAAACCATAACCACTTTACAATGGAGGCCCCTTTTTAAAAACAATTTTCTGAAAATTTAAGATTGAAAATTTATAAAGTAGATGGATCAATTAATGTAAAATTCAGAAAAATGCCAAGACAGCAGTACTTGTTCTTCTAGCAACAAGGATGCATATAGTATCACACAGGTGCAAACTGGATGGAACCAGAATGTTCAAAAAATGTTTACGGTTCTAGGTGAATTATTTACTTACAATGCAACACAAAAGTAATCCACAAAATAAATATTTATCCAAAACAGAATGCAACAAAGTTACAATCCAAGAATAGCAGGTTACCACATTAATATTTTTACATGAATGTTGTCTGCATCAAATGTTACAGGAGGCCATTTTGCCAACAATTTTGTGACGGTGTTATAACCCCAACATCAGCGTAAAATATCACTATTCATAAATCAACAAGTCTGTAATGTTATTATAATCGTCACACACTATAAAATATCAACATCTATGTATATCAACTTTTCTATCTAAAAAACGCAAATGAAAACAGACACTGGGATTTCTCAGATATTTTGACAAAAAATCTGTCAGAAAAATTGTTCAGGTGCATTTAAATTGACCAGATTTTACTGATACGTGCATGATTACCGATTAAAGCAATTTACAAGTCTGCATTTACACTCGTCAAGCATTAAGCAAACAGAAGGCAGGGCTGAATAACAAATTACTTCAATTATCACCCAACAGCCAACGCAATTTATGTAAAAAAAATATCTAAGTCATACAATGTAGCGTAAAGCTTACGGCTATGAGTAATTTACACATAAGTGGTTATATCTTCATTAGGAAGAGTTGATGTATTTGTTACTCTCCTTGATGAAGAAAATTTTAGTCAAATGTAGTACATAAAACTATTGTATAACTTACTACCACTAGGGTCAGGGTTTGTTACCCCCCCCCACACACACAATGCTAAAGAAACAAAAAAATAAATAATAGACAGTGGTACTACTGTTAAACAGCTTTAGACATCAACACTGTAGGTATCCAAGAAACACACAGAAAGTGCCAATTATTTATCATGTGCAATTCATCAAAGCTGTATAGATAATGGTGATGTCAGACATAACCCAACATAGAAGGCGAAATCTACTTAATATGAACACACCTGATTCAACTTGGAACAGATACAAAGTATGTCTGGGTATGCTAATATACTTTAATATGAAATATAACAAAGAAATAAAAAATGCTGGGTCAGCTGATTTTTGCTCAGGGTTTGTTTGTTTTGCACAGTCAGTGGTTCAGTCAGTAGAAAGGTCAGGGAAGCTGAAGAAGAACAGAGTGAAGCTGAAGAAGAACAGGGTGAAGCTGAAGAAGAACAGAGTGAAGCTGAAGAAGAACAGGATGAAACTGAAGAAGAACAGGATGAAACTGAAGAAGAACAGGATGAAACTGGAGAAGAACAGGATGAAACTGGAGAAGAACAGAATGAAACTGGAGAAGAACAGGATGAAACTGGAGAAGAACAGGATGAAACTGAAGAAGAACAGGGTGAAACTGAAGAAGAACAGGGTGAAACTGAAGAAGAACAGGGTGAAGCTGGAGAAGAACAGAGTGAAGCTGAAGAAGAACAGAGTGAAACTGAAGAAGAACAGGGTGAAACTGAAGAAGAACAGGGTGAAGCTGGAGAAGAACAGAAAGGTGAAGCCCAAGGAGAACAGGGTGAAATCATCTCAGTTCATCAGTGTCACACACTAGACTCACACTTTTAACTGGAAAAGTTGTCTAGTGCTAACAGAATGTGAAGGAAGATGTCAGCACTGGTAGGAAAACCAAGAACATTGATTAAACCAACTAATGGTTTGGTAACAGAAGTCAATAGCAACAATAAGTGGTCAAATACCGAACTAAATAATGTTGATAAACTGTGCATAAAAACAGGATAAAACAACAAAACAAAACAAAACAAAACAAGGGGACGTTAGTAACAGTGACATGGTGACAATGACATTCTACACAACATTGAACTGAAATAATGCTGAAAAACTGTAAAAAAATGGAAAACATGGATGAAACAACAACAACAACAACAACAACAAAAATCAAAACAAGAGAACCTTGACATTTTACATGAAAACTTTCATATAAGTATTACCAGACACTCATTATAATTATCAGCCATTATGTCACTTCACACCAATAACCATACAAGTGATTATCATCTAGCATGTAAATTTTATGATGTGTGAAAAAAATGTGATATGAAGTATCAATCAAATGCTCAAATGAGCAAAACTGAACATAAGCATAAAAATTAATTGATTACAGTCAAACCTGCATTAGAGACCGCCTCCGAATAAAGACCACACTGTAAATAAAGGCCATTCTTTGAAAACCATCATTGATTATGTAGAACAAACTGACCTCAGAATAAAGGTCACCTGTCAACAAAGGCCACATTTTATCTTTCCCAAGGGTGGCCTTTGTTCACAGGTTTGATTGTATTAACACATAACCATAGTAACAGAATTCTTTGAGAGGTCATAATTTTCACATACTCCAAAGACAGAAATACATGCAAGTGCAAAATATGTGGCTCCAGCGACAAAAGTTGTTTTGAGTTCCTGCACGTAATTTTGAAAGACAAAAGCAAAATATTTGGCTTTTAGCACTGAAAAGTCTGTTTTTAATTAAGATTACTTCACATAAATCGTAGGAAGTAAATCAGACTTTGCAGCAAGGTGAAGCTTTAAAAGATAAACATAATGATACATGTAAATTGTTTTTCAAAACATTAAATGATTTCAAAGCAAAGCCACTTCAGAACATATTACCCCCATAGCAACCGTAAGCATGGTCTACACCACAAGTACAAAATAACATAGAACAATTTCAGTTCAGATTTGACATTGCATACCCAAATGTAATTCAACATGGAAAATTTCAGGGTAGATGTAATATTTTTTGCCAAATAGAGAACTACCATCAATATTTTGTCCAAAGCAAACACTGACACTTAACAAAGAGCATGTTTTGAGTACTTTTAATATTCCATTATCCCCTCCCTCACCACAGTTCATATTAACATTCCATCACCCCCCTCACCACAGCTCATATTAACATTCCATTATCCCCTCCCTCACCAGAGTTCATATTAACATTCCATCACCCCCCTCACCACAGCTCATATTAACATTCCATTATCCCCTCCCTCACTACAGTTCATATTAACATTCCATTATCCCCTCCCTCACCACAGCTCATATTAACATTCCATAATCCCCTCCCTCACTACAGCTCATATTAACATTCCATTATCCCCTCCCTCACCACAGCTCATATTAACATTCCATTATCCCCTCCCTCACCACAGCTAATATTAACATTCCATTATCCCCTCCCTCACCACAGCTAATATTAACATTCCATTATCCCCTCCCTCACCACAGCTCATATTAACATTCCATCACCCCTTCCCTCAACACAGTTCATATTAACATTCCATAATCCCCTCCCTCACCACAGCTCATATTAACATTCCATCACCCCCTCCCTCAACACAGTTCATATTAACATTCCATTATCCCCTCCCTCACCACAGTTCATATTAACATTCCATTATCCCCTCCCTCACCACAGTTCATATTTCAAAGCATAGGAATGACACAATTTACACCATGGCAGTTTAAGGGTAGCTGGAATATTTCAGAGGCAGTCTGGCTCCCACACTTTCCTATCACTTTCATCTACATTTAGTGCTAAAAAGATGATTAGACCTAAGATTGTATCAGCACTCTGGTGCACATCATTAAATCTGCACTGATTTCATGGGGATTTCACGGTGCATAAACTAAACTCTCCGCACTGGTTGCTTGTATTTATACTCTGAACCAATGCAACATCAAAATGTTTGTTTAATAAGGAAGTAGCTTGCAGACACCTTCATAAAATAAACCAAACTCTCAAAACCAGCCTTGGACAATGCGTCCAATTTATATCATCATGTAGCAGCAACAAGCACAAAACAACCGAAATTGATTCTTTCTTTCATCATTTAGGAAACATGACCCATGCGCATGAAATTAAGAGTTTTCTAATGGAAGTAGTCCAAAATATCATCATCATTTTATAAACAACCGTACTAAGTACAAACAGACAGCTGACACTTTTTAAACACTTCAGATATCAATAATCACAGATCCATGTGGAACATGTGGAGCAGAATCTGTGCCAGGGAACTGAGGTCTAAACAAAGTAGAGGAATGAGTGTACTTCATCAGGCAGAAGGAAACAATGAAAGTAGAAAATAGAGAAATAAGGTCTGAGGAGAGAGGCAAAACAGCCAAAAGAAAACCTTGAAAACTCCACAAAATGCCTCTTTGTTAGCAATAACTTTCATGCTGCGGTAACACAAGAACACTGACAGCTGTCACTCTCAAACCAACATCTACAACTCGACACAAGAGCCATCCACCAACAGTAATTTCCATACATAATCAACCATAAGAACAACACCTAGAATCAAGATTTAATTCCATCAACAGTTTATTATGAAACTCATGCTTAAAACAAAGCTGTCCCCAATACAGACCTTTCAGCAGAGAGTAAACCTGGCTCTTGATCAGGGCAATGCTAGCACCACATGCAGATTACCACAGCAGCCAGTTTTAAGCAACTATAATGCCATCACAAATGACACAAACATTTTGACCAATCACAGGGTGCTGTATTAAATATTGCTACAACCAAATCAATTGCATCAGATATATGAGAGCAACAAGGCAACAGAGTAGCTGCATTCATCCCATTGAACTTTGTGAACCCACTATCTGCTTTTTGTTGGCAAAGTAACTTAAAATCCACACAGAAGTTGATTAGAAGCCAATCACTACAGACACCAATCACAAAGCTGAAGCCAAAGACAAGACAAACAGTAGTGGCATATTGGACACTGAAACCATAGAAACCTTGCCAAAATGACTCTATTACCATTACAACTGGTTTAAAGTAAAAAGTTATAGACATCGAACCATAGTTGCTGGCAGTTCAATAGCTACAGACCCCAATGAGAATTTGAGGCCAACAAGACCAACAACAATGGACATCATTACAAAAGAAGGTTTTGTTGAAAACAAAAGACAACATACATAATTATAGTGTTAATACGAAAAGGCAATTTGAAGCCAATAGTAACTGAAACCAATATGTAATAAACTTTGAGGCTAACAGTAATTGACAAAAATGCCAATCAAGTTAAACAAAGAGGAGACAACAATAGATCAATTAGTTTTATTACCTTTCTTAAAACAAGCGACGCAAAGTAATTCTCATTTCTGGAAAACAAATTGTTGCCCCTTTGTCTAAGAGAATATATTCATGTATACAGTAAAAAGAAATAGTCCTTATGATTAAGATGTCGAAGACACCAGAATACAATACACAACAAACACAACAGAAAGAGATAGTATACCAAAATAAAGATACAGAAAAACACTGTACAAATGAATCAGGATGCATAAAATATCTCTTACTCATGATATAAACAATGTTATACATCATACTACACATAAATAAGTGCTTATTATCCATAGCAATATAAGTGCTTATTATCCATAGCAAATGTTATGGAGAAACAAAACACAACATCTAAGGGGACAAAAACACAACTTCACAAACAGTTACATGAATTAATTAACTACAGTCGTTATGGTATCTCATCTCTTTCAAAATCAATCCTTAGTTCAATCAAACCTGTTTCATAATGTTCCAATTGCACACAAAAAAGAACAAATTCCAACCTAATATAGTAACAGGAAACACATACAAAATCCTATACCATACCATAGAAAGTTCGAAATTTTAATCCAAATTGGTTTATTCAAGGTCCATCGAAAAAGCTATCACAACCACACTTTTTTTATTACTCCAGGCAACAGTAATGGACCATAAATGACTGGCAGACTGTACCTTAGAAATAGTAAAAGATGGATCAAGTTTCATAGCAGACTAAGCCTTGTACCTCAGTGTTCATGTTTCTGGTACTTAGGTAGAGTATAAAGGCGGGATTGCACAGGTAATGTGTGTTCCGTTACCATGTTTACCATTCTAAAAGACTACACAGCATGTAAAAATAATTCCAAGATGCAGCAATTAAATTCTCATTAGGCAATCATATAAAGAAATAATGATCAAAAGAAGAAATCAACTGTTAAGAACAACATACATTATCTATTCATTCAAAAATCACCAACCAATGTGCTAGAAATTCTCTGACATACGCAGGAAATACAGAGCTACAGGCTAATATACCATACTTACTTATGTCACACCTCATTTAAAAATTTCATTCATGGATATTGAGAATGAATTGAACAATGTAACCAGCTGCCGCTAATCTAATGTTTTTTCATGAGTGACATTGTGTCACAGAATGGTCCCATGCTCATGTATAACCATGGTAATACACAAGAAAAGAACACCTTGTGTACAAACTACAGAGCTGAATTCACAAGTGTACTGAAAGTTTAAGTGTTGCCTTAAATTCTGACAGGAGGTGATACAGTTAGCATTAACCAAACATCTCAACAAACACATCAAGACATAGAATAAAGTATGAAAGACTATCAAATTATCTAACAGCACAATGGAACAAAAAAATAATACACAAAGGCTGTAAACCATTGACAATGATTAGAACAAGTTGGCAAAATCTTTTATGAACAATTTTGAAAAATATGAATATATGTAGAACAGTTGTAGATTTCAAAGGCAACTTATGACAAAAGCTTTCTATGTTAACAATCTTAAAGAAATCTTGAAACTTGAAAAAAATTGTTTTGATGTTTGCAACAGCATAGAAATGGAGGATGAATACCACTTCTCAGAAGACAGAATTACAACAGCAATACTACAGTGGAAATGGAGACTGGATGCTGAGTAAGAGAATATAAGGTATTGTGTTAGCTCTGTGGTTGTAGAGCCAGAGATGAGACATACATATAATTACACAGGTAAATTACCTATCTCTCAAGGAAAGAAGAGCCAATGAATCTGGGGCAATAACCATGTAAATTATGGCTGTTCATGCATTAAAGATAACACAGTTTTACAACAAAGAGGTACCAGAAGCATAGATAAATTCTTTTGAGAAGAATAATACAGCATCTGAGATTAAAAATAGAAGGTTTTAGGCCATAATGCTCTCAGACGAAAAGATGAATTACCTATGGTATCTTTAAACTTACTGAAAAATAACTGCAGGCACATGATAGGCATTGTAAATGATTATGACAGAGTCAAATATGCTTCACAGTTCTATAAATAGTAACAAGACTGGTTTACTTCCAAGAATGTTATACCAATCCCTCCTAAAATGTGTGATGGACTGGTTTATGCGGAGATAATTGATAACAATCTATTATGAAACAGAGCATGGGCTTTCCTGTAAGCTAAATTCCTAAGTGAAGATTCAGTTATCAATAAAATGTGATGATCCGGAAACCAGGATTGCCTAAGATTAGAAAGACAATCTAAGATTCATAGATTCTCATGGTTATTCCATTTATAAAACAGATCACTTTGCATGAAATGATGGTAAGTTCAATCACAAACAAATACCAGTAATTACCATCATATACAATACTTGTCCATCCATGTCATTCAGAGGAAACAAAATCTACAAATTGTAAAAGATACAGGATTACCACACCATGGACACATGGAATGTTGTCACCATTAAGTCACAATAAATGTCCCAACTGGAAAAGAACCATCTCCAGTGTTGGCTTTAAAATACTGATTTCAAGTACACCATTAGTGAGACTTCCGGACAAAAAAAAGTCATCAAAACATAGTGAAATCTAAAGAGAATTACATGTACCTTGGTTTGTAAGAATTTTTACTTTCAAACTATCTTAAATTTTATGCGTGATCTATTTTAAGAATACAAATGATAAAATAATTGCAAAACAGACAACACAGTAAACAGCAACAAGAGCACATTGACATGTTCCATTTTACCAATACAGTTAAGTTAATGCATTATGTCAATTAAATGTGTCTTCAGAACATGGAGAACAAAGTGTCCTCTGATAAAAGTCAGCAACACAAACACCTTAGCTAATTAAATTCAATTACCGAACACTAAAATCCTAATCGCTCTATTTTATATTGAAATAACCATGTCAATTAGTGCCAGTTCATACAGAACAAAACCAATCTAAAACTAATGGTTGGATGTTTTTGTCATGACTGTAATCTAGCATTCAGCTAAATTATTTTCTAAATCAAGAGATCAGTAAGCACAGAGGGGCTTGGCTTGTGGGCAAATAGCTCTTTTCATAGACAACTATAGCTGTCTCCCCCCACCCTAAACAATGCAGAGTTCTTGTAGTACGGTAAAGTTCCGCTAAGCAGACTGACAGAAAGCGGTCTTATTATTGAGTCAGTCTTAATATCGAGATCCAAAATATTCTTTAAACACAACAAGGTACCAATAAGGTTTCTTTAGGAATCATGAGCATTTAGTCCCACTTTGTGCTTTCAGTTTTTACAGCGCAAATCTTGACAATAATCGGGGTTCAATTCCAACTTGTTTGCTTGTTTGTTGCAAAAGTGTTAGAGCTCTGTTTCCGTCAAGTGGCAGGTGTAATAGTTCCATGTGTGATACTTATGATACTATGGTACTTGTATGACAATAAGAGCTGGAAGGTACATGCCAAAATCTTGAGACTAGAAGCAGGTAAATCTTAGATCAAAACTATGATTTATCCAGTAAACACTGTGTTAGACATAATACAAGACATTATAAACAATGTACTGGCAACAATACTAGTTTCCAACACCATGTATCAAATATGTACCAGTCAATCAGTTAATCAGCCCATCCCAGAAAATAACCACCTTGTATTTGGATAACTTCAACTTTTTTTAGACTCTTAAAGATAAATACAAACAAAAAAGGGGAACTGAACTAACAAATGGCACATACTAACAGCAATAAAGGCTAAAATCTTATAAAATCATAAAAATACATTGGTTATGTTGTTAAATCCAACAGAAAAAAACTTTAGAATCATGTAGGTCAATAAGGCACAAAACACCACAGTAACAGCTGAACGTATGGCCTGAACTCCAAATGTGACACTGTTGTAAAATTGCAATTCATAAAAACTTCTTAATGAGGAACTGAAAACACGTCCAAGTATGTGGAACAAACATGTCTGAGTATTAGTTAAGTCAAACAACACATGGATGAACAATACATGATTAATAAATTAAGAAATTTTTACCCCCCCCCCAAAAAAAAAAGTTAGGTAGGTTGATTTTAATCAGTTCATATTGAAAATGTCAAGATTACTTGTTCTTTATCCAGAGCTGCACTGACAACTTGATACGAATATTTATAATAAATGTAAGTAAATCTGTAAAAACCAGCTCAAATTAAAGTGATAACGCAGCCTCATCTGAGAATGCAACATGTGACTTTACTTCACTGCAAACAGATAAAACTTACCATATATTCCCCAATAAACGCACCTGGGGTGTTACATTTTTGAAAATGTGTTTGTGTCATTCCTTGGATTTAAAAAGTCTACTTTTCCACTAATTTCTTTTGTTCATCTCAGATTAAAATAGCCTGTCATGGTAAGTCACTTTTTTTTCCTGTCCAAAAAAATGGGGGGGGCGTTTATTAGGGGAGGGGCGTTTATAAGGGAATATATGGTAAATGCAATATCTGATGAAGTTTTTTTTTCTCCATTTTTCATGTCACAACTTGATAACAATTGATAAACTCTACTCTTTTTTACTATAGAAAGCTTAACAGGGACAGGTGCCAATTGATAAAAATAACAACTAATTACTAAGTAGTGATTAAGTTACACTTAATTAAAATCTAATGTTATCAGGAGGTAAAACACTGCACAGATAATGATGTAATTTGGCCAACTTTAAGATTAATGGTAAACCAGATACCTTGAAATTATTAAGATAAAAATATAAAAAAGCTCAAAAAATAAGAATGAGTACTCTCAGGTTATTTTACACCTGTTACTAAAACAATTGTTACGAAAATCAGAAATTATCTCCCTTTATAAGATGCATAGAAGAGTAAAGTAATCAGAGTTACCTCCCTTTGACCATTTCTTGAAAATTTTGATATTAGTGAAATTCTTTAGATTCCAAGTAAAGTTAGGCAATTAAGGAGATATTTACAAATGATTGTACTCATACAGACCATTAATTCTATGTAGCATCCACCTGCCCCACTCAAATAATTGAAGCTTATATGATGTGAGAAACATTTTTAAAAACCAAAAAGTAGAAATCTACACTTACATTACATCAATACAAACATAAAAATATCTGAGGAAAGCAAAACCAGGCTAAGTCTCAAAATATTACAAAACCTTTATGATTTGTTGCTTTTCTTATATATACATATAAGAATAATGTAGAGAATTAGCTAAACGTAATTATGCTGGAAGAATAACATACAATAAGTAAATCAGTCAGTCCTTTATCCATTTGCCTCATAAGCAATAAGTAAATCAGTCAGTCCTTTATCCATTTGCCTCATAAGCATATTATGGGCTCTTCCAAATTTCAGGCTGATATACAAAACATTAATTTATCTAAGAAAATAAGGGTTCTTTCTCTCTGAAATAGTGGAAAACATTGTGGCAAAAGAAGCCATTACTCATTACAAGCAATGGCTACTTTTGCCACAATGTTTTCAAAAGTCACCCGCTTCAGATGCGGGAAAATGCGGCATTATGAGGGTTAACCCCGAAGGAACAGTTGGTTTCAATTTTCAACCATTTTAGCAGTTCTTGCATTTTTCATTGCTTGTCTTTTCTTGATTTTTTACATCATCATGATGCTATTATTATGTGTCAAGGCAAAACATCACTTGATAAAGCCTAATATGACATGTATTCATAACTGTAGATGTTTGAAGGTCATTTTGAGGGCATTACACTGGGCTGGGGTGCCTTGTGACGTAATTAGCAAACTAGAGGAGATATTGTCCCCCCCCCCGAGATCTTTCACACAATGGAAAATAGGAAATATATCAATATTTGGCACACTATGGTCACATGACCTTTACAGTACAACCCCTTAGTGACCACTTTACACTAAGACCACCTCATTATAGCAACCACTTATTTTCAGACCAGTTTTATATCTTTTGAATCTCTAAGTACATAAAAACTTAGATTTTGTTTGGGTTCCAGGCATGATCCCTGTATCGTGGTTCTACACTCTACCAGCATGCTATCGGCACTTACCAGTTTCCTTGCCGTCTGCCGACTTGCCAAAGTTCTCATAGGAGTCCCATCTTGTAATACCCTCCGTGGAGTCATCTACAGGCACTGTTACATCAGACTTGAAATCTGCCACTGAACCGATAAATACATCATTTAAATATGGAGACATTGGTAAGGTTTATATATGCCTTACAGTGCATAATATTCCAATCAACTTTCTTGGTTTATTTGCCTAAAATTTCAGGCATATAAGACACAGAATCTAAAACAACATCAGGCAGACACTTTTTTTGACGCATTTTTTTAAAATCCTTTTTTTGTTAAATTTGAGTTGCAAAATTGTGTATGTGAATGTATTTAGCTTATTGCATTATGATTGTTATGTTTGCAAAATAAACATGAGAGATAAAAAAATAAATACCCCCTTTTTTTTACATCTTTTTAATGAACAAAAAATCGAATTCCTTACTTTAAACATGTAAAATTGTGAACAACTCATAATACAACAGATTAAGCACCTGTGGTTTTGATCATACACATTTATTGCCCGAATTAACAAGTGTAAAAACAGCACACGATAACAAACACAACAAATAGTTAACTTTAACCGAAATAAACGAAAAAAGGACAAATTTGGCAAGTTATTATTGTCAAACGTTTGATTGCAAACCATAAATTAAGTTGAAATTTTGCGTAAAAGACATTACACACTTCAGAAACTTGACAAGTAATTGGTATGTGCATGAAAAAGCTATAAATCAGAAACTAAGGCTCACTATACACACGTTTTGCAATTTTCTAGACTTAATTATAAATGTTTGCTAAGTAAACTGATGAACACATAAAATGACAAATGGCTGTGAACTCCATCAGTGTGAAGAATATCACAGAGATTGCATTATTTAATGACATTACGAGCATAAAAGAAAATTATATAGATAAAAATTAAATCTGTAAATATTTCTCCATTTTGAATTTGAAAACAAACTGTTGAGTGCATTCTATATACACATAAATCCTAAGGACAAGCACTACAGATTGTGATTAATATGGCTGGCACAGAAGCAGACGGCAGTTGACTAAATAGCGCTCATGAGATAGCTGTAGATTAAGATCTGCTATATAATTTGTGTTTTCTAAATTTTTCATCTAAAATCAAGACTATTTACAAGTTTACTCTCCTGACATACCATTCTAATTGAATCAAGTATTCAAGATGATAATGATTTTAGGTCTAGGCTAAAACTTGAACTAAAGATGACAACAATATTCTGGGCTGAGCCTAAAACGCTTACCTTGAACTAATCCTTCTGAGTTGTTGCCAAAAACAAACTCAACTTTACCAGATTCAGGAAATCTGGGATCTGAAAGAAAATAATTCTCAGTTAATTGAATAATAAGTAGAAAAATAATTAAATATATTCGATCAAATGTGTCATAATTAAGGAACAAACTGAACTTCTTTCATGAATATAAGCTTCTTTGCATAAGTAAACAACTTCATTAGACCAAGGCATATATGCAACACACAGCCCTCTTCAAAAAGGGGTCAGATAAGTGTATTGTACATGCGTAAAGTCGAAAATTCAAAAAACAGAAATCTTAACCTCGGTGCTGTGATACAATAAAAACCATTGGATCGGGCAAGTCCAGTGATTTGCCCTTTTCAATACTCACCACCAATTGCAAAATCAAGTTCGTTCTTGCTGAACACCAAGGAATTATGGGATATTGCGCAAGTATGGAACTGACAACCCCACATCATCTCTCGCTGTCCCGCGTTGTTCTTTTTATGGTAGCATTTGATAAGAATGTCACCACGAAGTGGTATCCCTGGTGATATCGAGATGCAGACTTTCTGCATGTTGTCAGTTACATTGCTGAAATAAAATGGATGAAGTTTTCAATCACAAATGTGCATGAATTTAAAAAAAAAAGAACTTTGCCACGGACAAAACCCTGCCATTCAGACATATTGTCAGTATGATCTGTACTGGTAAGGTTAATAATTAGTTTGGTAAAGGTAGACAACTCCAGCGGCATATTATGAAGAGACAAAGCCAATATGATTATACAAAATAATGTGATTTATATACACTGAAACAATTTAATTCTGTAAATAGTGCTAGCATCTAATTTGTTCAACTTTACTGAGTTTTTTCCATAAATTTGAAAGAACATTTTTGTGGTATAAATGGCTGAACTGTTTGAAGATATGATCACATGATTACACGGACATGTTATGTTGTAATGCCTACAAAATGTCATAATAAATGATCTCAATTACGGGTAACTGACTGCGTCAAGTAGTCGGAAATGTTCTGTTGTATCGTTTGAAGGACACTTAAACACGCTGACATGTAAATATAAACTGTTTACATAGTAATCATCGTCTGTTTATTTTAATGTCAGATTTTATATCATATCACTGCACAAAATAAATATTCTGCCTACCACAAAATGTTTTTCTGATCTGGGACCACTGATTAAACATTTGATGAAATATTCGCTAGATGTGCAGGGATGTGTTCATATGTATGTATTTATTTACATCACTAAGCTACCATCACAATTTCAATAAAGAACATGTATTTTGTACAAGTTTTTCGGTATTTCCTCTTATTTCAACTTGATAATGAGACCTTTTTATAAAGATTAATTATTTGGTCCCTAACATATTTTTAATATCAAGGATTTTACTGTTTGTTAATAGGAGAACATTCTTAAGTTGGGTTAAATGAGTATCCTTGCAGACTTGGTTCAAATACAGATCACATAAACTCCTCATGATAATTAGAGAATCATAGGTCTTAGACAAATGACTTTGACTGGTTTGTTCAGAAAAAAATGCTTGTTACCATTAGTGGTTCAAAACAAAACTCTAAAATACAAGCATCAAGAAACTGTTTACAAGAAAATAAATGTAGAGCAAGATTGATTATCATAATTCAATTTACATTAAGTAATTTAACCACAGAAACAACTCTTTAATCGGGAGGAAGTAAAGTCACAGCTCTTCAATCATGAAACAACAAACAGTCCATAATGACTTTTATGTAAATGAAATGAAGTGATTTTCAAAGCAAAGCTACAGAATTTGGCACCGAGTTGTTTTAGATTTGGCAACAATCAGATTAAAGAGGTTATATACAGTTAAGTAGTATTCCTATAAAAACTTGAAGTTACTGCTAAGTGGGTCAACAACATGTATCATACAGGGTGCGATTTCAAATTAACAAGTCTTTAATAATGGCATACAGATTAATTACACGCTAAATACATAATTTCAAAGACATAACTCCCTGTTTGAACATTTTCTTTGGTCAAAAAGCCACATTCACAACACTGGTTATTTTAAAGTACTGATATTTGGAGACAACCATTTTATTTCATTTAAGACGGAATAATACCTAAGGGCCTAAAGATTAAAATCTGACGTTTTCTGTTTGTTTACTAGTGGATCACCAACTGTCAGTCAATAATCATGGAAAACAACAAATCATGAAGTGGGGGAAGTACATTATGATAATTTCTGCTCAGCAGTAATGGCCACAGAGCAGTCATAAGAAGACTGAAATGTTAATATACGATTTTCAGACAAAATTGTGACAATTTTAAATTTCTATAACCTTATTTGATTAATGTATACCCAATGAGAACAGAGAAAGGATGATCTACTTCTGATATCAGACATGTTATATGTCAATTTCACAGGATCAAAATTTGTCAAAGAGGCAGCTAAGGAATCTCCGTTTATGTTAAAACTGACTTACTAGACTCCAGACGTGAAGATCGGATGCATTCCTTGGTAGACTTTGATGAATGGTCTGCAGCCACCACGAGTATCGAAATTTGGTACCCCATGGATCAGTATGTGATGAAGGTATAAAGCACTGCTGTTTATCTGAATTGCACCGGAAAGAAGTCCAGCAAAGTAATGGACGTATCTGTAAATAGATGTAACACATTTTTAACCCTTTGCCTCATTAGCATATTTTTGACTCTTCCAAATTCAAAGCAAATATACATAACATCAATTTATTTAAGAAAATTTGGTTATTTCTCCCTAACAGCCTGGAAAACATTGTGGCAAAAGAAGGCATTACTTATTAAAAGCAATGACTTCTTTCACAATGTTTTCAAAAGTTGTCTACTTCAGATGTGGGGAAATGCGGTATTATGGGGCAAAGGGTTAATATCACATGAGCAAATCTGAATAAAAGGCCATCTTTGAATGAATGCCAGCAAAATAATCAGTAAATAGAAAAATGCAATTTTCATGTTCCATGAGCTTAGTAATAAAGTCGAACTGCAGCAAAATAGCCAACAGTGAATACAGGCATCATGTCACATGATGTGAACGATGCATCTTTTCAGTGAATGTCTATAACAAAGACCAAGTGATCCTCTAAATAAAGACAAACTGTACAAAATGTCCATATTTCACTACATGTATGGCTTTTGTTCACAGGTTTGTCAGTACATAGAACACTTACAGTCAAACCTTGATTAACTGTCACCTTAGAATAACAGTCACCTGTAAACAATGGCCAGTCCTTAGTGCATGCTTATCAATGTTACAAACCAATTTTGAATAAAGGGGTTTTGTAGAAGAAGCGTACACAAAATTGTGTGTACAGATGGACGGACGGACGGGCCAGGCGGGCAGACGATCTGAAACCTGTATACCCCCCTGACAAGGAAAACCTGAAACCAGTATACCCCTCTGACAAGGAAAACCTGAAACCGGTATACCCCTCTGACAAGGAAAACCTGAAACCAGTATACCCCTCTGACAAGGATAACCTGAAACCAGTATACCCCCCTTACAACTTTGTAATGCTGGGGTATAATTAGCCCTTAAATAAACAACTGTGCGTACAAATCGTGTTTCTTCTCTCCACATGTTTGACTTTAAACTTCAAAACAATCATAATTCTGTGCATGATGTATGAATTGTGTGCACTTAACAATCTGCCAGTTCTTAAACAAGTTTCAAGAGAGAATAGTTTCTTATGCTGTGTGATTTACTAATAAACTAACCTCGTGAAGGGATACTTAAAGATTCAGAACAAATTAGACTGATTTACAGTTAAAAATCTGCCAACATTTTTAAGGGAATCGATTTACACAAGCACTTTCGTAGTTTGTTGTGACTGATTTGCTAACAAGAATATAATATTTCAAAATAAGACTTGATGAAAGTCAGAAGTCAAAACAGTCGTTTATTACAACATTGTTTGTCACTGAGTTCAGAAAGTGGAGACTATCGTATTGCTGTGATATAATGCTAAGTACCTCAGCTCAATTACAGCAAGTCTCGCTGTGATGAAATATGCACCGAATAAATTTCAAATAGAATTGTGGGTAATTTGATCAAGTCTGTATTTTATATCATACATTACCCAGCATTCAGAGTGCTTCATATATAATGCATATAGTTAGACGCAAAATACAATACATTTACTTCTGAATTCAGTATTACATTATAGGCAAAACACACACAAATGGAGTCTTTTGAGATTTATATGCAAGAATATTAAACTATGCTGAATATTAATGAGCCATGTGTTGTTTTTCACAGTGGCAGTTTCTAATATTTTAAAGCAGAATTCAGGAGGGGTGTTAAAACATGAAACTTTACACCACATCTTTTTAACAACTATCACATTCATAGCCACATCAATATAATTCTTCATAAATTATGAAGAGTTGAAACTTGTTTGTCATCCTGTTTACAAAATAAGTTAAGTGCAAGGGCATGGCAAACAGAGCATAAACTGTACAATACAGTGGTATGATGAGAACTGAAGGTTTTTAACTAAATTGTAGACCAGTCTATAAGTCCCAGCATCTCATTGGTTGTTTTCAAGCAAAGTGTTAAAATTGACCAATGGCAGACTGGTTTATATTGTATTGTCTGAGATGCAATTTTGAGGCCAAAACTTTTACAAATCACATCAGAATGTTCTAGTTATAAGAATTTCAGCTTCTAGTAATTGCAAACAACCATGAAGAAAGACAGGAAGACTTTTAAACACAAAATCTGAAATGTCGAAGAATTCATTTATGTTCGTTTTATGACACAGCCTCTGTATTGAATGTCTTAAGTGATAAGTATTGTTGTTTACAGATAATCCTTCAGGCATTATAACAAGCCATAATTCCTGATGAATTGTAACTAAGCCTACAAGCTGAAGACCTTGTATTAGTGCAATGAAAATTGTTCTCTACCTCCATTAGGGAGAGTTGCATTAACTTTCTACCTTCATTGAAGAGAGCATTGTGTACTTGACCAGTAAAGGAGTTAGTATTTAATTTCTTGTGTGTGGATGCAGAGAAGATTTCATTTATCATAAAAAAATATTATAAAACCTCAAAGGGAGACAACTTCTGCATGTATGTGTAGGAATTCAGAGCAAGGGGGAGTAACTCGAGAAAAATAATATTACCTTCTCTGTGAAGGCTGAGGTAATCCTCCCAACTTATCATCATAGAAACGCTTCATAGCAAATCTGTCCAATGCTTGGTCGGCGCTGAAAATAAAAGAGAGTAAACTAAAAATCAAACTTATACTTATGCGACTGTTTGATGAGACTAATGTCAATAAATCAATGAACAATCTTTTCAAGTTCTTAACTGGTAAATTAGAGCAAACATTTTAAATAATACACTTTAAAACATAAATAAAGATGATGTTTTGGTGTAAATAATGAAATTAATCACTGCACGAGCTACCATTGCAAAACATAAAAAAATGAACACAACTTAAAAGGAAGTAACACAAAGTTATTTAACTAACAAAAAGACGACTTATTTTTTATTGTGTCAAGCAAATAACTTATTACTTCTTCTTCTGATAAATTTGACACACGCTTTAATATAACATTTAATGGCTATGTGTGAGTGTATCTTGTCTTAACCCATTTATCATGAAATAAGAGACTTTTATGGCTGCATACAAATAGTTTTACCACATTTTAGTTTACTGCGTATTTTATATCGTTGTGCAGAAAATCCCATCTCAAATGATAATTTTGTTTAAGCTAATGTGAATCTGAGATATTTCTGTTCATTAATTTACTATTAAATCTTAAAAATACCATTATACATCTTGAATCCAAACTACTACATTAATATCTTCTTGGGAAGAAATTATTTTCTCAATTAAATTTACATGTATTTGAAAGGATGTAACAAAACAATCACAAAAATCACCGACACTCGATAAAGGTTACTTTAAATTTGGTGATTGAGTCCATTTTAAAACACAAACCTGGCACATATATTGCTGTATCTCATGTAGGCTGCTATGACAACAGCAATTCTGCCCCGCCCACCTTTACAATGAACTACAACCACATGGTTAGGATCTGTGCTCATCCATTGGTCAATAGCCTTACAAATTCCACACAGACGTTCCAAAGGCGGAGCCAAGTTGTCCGGCCAACCGTAGTCAAAGACTTGTGGACAGTGTTTGGCTAAGTCAGGCTTTTTCTCCGAGATGTTTATTACCTGAAAGAACCAATTAAATTTCAATGGATTGGTTTTGAAATTGATGCCATAAAATTTACATTTTTCTGGCTATATCTCCATATTATCAATAGGTATGCGGACCAAATCACTGATGCCAGGTTTCAAAGCAACACCACCCTGTCCCTCTAGATATAAGAGATAGATATTTTTGATTAACATGTTAAAGAATATCCCCATTAAATCTGTGACTGGGAACATGTTGACTGAATCCACTATGTTAACACAAGCTTCAATGTATACTGACTTACTCTACAGGATCAGCTTTCAATATTTTGTGGTACATAAACATATTTTTGTGCATAAAAACAATTATTTTTTAGTAGCTTCAAAACATGAAGCAATTATAGGGAAGAAATTCCTTATATGGTCTAAGCTACAAGCCTTTGAACTGACAGCTTTTAGACAAGTTGTGTCAAAGTTTTCATTATGTTATACAAACAGCAGCGTAAGTCACTTCACATGAAATACCTGCATACTGCTCCCAACTACTTAAAATTCAAATTATAAACATATCGTGAAGTGCTTTATGCATCGGAGCTTACAAAAAAGTTACATGAATTAAGTCTAATGTGAAATGCATGACTTGGATGATATTAAAACAAGCCATCATCAATAGGAAGTTTAATATCATATATCATACCTTGTCCTCCTTACACTAAATACCGTATTATGTAACTTAGCATCAGATACAAGTACCATGGGACTTTGTTTGAGAATTACAGTAAAACCATGTCATTAAGACCACCTCTAATCACCAAAAATCAGTGTTAAAAACACTTACCAAATAATTGTCCCCATGTTTAGTTTTCAACATGCGTGTTACTTCTTTCAGGTTATACTTGTATGTATTGTCATGCTCCTCAGACGCAAATGACATCGCTATGGAAACAAATAAAATTAACTCAATCAACAGAATTTATTACAAAATGTATTTATTAATAACATACTTCTAATTCAGACTTAATTAAAAGAATTTATGTAAACAATGCAAATAATAATTTGAACTTTTTTCAGAAGTTTTTGCTGTTTACAGTAAATTTTGATGAAAGTCAAGGTCAAACTGATGAAGGTCAAGGTCAAACTAATAAAGGTCATAACAACTTACAAATAATTCTCTCTGTGATATAGACAAGGTCAAGGATACATGCTGCATCACCAGAGTCAGTTTTGTCACGAGAAATCATCTCGTTCAGGTTGGATGACATTGTGCCTCGTTGTTGGGTTATCCCTGGCACGGCTTGCTGAAAGATAAAGGTCAAACACTGAGTGCAATGTGGTAGAGCCGAAATCACAACATTGGACATCATGATGAGAAGCGAAATTCTTTTAAAAAATATCATTATTAAGATATATTTTACACATAATAATTGAATATGTTTGTTTGTTTTTATGTGACATTGTCACTAGGTCAGACCTGCTGCAACCAGGATTCGAACCTGGATCTCCGGGTTACAAGTCCAGCACACTAACCACTGGACCACTGTCGTGGCCAATTGAATATGTAATGTACATTTTATTGTATTGATAATAACTGTATTTGAATGTCAGTGAATGATGCAAGCATAACCAACTTATAATTAATGAAGAAATTGTAAGTCAACAATAAGCTCAATAAAGCCCTTTAGAACGTCAGGAGTTCAAGTGAAATGTTTTATATGCAAATTGCACATTTTGCAGCTTAGCTTCCAGAGTGCGGTTAGTTTGTAGTTACTTTAAAAGTACGGATAGAGAAATTTACATTCTTCGACCATTTCTTAGGTTACAAAACAAAATATTGGCCTTTGATTGGATGGTAAAAAGCTCAGTCATAGAACTGGCCAAATATGAAAGATACACTAAACATACATAATTGCTAAGAAAGGCATAAATGTTAAACCCATTGAAAAAAAGCTTTTTTTGTTCACATTACCATATATGGAATTTTAAGTGATGTTGCTTGAGATGAAGTGGGTGGAGTTTTCTAAAATATAAACAATATGGGCGGAGCACTTCAAATGCCACTCATTACCCACTCAACCACACTTATCATTATTCAATTACATAATTATACACAAATTGACTGAATCAGAATGAAGTATAAAAGAACATTTAATATGATACAATTGTTTAACAAGTTTTTGGAAGAATTCACATCAAACAATGATAAAATTTATTCAACACTAATCCTAATCTCTGAAATGGTATATAGGGTCATAATTCAAAAAAAATTTGTAACAATTACTGGTCTTAGGTATAAATCACTGAAATTAAATCTTCCACATCAGTCACAAGATATTTTTGCTTGAAAAATGGCAATTTATGGTTATTTTTATGTGACATATTGTCAACTTTTTATTTTTTTAACGTTTTTCAGTTACATATGGCAACTGGTTCACCTTACCAGTTTTCCCTGACTGTATACTAAACTAACTAGTACTAACTTACCCTTCCACAAGGAGCCAGCAACTATGGAGGAAAATCAACATTTTTGTCAAAATTTCATAGAAAGGGATGACCTGTTGTGATCGTGATTCAAACCCTAATCGCCAAGTTACAAGTCCAGCACACTAACCACTGGACCAAGGCCAAATTGCAATTTAAGACAAATAAAGTAAAAATAAAGTTTTTGTACAAAATAAAATTTTCAGTAAAAACTTACAACTTTTGGAAATCCTGAATAATTATGGTTCAGTGTATCATCCTGATTCTGAAAAAGAAAAAAAATCATTTATTTAGATATATGAGGGTTGTTTAACATGTTCTGAGAATTCAAAACAAAATTGACTTCAATTTTTACCACCCCTTTTTTAAGACAATTTGACAAATAAATAAATTTTGTACCAACCCTTTTCTTGATAACTATCATATTATTTTTTCAATGTGGTTTCATATGAAATAATATGTTTGGTATATGATTTAATGTGATGCAGCAATAAAAATCTTAGGTTGTTAAGAAGTTTTGACTCATCACTTTTTTACTGACCCTTCTTTCAGAAATTTATTTCTGAAAATTTTTAGGTAAATGTTAACATTTCAGTTGAATATTTTTACAAAATCCAGTATGTGATAACATGTACACAAGACCCCCAACATATATCTGACCTTGGGCTTTTTGTCCAAATGAAAGGAAGTACACTGAGATATTGTAGGATTAAAGGATTAACCTGAGATTAAAGCTTCCTAATAAATCAGTTCAACTAGCAAAAAATTAGGAAAGTTAAATTTTCCAGATTTACTACAGTTGTATAGCTGGATGCGAGGTAAAAAATTACTCCAGTAACCATGACAACCAGATACAGTTGGTCCCCAGATTGATAATCAAACCTTACATCATCATTCATAGGTAATTTTTCCACCTAAAATGTAACATAACTGCCTGAGTGGTTTATGGTAACTATAATGCTAATTCTGTTTACATTAAATAGTTAAAAACTAGCTTATACAAGGAACTAGGTTTAAGAATCAAGTCCTTCCATGATGTATCAAAAACCTGGACTTGCTTGGAACTTGCAATTATACATTAGGGATCAGTAAGTGTGACAACAACAACAACAACAACAACAACAACAGCAGCAGCAGCAGCAGCAGCAGCAGAAACAAAAAGAACAGCAACAACATCATCATCATCAACAGCAGCAGCAACTAGGAATAAAACCTACTGACTTTCTTTCTGGTCTATAATTAGCTAACACATTGCACAAGCAATAAAAAGATCACAAAAGATTTTAAACCATAAAACTTAAGCCTTTAGGCTAAATTAGACATCAAAACATTCAGTTTTATAGCCAGTAATTTTTGTATTTCAACTTAACTTAGCAGATAGAAGACAGTTGATTCAATTTGTCTCCTCATTGAGAGAAAAAAACAAACATTTATTTATATGAGCAGCAAGAAAAACACTTGACAAATGAGGAAGTAAATGTCAAAATTTCTCTCCAGGTAGATTTTTATACAAAGATAATGTGATAATGTAATTCCTTAGAGTTCAAACTGGTAATTGGTGAATCAATTATTAACATAAAATAACACTAGATCATGATAATTGACTGCCAGCTATCAACCTTCATATCAGTGCAATAAGTTTGAATCTAATTTATGACTGAAAAAAAACTAACAATAGTAAGAAAGAAAATACTAATTATGACGACAATATGTACAGTTTACCATTATTAAGAGGAACATTATATAATAAATGAGATCTAAAGAATTGTTCACTGTTGGCTTCATTCACATGACAGTCATCTAAGATAATGAATGATAAAATAGCAGAGATTTTTTGCCTTATTTATGAATCATACATTCTTTTTTTTTCATCAGGTTTAACACCACACTTCAACAATTTTTCAGTTTTTGTCAAATTTTCAAAGAAGGGATTTGAACCCGGATTGCTGGGTTACAAGTCCAGCGCACTAACCACTGGACCACAGCCTCAAATGATACATTCACTGAAAACTCCCCAATGATAAAAGATGTTTCAAACATTAACATTGGAAATTACGGTACTATTAAACATGAGCATAGACAAATATGCGACACAGATTTAATGTTAGTAATAAAGTATGAATAATTGAGTCCAAAACACAGATCACACTATATTTGATCGTGAGAAAGAACCAACTTAAACATAAGATAAAAATATACTTTACAACAATGTCCAAGTGAAAAATGTAAGCAATATAAAATCTTGGTTTTAAACTTCATAAAAAATATGCAAATTCACTTTAATTTCAGCATTCCATTTATTTGGCGGCCTTGCGTTTAAAATATGGACTTAAACCAACCTTTCATCTCTCATTCGATTGTGCAAGAATTAAGCTGTATATCATAGTCTGTGTATTTTATTGCGTTAAAGAAAAGAGAGGGTACCCATAAAATAACTGGGTTGCCAAACCAAACAAGGAGGTGTCGCTTTATTTTATATTTCTACAATTCTATTCCGAACCATTAAGTCTTTATCAAGAGCTTAGAGCGGGGGCCATCTCAAGATAATACTAGCCATCTTACATTGATACTTTTAATCGTTGTACAATGTCATTAGTCACAGTTGAGGTGATTTGCATAAACAAATTATGTAAATGAAGGGAAAATACAGCTGTGTTAAAGGACACTGTACGATATTAGGCTAAAATCGTTTATGCATTGTATACAGCAATACAAAATGTCACACTGACCACAAGTCTATTTTAGAACAAAGGTAAGCTATAACTTATAACAGTCCAAATAGTCCACAATTAAGACATTCATGGCGTAAACCTGAATCTGAGCGCTTTTTTTATTTCATTTCCTCATAGATAACAGGTAAATAATTCTAATTTTGTTTCATTTCAATAGCAAAAATCAAAAATAAAACTAAAGAATAATGACAACTTTACAGAACTATGATAAGTTAAATTAGAGAAGAATTAACTTAACCCTTTACCTCGTAAGCATATTTTGGAGTCTTCCAAATTCAAAGCTAATGTACAAAATATTAATTTATTTAAGAAATTTGGGTTATTTCTCTCTGACAGAGTGGAAAATATTGTGGTAAAAAAAGCCATTACTCATTACAAGCAATGGTTTCTTTTGCCACAATGTTTTCTGCTTCACATGCAGGGGGGGGATGCGGTATTATGAGGTAAAGGGTTAAAGCTGTTACGTAATCAGGGATAGATATAATAGCTACAGTAGCATTAAATTTTAAATCTTTAAAATTCAATATTTAGATGATCAGTGATTTTTTTTTCAATTCGGAAAAGGGACTGGGTCCAGTCCAATTGGGAAAAAATGTGTGGAGTGATGTCATAATTGGGAACTTTTAGGCTAGGAATTGGAAAAACTTATTCATTTTTTATTGGAAAGGGTCCGTTTTCCAGAACCAAACAAAGTAGGAAAAAAAATCACTGATAATATTATTGCAAATAATATTTGGACACGTTTTTAAGATCATAGCTTTTAATCTAAATTAATTTAATTTAACTTTTAATTTAAAAGTGGACCCAGGGAGGGGGTCAGAGACCCCTAATACAGTTCAGTCATCTTCACTGTATAGCGTTTCCATGGGGATTTCCCTTTAAAAGCCAGATTACGATGAAAGTATAAATATCTCACTATTAACGTAAATGTAAACACATTTACTTTCATTGAATGGGAGAGAAAACATGATTTGAATTAATTTAATTGGTGACAGAGTCGTGTCATCTTACGTTCCCACATAAATTGCAGACATTTAAAAAATTAAATCAACCAGAGAGGAAAAAAGTTAATTTTTTTTGTATCATCTTACGAAAAAGTCAAACTGTGTGAACAAACAGTAATTCATGACAAACAGATAACGTCAAACGACCTTTGTACCCAATTAACCTCATACAATAGGTACAATTGTCTCCATTTCACAAATGGACTAAAATTAACCGGAACGAAAGCTCGCTAAAAGTGACTTTGATGTAAATGACAAAAGTTAGAGTGTCAACAATTTCTCATCCTACTAAAAGAAACAGAACTTCAGTGAATAAATAAGAGAATGATGCAAAATAGGAAGAACAAAGAAGCTTTCAAATAAGAACACTTAAATAAGAATCAAACTGATTGATTTTATCATTCACTGAACACACTAACTATACACAGCACATCCTGCGACAGTAACAACTGATGTTTCATTTATATACAAAGCTTTACCAAAAGGTAAAAAAAGCCTAGATCTAAAAATCTGAATAAGGGGCCATTGGACCTCTAACAGATCTGAAATAATAAGGGGCCTCTGGGCTTTTGCAAATGTCTGAAAACATATGTGGCAGGTAAAGGTTCTTAAAAATCTGAAAATATAAGTGGAAACTCAGCTTACTCATGGTTTCTGCAAAATATGGAGGGGGTCAGATGCATGTTGCATGTGGTTGATTGAGTTTTACATCCTAACTATTACATAAGAATTAATAGGTCTTGCATCATTTAAAAACTTACATACAATGTCACTAACAGCAATAGACCCAATCCCCAACTTTCAGCCCCATTGGGCAAACACTCTGCACCTCTTAGCCACAAAGCTATTTATAGTCAAGAGAAGCATGTATTGAGAGACACTATGTTAATATATGAAACTTAACAATCATTGGAAATGCAGTCATCTACATTCCAGTCTCAAAATCAATGAACAAATTAATTAAATGTATGCATTAATGTACACACGCTTATATCAACATAACCTTAGATAAGGGTTATTGTAAACTTTGAAATGTAATGAAACATGCAGACATCAAAAGAATAAATTCTATGGAATTTATTTAAGTTTCCCTAGATCAGGGTCATTAAGCGCATGACACAATGTTCTGTGTCAAGAAAATGCATGAAAACAAATATTTTCTCTTGATATCAAACAAACTTCAAAGCAAAAAAAAAACAATCTTTATAAACAAACCAAAAAGAAAACTGTATAAATAACCAAACTGCACTTTCTGTCTCTTGTATACTCTTTGGGTTAATTTATTTCATTGCCTTTGGGTTTATTAATTGTTAACAATAATATTAACCATTGCACAAACACAGTCATAAATTGTAGATGACATTTATCAAAGAATTATTTTCACTGATGTTGGAAGTCAATATGTTCCACTTATTTGAAAATTCAAATAATTTCAGTTCCTTACTTTTTCTTATGTTATTTAACCATTTGCCTCATGATACCACATTTCCCCACATCATAAGACGACTTATGAAAACATTGTGGCAAAAGAAGCCATTGGTTGTAATGTGTAATGGCCTCTTTTGCCACAATGTTTTCCACTCTGTCAGAGAGAAATCACCCAATTTTCTTAAATAAATTGATGTTTTGTATATTTACTTCGAATTTGGAAGAGTCCAAAATATGCTTATAAGGTGAAGGGTTAAAAGATGACAGATATCTGACTTAAAAGACAAAAGAAAGGTTAAGTAGCAACTAGATTAAACAAAGATACCAAAGTCTGACTTAAAAAGCTTTCTTTGTCACTAAATAAACATTCATAGACGGTCCCTCAGTGCACAGATATTATCCAGAAAATGGCAAATATGCTGGGTCAAGGTTCCAAGAACTTGAACCCAAAGATGTCAATAGGAATAAACAGTGCAACATTCAGACCAGAGTTTTGAGTAATTGAACCGACTCACTAAAATATGGCATTTACAAAGTTTCAAGCGTAAACAAAGAGACTTTCTGTAATAAAACCACACACACACATATACACAACCATTTTATGGAGGATTTATTTTGCTTTGGCAACATCACTCAGTATTTCCCATCATGCAATAGGTGCATTATGATGAAGTTTTATCATACGCAGCAATCTATTGCATGCGCATAATGTAGATGATCAAAGCCGCTGTTTGAAATCAAGGGACTCATTATGAAATTATCACTAGCCGTTGGCTGCATTCAAACATGTTAAACTATACACTAATGTTCAGAAAATTACTTATTAATTCATTCAAATGAATTGTCTTCTATAACTCCCATCGTTCCACTTTTGTACCTAAGAGCAGAGTAATTTAATGTTTTATAAACTTTACACTCGCTAACCCTTAAGGCATAATTTCTGGGGAAAATCAATATCATAATAATTTATTACATCAGGGTGACTTAATGTTCAACAGATAAGAAACAAGCAACTTGCAGATTACCAAATCACAGCTCCCTAAATTGTAAAGCATATTTCTGGGGGGGGGGCAGCAGAAATCATTAGCTTGAACCATGAAATTAACCCCTTCAATACAAAATATCATTAAGAAAAACCTTACATTCAATAACCTAATGCTGTTAGAGATCAAGGAGCAGCTTTTTTGCCTGACCATCATCACCCCGTGGTTGAGCATAAAAGTTTACACTAATGAAATATGACACATCTATTTTTAAAATGCAGCTTTAGGACAGTTTATTTTTTTATTTGTGTTTTTTTTAACATTGCACCAAAAGTTAGGTCATCTGGTGACTTCCAGCATAAAACATGAAGTTAGACCCTAGTTGTACACCTGGGTAGAACCACTAAACCTTCAGTAAGCTGGCTGGACAGTTTCCTCACATGTTTAGGACAGTATCACGATCATTTTTTTGTACGTTACATAGGAAAAATTAAGTCAGAAAGAAAATCCTAAAAATCAATTACATCAATGACAGAGGGAGACCAAGATAATTACAGGTCAGCAATTATCACTCTGTTTCCGTGATTTTTATACCTGTACATTCATTGTTTTTAAACTCATCAACAATGCAAACCTGTTGAAAAATCTTCATGCTGCAACTGAGTATATATGAAAAACATAAAGGTAAGTCATTCGCCATATTTTTGATTGACGGAAGTGACAACATCCCAGCATTCCTTCTGGATCACAGTATAAAAATCATGGAAATTGAGTGTCTATAGTAATTATACTATCAAATTACTCGTAAATACTTGGTATTGTCTTGAACCAAAATGTTTACAAAATGTTTACTGGTTGCTGTCAAGAAATACATCCAAGAAATTTACAATGGTCGCATGTGAATTAATTGGTCACCATGGTAATAAACAATTAGTAATCCAGCATTAATATGTCACATCAGTTTATGTACCTTCAAATGATATTTATAACTATCAGTGTAATTAATGACATCCTGACAGGAAAGGTGTCAGAGGTTACTGACTCACAATTTGTTTTAATAAGCATAAGCCTCACTCATATAAAGTGTTTCAACTATGAGCAACTGCAAACAAAACATGTTGCTCCATAAAGTATGCAACGCTAACAACTAAGTGTCACAATCTGCACACTGGCAAGATTCACAGTGTGATGCAGTACTATTTCATAACAATTACAGAATGCAGAATATTATAATACAAAAGTATGTTACGCTCAACACTTCATAATATACAGGAATAAACATATCTGATAATAATATCAGTTATTCACTGCTGGCTGTTCTCTGAAGGACATCAGTATCAATGATGAAAGATATTTTAACAAGCAACTAATGGGTGCTAGCAATACTTGCTGTAAAATAACTAGGCGTCCGTCTGTCTGTCTGTCTGTCTGTCTGTCTGTCTGTCTGCTTGCCTGACTGCATGCTTGCTCACTCGCTTGCTTGCTTGTTCGTATTGGGGGTTTCGGGTTATACTATTTATCAGAAGTACTTAAGTAATACCAGATAAGCAGTGACCTGCCCAATGTTGTTTTACAATCAACACCAAACCCTGGTCCTCCAGATGCAAACAACAACTTGCCCCAACTTCAAACATGACTGGTTTAAACCAATAATACTGAATCAGCCATCCATGATTGACAACAAAATAAGAGGCAATATTTGATCAAGCATAATAAGACTTAGTCTGCAAACAAGCCCATCATATGAGTTGCCTCCCCTTCTATCTGACACAGAAACTGACCATACCATAAATTGTTACAGATACAAAATGTCAAGCTTACATTAAAATATCAAATTTATACTAAAATATCAAGGCTGTTACAAGCTTGCATGATCAATGTATACAAGACCGCATGGATTATTTTCATCACCTAATTTCTAACATAGACGGCATGCCAACACCAACAGCTGTTGCCCAACAATACACATGGTGGTATCAAATTCATACTAATGCAATATGCTTCAGAGAATACATCAGAATTAGTTATATAAATACATATTGATGAAATGTTCTACATAAAAGCTTCGAGAAGATGCTGAGGAAAACCATCAACATCACACAAATATAATCAGCTCAAAGTGATTCATTGATGAATGTAAGCAATATTTCTTCCATTAAGTAAGAGATTGTTCACCTAATACAAGTATTTAGATACATATAGCGCTACAAAAGGGTCCAAAATGAGAAACTGTTCAATAAAAAGAGTTTAAGTCTAACTTACAGAAAGTCTAGTATCAGAGGTATGATTTTTAATGTTAGGTGCATGACTTCTACGTGGCGTGGCGTGATTGCACGTTAAACACTAGACCGGAGAAAAATACCTCACAAATCTAGCAGTAAGATAATTTGGAGCAGATCTAGACTGGACTAGAACATTTTCACTAAGTTTATATAAAGTCTGAAAAAGGGAAATTAAATGATCGATGGAAAAATCACAATCCTGTACTTTGGGAGCCAGATCTGACCAGAAAACTAATGAATTTGAGATTTACTTAACTAAAGAGTATTTTGTTGAAATAAAAACATTTGTCCTAGTACTAAAATGGTTGATATTTGTACAACAAAAAAGCATACATATTTGACCAAGAATGACAATAAAAAATATTGAATTGCAAATATGTTTTATAACATTCCATTCAGAAATAAATTTACACAAGTTGATGAAATGGATGTTCTGACATGAAATAAGGTATTTACACAGTTTAATTGTACAAAGAGCAACCGGGTCACCACTAAATCAAAGTACAAAGAAGTGTTTGAAAACGTAAGCCGCTCAAACCCGTATGATATTACATTAAGCAAGGATGATTTAGTTTGAATACAATCAAAATATTTTTGTACAAAATAGAAATCTATTTACACCATAAGAGCCTACACATAATGTGAAGTATGCAGTAGTTTTAACCAACCCTCAGCATGGCAAACTGGTATAATAATTCAGAACTGATATCAAAGCCATTCTGTGTGAGCATTTTTGAAGTTAAATATAAATAGATCATTTAAAACACTCCAAAACAGGTTTAATAAAGCTGAACATTTTTAAGTGTGTGAAAAACTTTAAATTAGCAAGTACCTTGCACATTTGTGCATTTAATTAAATATCCATCAAATGATTGTGGAAGAATGGAGAAGGTTTATTTAACTGTGTCTCTGTCACACCTGCATTCGTATCATTTTATAGAGCAACACTGTTTAAGTAAAAGAATGTTTACTTAATTTTTTGCAAAAAATACCCTTAAAATGAGGACACTGAAGTACTTATGTAACTGTGCATGCATAAAGGTAAGCTAAGAAGTTTCAAGGCTTAATTAGTTTGTGATTTGTGCAATGACTGCGCAATGACTGGTTTTGTAGAGATATAATCTTACAAAGCAAGGTTGAATTATACAATGCAGGCACTGTACCACTACAATGAGGCACAAAACCCTATTAAGATGCAAAACATACAAGAATGAACATAAATTTAAGTGTAAACTTTCTAATCTAAACATGACCCAAACAAGAATGTCATTCATTTGTGAGCTGTGTAACAGGATAGTTTTAAATTATGGTCACATATATCATTTTATAGTCATTCATGTAGATACCTGACACTCCTAATGTTTAGCTATACATCTTATATTTCACATTAGTTGCATTTAAAAAATGAACCTGAAGACAAAGGTGCAACCATCTTAGAGTTTGTCAATCTCAAGCCAACATTTTTTGTGACAACTGGACCGGGAATCTGACATCTTTTTGTACTTTTACAAACAGCAGAAGCAGTTATTATCAACTTGAAAAGACATCATGAAAAACAGCCATCTTGAAACGAAGGAAACTCGTGAGGGGGAGGGATGAATACAAGGATATAAAGAGCAGTCCCCAGAAACTTTAATTGTGAAGGATCTGATCCCTCCTCTAATGTCTGGCTTCTAGTTTCTGTGTGCCATTTTCAATCTTTCTACAAAAGTTACAACATTGGAAGGCTTTGAAATGTGAATGAGGTATTTCTTATATACTGCTAGCTTTATCTTTTTAGGGACATGCTTATTCTAGATAAATGACCACTTAATCAGCTGGTGGTCTGTGATTGATGTTTAATGCCATCTGTGCAATATGGCCATAATTTATCCCTTGTATACAGACTTACAACCTTGCAGCAATGAACCATAAATTAAGACCATAATGTTGTTAAGTACAATCTTGACACCCTTGTTCATTCATATCAAGAATTGTTCATGGATTTCACTGGTAATCTTGATGACAAATACTTATATCATGGAACATGTTCTAATTATCTCACACTAAGACTGTTTCAACACTCAAGTGCACCTAAATAGCTTGAGGAAGGTGTCACTTACAAAATAAATATTTGACCTTTGTAAACTGTGGAGTTATTGAAAACCATGCAGCAGACGTTGCACAATGTGCAGAGACACAACCAAATCTAAATCGTTCCAGAAGATTCTTATCACAAAATAAATTCTAACATAAGTAGTACCAAGGTTTGGCAATGTTGGTAGCGATGTTTGTATACAGATATACCACAAAGATAGATACATAAACACCAAGCTGCAAACAGTACGAAAATCCAGAGGGACCTTGTTTGTCATAGAATTTTCAACAAGTGTAGTACTGATAGGGTCAAACAGGTTATCAGTAATTGTATGTAAATTGACAAGTACCGGTAGCCACACAAATGATCCTTTTAAAAGAATGACAACCATGTTTTGTTTTCTGATAAGTAAACACAAGAGCAACTCTAGGCTATTGTTTTTGTTTACAATATGTATTGAGTCAAGCATGAAAAAGAAATAAAAACTGACAATAAAATCTTTATCTTAACTTATGATATCAGTTAACGATTCCCTGCACAAGGTTGTCACGGGCCAAGGTTAGACAAACACTGCAAGTACAACAGAGAGGAGGGATAAATGTCGTAGTGAAGGTTCTGTGTCCGAACAATAGCAAACATAAATATGCTCCATTTACCACATACTTAAAGTCACAGACAACAACATGTACACCATATCCTATCTTCATGCTTTTTACCTTGGAACTGAACCACATTGTTTTATTTATTTATCTGATATTTAACAGTCTGTATAACAGTTATAGTCATTTCAAAGCCACCCCAGAAAGAGGAGAGAAGATACAGGAGAACCCGGCATATATATCCCTACTCTTTTCAAACCACATTGTTACTATGGAAAAAACACCAATTTACTAAACTGCATTAAATATCAAATTTTGTTCCCCAGCAATATAAGCATGAGTAATTGTTTTGTCTAATGGGATGGAAGTCAGTAACTCAACTGGACTGCCCACAAACATAGCTTGACATGAATTTATCGAAAGCCATATCTCATTTTGTTAATTATAGTAATATACTGTTAAATGAGGCGTGGAAGTTAGGTACAAACACATATTTATCACTAGTGATTGATGACAGTGAAAACAAAATTATTCAAAATGTCCTTGAAGGATCAACAATGACTAATGTGTTAAAGGTTTCTTCAATTAAGAATAAGTCAGGTGTGTAGAAATGGGCCAGAAGCCAGAAAAATCAACCCACCATATGAACATTCTTGCCAGCTACTTTTTCCCCACAGGGGGCGTTGCCCCTCTGCCCACTCCTGGGAACCCTCTGTAGCTTACTGGCTACACGAAAACATATCTACACCCTGATAAGTATATTTTCTTATGAATGAAATTATTCAATGTTATATGATTGTATTGAATTAGATTTTGTATTAATGGGATAATTTTATTGCTTGTTCAAGTGTAATGCACATTTAAAGAACATGTCTGAACTATTTATAGGTCTCAGGAATAAAATCATTAAAGCACTGTGGGTCTGAGTCAATAAAACTTAGTTTGGAGACCTATTTTTAATCTCAAGAATCTGATTGGTCAATTCTAAGCTCAGTTTTCAAACTGACTAATCACAAGACTGCAAAGTGAGACTAGCAACATTTAAGTTTCAGTTTAACGTTGTTCAGAGTTTAACCCTTTGCCTCATAATACCGCATTTCCCTGCATCTGAAGCAGACGACTTATGAAAACATTGTCGTAAAAGAAGCCATTGGTTGTAATGAGTAATGGCCTCTTTTGCCACAATGTTTTCCACTCTGTCAGAGAGAAATAACCAAATTTTCTTAAATAAACTGATGTTTGTATATTAACTTTGAATTTGGAAGAGTCCAAAATATGCTTATGAGGTAAAAGATTAAAGCAAAGAATTTTAGAATTAAACCATTTTATGACAATGCTACGCCATAAGAAACTAACTTCATCAATGAAAGATAGATAAAAGAAAACTTCATCGATGAAAGATAGATAAAAGAAAACTTCATCGATGAAAGATAGATAAAAGAAAACTTCATCAATGAAAGATAGATAAAAGAAAACTTCATCAATGAAAGATAGATAAAAGAAGACTTACCAATTCATGATTTAACTGCGGAACACATGAAGTGACAACCTGAAAATACAGAAAACAACAGCAATAAATAGTAAGCTTGGAAAACATCATATAATTAAAACTGTCAATAAAAACAAGTGAAAACCAGTGATCTTCAAACTGGCGTCCAGGCTTAATGAAAACCAAGCATGTTCCACATTCTTTTAGAGACATTATCAACCATACCAGGCTGATTTCGGCCAAATTGGTTCATGTCCGATGAGGATGTCCCAACAATAATTGATAGAAGTAAACATATAATTAGTGTTATATGTACATGAACAATCATTTTTTTCAACACTAAAAGTTTCAAGTAACTCCCATTGGATATTGGAAGTTATATCAAATTTTACGTATGCACAGAGCTGTAATGTCATGTTGACATATTCCAAATTGTTTGCCCCAAAACTGCAATATCAAAATGTGTTTTTACAAGGAATGCACAGTTTTTCAGTTCTTTGATGAAGTTCTCTGTAATTTGAATGAAAACATTGGGACTTAGAACTGCACGACTCTTACACATTGTTAACTATATATGGTAATTGAATTGTTGCTTGTGTCCTAATTAAAGGCCCTTAAGGGAATTGTAATGTACATAATGAGATTCTTAGTTATAAAAGTCCATTACTTTTACAAATCAATACGTTCATTTCTGAATTTACCAATATTCTGACACATTTTATACAAAGCTGCAAGGTTTATGAAAGAAAAAGGCCAAACTGATTTATATATATATGTATATTTGCAGCTTAACAGCAAAAAAATAAAGCTTAAATTTATCCGATATATATTAAATTCTTCTACACTTAAATTGAGACCTAGTTCATCTGATACTGTAAGACTGAACTATTTACCCCAACCCAGAATTTACAGTCATTTTGGAAAAAAAATATCGCTTGGCTTCAAATTTCAACAGTGTGTATCACCATTCAATTAAAACCTTTACTTTGTAAAAAATGTTTTTATTATAATCATTTTGGAGTAAATAAAGCAAAATCAGCAGTAATTGTTTATATAGATGTAAATTTTAGGCCAGTCATACACTATGATATAAAAAGACGTTTATAGATTTTGATATTTACAGTACTTCAAGTCTTCACTTTCCTTCATATTTCAACTTGATAATGAGTCCACCTCAATATTACGGCCATTTTGGAGGTCTACAAGGTAGTCAAAGTAACAAAGTTTCGCTGTATGTCACAAAATAATTACAAACAATTATAAGAATTAAAGATTTTATGGCGTTTCCTCAGTTATATGAATTTTACAAACTCATATGTCCCAATAATCAATCATACATGACCATTCTATTTTTTTCCAGCCTTGTAAACTTCTAGAGTTTCAGTTCTTGTACTCTGACCCAAATACTCAATATTTAATCAAACAGAAATGTATACACAGAGACAATATATACAAAAACATTCTATGAACTGTATAAAAATAACTGTATTTTTGTGGTACAGGGTCCATAAACTTCTAACAACAGAATGTTTACACATATATTAACATATACATGTAATAACACAGTAGCTTAGCCCTATACAGTAACACCACACTTAGCGACCACCTAAATACTACGACTAATTCAATACAATGACCTCTTGTTGTGGACTGGTTTTCAATATTTCCTCTGTATATCAACATTACGACCATTTTCTTTGTTACTAACAGTAGTCTTAACATGAAACTTTAATATTTGTTGCATATTTGATATGAATTTTGATAAAAATTCATTTTGTTGAAAGCCTTTGATATGCATTCTATGATTTCATGAGTTATGGCCCCTTATGAGGTCAAGAAAATGAATGAAGAATAAATGTGAAAAAAGTAAAAAACTCTAAATAAGGGCAATATTCGAGTTTCATCTACACTGGCAACAATAAATCAATCAACAAAGTGCAAAACATGTTTTCCCAAATAAATAGTGGAATACCCGGGCAGAGAAATTAGCAAAAAGATGCAAATTATTATAACACAGTGAAGTATGTAAACATTAACCTGAAAGTTTCAATAGAACCAGTCATGACCTCATAAAACGAAATAATTTCATTCAGGAATTTTAAACAAACATAATACATATACATTATAAATATGTTTATATATAAAAAAATAAAGTTTTATAAGTCTTTAACATAATGGTATGTAATAGGACACTTCAATATTTTGGTTTTATTCAAACAGTTAGATAGGTCATTTGTATCAATTTGTGTTCCTTTGGGGCTAAATTTCACATTGTGGATAATATGTCCAATTATAGGTAATCAGTCTAGCACAGTCTATTGTATTCATGTACAAAGAGAGACAAGTTACGATTTAAATTGGACAAAACTGTAAATACTGCTAAATAATGATATCAGTTAATGAATGCTTAGGACTGTTTCTTTAATTGATATCACGTATTTAAATGAATGCTTCGGGCAATTTCTTGACAATTAACTTAAACTTTTAAAACCTTTTTTCTGAGTGTCTGAGTACCAGTCAAGGTGAGAATTCAATGGATCATGAAAGTGATAAGATAGTTAATACAGAAAATACAACACAATACTAGCATCTTTAAATTTTGATGTGAAAGCAATTTTCGTACTTTTGTGACAACCCTCGACGCAACCACCATAAGCTGTACCTTAAGATGACAAAACAAGAAACAGAAAATGTGTTAAATTCTTATACAGCAAAATATCGTATAAACATATAAGAATACTTCACCAAACTAAGAACATAAAATAAATGAAATGAGATTGTGAGGTGATCTCATATCAACATACAAGAATACTTCACCAAACTAAGAACATAAAACATGAAATGAGATTGTGAGGTGATCTCATATCAACATACAAGAATACTTCACCGAACTAAGAACATAAAATAAATGAAATGAGATCGTTAGGTGATCTCATATCAACATACAAGAATACTTCACCAAACTAAGAACACAAAATAAATGAAATGAGATTGTGAGGTGATCTCATATCAACATACAAGAATACTTCACCGAACTAAGAACATAAAACATGAAATGAGATCGTGAGGTGATCTCATATCAACATACAAGAATACTTCACCGAACTAAGAACACAAAATAAATGAAATGAGATCGTGAGGTGATCTCATATCAACAAGCAAACTTAAACTTCAACAATCTTATAATACAAAACAATGAAGTGAGATTACAAATGCATTTATTCACTAATAAGGAAATATATGTTTCTTCCCGAATCTCGGGTTATAAAACAACACTTTCAGGAAATGAGATCCAGTTGACAATCTCATTATTGAGAGACAGTTGTTACTTAGGAGTTCAAAACTATCAAGGGAGATTCTTTATCAAAGCAATTCTTTGTGAATTAGAATTAACAAGATTTGTCACCAATTCAATCTTAAATAAAACTCTGAGATTTTTCAAAAATCTCATTGAAACTACGTCACAGTCAGTAAAGTTTTCTAACAAGCTAACCATTAGCTTTCGCCTTAAGATCATACATGTTCTTATCCGAAAGATTTTATGAAATGTTCAAAATGCCAAGAGCTAGCATTGTACACAAACAATTCATTTCAAGTGTCGGCATATCTTAACATTTTTTGCTGAATCACTTCAATATTGTATTTCTTCATGATATGAAAAGTGTATGTACCCAGCTCCATTGGAGGTATGCATCGAATTTCAATCATGGTATGAATTTCAACAATTTTATACCAATTTCTGAAAATGCAGGAAAACAGAACAGAAAAGCTTTAATATTGAAATCTTTTGTATTCAACATACTTAAAAAAGAATTTCCATCATATTTCTCACATGATTTTGAATATTTAATGGGGACATTTTAATGGGGACATATTTCTAAAATATAGGGTCAAACACACTTGGCTTAGTTTTAAAACCAAACATTTTTTAGTCGCCAAGGAAATGTTTAGTGAAATAGATATCATGTCGCCTAACAGACAAACACAATCATAAGTGAGCAGGAGATTTTTAACAAACCAAGAAGAATGTTTATACATACTTAAACAGGTGCTCCTAAATGTTGTCCAACATGACTAGTAACAAAGATTTCTCTATAATTATTTAAATTTCAAGCATCCTCATTGAATTTTGAAACCAGTCTGTCAATGAAGGCATTCCATTGGTCAATTTGTAAAATGGGCCAGGAAACAACCAATCAGATGTTTGAATTTTGAGACTGGTTTTGTGTCCAAGTCTAGAATAATTGAACAGATTCACCAAATGATCTTCCATTTAACAGATCCCACAACAAATTTATGTCATAGAAATCTCAATTAATCAGTGCACATCATAATTCAAAAATTCTTTATTTCATAATTATTTCTATGTTTTTTTTTTCAAAGCAATTCTTTAAACATTACTACTCAAAAATTAATCATAATAAGATGTAAAATGTAAAAAAAATCAGTGCTGCTTTTGAATCCAACAATAAAACAAGATTTTGCAATAATTGCAATATTTCCATATTTCTGTCGCTAATAGCAACACAAAACAGTAGAGACTAGTCTTGTTATCATCTATTTAGCGAGTGAGTTATTTTGCTGACCTACAACTGTTTGAATGGAATGGTGTAATACAAGATGTCCTGACAAGGTAAAAGTCAATATAACATAAATTATTTCCCAGGAAATTTCTTATCACAATCAATAAAACATTGATCAGACGAAATGCCGGAAACTCCCACTTCACAATCGACTGACACTGAAGTTCTGTAAAGTGTTACAGGTTAGAAGCAGGCTGTCATCAGAAATAATTCATCAGAACATTGAGTATAAACAATGACAAAGAAAAAAAGTAGATATTGAACTAAGTAGAGAAAAACTCAATGGGGAAACACTCTTCAATGGGGAAACAGAAAAAAGAGAAAAAAACTCTTCAATGGGGAAACAGAAAGACAAAAGAGAATTTTGTGAATTCATCGCTTACAGTCAAGCATACTGCTCTAAAACAGTGGACAGGAAGCCCTAATGACAATAAATATAAGACATGTCAAAGTTCATTACTTGAACTTATGTTACACAAATATACACAAATAATCACAAAACGGAGGAAGAAAGGCAAAGGAGATTGTGCTAATGAATTTTTAGATTAGTACAATAGTCAGATGTCCTGAGTTACATCCCCCTGAACACAAACCCATTCCTCCACATACTGCAGTCACCTGACAAGTTTTATAAACACTACAGGTATATACAGACACTGGGTACAGATGACACTGGATGCAATAGTCCAAATAGTCCGGTGACCTCTAAGCCAACTGTGAGCCTTGAACTCTAACCACTGACCTAACCAGAAGGGTCATAAATTCAAGTCCTTCATAAATATGTGACCAAAAACAAGGGCACGGAAACCTGTACAGTCATCATGCAATAAAATATAACAACAGTCAATTTACACAGCATATGAATACCTGAGTATAATAAAACATAACATATCAATGTAGACATGTCAAAAACATCCACGAGATAAAAAAACAATACATTATTTTATTACCCTCGTTTACCACCACACAACAACAAAAAACACACACTGATTATTTATGACAAATTCAAATTAGCATTGTCGTTAGACAACTTTTCACGCCTTTGTTCATGTGACCGTGATGCGACTCTTCCTTTCGGAGGTAAAAAAGCGCAGATGTACATCTTGATGTCTCTTGTAGGCTTTTAAGATTCATATCACATCACTTGACAAATGTGTGTGTGTTAAACTTTAATGTATATGTCAATTATGAAATAGTCTGATAATGGAAAAGTCACGGCTAAATGATCCTAATTTTGCTACAGTTACATATATATACGTGATATAGATGTACGGAATGTTTTAATGCATTATAACGATACAAAACAATATTACTGCATATAATGTGATAAAATATATGTAATTTGACCAACATAATTTTATCAGGTTATGGTACCGAAATAAAATTTTATATTTATTTGCTGAATGTTTGTTTTTGTTGACATTAATGTGTTTATCAACATAATATCAGTTATGTACATAAAGTTGCATCATTTAAATCAATCAATTATCAATCAAATATCATATAAAATAAGTGAGTCATTGCAATAACAATAAAAAAAGTTCTTTCTTACAAATAAAAAATGTGAAAACATCGACAAAAAGTCTAACGTCAAAATAACAACAGTTTGCAATTGTTTTCCTTCACTGACTAAAAAACGTCAATATTTATTAAAATACAAAAAAAAAACTGGTGACAAATAATTATTTTGACCTAGACATTAAGTTAGATTGTAAGAGTTGATGTAGTCACGATTCTTTAACGGCAAGTATTGCTTTCAGTGATTGGCTCTTGGCCAGGAGTTTATAGTACATATTACCACTAGTTGAACGGTTCCGATGCAGAAAATATCGAAATAAATTACTACAAGCTTTAACAGTTTTTATTAATGATTTTATACTCAATAATCATCGTAGTGCGACATTAAACGGGATTATAAGATCATTAAATTATTTTAGCGAGCGATTAAGCTACTGGCCCTGTTCCAACAAAATCAATTTCGTTCCAACTTAATCAATTTCGGACGATATGTATCGTTAGATAAACAATGTTATACACGCAAGTTTATTAAGGCATTCCAATAATATTAAATTTCGACCCATGAAAATATTGAGTTTCAGCATTAAACTTTTTTAACGATGTTTTAATTGGAAGCGGGGTATCTCAAGGGCCAATATATATAATTTACGAAATTGTCCCCAAACAGTAAGTGTGACAGTTACCAATGTTTGAGCTTGATTGTTTTAAAACTAATTTAAGCATGAAGAGAAAGAATCTAATAACAAATAACAAAAATATTCTAGATTCGAAAGGATAAGTAAGTCACTTCGTGGAGCATACAAAAACCAATGAAAACACATTTAACAACAAAAATGTTTATAGAAGATATTAAAAGGCATTTTGAAAAATATGAAGAAGAGTGATGACTTAATTTAATAGATAAAAGACAAAAAAAGTGATTAAGAGATAACATGTTATCCATAGAACACTCAATCCATTACATACTTCAACTGAATGAATTAAAACATTGAAAACTGCAAAGAAGAGACGAAACTTCAAGGTATTAAAGACTAGGGAAACACCAAATGAGTGTCACAGAAAATAATAGACAGGAAAATTCTATTCTATTGTAACAAGTTTACATTCACCAAGATACAGACCCAGTACAGCAGAGATCAGATACTCCAAAGGTGTTACAGAAATAGAAACAGTCACTGCTGAGAGAACACCATCCAAAACCAATGGAGGCAGAAGAAACACAATCATAGAATGAACACTGGTGAAGCATGGTCATGTAAACCAATAGCAGTGCAAGAAGGTGACATAAAGAGGGTGACATAAAGAGGGTGACATAAAGAAGGTGACATGAGGGAGACATAAAGAGGGTGACATGAGAGGGTGACATAAAGAGGGTGACATGAGAGGGTGACAAGAAGGTGACATAAAGAGGGTGACATGGAGGTGACATGAGAGGGTGACATACAGGTGACATGAGGGTGACATAAAGAAGGTGAAATAGAGAGGGTGACGTACAGAAGGTGACATAAAAGTAACATGAGGGTGACATAAAGAGGTGACATAAAGAGGGTGACATAAAAGTAACATGAGGGTGACATAAAGAGGGTGACATAAAAGTAACATGAGGGTGACATAAAGAGGTGACATAAAGAGGTCACATAATGAAGATGCCACATGAGCATACTTAAATATATATTCAATGGCTAGAACAGATTTTTAAACAGCTAGAACAGACTTGAGACTGCTGGAAAGATAGACCATCCCATAAGAATACCATGATATCAAACTAAAGAGGCAGCATAGTGGTACATTCCAGGATTACTGGAATTACTTGTACTAAGTTAAATCACCTCTAGCATAACCAAAATGTCAATGACTTTCATGACCTTAAAGACTCATCCAACTAGACAATAAGTCTAGCCTGACTGACTAGTTACTTTGAAAATAACTATAATCCGTCAGTGAAAGCATGTAACTGTTATTTTCTAAAACAAATGTCACTACACTAAGCATACAGATATTTACTGTACAGAATATCCCTAAAAAGTCATACAGTCAAACACAAGGTATATACACCTTCATATAAAAGTCACTTTAAGAACAAAGATCACTTCATATATATCTAATATACAGTCATTGATACAGCAAATTAACCCATCAAATTTACGTTTTGTTTTTATGCGACTTATTATCACTGTGGGTTAATGCTGTTTTTTCAACAATTTTTCAGTTAAAATTCATCATCAAATTTACGACCTGCTGTGTATAAAGGACAGAATTTCTTGTTACCATGGAATGCTTTCTTTAATGGTCACATTCTCCTACAAGTGTTTAAAAAACAAGCCATGACACAGCTCAGTTGTTCTGTTGGGACAATTCGCACATGTTAATTTCATCTATCATTGTAATGATAATCAAAAACTATCAAAAATGTAATACAAGTATTAGTTTGTGCACACATACTATTATCATTTATTGTAAAAAATCACATTAATGACAAAATTGTAAACATTTTTAAAGTAAGTTTCTGGTTAACTGTCAGGAAGTGACAAATTTGTGTCACAAACTGACAATATCTCATTAACAAAAACATCCAATATTTTCGCATTACTTAAAACAAACAAAAAAAAGCCCGCATGTATCATATCACGTAACAGCAAATAGTTACATCTGCTTGTAAGCAACTCGCTTTTTTTTTAAGGTAATAAATAACTGACAATTTCTCTTGATGTAATCAAGTTTTTACATGATAATATAGACATTACAGACTGATTTTAAAGTTAAAATGAAAAAAAAATCCAGTGAGTATATTTCATTGCCTAGTTGCAAGTAATTATTTGTATCATAAATAAACAATTGATACTTAGTATAAAGATAATAAAGTACTCCAAGTTAAGTACATGAATGACTTACACAATAAATCAAACACAGCTGGTTTTACCTGGTCCAATTATGCAGAATATATTCCAGTGTTTTTAAGAGTTAAACTGTAACTAATTGAACTAAGACTGAAAACACGTCTAAAATCCACCAGTGTAACAAACAGACGACAGAATGTCTATATCCAGAACGTAGTATTTTATTTTCCAAAACAACTTTTTTTACTCAAAATAACATTTACACAGATATAAACAAAAACTGGCAAACAAGTTTTACATTGAATTTCTTTAAACAAGACACCCACATATTTCACATGAATTGAGGTTTTAAAATTTACGTTGACAAATCCGATATACACCACTGACTTCTAAGTCGTAACCCACCTGAGATGGGGGGCTGTCTCAAAACAATCCTGTGTGTATTACATGGGACAGCTTGTTTAAAGGCTTAAATACATACTGGACTGGAAATCAATATGTACCATATCTGGATAAAAACTACAAGTAAACAGGCTTTATACATCAGAATAAAGAAGAAACAATATTTAAAATGGTGAAATAAACATCATTCAATTAAAACTGTTTTTAAAAATCAGTGAAATTAGGGCGAAATTCAACCGAATCAAAATGGAAAGAATGTTAATACAACTTCTGATATACAAATACAGAGAATTTGATAACAACCTGAGATGGGACTTTAGATACACAAATATTTCATAAAGGGAGACAACTCTATCTTAACTTCATTTTATCAAGTGCACAATCTGAAGTGACATCACATTTTATCTCAAGTGATTTCAATGAAATGACTGAGAAGGCTTTTTGACAAGCCCCTAAATAGCCCTCTACAATCCCCAATGGTTCAATACAAGGAACATTTAAAATGCAAGATTGGATCAGAGATTAACATATAGTTTGCCTTTCCCCATCTTGTCCATAACAGAGCTTTTGAATCAATTTAACGGGCCATGATGACCCCAGATGTAACCTTTCGATACACTTGTGACAAACTACAAGATTACATCAGTTAATACAGGTAGTTAAAAGTTAATTAATTAGCCAAAAACATGTCAAAATTAAGTTTTACAAACAGGTAGAAATGTACGAAAATGAAGTTTTGAGTTAATCAATTCTGTAAAAATATGACCGCATAATTATGTTTTAAATTCGTGAACTAATTAATGAATTTAAAGCATATAATTGTAATATATACTTGTACATAATATCATGGTTACCTAAAACATGCTCAGGCCATCACAAAAAATGAATCTTTTAATGAAAATTATCTATTTTACACAGATTTTCTCAAATTTTAACTTTGAATCAATGTTTAAGAAGCCCTTAACTAAAATTCTAAGACCACTGACCATGACCTATGTTTTCAGAGGAGGAAAACAACATGGATAGATAAACAAACAACTAATTTCTCATGGCCTAGAATATATGAAAACTGCCTGGTAAGCAGTTTATTGATGAAAGCAATGAGCTCAGTGTGCACATCTGATAGTTTAAATGATTTAATCCTCCTATAACAAACATATATGTACTATATATGTACCACCTATCATATTCAACCATTCAACCATTAAACACCTGTATGAATTTATATTGATGTCTATAGATTTGGAATGATGCTTAATTTTTTTTTCATGGCATTTATCGCCATTTTTCATCACTTTTTCAGTTATAAACAGCACCCAGTGCACCTAACCAGTTTTTCTGGACTGTATACTAACTAGTACAAACTTGCCCTTCCACAAGGAGCCCACAACTTCTCAACATATGGAGGAAAACCAACTTTTATGTCAAATTTTCATAAAACTCAATCTTAAATTTTGAGAATAAATCAGGTAAAACCAGGAACTGAATTAAGACTAAAGCCAAAAAATGATATTATTATAAACCTGATCCAATAAAATATCAACAAACATAAATCAACGCATTTCGCCACTTATGAAGCAGACGACATTTAAAAACAATGTGGCAAAAGAAGCCATTGTTTGTAATTGCTTCTTTTGCCACAATGTTTCCCACTCTGTCAGAGAGAAATAACCCAGTTTTCTTAAATAAATTGTTGTTTTGTATGTTTGCTTTGAATTTGGGAGAGTCCAAAATATGCTAATGTGGCAAAGGGTTACACATTAACATTGGTAACAATTCAGACATATAATCAAATTAATACAGGACAAATTTTTAAAATACAGTTTTGGCCATTCAAATGCGTATCAAAATCACTTAAAATCTGAAGTAGTTAGCACTAAAGTTTTCTGAACCATGTTGTATGTATGTCCCTCACAAATTCTGAAAACTTTGCTTGTGGGTGTAAAAAATCCACAAATTCATTGAAAGTAGGTCAGATTTGGCCAGCTAGAAACTTCAGCAATTTTCCATTAGATGGTAATCAACAAGTGATCATCTAATCCAAGTGTATACAAGTGAGATCAAAGACTGTGGATACCAGGATCAATCATTGTAGATTAGCCAAATATCCAGTAACCAACAGTAAACTTAGATTAAATAGTGTGACTTTGAAACAAATTTTTTTGTGTTTAAAATTTGGAAACCAGTCTAACATTTCAAGCCTCTGATTGGTTGTTTCACAGGACAGTCTTGAAATTGACCAATGACAAGGCAGCATTTTGAGACTGGTTTCCTCTTATTATACTAGAAATGACACAACCTTAAGTAAGGCTTTTTAACAAAGAAAGAATTTTGCACAGCAATGATACCCATCACATTTCATCACCAATGGAAAAACATCATCTCTTTAAAACAGTAAAACTTATTGTTTATTTTTTTTAAAATATTTTTAACAGCAAAATAAGAACGTGCCCAAGTGTCAGTTTATGCTAAAATCCCACACAGTGTGCATAAATGTACATACACAAACAAGGGGAGTATTTATAAACACAACGTTGCGGGGTTCATTAGTGAGACTAATGGGTGCATATCAGGTCATGTGACTACACGTAAAATTTTAATGAAGTTAGGTCAATAAGAACAGACCTATTAAGTACGCATATAAATTTATGGGGAATTAACCAATGTTAAAAAAGGAACTAATCTTAAGATTTGACATTAATTTTCTAATAAAATGACACTGAATGACTTAAGATGGATAGCTTGTATTAGCATTTGAAAGTAAACAGACATCATTTAAAAATACAGACATTGTGTAGTCATACTGACCAAAGGGAAGTAACTGATTATTATGTGGGAAAAAACCAAGGGAGATCACTTTGCAATCACTTTTTGTATTAAGTCTGCATAAAACTAATTTAATGTCTTTAAAAATCAACTAAGATAATGGTGGAAATTAAAACACTTCCAAATTTACCTGAATCCTATCAGAAAACCATTTTTAAAAAAAAACATAAGTGCTACACATGGGAGGTAACTTTAAACTGATCACATAAAACGGAAAACACAACAGAGAAATACATCAAAATTACCAATGTAAACAAACGCCATTTATATCCAAATTCACTCAAGTAATTATTAGAAAACACATTAATCAGTTTTATAAACAACAGTTATGCCATTAACAAACACAGTTGCATACACATTTCATGTTTGTAAACACAATACAGACTGGGAAAGTGATTTGTTACAAAAAACATGATGTACTAGCTTAGCGTGTGTTTACTGGGCTAGAAAGCCAAATTTCTGATAACAGAACGCCCACTTAATATATCACAGCAGATATTTATGCAGTGAACTTTTGCAGGGTATGAATCATAGCCATTCACGCATTTATCCCTTGCATAAAAATGTCAAAAAACACAGTAACAGATAAACCAGAAAAAAATCAATCATCTCAGATCACCTCAGGTTTAACACTGTTTATGTATCCATTCCTTTTTAAAATCATTTCTACTGTGACCTAAGACTTAAAATATCATAATATTCTAGGTCAAGGTCACTACTGAAGGTCAACACTGTGAGGGTATCTGGACATTTTACATGCAACAATTCCACTAAAATATTTATTATTGTAATATTGTAATAATAAATCAGAATTTCTTGAGAGACAAATACTTGGTTTGTTATTTTTAGTTAAGTGTCGTTTAAGGCATGATTGCTTATGTTGAACAGTACATGGTCTGGTATTAACATGACCCTGTTATTAAGAACACAGTTGTTCCTGCTAAGTGACACCCACACAAAAACTTGTTGTAACACAGAGCTAAAACAGGTGAAACACTTATATACAACCTATTTTCAACCAACGCTTGACTCTAAGACATAAATCAAACCAAATAACACCAGACATAGACAAATTATACAGGCTTATGCACATAAAATAATTACATTTCTGACATTTCAAACTTGAATTAGAATTAAATAACACCAGAAAGAATTATAAATCACAGCAAGAAAATAAAAGCACAGAAAGTACATGTTTGGAACAACAAGAGACATGACAACATACTTTGCACGAGATAAACGGGCATAATGCAGCCATATATAACTCATGAGATATAATTCAAAGCCAGCTCAGCATGTCTGACCATATTAGGATATGAAAAATATAAATAAAAATGGAGGCCGATATATCAGTATCAATTTGTAGAGCGAAAACTATATCCCCGACTTTTTTGAAAATATTAGGTAAGATGAGACATAGATCGTTCCCTTTATGTCGCAGGATGACAAGCGTGATGAATGTTCGTAATACAACCGGTTGCGTTAAAACATCTTCAGACATGTTTTTTCTTCACTTGCATAGTTCAAGTCATATCTAATACGGATACTGGTATTTATGAAGATTCGTAACCTGCTGTGTTAATTTAATGAGACTTAAAAAAGCATTTATTCCAAACAGCCAGAGGTATGCAGAGTGGTACACCAGATTTGGAACCCAACTGCGCAAAATTGAGATGCATTTAACGTAAAATGAAACTCGAATATGATGCTATATCATGATTTAATAATATTGAAATGAAGTCAAAAGAAAAATCTACATTTGGGACTAAAGACTGGTCTTAATATTGAGGTAGTTGCATTTTCACGTTAAAATATAGAAAAAACATTGATAACCAGTCTGATTTTAGGTGGTTGTTAACATGAGAGGGTCTTAATACTATACAGCTGCCAAACAAAGTTTAACAGAATACAGTCAAACCTGTGTTTGCTGCCACCTCCAAATAAAGACCACCCTCTGAATAAAGGTCATTCTTTGAAAAACCCTCATGATTATTTAGAACAAACTGACCTCTGAATAAAGGCCACCTTTCTATAAAATCCATATTTTGTCTTTCCAAAAGGGTGGCCTTTGTTCACAGTTTTGACTGTACTATGTTTTCTAATCATATTTATTAAATCCATGAACTGATTTCATTAAAGTTAGTATGAGTGGAACAAAAGTTACTCAAGTTCACATACACTTTAATACCTCAAACAACAGGGTTCATTACTATGTTATGAAAATATAATTAACATGCATTAACAGTAAAAATGAAAGAGATTTCAGATTTTTGGCCACTTTTTGCCCAACAAATAACATTGTACTATATAAAATGTAAAACCTTCAGTCAGTACACATTTTATGTTTCATGTTGACCAAAATGAGAACAAGTCTGTTTCATATTTAGTTTCAATCAAGTTTTTCTTCTAAAAAATTGAAAAAAGTAAAAATTGAATTGGAATTAAATGATTAAAGGCTTGAACTAAAATCAAATTTTCCAACTGCTTTGATAAATAGAAAAAGTTAAATTTCCCTCACATTGGACTGCATTGTTAAAATCACCACAACTAATAGCAGACGTCATGCAGACTTAAACTGCTCTTCAGGATTGAAGAGTTCCTTCTCCAGTGCAGCATGAAATATATACAGTAATAAATATTTACACAACTGAAAATGACACTTTATGGGATACATTTTACATATTACCATACAAATGGTGCATGGAATGTTTTTACACAAGAAAGATAAAATTCATTAAGCGTTTATCAGTATTCAAACCTACACGACAAATCTTTTCCGTGATAAAGATCAAACCCTATGTAAGGATTCTGATCTAGTTTTGAGACCAGCTAGATAAACAGAAGCAACTGACTGGATGGTTCTGAGCACATTTGACCTTTTAAGTCACAGAACAGAAATTGAGCTTGAATCTCAACACAATGACATGAAATATGCATGCAACACCCGGATAAGGTGCAAACAACACCTGGATAAGGTGCAAACAACACCTGGATTGGGTGCAAACAACTCCTTGATTGGGTGCATGCAACATCTAGATTAGGAGCATGCAACATCTTTATTAGGTGCACACAACACCTTGATTAGGTGCATACAACATCTGGATTAGGTGCACACAACACCTTGATTCAACACTTTGATAAGATGCATCAGAATTTAGTGTCAAGGAAATCAGATTAAAGCATGGAACACCATAAAATAATGTTGTGAACTATAGTGGTAATCAAGAGAAAATAAATTGATCAGAAGAATTTATGAAGACATCACAGCCACCAAGAAAACCCTCAACAATGTTGTTCTATGTAGTGATTAACATGGTAAATTACCTCTATTACCCTCAATACATACAACCAGTATCTGTATGAAGATGACAAGTTTTGGTAATAAATTAGAAAATTTATACATAATTATAACACGAAATATCTGTAAACATGATAATCTTGACTGAATATCTTTGTTGCAAGAAGCCGCAATCTTGCATGAACTTGATTAGCTTGAGTATTACAACTTTACCGTACAAATAAAAAAAAACACCATTTAACATAAAAACATGTTACAGGTAACCTTGTAACTCCAAAAATGATTAATCTATTTGTATTGAAGGATTGGTTTTGTCATATAACAGATTAGGTAGAGTTGCTTCCCTTGATAATTTAAAACCTCAGAATTCAGTACCATATGGCTTTCAACTTTAACGCGTAAATAACACAATCAAAAGAGCACATTTCCTTCCCAGAGAGTGCAGTTACTTCCCTAAAACATGGAAATTAGCGCAACCAAGAGAGTGCAATTACTTCCCTTAAACATGGAATTTAGCACAACCCAGAGAGTGCAGTTACTTCCCTAAAACATGGAATTTAGCACAACCCAGAGAGTGCAGTTACTTCCCTTTAACATGAAATTTAGAGTAATCTAGAAAGTGTAATTAATTCCCTTTGGTTTGTAAAACAGAGGTTTGAAAAATCTGTTTTTATTTCTGTCTTTGATTCTGTTTCATCAGTTAACACAATTTTAAACATTCTGACACATCACATGATATAAAACTCAGTTCTCTTTTGATGTTTTATCTTAAATTACAATCATGATACGACTAACCATCTTGTTTATCTATAAATCTCAACTTCTCTCGACTTTATTTTCTGTTATTTCTTATGTAGGTGTGAATCCCTGAGTGTAGCAACAACAGTGGGAAGACAGTTTAATCCAACCACAACAATTAATACAATATGATATCATCAACATGTAGCCCTTCAAGTCAGTGACTAAAATTTCTTTAAAGGCTGATGTATGACATTAAAAAGCCATCTAAACACTGTAGAAGTAACTGAAAAAATTCACCAGGTACGTCGATGAATCATCAGGCAGGGCTCCATGATACAACAGGAAGAATACAGGTGTCTGGGCATAAAACCGCAGCTTAACCCTTTCCCTCGTGATAAGCATATCTTGGGCTCTTCCAAATTCAAAACAATTATACAAGACATCAATTTATTTAAGAAAATTGGGTTATTTCTCTCTGACAGAGAGGAAAACATTGTGGTAAAAGAAGCCATTACTCATTACAAGCAATAGCTTCTTCTGCTACAACGTTTTCAAAAGTCGTCTGCTTTAGATGCCGGGTGGGGGAGAATGCCGCAATATGAGGCAAATGGTTAATAAGGGGCTTATTTGTTCACTTATGTCTTTAAATGTGTGTGCTAATAACTGGATGTCACTGTCACTAGTTCATTTGGATGTATTTGTGTTAACCTAATTTAAAGGGTGATAAATTATGTCCACATTTTTTATGTTAAAAATATTGAATTTAATGTCAGACTATTTAAAAACAGGGAACTGTATAATAGCAGTACTAAAGAAATATTTAAATAGTCTTACAGTGATCGTAAGTTTAACAGAGCCTATAAAGTTCGCATAACAAAGTCAATGAACTTATGAAAAATGAGTACTATACAAATCAACACTTACTTACATTTGCATGAGTAGACATTTTTATTTTTTATGTATTTTTCAATCGAGACGATGAAGTTAATGGACCATCAACCAAAAAAATGAAAAAAAAGAAAAACAGAATAAAATAAATTACACTGGATGAAAACTAAAAGTGTATAAAACATTATCATCATTACAAACATTAATTATACTGATGGGTGTATAAGAGGGGGGGGGGGGGCCGGTTTGCGTATCAGATACTAGATAGTACATAAATCAATGTATGAGAAAAATTAGTTACTGTTTATAAATGTTTTATGTCATGTATACACTGTAAGACTCAGTCAGGCCAAATTAAAAAAATGTATTTGTTGTGTGTCTTTTGACTGACTCTCCCCACAAAAACAGCAGATATTAAATTCTTTAATGGCCTGAATTCTATCAAAACGTTTCCTTTGAATAAGCCACAAAAGCATAACAATGTTTTGTTGAAACTAAAATTATTTTTACATATTGGAGTCAGAGGAAAACAAAAGAATATATTAAATTTGACCTAAAATTATAAAAATCTTTACTTTGGTCATTTTTATGAAGACTGTTTAGAAAACTTTGTATCAGCCACTTTGAAAAATGCCAAACACAATGTCTGCTAGGTAAGTTATATATACCAGATTAACAGTAACGACTGCAGGTCATGATTCTATAGAATCCATGAAAAGGTGGATACTTCAAAGAGCACTACTTAAAGAGTAATAGGAGGCAGAAAATAAAATTCCCCAATGCGGGGTTCGAACCTGCTTTGCAAGTCAGCTGCTCTACCAACTGAGCTAATTAGGCTGACGGCCATACAAACTACTATAAACACATATATTATATATACAACACTGTTACATAAGTATCAAACATGCATTTCTCGTGGTACAAACATTTAAACTAATTTTGGTCAAGTTTCTTATCAGAGAACCAGTCTATGCTGAAAAATGTGAAAGTTGAAGATGGTTTTTTTTCACAAAGAATTAAGGAACTATACTGAATAAATCATTTGTTTTTGCATGACTGTATTTTGAATTAATTTCGAATCAATTTGTAATTCTGAAAGTAAAGTGAGATTTCAAATTATTTATCTTCCCTTCACAATATATCAGACTCTGATAAAACTTTATACACATATTTAAATATGATGAAGCAAGTTGTGAGCAAATTACTATTTAGGGCTGTGGCCACAAAGGTCAAGGTCACAGACTCAAGGTCTCCACTTGGGGGGTATTTGAAGCTAACTAATCTTTACTTTTAATCTGTTACACAATATTGTGATGTTCAGGCATACTTTTATCCAGTTATTCATTAGTGTACTTAGCCTAAAGCATTTTTAACAGACCTTCAAAGTTTTTAAACAAACCTATCATTTAACTAAAGTGGAAACTGTGTAAAAAACAAGACAAAAAATGAATCTGTTTCTTTCTCATAAAAATTTCAACAACTTGATTATATTTCAAAATATGTCTCTAAACCTATCCATTTTCAATACACAAGTCATTGACAGATTTGTGTTAAAATGTTTTCAGATCGACAGTTAACAAGACAACATACAGTGTAAAAACAACATCATTTTGTCAACAGAAAATAATGGCGGAATGGGAAAAAACATGTTTGAAAGTTGATGCAGACGCAAAAACCAGTAGTGCATGTCTGAATAATTTATGTTTTAAACAATGTTGTGATTTTTCATCAGAATATAGTCATTACCACAGTGATGTGACTTTGATCAAATATTGTGATAATTATGACTTTAAACATTAATGAATTTTTATGGTAAAACAACATAACACATTTCATTGACCTGTAATGACAAAATAACGACGTTTTTGGCATCAATTTAAATAAAACACTAAACAAAAATATGATTTTGATTTAAAAAGTAAATTTCTTTTTGTCAAAAGGTCAGGATCATAAAACACCATGAGTGTACTTAAAGAATCAAAGCCAAGAAAACATCATTGTTGCCACTAACACTAATATTAAAAGAAGCAGAGAAGTCCCTTTTCAGCCCTTATTTAACCTTTAACCTTTTGCCTCATAAGCATATTTTGGACTCTTTTGCAGTCAAATCTGATACACAAAACATGAATTTATTTAAGAAAATTGGGTCATTTCTCTCTGCCAGAGTGGAAAACATTGTGGCAAAAGACGCCATTACTCATAACAAGCAACAGCTTCTTTTGCCACGGATGTTTTTCAAAAATCGTATGCTTCAGATTCGGGGTGGGGGGAATGTGGTATTATGAGACAAAAGGTTAATGCAGTTAGGAGTAATTAGCGTATATTTAAAAATAGTGTCAGCTAGCTTGTAATAAAGAATTTCACCACTAGAGCAACCACCTCATGACAGAGGAACCAGTCTACAGGCAGCACCCAGACAACAGTTGACAACTCCATGAACTCAGATTACTCCACATAACGTAATCAACCATCAATATTCAACAAGATCAAAAGAGGGAAATCACCCCAAAAAAGAGAACAGGAAGATATCAAAATAATTTGAATTGTTAATTAGATGAATTAATAGATACACTCCAAAAGACGTTAAGTAAACAACACGGACACACCAGCCACGTTAAATGTCAGAACAGTAAAACTTTCAACACGATGCATAATGTTGCTAACAGCAGGTCGTCAGGTATGGATCACTATGCCACACAAAGTGTCACCTATGTCATAAATTATGTGAATACAATTCGTGTAATTAACAACAAGATGAGTTTGATCTAATTGATATGTCATTAATTTTGACTGTTATGAGATTGAATCAAGTGACATGTCGCCCTGGGCAACGAAGTCATCTTAGTCAATACTTATCACTCGCTTCAATTGAACTTACCACTTCGGTATAAAAAAGATAAATTTGATGGTCTGTCAAACTGTTGATAATAATCACAAGTATTTAGCACCAACAAATGAGGCAATCTACTACATAGGAAGTTCAAATTAAGATAAATGTTCATCACTTAACAATCAATTTAAATACGTTTATTATTCAGCATTCCATTTCTTTGCAACTTCAAACTGAACAGCAATAAAAGGGAGATAAGTTAAACAAGGACCAAATTCGCAAAGGGAAAGAACTGTGGATAAATTCACTATTTATACAGAGATGAATGTTTCAAACATTTAAAAGGAAGGCTACAAACAGACAAAAATATTTCTAATAAATTTTGGATGTATTGGGAGGCAAAAATCCTCAAGATAGTTTTCACAGTGAAGGAAAATAACTCCACATGTTTTAGTAAAGGGGGACAACTCCAGGAAAAATCCACAACATGTTTACTGGAAGGGGGACAACTCTGCTAATACTGTTATGCCTAATAAATTGGACCAGACAAGGTTGTTTATAATATGCAGTAAGAACTGAACGTGGTATATTACTAATATATTCAGAATGCAAGAGAAAATGGAGGCATTTATGCATAAATTGCATATAAAATGTGTAAAAACAGGAAATTTTACGCAATTACCTGTAACTACTCACAGCTTTGAAGCAAAGGGAGATAACTCAGCTAACATTCACTACCAACAATTACTGCGCAGTCAACAACAGTATATGGCAAATAACAAGGAGTTATTCTAATCATGAGATAAATATTTCATGCCGGTTTTTTTTGTAAAAATTGAATTGTAACGGCATAAAATGAAACAAATTATGAAGCAAATATGCACACCATTATCCTCATTTTGCTCAGAAAAGTTCACCCACAAACTTCATACAATTTACAACACCTTATCCATCAAGGTATAAATAACTTGGCATAAATAAAGTTTTATGGTTGAATAAGGAAAGAACAAGTAATGGTTATTTTACGTTTTGAAAACCAAAGCCCTGAAATAAAATTTACATACACCAGTGAATTGAAATCAACAAATGTCAACAACATTAATATGGTGTTATACATACACATAGTTTTCAGCATCTGTTAGTTTAAACCATTGTATACAAGATTCATGAACAACAAACATTCCTTAGAGCCTGGGGTTTTACTCCATTTACAGATGAAATTGAACATGCATCAAGTTTTATAGTTCTAGATGACAAATTAACATCAATATGATAGGATTTACGGGATTATCAAAGTTTGGACAGTGAAACTGCTCATGAATTTTTGGACAATACTGTACTAATATAAAGCAAACCCTTCATATTAAGACCACCTCTGGGAGCAAAAAGAATCTTAACATTGAGGTGGTCACATGATCAAGTTGTAATATTGAGGTGGTCACATGATCAAGTCGTAATTTTGAGGTGGTCACATGATCAAGTTATAATATTGAGGTGGTCAAATGATCAAGTTCTAACAGGCAGGAGACATCGAAAACTGGTTCAAAACGAGTGGTCATTAGAATGAGGTGGTCCTAATATTGGAGTGGTCACTAAGTAATGTGTTACTGTGTTCATTATAATCATACATAAAGATACATTAAATCGTTACCCCTTTGTATGGTGCTTTGTCCATGTCCGGCGACTCGCGGTGAACGAAACAACCCCCGCATAACTTTCCAATCTCCTTCATTGTAATTTGTGTAAATAATAAAATAGATCCATTTAAAGGGCTCTGCACCCTTTTAATAAAGTTCAAGTAAACTTATTTTGTCGACTTTTCAATCCAGTTTTCAAACGCACAGTAAATGCATTGTTATCTAAATCAATCTATGAGTTTTACACCATAAATCCTATGTGTAAACATCCGTGTATGATGATTTTTTTTCACAGGTACACTGTCATATTTTTCTCTCTGTTTTCTAAAACTTCTGAGGTTTTCATGTATGAATATATTTATATGAAACTTATAGCCATTCAAATTGCAAAGGTTGCGAAAATATATTCGCCATTATGTTCATTCACATAATATGTTCCTGTCAAAAAAAAATGAGTCCAATTTATACAAATTATTCACAATTTCGTGTAAATTAGAGCAATTCAGAAAAAAAACTGTACAAAATGATAGAGAAAAACAATCATAAAATTCAAAATATCATACATAAAAAAAGAACATCCTAAAAACATATCATTCCAACATAAAAGTTATTCGCCAACAATTTTTAGCACACAGTCCACCAAAGCGTTTTGCTAAGCAAATAGACATTGAAGCGTTTCATATCAATGGTATCCTTTTCATGTAATTCTGTCCACCGATGTTTACACAAACAGGGTCATGTGGCTAGGTCAATATCAAATAAATATCAAATCACACAATTTAAGCTATCAGTTATTGGTACAGATCACACACCTATTAATGTACCATAACTGTGAACTACTGCACCACAAAAACGTAACAGATCGCAAACAAATCCCAGACGGACACACGTTTGTCACTCATGTCACTTATACAAAACTCCAATGGATGCAACCAAACTTCCTCATTATGAAATTATTATAACTGCAAAGAAACTAAATATTACATTCATATTGATCCCACTTTTAATGAGATTCTGTAAACTATCAAATGTTTGTAGTGATTTAATTTGGTTACATCAAAAACAGACTGAGCTGCAAACAGATCCAAGTTTGTGACACTTTATTTCTTCATAATATGGTTGATAAAACTGGTGAAATATCAGGAACCTACATGACTTTATAAGATTCTGTGACAGCTAAACTAAGTTAAACAGCAAAACAAACTAAATAAAGAAAGGTTTAACTAGATTCTATACTAAATTAGTATTTATTGAGTGAATAATGGATTTCTATGAATCTATGAACCCCCTTTAAACCTTAACATCTTCCCTGAAGGCACAGAATTCCAGAAATCTGAGACACTAAGGTGATCATCATTAAAAACATGGAAACATTTCTGATTACTGTAACAATGTCAAAAGCTTAAAGTTCACTTAAGCTTTCAAACCACAGTGTACTGGAATATAGGTACTAGTACAGAATATTAATTAAGGCATTCAGATTTGCAGACAAACCATCCGGTACACCAGACCTTAATTAGAAAAACATGAACATACAGTACTGAGATATAAAACAGTTTCATTTGGAATGACATTTTCTATTAATGCAAACATACCACAAGAAACATCATTCAATTAAATGTAGGAATTCTCCAAGATAACAAATTAATTATATGAATATCAGTATATCTAGCAAGCCAATTTTCAAATCATCAGACCTTGACATTAAATCAGCCTGAGAACATGAATGACCTTGACATTAATTCAATCTGAGCACATATATATAAATGACCTTGAAATTAATTTAGTTTGAGAACATGAATGACCTTGACATTGATTCAATGTGAGATCATCAATGACCTTGACATTGATTCAGTCTGAGAACATAAATGACCTTGACATTGATTCAGTCTGAGAACATAAATGACCTTGACATTAAGTCAATCCAGAAGCATGAATTTCCATGATAATAATACCCAATGCTAAATTAACAGCACAGATTTATGTAAATGTGCAAGCCAAATTTCAACATATCTGACTTTGACCTAATTCAAAATAAGAATAAGCTTTCACAATTCATGAGTAGTCATCCATTAATTCCTTAAAGATGAAATCTGCTAAAAGTCGTTGGACCCCCACCATTACCTGAGCCGCTGGAATGTCCATCAGACAAAATGAAATAAAGATTATTTATTTAGGAAAAAAACAATACTTTGAAGTTGTACAAAACAGTAGGGGTGGTTTTCATAAACAATATAAAGCTTTGTTTTCGTATGATGATTCGGAAAAATCTCACGTACTCAAGGCATATCAAATAAAACAAAGCGATGTTCCTACTATACATCTGCACAAAGCAAACAGGAAAACAAATAAACTGAAGTCTTCAACACAGAAATTATTATTTGCACAGTTAATAGACCAAGGTCCGTAAAATCCAATTTTTTTTCCACCAACAGGCAGGCAAATAATCTTACATTGAAATGAAGTCAATTTCTGCGGACATCTTTAAACTTTGATCATCTATTATAAACTGTCACCAAGTTTTGATCTGTGTACAAAATTTTGCCAAATCTATGCCAACTACAGACAAGTCTATGGTTTGTTTTTCAAACTGGACTCCAACATTAAGAATCCAACCTCTCATCACATTCACTAACACCATTTTATACCACACAGATTCTCATACATTTGTCAAGTTTACAGAAATAAATCCAGGAATTTGGACATCCAGGTAACAAATTTTACATCCCAGTAAAATCTGATGAATTAACTATATAATTCATAAACTGACATACAAAATCCAAAACTGTGTCACACACAAAATTCAAACTCGTAAGTCATACTACAGTGAGAACAAATGCCTTCTTATTTATCTCCTTTTTGAAGAGTTTGCTGCAAAAACATTGTAGACCCAAGTTCAATTTATGCTCAGATAGATTGCTTGTGCTGTGAGTAGATCGTAGAGATGACAGGTAAATGACCAAATTAAACTTTGAAATAGCCCCCAACAGTCATTCAAGTATACCAGGGGATAAATCTTGTCAGTGAAAACTTTGTGGGAACAAATCCAACCAGAAAACTGCTTAATATCTTTTCTCCAACAGGCATTTTGACCCCTAACTTTTACAATTAACCCCAACGGCTGAACAGATAAAGCCAAAGGTGTACTGGATGGATATCTCTTATAGAATACCAAACTATCCCTAAACTGGTGTGAATACTGTATGGAGATTCCCCCACCCCCCTCCCCGGTCATATTAAAAACTAACGATTATTTGGGATGATTTAACATAACCTCAACCTTCAAGAACTCTAGCTTTGCTTGGATTATAGAAAATTACCTTTTACCAGTGCTTCTAAAAAAATAAAATATGAAATTACAATAAAATTTGCAGCTATTTGCTCTTAAACAATAATCAAACCTTTTATTGTGAAGCAATTAAGCATAAAACTAACCTAATGGTAATTGTGACCATATTCTTATGTCTAGAATTTTATCATTCTTCAAAACACAAAATGACAGGTACACTTCAGAACACTGACACTAAATCTAAAATTAAAATCAACTCACATTTCAATGATAACACACAGAAATTTTGTAAACAGCTAAATTTTCTGATATTTGAGATAAAAGTTTGACTTTTTTTTCTGAAACAAATTTGATGAAAACAAAACAGAAAAACACTTGTGTATTAAAATAGCCACAACTTGGGCAGAAAAATATTAATTAAAGAACACTTATAAAACTGTCCTAACTCAAGTGATCCCGAAAATATTTAAACAGTTTGCAACCAAGTTCACTCACGTTTGGTCCAAAATATCTTAACAATATTTATTCACCCCACCACAAAATGAATTCACAAAAGACACTTGTTGGTAAGTAATTCATCCACACAACAATCATTGTTTGTATGACTTTGCATAATGTACAGATAATGATTTGAAAATACCACAAGGCGAGGTAACTCAATGTCAGGAAATGGATGCATCAAAGGGAGGTAATTCTAAATTAAAATAATAGGAATCGAGAAGTAACGATAATTATACTGGTAAATAAAAAAATAACGAAACAACAAACAAAGGAAGACAATTATTGTTGTTTTTCATATCCAAATTTCATATCCACATTTTGAATCTTCTATTTTTTTATTTCTGATGTTATGAAACCTGAAGTACTATCTTTTTACATTTCGTTTGGATTTCCTCCAAAAAGTTTCATCCAAACAGTCAAGTGTCATATAAGATAAAAGTATATACTTAGTATTTGTGTATTCAGCTGTCAGTTTAATTACCCAGCTCTTCAGATTATGAAGTTTTAAATAGTAGGTGAATTGTTAAAGTTCATTCACCAAATTATCTAAGGTTGTCATAACAACTTAATGTCCAAGAATTTAAGTTCTCAATTGTAGTAATTTAAACACATTCCATGAATAAAATTTTAAAAGGTGAGCCATATTTACAACATTAAATTATATAAACAATTTTCAACATTCCATTACCCACACTTATATTTTCAGATAAAGATATCCCAAAATGATACACAAATCATGAATTATCCAATCTAGATGTTTATTTCAATTGCCACAAAATTCATGAAAATTCAAAAAGATTATTCATTCTTTATTCATTTCAAGGACCTCAATATCCCTCCTCCACCATAAAATCCAAAATCATAGTGTAACCATAGAAACAGGAGAAAACATGAAAACTTGACTCATTACAGAACTCCTCACTAAATTCCAGTATACTCCTGAGCCAGTCAACAAAGCAGACAGCAATCACTCATGTGCAAATTCACTGCTTCCAAAAAAAAAAAAAAATCATAGCCTCCAATAAATTATATCCATCCAGTCACTCCTACGCATATCAAGGTATACTTTTAATATTCAACATCAATTTATACTCATGCAGTTCCTGGGAAATAAATTTGTACATTCATTTAATAAGAACACCAGAACAGTATAACACAACATAGATATCATCTTCCCCAGCTGTTTTAGTCCACGTCTTGTCTTATCGCACCAAATGATTCCAGCATGCAAAGTTGATTTTTGAATCATAACTTTTATCTAAAGCAACACAAAAAAATAAAAACTCAAACTAATATTCAAAACAACATATCCAATTATAAAAACAAAAATGACTGTTTCAGGAAAACCAAGATGGAAGCTGGAACGTGGTAACTCAGCTCGGGTATAGACCGTTCATACTCCAAACTGAGCAGCCTTGAATCAGCGCATTAAGGCAACATAGAGATCACTATGAAGCCATTTTTGTACAACACAATAAATATAACTTCTTCTCTAAAATCGAAATGTTGCCTTAATTAATTAATATATTAATTGCCTTAATGGTACTTAATTCTAAACTTTGAACCCTACAGAATAAAACTGAAACATCAACATTAAGAGAAAGAATTACATGACATTAACAAAACCAATTAGAATTATTTCAATATCACATTTATGGAAAAGTAGCAACAAAGTCAGCAACACCACCTCTGAAAACAACACTGATAGACATATATTTGAAACAACATGAAGTCAAAGTTGTATTCATTTCAAAATGTTAACATCTACTTGAAACAATTTAAGTCAAACTACAGGTGACAGGAAGTAATACAGAAAGATAGATCACCCCTTGTTCCTAGTTATTTAGGAAACAAATTGACCAACATCCTGATGAATTTAAACAATCACAAACTCTACCTGGTTGTTGAAAATCTTCAGTTGTCAATATAAAACATTCAACGAATAACCTAAAGTCCATTAGGACAGATCTGAAGCTAACAAAGAAGTATTTGGCATAGAAAACCACTTGAACTGTTGTCACGGATCTTCAAATGTAAAATTTCAAAGCTATCAGTCAGAATTACATCTAATTGTTTCATTGACACAGAATTTATGACACGCTGCACAAGTTCAAACTACCACGGATCCAGTTTAATATACCTGGACATCATTTTTAATGAGTAAACATTTCAATTACCTCGATCCAAACCCCAGAGAGATGTTCAGTGACATTTAGCTTCAACAATATACGGGGGTTACTGGTTGACACACTTTCTATGAAGTAGGCACTTCAGACAATAGAGGCTCTCCTTTACAATTTTCAAGTAATGTCACTGAGTCACACTAATGCACAATGACTCCCAACTGGTATTTCAATTTTTTCGAATCAAAATTATCCCAAAACCTGAGACAGAAATAGTAAAACAATAATACCACCATTTATCATTCTTAATATTTACATGAAACTTGAGAGAAATGCCAAACAAATACCAAACACAATGTAAGGTTTCTAACAAAAATTAGGTCATTGACTGCTTTGTTCGATGTCTTGTAAACTAAACTTTGATCTGGGCAATCACAAAATAGTCCGCTTTTCTGAAAACTTAGCAGAACCTTTGTTGTGACAACTTGAATATGAACTATGTAACTTTTATGTCAAAAACTGGTTAATGAGTTCATTCATACCACAAGACTACAAATAAGTTGTACTTCAGAAATGAAAAATCCTGTCAGAACAGCATGGCGGAACCAAAACACATGATTGAACTTAACAGACAAAAGGTTGAACAAGTCATTTATCTACAAGTCATTTATCTATGTATTTCATTCATGAATTACCTTACATAAGCAGTTACAGCAACATTTCCACTTATTTATGTAACAAGCCTCAAAGAAAACTCATAAAAAATGCCAAGTTTATCTCCAGAAGTAAGATAGCCTTCGAAACATCCCTACGAAGAATCCAGAAGACTGCCTAGAGGGTTCATTTCCTTTATAATTCATCTTTCTTTTTTCATTAAAAAAGCTGTATCAATTCATACCCTCACCTCATGCCTGGTTTGATGTTTTATATCACAGCAGGCCACTATCGAAGTCGGCCATCTTGTTTCCTTATATAACACCAGAGCAGCCATCAATATACAAGGGTCTTTTAAAGTGTTAAATGATTTATTGGAAAATGTTGAAAGATAATGAAGTAGAAATAAATAAGGTGCAGTTTTTGGACCAAAATTAAACAGAATTTGTTTCCAGTCTTCAAACAAAAATACAAAAATTGCAAAATCAAAAGAACTTTATCAGTTCGCAACTGAACTGAAACTTGTCCTTGAACTTTCCCTGAAATTTATTTTCCCAAACCCTTTAAAACCTGCAGTCGGCTGGCAGTAAACAAAGAATTTTGTAATTTTCTTGCTTATAAGTTTCATCACAGTGGCTCAAGCAAACAGAACTATACGACTGTGATATCAAACAGAGTAATCAGCTACAGTAATCAACCTATCAGCGATTGTAACAAGTTTCTTACACAAAAACCACATGTTTGTCAGTTGCCATACCAATAAAATCAGATATCACAAGTTTATTACATCACATATGGATACAACTTCAGGTAAGAACAAGATATACCTTCAGGGTACACGAGGCAACATAAAAATCAAAGGTATACTATCAGATACTGTTGCCCCAAAAGAAACAATATCCATAAAAAGGAATCTTGCAATTGACAATTGTTGTTGCAGTTTTAAGAGAAATCTTTTTGGACGTCCTGTAAGCACATACACCATACAAGAGAATGTTACCCATGCAGAGTAAAAGAAAGCATCAAAGACATAGTCACTATCAATCTAAGGGAACCCAACATTCGCTACTTGCTATCAAAGAAGACATTGATGAAATATACTTGTAACAAGAGGTGGTTTCTTATCTGAATGAAATTAATGAAGAAGTACAAGACAAAACAGGAAGCATTAAACAAAGGGAAACAGCACTGACAAGGACTTATATCTCATGATGCATGATATGAGAATGGTGGATTTCAGAGGACTACAATGAGACACACAACAAGCACATGGTAAAAAGCTGCAGCACTCAGGAGGCTAAATTAAGGGACGTGTCATAAATACTTACGCATGAAATTAACAAAATTAATTTAAAGATACAAAGAACATGAACAGACTCATTGCAAATTTTATTTAACATTTTGCCTCATAAGCATATTTTGGATACTTCCAAATTCAAAGTTAGTGTACAAAACATCATTTCATTTCAGAAAACTGGATTATTTCTCTCTGACAGAGTGGAGAACATTGTGGCAAAAGAAACCATTACTTATTACTAGCAATGGCATATTTTGCCGCAATGTTTTCATAAGTTGTCTGCTTCAGTAGCAGGGGGGGAATGCATTATTATAAGGCAAGGGTTAAAATTTATGCCAAAACTTCAGATGCAGGGGGAATGCGGTATTATAAGGCAAAGGGTTAAAATTTACGCCAAAACATCAGATGCAGGGGGAATGCGGTATTATAAGGCAAAAGGTTAAAATTTACGCCAAAACTTCAGATGCAGGGGGAATGTGGTATTATAAGGCAAAAGGTTAAAATTTATGCCAAAACATCAGATGGATTGAGAAAGTTTTCTCCTTCTGTAAGTATGAATGTATTTCATTCCTTGTAAACAGTAAATAATATTCAATGAATTCACTTAAATGTCACAGTATACTTGAATATTATATAACACCTTATAAGGACATAGTGTAACAAGAACATCAGATATAAGTTTACAGATGGTAAGTAAATTCAATTTGTAAAATGTTCATGAATAAATTACATAAACTGGCTTTTGAAGCCTCATACATAAATTAAGCCAATTTGTTGATGATATCAAATGTCTGATTTTTTACGAATAAATTTTAAACCATTCCTATGACAGTATTCATTTCATCAGTACGCATGTATTGTATACTATAATTTTTATCAAGAACTCAACTTCAACAAAATAGAGCAATTTTAAAGCAGTCTGGCCCTAAGTCAAAGTAAAACTTGTATATTTCACAAACATAGCACACATTTTTATGTAAAAAAAAACAGCTCAAGAATTTGACATATTTTGACACTTGCCACAGTAAACGCATTAAAAATACCAAAATACACAGTTGACCATTTCACAGCATAAAACCAATCAAGAATCTTTCTGACAAACAAAAGACGCTCAAAAGGTGATACAAGTGTGCTACTAGCATACAAAAACCTTCAACTCACCAGCATCATAAACACCATCACCACTAAACCACCACCAGGAAACTTAAAACACCATAATAATCTTCAAACTGTATCTACAAAAACCCACAAATTATCATCCGAAATCTTAGTCAAACAATAATTTAAGAAGGAAGCATCCAAGCCAAAATACATGTCATGTCTTTAAGCCAATTACATAAAACAACCATAAACATTGCAAGACAATGCTCATAACTTATTTATTAGCCAATTAAACCTAATTACAGAATTCTAACATAAATTACAGTCATCAAAAAAAACAGCCAGGAGACTAAGATTTCATGTTGGCGCATTAAAAAAAACAGTACACTGGCTCATAAACCAATCTAGGCAAATTACAGAGAAACACAAAGAATTCACGTCTGTCAATTAAAAACAATGTATAATAAATCAAAGTAAATATATTGGAGCCAAGAAACATGTGGAATCCACAACAGTAATTTCCTGATTACGATAATCACATAATCACGATAATCACGTACACTTCTTATAAAGTTAAAAGACAACTTCATAATATCTATCAACACTATCACACTAATATCCAGAGGCCAGAAATCATTCTGTCTTGCTAACAAGTATGTAACAGTTCCTTAACAATCAAGTAACATCATTCTGATTCATAAACTCAAAAAAAACATGCAGAAAGCCTGAATTGATAATGGTCCACATCTATTTATAGCTTCTTTATAATCGCCAGAAGTCAAGAAAAATTTTTAAAAAATTGAACATATATTTTAAAAAAATGAAAAATATCTCGTTAATACATCTCGTTAAAATATCTGCGAATGTGATAAAAATAAATCCAAGATAACCGTAATCCAAACTGATCACAAAATTTATGCGAAAAAAATGCAATAAAATCAATCCATTCATGTAGTTTCCGTTTTTCTTTTTTTTTACCAAATTCCACTGGCACATTGCAAGAAGCAAAGAGTGGTTTTGGTTAAAAGTGTTGATAAAAGTAATCCTCATCAAAAACTGTAGCAAGATAAATAAAACTGAGCAACGTAAACAAGATCCTTGTGCCAATTTATCCAAAAATAAAAATCCATCGAAAAATCGAAAATTAGCTGAGGTATCACAGTTAATAGCTCCCAGCCAAATGGCTCAGACAACAGAAGCAATTTTTAACACCTTTTAAGTTACAATCTTAACAACACAGAATATAACAACAGAATCATCCACATAGGTTTTATCTTGTCCATCAAAAACTGTCAAAATATAAACAATGAACAAAATACAGTTTTCAATAGCATAATTCATAAACATGGATCAGCGCCAAAGTTATAGAGCTTCATTTATAAAAAAAAAATTCTGAAAATTTATAAAGGAACCACTTTAACCACCTTTGGTATTAGATACTAGACTAGCTCATTCTAACCCTGTGTGTTCCTGAACTAACTCATATACTCTCACACAGGTTGCATTATTCCAAAAGCATTAAAAAACAGGAAAAAACCCATTATGTTTTCAGTAACCACACCCACTTGCAATATAAACAAACTTAATATCCAGTACATGAACTGTTCTTAACTCCATTTTGAAGAATTCATGTACAGTTTTAACTCCATTTTGAAGAGTTCCAAACTTAAAACTTAAGCATCCCTATCTTCCGAGCTCAATGAGAAAATAATCAAAATGCCAACATAGAATATTTTACGGGCAGAAGTTTAATAAAATGGTCCCCATCAATATCTACTTATGATAAAGTATTTGTTCATTCGCACACAAATCAAAATAAATGTAAACAAAGGCCACAGACCATGAACAATCAAGAACAACATCATTCGGAGCAAGATATGGAGGAACAACAGGGTGTGTGATGAATGAGAAATAGATGTAGATAAGCTATTTGTTTCAGATAACCTTGTACCTTAATGCATCTAGTTGCAGCCAGTGGGTGGGTGGGGTGTTCCTACAACATGAAAATTAACAATAGGGTGGGGTAAGGCATGAAGTATAATAGGTGAATACTAAATAAACAAGTTGAGCAGATTAAGTTACTGTTCATGAGTAAGTAAAGACTAAAAGACTAGATATATAGAATAAATGAAACTTGAAAGTACGGTTAAAACATTAACAAAAGCAAAAATGACTGGGGCACCAGTATAACTGTAAAGCTGTCTTGGTTTCTGATGTAATATTTGATCAGACACATGGGACTTAAATATTATCAATTAAATACTTGTTTATCTTTCATCAATGAGAAGATATTTTATCAGGCAAGACAAGATGATCTTTAGAAATGGTCTCCTTATGGTCATAATAAGATGTTGGCCATTATAAGCCTTAAATAATGAAAATGTGAGGACTATACAATTTAAATATAGGAAAATTTCATCCTTGCAACATAGGCAAGGCTATACCAATAAATCATTAGTACTCATAAGGTCCAATCAAGATACCACTACACCCAGCCAGATGCTGATTAGCAGCTCTTCAATTCATGTATATTGGAGATACAGAAATGATTTATTATTTATTTTATATACACAAGGTTGTAAAACTCCCAGCACCAACAGAGAAATACATTGTGCTTCATTAAATAGATAATTTGCAGGTGTACCCCACCCACACACAGACAGTAAAAATCTGACAAGACCATAACGCAGAAATGATTCAGGATATGGTACTTCAAGGAATGGACAAAGGTCCAACAAAATGCAATCAATGTAAAACAGCCTCGTCAGCATTCAGCACCGCAGTAAGAACCGCATACTACTTGAACATTAAAGATCAGCACGAAAACTTTCATTTGGAACGCTTACAGTACACTATGAAGTAAATGAATAAGTCTTTTATTTGATAATTAATAAAGACAGTGTGTAATGAGGCTTCCATCAGATTTGCACCATGTAGTCACGGTGTGTTTCCTGAAGTTAAAAGAACGAGGTAAAGCTTACAATCATGTTTATAAATCTGAAACCTTAGGGAATGGAACAGTGCCAGACAACAGAAGGTAGACCATCACAGATAATGCTGTCCTATATATATATATATATATGATAACTTCTTAAAAGATGTTCATGTGGTATGTAGTAAGCAATTAAGGCGTGTGCAAGGCATCAGCTGTGAATGGGTCAATCAATACGGACTGGGATAATCTAGTCTACCTGCAATAGCCTATTGACCAACTGACCGATACTTACTGGCAATGTTAGGCTTATCGTGCCACATAGTTTCAAAAAAATAATCTGAATCTAATGATTGATTTCTGAAAGTGTTCAGACCTTTAAATTATGAATGATCAGTACGCAATTCAGTTAATCAATTAATTGATTTATAAATCATTGCATTGATCAACTGACCACAAAGTACTCATATAAGCGTACCACGAGATATTCAGAAAGAGTTAAGAAAAAATTTATTAAATGTTAAATCAATCATCCAATCAATCAGTTCAATCAAGTGAGTAACATTTGGTACCAGATCAATGATGACGACAAATTATGAATCAGAAAATCAATAGAAATCATTATGTAATGTTGGTAGACCATCAACGAAAGGAAAGCAGCTGTGAGATGAAACGATTTATCTGTAAAGGAATCAATCACTCTCTATATGGAATGAATCGATAGAATGAGGTAACAACTTAATGATGAAATTTAGCACAAATGATTAAACCAACATAGGATTCAACTTGGAACAAATTTTTGGGACTCCATTTACTAAAGAACAAGTCTATGGTTTGATGCAATGCGCATGGTTACACTATAATCCTCTGTGTTATGACAGTTTTGCACTAAATTCTCTATGTATCATAAACAAGCAAGAAATGTCGCTCCAAGTTTTATTAGACTTTTTTACCAATAGTATTTTAGACATATATGGAGGACAGTTCACTAGGGTGAAAGTGGACATATATGGAGGACAGTTCACTAGGGTGAAAGTGGACATATATGGAGGACATTTCACTGGGGTGAAAGTGGACATATATGGAGTACAGTTCACTGGGGTGAAAGTGGGCATATATGGAGGACAGTTCACTAGGGTGAAAGTGGACATATATGGAGGACATTTCACTAGGGTGAAAGTGGGCATATATGGAGGACAGTTCACTGGGGTGAAAGTGGACATATATGGAGGACATTTCACTAGGGTGAAAGTGGGCATATATGGAGGACTGTTCACTGGGGTGAAAGTGGACATATATGGAGGACATTTCACAAGGGTGAAAGTGGGCATATATGGAGTACAGTTCACTGGGGTGAAAGTGGACATATATGGAGGACAGTTCACTGTGGTGAAAGTGGACATATATGGAGGACAGTTCACTAGGGTGAAAGTGGACGGTGTAGAAGTGCATATAAATAAAGAACCCTATTTACATCTCCCTCTCTCATCTCTTAATATTTGTTTTAAGATACTGAGTTCTATTTTAAAAGGTTTATTCTTACATAAATGACTAACATATGATCAAAGACTGTTTAAAGCAAATGTTTTCTATAAACAGACACTTTGTGCACCGTGATAATTACATAAGGAAATAAATGTGTGCAAGTTGCATAACAATCACAGCACGTTGAAAACATTATAACAAAATATTGTGATAATAACAATCAATAGAAATATTTGTAGGTTGATTGCGATAAATTTCTCCAAGCACAAAATTATACAAACTGAGGTTTTAGAAAAAGAACCTGGCCGAGAGTAAATACTTTTATTGGGGAAAATTTTGTTCTTATTCAAATATATGAAAATCTCTCAGCTTGATGACTGTGAAAAAATAACATGAGATTTTAAGGTAAATTATCATAATATAGAATATGAAAGGTCGCTATATCCTCTAACCCATTATATAATAAATTATGAGAAAAATACAGTTTCCATAGCAAACTAGAGTAAAATATTACGGTGAAAATTTAAGGAAAAATTATGGAACAATAACGTCATTAAATTTGTCTGTCTTCTTGAAAAGATTTTTACGCAAACATCAAGAATGTTGCTTATAGGGAGAAACTTGGAACTGGAGTAATGCACGAAAAACCAGTGCACGAGAATCAAGGCTTCAAAAACAAATGTTTGAGTGATATAACTAGACAAACATTGTGCAGGAATGAAAATAGAGAGGTAACAAATGTAAAAATCTCTTTAATACAGCTCTCTAAAAACAACATGAACCACATCACAACAAACAATGATAATACAGTAAACCCCAGGGAACTATTCGGCCCCTCCAAGTCGCCCTTAATGAGGTCATTTTCTAAATTAGTGACACAAAAGCTTGTCATAACAGCCTCCTACACCAGATTGTTATGTGTTAACAAGAAATGAATCACGCAGCTTATATGTTATAAAAATAATTATGTTCTCTCAAAGTGACAGCAGTACAAAAGTCTGTACTGTGGTTTGTGTTGTAAACCCCCTTCCTACACAGGTATCATCAACTGATGGAATCTTAGAATATCTTATGTAATAACTTGTTTACAACTAGCAAACAATAATTGGTATTATCCTTGAACAGAGTAAAAATATACTCATTTACAAACCTAAAATGGCCAAATAAAAATACATTTTTGGTATATCACAAGAAATGTAGCATTATCATAATATATGTTAAGTGATTCTTGCATTTTGAGAATTCTCTTTGATAACAAATAGATTCCACTGATTTTAAAGTTCATGTAGCATTCTGTGTAACCCAACACTTTCCCTGGAATTCACCTGGTACCATGATCAGTGTTTAAAACAAGAAGCAGGAGACCAGTAAAAATATTCAAGCGTATGATTGGTCAGTTCATAAACTAAGCGCAAAATTGACCAATCAAAAAGCAGCATTCTAAGACTGGTCTCCAGACCTATTCATACATGACCAGAATAAAGAATGTTTCTGTTTTTATATGAATTTTTGCCAAAAAGAGGTCATAATACAAACATATACTTGTGATAACTTACCTGTCGTGTGACATATCTCTCATTCATAAACTTGTTGTGGTTGTACCAACGATAATTTGGATCCGAATATGCAAGCATCGACATCTTGTTTTATTTTTTAAAAAATTTGATATTTTAAAGTCTAAATTCTAAAGTCTATGCATACTATCTTAGAACAGTTCGACTATGTAACGTTATTAAAAATCCACTAATGCACACAAATATTATATAAATACATCGCTACATCACTCTATAATGTCATAATCTACCGTCACAATTAACATTTAAAAACAAAAAGTCTGTTAGGATATATATTTTATAATATATTAACTTGCAGAACAATATTTACAAATTCATTTAAAAAATCAACTTTTCATCCTTTAGGAAATATGTCCACATTTCCCCGTACAATAAAATCCATATATAGATGCTGAATTTCATCAAAGAGCTAGCATATTGGTTGCATCCATCGAGCGAAAGAATCTGTTTTAATTATTACCCAACAGTCCTTGCAGCCGTAATCTGTCTGATGGTTGAACACTCAGTTAATATTAGTATAGTATTTAAGAGACACCTAGTCATCAGTTACATCTATTTACAAGCCGCAGTAAACACTCGACACAACGAATTGTCATGCGGCGAAGTTTACCAGTCATAAACAAATTCTAGAGACAACATTTAGTTCATTTATTATCAAAACACATCAATTTAAAATACTTCGTCACAAATTCAAATTAGACGATTAATACATGAAAGCAAACTACTTACTTTATGAATAACTTAATTTTGTGAGATCTTTTTACCTTCAATTTAAAATATCAATCTTATATCAAAGTATAATTTATGAAATAAGTGAGCCTTATATAAGTATCTAATTATAAATCATAAACTATGATATTTCTGTGATGTATGCCCAGTAGCCACTGAAGGATTTTAATGAAAAATGTTCATTTGTTTCAGGTAAAAGGTGATTGTTTCATAAACAAAACAAATAATTTTGAGAATGATCAACAGATTGACCAATTGGATTGATTGATTAATTAGCTCACTGGCTGGCTGGCTGGCTGACTGACTTTTTAACAGAACAACTGATTCAGTAATGAACTAATTAATTGATCAACAAAATGACTGAATAACAAACATCCTTACTAATAGACTTGACTTGACTTGACTTGACTTGACTTGATTGATTGATTGATTGATTGATTGATTGATTGATTGAAAACTTACAGACCAAATTAACAAAGCAAATAACAATAATTTATATTTCACATATTAAATCAGCATTTTTTACTGATTTACCAACAGATTGACTTTTACAACAATCTTAGTGAAGCACAAACAACTACCTCCTCATGTTTCTCATTTTTTTACTTAAAAATACAATTTTTAGGGTCAAAATACAGAAAATTATCACAAAATTATAAAACATCACTTATCTGGCATATAAATCTATCACTTTGTAAGAAATAAACGATGGTTTAAAAGACAGTGAAAAGATAGTTAGTACGCAGTAATAAAGATACACAGTAAAATGTCATCTATTTCGTAATGGTTACGTGAGTTTAACGCCTATCTTTCATTAAAATCTTTAAGTATGAAATTCCAGGGCCAACATGCATGTAAAATTCACTATCTAGCTCACGGTGATTTCTAAACCACAAAATAAAAACAATTTTCTGCACATATATTATGTAATGTAATGATATTTCAAGTTGTGAAAGTTTACATCAATGGCCTAACTTAAAATGTCCAGCTGTGTCTTTTATGGATAAACAAGAGCTTTAGGATCATCTAATTTGTACAGAATACAAGCACAATAACAGAGCTAGCTGAAAGTTATCAGCCAGCCAGTATTTTCCTCACCTAATTGTCTAGTGTGGACATTTGTACTGACCAAGACCTCTCCTAATTGCCTAATGGACATTTGTACTGACCAAAACCTCTCCTAATTGCCTAATGGACATTCGTACTGACCAAAACCTCTCCTAAGTGTCTAATGGACATTTGTACTGACCAAAACCTCTCCTAATTGTCTAGTATGGACATTTATACTGACCAAAACCTCTCCTAGTTGCCTAATGGACATTCGTACTGACCAAAACCTCTCCTAAGTGTCTAATGGACATTTGTACTGACCAAAACCTCTCCTAATTGTCTAATGGACATTTGTACTGACCAAAACCTCTCCTAATTGTCTAGTATGGACATTTATACTGACCAAAACCTCTCCTAATGGTCTAATGGACATTTGTACGGACCAAAACCTCTCCTAATTGTCTAGTATGGACATTTATACTGACCAAAACCTCTCCTAATTGTCTAATGGACATTTGTACTGATAAACCTCTCCTAATTGCCTAATGGACATTTGTACTGACCAAGACCTCTCCTAATTGTCTAGTGGACATTTGTACTGACCAAAACCTCTCCTAATTGTCTAATGGACATTTGTACTGATAAACCTCTCCTAATTGCCTAATGGACATTTGTACTGACCAAGACCTCTCCTAATTGTCTAGTGGACATTTGTACTGATAAACCTCTCCTAATTGCCTAATGGACATTTGTACTGACCAAGACCTCTCCTAATTGTCTAGTGGACATTTGTACTGACCAAAACCTCTCCTAATTGCCTAATGGACATTCGTACTGACCAAAACCTCTCCTAAGTGTCTAATGGACATTTGTACTGACCAAAACCTCTCCTAATTGTCTAATGGACATTTGTACTGACCAAAACCTCTCCTAATTGTCTAGTATGGACATTTATACTGACCAAAACCTCTCCTAATGGTCTAATGGACATTTGTACGGACCAAAACCTCTCCTAATTGTCTAGTATGGACATTTATACTGACCAAAACCTCTCCTAATTGTCTAGTATGGACATTTGTACTGACCAAAACCTCTCCTAATTGTCTAGTATGGACATTTGTACTGACCAAAACCTCTCCTAATTGCCTAATGGACATTTGTACTGACCAAAACCTCTCCTAATTGCCTAATGGACATTTGTACTGACCAAAACCTCTCCTAATTGTCTAATGGACATTTGTACTGACCAAAACCTCTCCTAATTGCCTAATGGACATTTGTACTGACCAAAACCAAGTTTGGACGAAAATCTCAGCTTGCAGAAGCTGAGCTGTCTGTATGTCCCTTTCATTCTTATACATTCAAATTAGCATCATTTACAAGCAGTCATTATATTTTGGGCCAAGAGTTTATGCGTGAAATTTTAGTCATCAGTAAAAACGTCTTTAGTTTCAATTCAGAATACTCTCAGGTTATTGCTGACAGTGCTAAACCTTAGATAGCAAGGTAATTCAACAAGAACAGCAAGAAGAAGGTCAAGGTCATCCAAAAATCTTATTCAGTTGACCGGGTCAGCGTAAGGTGGTGTAGCAAATGGTCAATAATCTAGGTCTAACACCACTAAAAAGTGTTGAGAAATAGGTAAGTCCTTAGATTCAGGTATGACACAAATAAATGTCAATGCCGAGATATAACATTGCATTATTCAGCAATAATGTAAGAGTGTTACGATAAAACTACGCCATAAATTTAAAGATGAATACGTTGAAAAGTTTTACGTTCATCATGGGTATACACTATTATATGAAATGGTAACTTTCTCGTAAATATAAAATAAAGTCACATGAATGTAGACATTGATTTAATTCATACATACTTCAATCCTTTTTTTATTCAACCTACTGAAATAAATGCACCATAAAAATGGTTTCATGCACACAACAAGTTCAGTTTAAATTAAATTCTATTTTGATTTTTACAACTCACACTAGATGTAACATCATTGAAAGTAAAATGTATTAAAATGTGACATTCCCAACTTAAGTCTGCATTGTATTGTTTATACAGGAATATTTTTCTTTTCTTATTTTTTTAATAAATGAAGAGTTAGTTCCCCTGCATCTTATTTTGTGTCAGATATCAAGATAGCAGCCATGCCATTGGTCAATTTTATGGCTTTACATAAAATCAACCAATCAACAATCACGAAAAAGTATGATATCTGAAGTCTGTGAGAATAGTTTAAAAATCCCTTGCCAATGGTTGTTACAATATCAAATATTTAAAACGAAAATTAACTCTCTTGCAAACTTACAATCATTATTACATATCTCAGCACCCATATATTGCCTTGTGTTAAAAAAAATGTTAAAAATTTCACCACAATGGACATCTATATTACTGTATATAACTACTGTTAGTTAGATTTGGAAACCCAACCAAACACTATCACCAGCATGGAAGAATTATATAACTTGAGACATATACAACATGGTACAATACAGGAAATGAAACCACAAGTTATCACTTAAGAAAGTACTTGATATCAAAGAACACTTTGAACTCTAAGATATGTTATACCATCATATACAACAAGCAGTAAGCTGGTGGGCACCAAATGGCTGTACTCGAGTGAATGCTTTATATTTGCAGTATACAATATGTACAATTCTTGACTGAGATTGGAAAAATGGAAAACTATGACAGACAGTCTTAAATCAACAGACAAACAAAATGAGTGAAAACGTCAAGAAAGCAATGATCATCATCAGTACTACAACATCAGTAACATCATCATCATCATCATCATTAATTTTATTATCATCATCTCCCTCATCTTCATTATTAAGACACAAACAAGAAAGAGGACAGAAATTTCTACCAGCATCGTCAACAATAACAACATCAAGAACATTATCTAAAGCAACATCATTTTCTTATTACCATCATCATCAATATCAATAATAACATCATCTACATCATCTCTAATGACATCAACATCATCATCATCATCATCAATGTCAACAACAACATCATCAACATCACCTCCAACAACATCCTTCTCCTAATCATCATCATTACACCACAGATAATGAAGAAAGCAACAGATATAATCTGCATCATCATCAACAACAATCACAGAACTAACAACAGCAGCATCCTCATCAATACCTGACTTTAATTGTTCTAACCAAGTAATTGATTCAGGTGACTAACATTTATTTTGTAAGGTTTTTTAACTGAAACAGGAAACTTCTTTCAAAATTTACTTATATCATTGGGTCAACTTTTAAGACTGAATTCCAAGACTGGACTTGAATTCCAATCTTCAAGATGAGTTTACAGAAAGCTCATTATGAAAAGACAAAGATTTTATACATAAATCATAGACATTTATCAATCATTTCCTGACAATAACATCAAAAATGTTGAGAATTTTTTCCACTTTTAACAACATGATGAGAAAAGCAGTCCATATTATGTGTGTAATGAATATTTCAGACATTGTAAGTATATCATCAAAAAATAACTTGTTATGCTGTTAGGGTTTAACCAACTTATATAAGTTGTTTAAAATGGTGGTCATGGAGATGTTGATGATATTGATGATGATGATAGTGATGATGATGATGATGGTGGTGATAGTTATGGTGATATTGCTGATTCTATAGATGATATTAATAATGATGATGATGATGATAGTGATGATGATGATGATGATGATGATGATGGTGGTGGTGATGATTGTGATGGTGATGACAGTGATGGTTATAACAATGATTCTGTAGATGATTATAATGATGATGATGGAAGAGGTAGTATCATTTTTGTACATTTATTTTCTCTGTTGTTAGTGTTGGTGGTTCCTAATAGGGAAAGTCCCTTCTAGAGAATGAAGTGACCCTTTTTAGTTACAATGTGTCTTTCATTAGAGTGTACCACATTTTACTAGCATTTTAAATGCATTTGCACCTTGGGTCTGAATTAATATGTAACAGCTTCAAAATCATCATTCATTTGTTCAATTGTGTATTGACTTGCTCACACTGAAAATTGTACCTCAGGTATTTTGATTTCATGTTAAAACTGTAATTAATGGGGTACAGCATCGGAACAAAATTTACAAATAAATTCTTCAATCTCATAGAAAATCCTAGTGGAACTTTTACATTAAATGTCCTTGACATTTTCAGAACAGCCAAAAAAATTTGCATACTGAATTTTGTGGTAAACATATTTCCTGGAAGCACTGCCTGCAAAAAATTTTACCTTGCTTTACTATTACTCATACCTGCCAAAATGATTACTTTGTTACCATGGTAACCCTTTCTTGAATAACACACATGATAATGGATGTTTTCAAGATTTCCAAATTCCTCAAAATGATAATGTTAAGCCAAGGGATATCAGCATGATACTTGACTTAACTGATTTCAAGATAAATAGCTTTAAAGGTTGTTCTTCTCCATACATTTTATTTATGCTGACACCAGGGCAAATTTTAACAATATCCTTACACCAGGGCACATCAACATTTCAAAAATAGACAACCTGTCTTCAAGAGCCAAAAACTCAATAACTATACTTCAAGGGCAATCAGCTGAAACTTAAGTTTATAGCTACAAGGTAAGGAGAACTCTTGGTCTATCATAGACACCTGCTTGTTTATTGTAGCCTTTAGTATTCATTCATCTCAAAAAGATTAGACACTATTTGTCTGCATTTTTTCTACAGGAAAACAGAGTTATAGAATTACAGAGACTATATATCCACTCTGTCCTGAGTTTCCCCCACATTTTTTTCCAACTCCTGACAAGATGTTCAATCTCATACAACAAAATACTGAAATTACATCCCAAAATATTTTTTTAAAAATCTGTGCATTAAATTTGTAATAAAATGTATAAACATTGTTGAAAACCATCACAGCAGATGTCTGAATGATAAGGCATTTCAACTGCTCAAAAGATACCTAAAAATTCAACGCAATAATATTGTAACCGAGTTCTTGGTTTTTATGGAGAAGCAAGAAGCTTGCGCTGATACTTCAGGATATAAATTTATGTGGTTTTGTTGCCCTTTTTTCCTGTATAACATTCCAACAGACATGAGTGTATTACTGCAAGTGTTGCTGAGAACATGTTCTTAAAGGTGCGAGGGAAACCAATTTGATGGCATAGAAATTATGGAATCATTTATTGCCATGAAAATTATCTTCTAGTACAGCGAAAATAAAACCAGAAATTAAATGCAAGTAGTTTTGTAACAAGAAACTGTCTTTTTGGTCTTGGCTTATTCATTTTCACTTGTGTGTACTGAAAACAATTCGATTAAACAAAATCTCTGTTTTCTAACTGTATTTTAAAAGGTCCATTGAAGGTTAATCAAGTCTTGAAAAAAATAAACCTGCAAAAAGCCATATAAGGGCAGTGACATCAGGCAAGTAGTTACAGCTTGGATCAAACAGCAAAGGTGAATTAGGGGCCAAATATTGTAAAGAAGAATAACTGATGCTGAAAATTATTTTCAGGAGCTAGAAATTTTTTACAGGGAAAAGCCTTCCATTAGCCTCAGCATGGGTGTAGAAATGAGCCGGGAGCTTGAAAAATCAACTGGCTATTTTATGTATTCTTGCTGCCTACTTTTTCCCAACAGGGGCACTGATTCCTTGCCCCTCTTCTAGGGAACCTTCAGACCCCCCTTCCACTTTTAGAAGCTTACCCGCTACATGAAAAAATCTTCTAGCCTGCCAACACTATATCCATAGCGCTGAACAAACTGTAGCTGGTATAATATCAGTAAATATTACACTAATCAAGAACACTGACAAGTTTCCAGCACACAATCCTAAACCATAGTTAATTTGTGTGAATGATATATCTGGCATATATTAAGAAGAAACTCATCAAGCCAAAATGATTACAAAAACAAAACACAACCAAATGATAGGAGAATACTGAAGACTGAGCACACAGGCAGTGTATGATAACAACACTAAACACAGCATATTAAATACCAGATTTAATGAAGGAAAATCAGCTTTGTAATGTAATATCATGAAAGGGTGGGGGTGTTTATAAGGGAAAATATGGTAATATCATGATTTTTAGCAATGATTTATGACTGAAGTACATTATACAGCCTGATAAACACATTACTGAAAAGAAATATCTTTCTAGTTGAATAACATTATCTTTTTGTTACACAGGCTCAGAGGAACCCACCAAAAACATCTTTTACCATCAAATTAAGCAAACATGTTTCAAAACAAAAAAGAAATTTCCGCTTAATTACAGCAAGCCTTCATTACAATCTCATTTTAATCAACCTTAGAATATCATCCTGGACTGAACACATTTTGCTGAAATCAAAGAGAAAAATGACCTTGACATTTAATCTCAGACTGCAATTTAACTACCTTGACCTTATAACATAAGAGCATTAGCAATTACGGGATTAAATTCAAATTAGAGTAATTACGAGCTCCCACATCAAGGAAAGATATTAAAGTATAGAACATAAATTTATAAAACTGCATCACTAAAATATCTCTATTTTTCCTTTTTTTCAAAAGTTATGATCAATCAGTGTGGAACTGCTTAATCATAATAGCTATTATGTGTGGTGGCATTTACCTATCTTTCGGCAGTTATGTTAAATAATAATTTACTATAAATAACTCATTGTATAGCTGTCCATGATTTGTTTATAATACATCAACATGACAAGACCTTCTTTATATTTTTTCATCTTTTTCCATCTATCATTTTGTACCAAATCTAAGTCACAATAAATCACAGAAACATTAGCAGTAAACAATACAGAATGTGAATGGAATGACAAAACATGTACATAAATGCCATTCTTGAGTTCTATTAACAAAATCGTTCTGACAAACAAACACAACCACTTGTTTTCCCTAGAAATCAGTTCTGAGGTTCCCGGTGGCAGAATCGTGTGATGTAGCCAATCATGCTCTTTCCCTATTTACATCAATGAAAAACAACCAACAGATAAACAGGATGTATATTTTTCAGGTTCCAAATTTTCTAGGAAAATTTCAAAGGTTATCTGAATTTTGTAGATCAGTCTAGAACTCTAGCATCTGATTGGTTGTTTTTGTGTTTGGTTCCAAATTGACCAATGGAAAGGCTGAATTATGAGACTGGTTTTCATACTCTAAATTTTTACCTTCAGAACTTTTTAAGCCCACCTAGGACCTACATTCTATTATATTCTGCATTTATTTGAACCCAAACTGGTAATATTTATCAACTCGTTGATTATATCTTAAACTGTACCTCAATGACCTTAACCTTTTTGGTGTAATTTCAAAGCAAATTAACAGGTAACATAAACAAACTTGTTGCTTGCATCTACTTTAGGTACTTGCTGATATAAGCATTGCAAGAATGTTGTTGATTTAAGATTCTTGGATGATAAGACAGTACATAATATAACTAGTTGTCAAAATTAATCATAGATAAAACGCTACCATAACAACCAATGTGTAATTTCTGCCTTCAAGCTTGAAGATTACCAAGTCCTATTGCAGAACATGTGCTTGGCATGTGTTACAATGCAGTAAAACATGAGATTGTGATGGTGGTTTCCAAGACATACAATGTAATAATGCTACAGGAATTAGCAACTTAAAGCTCGAAAAGCATTGTTTACATGCATCATGTTTTGTACATGTTTGTTAGAAGTGTCATCATTTCTGTAACAGGACTGTGTCTGTGGACTGTTTGGTTGAAAAATGTTATCATATAAAAATAGTCCCAACCAAGGTTATTGCAAGAAGCTCATTGTGAGTGAGTGTTGAATGCATATTGAATTTATGATTTATGAATGACATGCCACATGTTTTGCAATACTAACCCCACTTTCAATGTCAACAGGCAATCGTGATCAACATTTTGAAATTACAATCTCACACAGCAGAATGCTGTCTACAAAACAACTTCAATTATGATGCGAATATGAAATTGCTTTTCTTCACTTTCCACTCAAATTATATTCAATTCCAACTATGCATAAACATATTGCCTTATCAATTTTATATTCCAACATGTGAACAAAGTACAAACAACGAAGGGAGAGAACAAAATATGGTCTTTATACATAATTGGCCTTCCTTCACAGGTTTTTGGTATGATATCAATCAATGGGGGCTATAGCAAGGCTTTTATTACATTCAGCACCATTATTCACAGATGACCAGTAATTAAGATTTGTCTATATTGGTAAATAGTGATCTATATTTAGATTTGCCTGTATTGGTAAATACCATTCTATATTTAGATTTGACTGTATTGGTAAATACCATTCTATTTTTAGATTTGACTGTATTGGTAAATACCATTCTATTTTTAGATTTACCTGTATTGGTAAATACCATTCTATTTTTAGATTGAACTGTATTGGTGATTGCCATTCTATTATTAGACTTGACTGTATTGGTAAAAGACATTCTATTTTTAGATTTGACAAAATTGTTAATTAATACTCTAAATTCAATTCTGCTGATAAACAGCTTCTTCACAATTTTCAGCACTTGACAGACAGTCATGTGTTATTTAATGGAAAAATAAATAGTAAATTTTAATTACTGCCTGAGTGCATATTGTGAATAATAATAATAAACATGTTGTAATAGGAAATAAAGTTCCCGATGCGGGGCTCGAACCTGCCACCTTTAGCTTGCAAGTCAGCTGCTCTACCAACTGAGCTAATTGGGCAGACAGACACACAAACTACTATAAATACATATATTATATATACAACACTGCTACAATGTGTATAGTTTCCTAAAATGATAAAAAAGTGGAGCAACAGGAGACAAACGTTTGACAGGAAATGACTTCCTGATACTTCAATAACCAATTAGATTTAGTGAGAAAAAAACTCAATCCACTTATCTAGATATGGGAAGGGACTGTATAGTGGTTATAAGCAGGTTTCAAGAACCAATTCACTAATCATCGGAAGTTATGCTGGCACCAGTGAAATACAGTTTTCGCAAAAAGTTGTTTATAAACATGATACTCAAATTCAGAAGTGATGTCATCAAAATGGTTGAGTGCAACTTTTGTGACAGGTCATCTGAAATTGTATATCTATCTTATTACCCTCAAACTTCATTTCAAGTTTTAAATAATTATCTTAAATGGCTTTGGAGTTAAACTACATACAAACATTCAACATGGACGGACAGACAGACAGACGGATGGAAGGAGACAATTACCATATCCCCCTTTGCCTTTTGATTAGAGGATAAAAACTGAGCCCAGTATTCAACTGTTAACAGTATGTGACATGTGAGAATTATGTGCTTATCTGGGGGTAAATTGAACTTGTACAGAATGTAAAACAAGTGGTTTTGATCACAATATGCAAATTACAAACTTTTTCAAATACCTAACAGAAATTCCAAATTTGATGAGTCATTTAAACCATGTATTTATTATTTGTCAGATATAAGAAGATTTAAAAACTGCACCAAATAAATATAACTGACATTTAACTGGGTATTAAACACATAAAAAACATCATCTGAAACCATTTTATGGTTAACTTATGGTACTATCATGATATGCTGGAAAATCAAGTCACTGTAAAAGACTACCAATGGTTAAATGCTCATCTACAATATAACAAAGAAGGAGAAACATCTTGATTATTTCCAGTTTGTAAGCTAACTCACTTGATAAGAACACCAGACTATGGTCAATTAGAGCACCGGTACATCATTATCAGTTTTGTTTTACATTGAAGCAGGTGCTTTACATTCCTATCAACATGGCTGCCATTGTTTTTCTCTTCCCCTAATTAAATTCTTTCAACACACAGAGGGGAGTCTGGTTAGGATTCTGGTTCTAGATATTTAATACATGAAGTCAAAATACCAAACGAACATCACAGTTTATACTAACAGATGAGTAAAACACTGAAGGAGAAAAAACAATAATAAATCAAAACTTACCTCAATATGAAGAGTTTGATAAATAAAATACCTCTAACAAAATCCAGAATGTATTCAAGCTGGTCAAATATTCTAAGAATATGTTCTGATCATAAGTGTTTCAGCACAAATCAAAAACACAATATCTACATACAGAGAGAATCAAGCAGGTTTCCGAGGTTTTTGTGCACAAAAATCTTCTTAGCAAAATATTTTATGTCATCTTATGCACAAAATCATAGTAAAATACCTTCCAGTGTTTCAAGTGAGTTTTATTCTTAATCTGTTGCTAGTAATATTCAAGTGAAACACTCTAGTAGTGAGAAAAACTAAATCCACACAAAATCCAAAAATAAACAAAAGTCATTCATTAGAAACTTCATACAGCCAGTAGGTATTAATTCAAAACTTTCTCCAGTATAGAAATGCAAAAAAGTCAATTACATCCTCTTGTAACTTGCAGAGCACACAAGCCAAAAAGATGAAAGCTTGCATTTGGTACCCAGCAGTAAAAACCTCTTAAAGCAATGCAATATGGAATATAACACTACTTTGGGATAAAGTGTAAGTGGAGCCAGAAACCAGTTGCTATACAGTAGGCAATAAACCGCATATTAGTGTTAGAACATGTATTGTATAATTAGTACGAAATGGTATTAATAAGTGAATGTAAGTTGTTGTTTATGTATGTGATTATGTATACGCTGTTAGACGTCTAGTGGATGACTTATAGTAATACCACAACAAAAAGTCAGTATGTTTTTGTGCTGTTCTGATTTTTTCAAAGAAATAAACTTTACAGAGACAAAAACAATTCTAATACAAGGACAAACAATGAGGTAGTTTAGAGGAATATAAATTTGTGATAGTCAGCATAACATTATACAGTGAAATGGTAATTGGTCAGAAGTGGACAACCACTATTAAATGGTTTCCATGAACCATTATGCCAAGATTTGGACAGAATGACAACAGAAATTCTCAGTGAAAAGGATTGAACAGATTTTGCACTAAGCAGACTAGGAGCAAAAATGAAATGTCAAGCATTTTAAGGGTTTCCAATAAACACTAACAGCAGGGAAAAGAATAAACAACAAACACTTATCAATGACAAGTTGTTGTTTATATGGGGCCAACAACCTTGAAATGCCATGAAAAGGGCAACACATTGAGTTAACAATCACAGATTTATTTACCAGATGTTAACATAATGTAAACCATGATAATGGTGCTTTAATTTCTGTTTTCTGTCAGCAAGAAATGACTGGAAGAATGTAAAATACTGCATGTATGGGACTTAACATTTTTGTAATTCAGTGCTTGAAGCAATGTCAATAAATTTGACCTCTTATGGAGGGGGTACTAGTAGATTGTCACATCCAGACAACTTGTGTCATACAAGACTTAAGGTGAACACATATCAGAGTGCACATCTTGGAGGGAAAACAGAGTATACAACAACCTGAATCATTGTTCATTCATAATTGTTAATATAAATTAAGGACCATAACACAAGAAGGATATAAGCTGAACTTTGATCAACTTGTTTTTATGTTTGGTGTTGATAGTAACGTCTTTTCTTTTTGTATCTGTTCATTATTTATTCATGTATTTTTATTTTTTTGTTTCCCTAGGAGTAAGAGAGAAGTTGGGCCCAAAAAACTAGTTTAGAGCCACTGTGGCTTTTCTAAAGGCCACTTCAAGGTGGTACGTTTTGGATACAGATTCATCATCCGTTTTTTGCATGTTGGTACGTGTTGGGTGGGTTTTGGGTGAGTTTTAGGGGTGGTAGCATTTTTGGGAGGGTGGGACTATTTTGTAGACATTTTTTTTCAAAGAAACCTTCTCTTATCTATATCCAATATGGCTTTTAATACAAACGTTTCACTGTATTTTGTGAATAAATCATAAAAAACGTAGATAAAAACTGATTTGCATCCATGCCAATACTTATATATATTGGCAGAAATCTACAGAATAAATCAGAAAAGGTATTTAGTGTTCCATCAGATATATGTTAGGTATGGATACCAACCCAACAAACATTTAGTGGTATTTTCTACAAGTTGCCAGCTATCTAATAGTTCTTATCAAAACTCTGTGATGCTCAAGAGGAGACAACCAATGAAAATATTAACATGTTACATTCTTATCTCCCTTGATTAAACTTAAAAAATACAACAAGATAAGATCAAGTCTGAATGAAGCGATACAAAATAATTATGGCAAGATAGTTTACTAAGATTATCCAAACTGTAGTCTGACTATCAGGCACTGAGTGAATTTTGTGGCTGCAGTAATAATTGTTTGGTGCAGCAGTACTGGTATAGTATCATGCATGCAAATTATACTGCGTAGCTAATTAACTCTACTGTAATACTTTTGCTGTTTCTTATAATTATCAACAGCTGCAGTTAAGAGGTGCTTGTTGTTTGTGCATGGAAAAAAACAGGAAAATAAGCAAAATATCATAATGAATAAAGCATAACATCTATTAAGCATAAGTTAAATGATTTTAAATAATTGAATGAAAATTTTCAGTTATATAATGAAATAAACAGGAGGAGCTTGCAGCTAAAAATATATAAAACAGATTTATCTCATAAACTGAGGCACAAGGAACAAAATGCTTATTTACTATTTTGATGAAAAGCATTCATTCTAAAATCTTGTCTTTAATCAATTCTGCAGATATTCAATATAAAAGCTGTGGGCCAAAACTTATACCCTGATGCAATGAAAGAAACAGTTGTGAAATTTTTTACACAAAATAGACTGAAAAAGAACTTAATACCAATACGCAGTACTTTATCAGTGGTCTAATGGCTTTTTAGACCTCATTGTTGCTCAATAACTGTTAATTTACCAACAAATATCTTACATAGCAGATGATTTATGTAACATATGCCAGGTTTATATAGGCAGGTGTGGGGGGGTGATGAATTATTTCAAAAAGTCCATTTATATTTTCACTTAGACCAGAAAAAAATGCTGTGTATACAGTTACCCATTGTTCACCATCACAATTTTGGCACCATCCTTTGGAATCGTACTGTGTATTCTGACAATGGCTTGTTCAACCTACTGAGAGTGACAAACTTTGAAGCACTCTTTTACATTTTGACTTACCAAACTTGTCAAGCTACTGAGTTGTATAACTTTTCATAAATTAAGTTTTTATTCATGTCCGTCAAGTGTTCACTTTCAGCAAATATAAATTGTGAAATAATCATGTCAGCATGGGTAGTGTTTTATTTTCCAAAGTAATGATGTTTCTCCAACTATGGTACAGTGCCCCCTCCAAAGAGCAACACTTGTCGGAGTTGCAAAAAAGTGTCGTTCTTAAGAGGGAGTAGTTGTTTGGAGGGAATTGACACATTCAGGGACAGGTGTTTTTATTATGTGTATGTGTGCCTTTTGCTGTCGTTTCTTGGAGGGAATTGGTGAGAGGGAGCACCGTATAAGTGTCATTATTTTTTTAACAGACATGAGTTGAATAAGTCAAAACTAGAGATTTGAGATTGAGATCAATTTCAGGTGAGATCACGTTTGAACGTATTTCATGGTGAGATCACGTGTGAACATATTTCATGGTGAGATCACGCGTGAACAAATTTCATGGTGAGATCATGTGTGAACATATTTCATGGTGAGATCATGTGTGAACGTATTTCATGATCATTAAAAGAATCTGACTGAGTACCTGCATAAATATTATCTGATTATATCATTATTAGAACATTTTAAGTACATTTCTCAAATTTAAACAACTTGCGTTTCATACTTATGGCTTGTAATAAACTACAAGTGTAATTTCTATAATATTATTACATACAAATCAAGCAAATATAATTTCAAGCTGAATTCTCAGAAAAAAAAGATAATAATGTCAGACAGATGACACTAATTAAAAGTGTCAGTCAACACCCTGTAATAATTAGACCATGCATAAATAATTTGAAATCAGATCTCCAATCTAGAAATCTTTATCAACCCACCCTATCCCACGCATAACAACTGTTGTGTTTTATCTCATATATTCACATACATTTTGTTGTTGACTTTTGGCATTTATCAACTCTTATTTCAGAAGTTTTCATATCATTTTTTATCATTTAATTTACCTGAAACTGCCACAATACAGACATTCTTAAACTATTCATTCTAAACTGAGACAATGAAGTGTACAGTCAAACCTGTGAATAGAGGCTACTCTTTGGAAAGATAAATTGTGGCCTTTATTGACAGCTGGCCTTTATTCGAAGGTCAGTTTGTTCTAAATAATCAGTGATGGTTTTTCAAAGAATCTCCTTTATTCACAGAGTGGCCTATATTTGGAGATGGCTGCAAACAGGTTATACTGTATTTGTACTTGTTCATATCTTTGAGATCTCATATTAGATACTTGTAGGAAAATAAGTTATCCAACACTTCAGAGGAATTTTTTATTTTACTACATTGAGACAATGGTCTGTGGAAGATTTCCCTATTTCTAATTGATATTCAATATGCAGACGTTTGAACAAGGTTTAAACACTCCAGGTTTAAGTTCTGAGATTGGAGACAAATCTCAAAATCCATTTTGATTGGTTGTTTGAACAAGATCTCAAATTTCAATCAATTCTGATTGGTTGTTTCTAAGCCAATTTTCTCCACATAGGTTGAAACTGTCATTAAGGTCATTAAGGTACAATACAATTCACTTTTTTACTGATTAAAACATCCTGAATAATTAATCATTTATCGATAGATCAAATAAATTGATTAGCAAAATGAACCAATTCGTTTATAAATCCTTGGAAACAGATTACCTGCATTCAATTAATGGAGTAATTTTCTCACTAAGGTCACCATTGCACAAGAACAAAATCACCAAATGATTACCAGGTAATCACATTACAAACAAACAATAAGATTAATTTTTTTGCTTCCATAATGTAAATAACAAATCATAACTAATTCATGCCAATACGTTGGTAAAAAATTCAATTATGATTTCAAAATAATAGACTTAGGTAACCAACAAAAGGTGTATACGCACAATATATGATTGATAATCAAGTTGAACAAGTGGCGCCACCTAGGTGTCAGTACAAGGCTGTTAGCTATATGCTGTTTCTCGGGGAATTGATTTGTCATGTATCTCGCACATTATCTGACAACACTCACAGCCATAAGTGCAACAGATTGTTATTGCTGTGTATTGTAATCCATGAGAAAATGAACATGTTGTTGGCAGGTAACATATAACAAAAGAAACAAACGAAATAAAAACATGGAAATTTTATAAATAGAAATAGTTTTTTAGCCAAGGGAGGTAATTCAATTAAGAAGACTGTCTGGTCAAAACAACTGCGTAAAAAGAGAATTTGGAAGCAAATAAGCGACAGGAAGAGAGCAGTAAAATATATATATCAGTTAAAGTAACAGAAATGAGGATGTATAGCTAGACTGGTATCACACCAATCTCTGAACTTTTAAGGTACAAAGTTTGCACACATGGAATCAGACTGCATATTTCACACATAAAAAACATTTAAAAGATAAAAATTGAACATTTGACTTGAAATATCAAGAGAATTCAATATAAATCTCACACTAAATGAAAGCAGCTAGTGAAATATAAGAAAGATAACTCAAGTCACATTTACATAGTATTTCTAAATCATCCAAGAGTTAGCTCCCGTCTCAATACATTCCGTAATAGTATCTTATACAAAAGTGTACCTGAAGTGCATTATGAATCAGAAATGATATGTTACATGATCCTTTATTACATAAAAATATTTTTGCATACAAGAAAACTGTAATTATTAGATAAACAAATGCGCAAAAACTCGCAAGATAACTATCATATAGAACGAAACAAAGCAGGTTCTACCTGCAGTCTGGTAATCGTTACTCTACCTAAATAATAATACTTTTCACTAACAAACACTTATTGTTTCCTGACAATATAAACTACTTTTGTTTGCAGGGAAAATAATCAGACATAAAATATGATATGACGACGCCCAATGTAAATAACTGCAAGATTCCCCCCCAACGAGTCTGCTGTTATCAATTTTCATATTACACAATGTTTATTGTAAACTGAGAAATAATGTGGAGGTAATTATTTAACACATGTACAAATCATTATTCATTCACCAAAACCCACTTTCATCAAATACAGCATCTTTTCTATAGTAAGCACAATTTTGGCTCCAACAAATAGAAATGAGGAACCAGCCTGAGATTTCAGCTTTGTCATTGGTCAATTTCAAGACAGTTGTACCACACAACCAATCAAATGCATGCACACTAAGACTAGTTCCCTAACTAAGTTTTAAAACCAAAATGTGCAAGAAAATATTTAGAGGAAGATAGTAGATATCCCATGATGCAATATATCAGGGCCAAGGGCAGACAACCCAACAGATACTATGAAACTGGTATCAAACTCATAAGCTCAAATCCAGAATTTTTAAACAAATCTAATGAATTGCATGTTTCCAATTATTTACGAAAATAGACCTTTATTCCAATGGACTAACACTTCTCATATTAGCTTATTTTGAAAATATACAACACATGTAATTAATGGAAAAATATTGCCCTGTAGAATGACAGAAATCTTCGCAACATAAAAATGTAACAATTTATGGTAGCTGCCTTAATTGACAAACAAGAACCAATATTATATCATAATATTTATCACTTTTATTCAAGCAGTCATCAAAGGTTGAATAGTGTCCTGAAAAAGTTTTCAGTTGCCAGGAGATTCATTTCACAAACGTCACTGACAACTTAGTGTAAAAATTTGTGTTACTTTATTTTATGATAAAACTGATGAATGGGGATATAAACAGTCAACAAAAAATCTTTAAGTGGTTAAATATTTTCACATTTGTAATGAGTGAAGAATGGTCAAACTGTATAAATTGTCGAAGATACAAGAATTTTCATCTATTAAATTGGTGGACCAAGGTGCACCTGAAGGTATGAGGTAAAAAGACATCAGTTAAAGAGTGCTTATTGTTAAGGACACGCATAAAACAATTAATTATTTAAGTCATGAAATCAGAAAAAAGGGGCTGGAAACTGGGACTTTTTATGAAGGGTTATCAATCAAAGGATTATTTGCTTGGTTTGCGCATATTGTCATTTTTCATCCATATTTCAGTCTTGTACAAGCGGACATATGATCCTGATTATCAAGTAACCGGTTCCCCCACATCCCCTTCCTTAAGCATTTGTCTACTTCCTCAAATGATATTTGAATCAAAGTTGGGAGACAAATTAGTTTGGTTGTGGTAAGTATAATGAAGCATGAAAACCCATACTATCTAGACTTTCCCTGCAAACATGACTGGTCCTAAATCAGGGACAAACTTTAAGTTATAATGAACATGGAACCAGTTAAAAGCCATGAGGCTCTTAAGACAATAATTCCATTTAAAAATCTCTAAAGCTAGGAACCAGCCAGTAATTAATAATATGTTCTTATTCTCATTAAAATAAAAAGTGCCGACTGGTTCTAATCTACTTTTAGATAAAAAACCTTTAAGAAGCCAGGAACCAGACAACAATTAATAATACAGATTGGTTCCTATTCTCATTTAAATAAAAAACGCAGACTGGTTTCTATCCTAAAATAGACCTTAAGGACCATGCATTGAGGCACCTGATGAAACATAATATCATGATGTAAACTAACAAAAAATGAATCAAAAGGTCATTAAATTATCATTCCTGTACCCCAGGGCCACATCAATCCTAGACAAAAATACTCCCTCCACAAAGATTACAGATTACATCCACAGTTAAAAATTACTCAGGCATGTTTGTATTATAAAGCACAGGTGAGATTCAGAGGAGATTCCCCACTAGCGTGAAATCACTGCCTTAATTACAAGCAGAAATTAAGAACTTATACCAATTAAACCAAAGTATTTCCATCCTAACTTTTAACAGCATGCATTAATAAGAAACCAAGCAACAATCAGACTGAAAATTGAGAATATCTGAAACATTATTGTACAGTGAATCAAGAAGGAGGTAACGTGGGCCGGCCTTTTTTCTCTAGCCATTAAAACACAAAAATAGAAAATTCAAGTGATGCGTCTGCGAATGAATAATACGTAAAATGATTCATCTGTAACCATCCAAACATGCGGTATATGCTATCTTCTGTCAATCAAACTTTATCATCGGAGATAAGAAAGAATTTGATCATTTTATACAAATTTTCTGCAATTGGACATCTTTTATTGCAAAGAAACATTTTTTGTATTCAAGTTTGATTTGGCATCATTCATCAACAATCCTTCAACTATGTAAAGCAGTAAGAACGATAGAGTTACTCAATAGTGGTGATAGAGCGTCTGACATCTGATCTGAACGTCCCAACTTCAAATCCCAGCTTCTACGGGTTTCACTTATGAATTTCACAATCCCACTTTTTGGATGCAGTACTGGGGTAGTACCCTGAGGGATTAATATAAGCAAAATTGCTTGTTTCACAACCGAACAAAAATAAATTAGTATAAGACAATAGTTCAAACCTGTTCCCACGCAAGCAACTGAAGTAAGATTCGCTTATAACCATTGTATCTTATTGCCATAGAGAAAAATGAGACATAATGGCATTCATTACAAACATTTACTCTCTGAAAATTGGTGACAAATATCTAAACCTTTTAAAATAATGAACTATTTTTCCTCACAAATAAGAGACATTTAAGTTTAAAAATTGTGATCTTAGCAAAGGTGTGTCTTTGAAATGGGGTTCCTAGCTTGCAAAAAATAGTTACATCAACATTAATTCTAACCAATACAGTACTTGTTTAAATCATGAAATACTTCTGCAATCTGTGTGATACCGCTGTCTGAATTTAGTGGCATCTGACCTCAAAATGGAACCAAACTGCTCAAAATTGATGAGCAATTAATCTGACAAGTTTGGCAATGATAGTACCTGGTAATTGCTCTTTGCTGTAGATCGGCTCATGGCAAATTTGATACATGGCTGCCAGAGTACAGTAAAGTGATTCTGATGTGAAATTAGAAGCAAGCTACATTCACAGGAAAATCCACGCTCATTACAAGGCCTCTTCCAGCAGACTCTTGAAAAATTATCGGAGAATTCAACTGAAAAAACTAATATAAAACTCTTATACAGTAAAACCTTGATCGAGACCACCTCTGGGACAATAAAAACAGCCTTGATATTAGAATGGTTTCATTATCAAGTTGAAAAATAGAAATATTAACCAGTGGAAAATCAGGAGTCATTTTAATGTGTGTTATTTAGTTATAATTAGTTGCAGTCTCACTGTATGTACGTATTTCTTCTAAAAGCATCATCATAGTACACAACCATCTGATCAATTTTTCCTCATTATAGTACACAACCGTGTGAACTCAATTTTTCTGCATTATAGTACACAACCATCTGTCTTCATTTTAGTACACAACCATGTGAGCTCAATTTTTCCTCATTATAGTACACAGCCACCTGAGCTTAATTTTTCTTCATTTTAGAACACAACCACCTGAGCTCAATTTTTCCTCATTTTAGTACACAACCTTCTGCGCTCAATTTTTCCTCATTATAGTACACAACCATCTGAGCTTAATTTTTCCTCATTTTAGTACACAACCACCTGAGCTCAATTTGTCCTCGAGCATCAAACGTCAAGTTCTTCAAAAAGATTTTACAACAAAAAAAGACTCACAGATAATTCAAACTGCAGGAATTGCAAAAATGAGATAATTTAACAGGTGCTAACTTCACAATTTGTTAACAGAGAGTATGTTAATCTTAAAACAGTACTGATAACATCACACAATAAATGAGAAAGTATGGAACGACCCATTAAGATACAGAACACTTTTTTAACATACATTGTATTAACTAAATTGCTGCAATCCACCAAAGCAGAGACATTTGAAACATGTAATAGGAGGCAGAAAATGAAGTTCCCAAAGTAGGGCTAGAACCCGCGACATTCTGCTTGCAAGTCAGCTGCTCTACCAACTGAGCTAATCAGGCTGATGGCCATACAAACTACTATAGACACATATGTATACAGCCCTATTACACATACATAAATGAATAAAATTATACTGCACATACAACATCTTAAATGAGCAACTAAAATTTAGACACTTCATTACTAACAAAAGCAAAATCAGAGTCTAAACCAAAAATATTTTTGACGAAGCATGTACAGTTAGCATAGTCCACCTGAACATAGTGCCACTGTAATATGGGAGAGTTTAATTTTGTTACAGCAAATGAAACAATATATAACAATGACCAAAGTTCAATTAAAGAATGTTTCTGCATTAAATCATAAAATATGAACCATAGTCTGTGTTCTGAAGCAAGGCCATCATAAAATCATTAAAGATGACCCATTTTAAAAGCAATATAAAATTACCATTGTCACAGCAATTGACATATGTCATTGTCAGAGTGATTAAAATTTCCATTAACAAAACAATTATACATATAACCAAATCAAGCATCAAGGGTACAGTCCCACCAAAGGAATGCTCGATACCAGAATTGTATCATTATAAATCAAAAGTCAGAGCTTGAAACAGACATCGTCTCAACAAGAATGTTTGGAGCATCATCTAATTGAAAGATTCTAAAAATAGAAACACAAGATCCTAAGTTAAGTAGACTGATCATGGGAAGGAAATTCCAAATTCGATCAAGAATGAAAAATATGTGATCAACTCTAAAAATATGGGTTTAAAAATGAAAATCTTGGCTCCCGGCTTAGCAATATGTGTTATGGTACTGTTTTCTCATCAGAGTTATCCAGATGATTGATTATTTATAGTAAGTGGCTAAAAAAGAGGAATGCAAGCACTTTATGACCAAGATTACAGCAGCATGCAGAGTGCATTTCGCAAGATATATTTGCCAGATAAAACAGTTGGTACAGTGATCTGTTTTGTTTCTTGTACAAATACAGATGACTCACAGTGAATTCATTACTGCATTTACCGTTTTATACTGAACACCTGTCACATGCACATTTAGTTTAAATTACGGAGTCACCTTATGTGCATATGGTGTTGCTCAAAGTAGAGCACATGTTTAATGTTTAATTTAACATTGCTGGGAACACATGGAAAGACTTACACAAGGTTAGTAAGCATAGACAAGGGAGTAATCTTTAATCAGTGATATTTACTCTTTGATGAAGAACTCAAAATGAATTAGTTTTTTTTTCCTTGTAAGAATAAATTTGTTCTAGTTCTGAAATGTTTGAATGTGGCTTCTACAAAAAGAAACAAGAGAGAGTGCCAAAATGGTTCTTTAAACTCAGTTGATAGTTTCTCCACAGTTTATTAACAAATTTTGATACTACATATAATAGAGGTTGCAAATCTGAGAGAATACTTAAGCTTCAATCTGACTGGTCAGTTTATTTTTAAGTGCAGAAATTTGACCAAAGGAAACGCTTCTTGCATAACTTTCTGATATCAAGAACTCTCCTTTTAGAAGGTATGCCAATCAGCATAGAACCAAAGATTTCAAATTCAATTCATCAGTAACAAAATATCTGTTTACACATGGTACCAAAAATGGACGTAGCTTGTGTATACAGATTTTAACCTTGAAATGTTTTAATTGATGATTGACATTTTGGAATTCAAAAAACAAAGCAACTCGAACGATGAGGCATTTACAACAGAAAACTTCACTAAATGTAAGTTCTTTAAATATTTATGTCTTTCAAACTATTATGCTCTTTTCGTTTCAAACATACAGGTAATTTTTGCGATAGTTCGTGTCTTAAGAATAAATACAAGAAATGCCAAAGAGATGTTAACACAGACTTCCAATCAAGACGGAATAGAAAACAGACAGCCAGAAGTGTAAGTTCAAAAGAAGACTTAGAAAACCTTTAAACGGAAGATGGTAATTCATGAAAAGAACTAGTGCTAGATAAACTACAGATTACAGAGAAATTCAAGCTAGTATGTTCTAAACATCCATTGTCACTACATGTATGTTTAAATGAATGCTCAGTAGCAAGAGGAATGGCTGGAACGAAAGTTTCCAACAAAATGCCCACCTTTGCCTCAAAAAGTTCATTTCCCAACTTAAGCTATCTTTCCCAGACAATTATTTTGAGATAGCTTGGATCAAGTCCCAATTCTTTACCATAAAAATCAAAATATGGTTACATTCTAAGAAGAGTCATGGAGTCAACTGGAGACAAAAACCTCAGGGCCAATTCAAAACAGGACACCCATCTAAACACTAACAAGAAGCATTTATTTTCATCAACCATCTCCGAGCATTACAGCAAATATCAAGCAAATGGCTCAACACTTTCAGAGAACAGTTTAATCCCAGGCACACACGCGGGAGTGCAGGAATGGAGGCATTCTGGCACCTGCGCAATTAAATTCCAAACATTTGCCACAACATTCAGAGTTTGTATAAGCCATAATCACATGCTTAATCAACTTCAAACAATCTCATTAAAACTGGGATGTATATTTTTTCCAGACAGTGAAGATCACAATTTAGAGGGTGCATAGGAAAATGTATCCTTGGTAATCTTAATGAGATAACTTCAATTGCTAAAAAAACACAACATGAAATTTGGTCATTCTCCAGTAATCTGTATAACAGCATTTTTTTATGCCAAGACTTTCAGTTTATGGAAAAATCAAACATCGTAAACCCAGATTGCAAAACTGCCAAAAATTTTCAAATTTGAAATCTAATTATGCTGATAATTTTAAGCTAAAGTTTGATTCAATGTACATGTAAGCACTGCATAAAATAACTGCAATTTTTGACATCATAAATTGACACCAAACGTCAAAACTTAAGTTTTGAATTGATTGTCCAGGACATATAACTGGTTGTCTACTGCTTGTTGTAATCCTGGCCAATGGTTAGGCTTAGAGGGGGGGGTCACCAGTTTCAGAATTACCTCCCCTTGTTGAGAAACTCAAAACTGAAATAAATCTCAGTGGAGAATTACATGAAGAAAAATTAAATGATATTCAACAAAGATTTGAACAATTTCACATCAAAAACACATTCATCGAAAGCAATTTTACACATAATTACTTATCTAAGACCTTTTTTAATACATGAAAACCTTTTCTCAAGATCTGCACAGCTTAGTGTTAATAATTAAACAATCACAAGTTGGATATGTAATAATATGGGACCAGGTGTTTCAAAGCCATTATACAAGAGATGAAAGGGTGGCAGTGTCTATTTTCAACCTCATAACTACAGAAATAACAGACAAAATAAAGAATTCATCCGTAATATTGGTAAAACAGCATCAAAGACCTAAAGTCATACAATCATGAAGCAAAAATATTCATCAATTTGACTTATCCTGCCCTTCTGAAAATCTGGAAGTTTAATCTATTACGAGTATGGAGATTTTTTACACACCTTGATTTCCTGGCTAAATATCAATAATTTCATTAATTAATCATGAAATTATGATTTCTTTAAAAGCTTAGTAGGAAATTGTTTGGAATGAAAAAAATGTTCCATTTCTTTATTTCTAAAAATACTAGTCACTGATTTTTTTTCTTACACAAAATTTCAATACTTAATGAAGTAAAACAAATTTGGCACACTGCCAGGGTAAAAAAAAATCCTTTGGCAGATATGAAGATTATATTTTTTAGAAAAAACTGTTCTGTCAGGTTGATTAACATTTAAAATTTATAATCACAGTTTTTGTTCAATCAATCAATTTATATATTAATAACCTAAAATGAGGAATTTTGATTGCGAATAGTTGAAGTTAACATTAATTATACTCAAGCTCAACTCAAGTGTTTTAAAAAAGCAAGGGGAGGTAATTGTTACATGTTACATAAGTAAGGGGGACAATTAAAGCAGATTTTTAATTTAAAAGAGCTTATAATGGCTGAACTCACATTCAGGAAACAGTAAATCATGACATTACAAGCAAATTGAGTTATAAATTAATAACAGATCCATTCTAGAAATGCAATCTAACCATTGGTCAATTTTCCAAGTTTAGGAACAATCAGAGGTTCCCATTCAACTCAGTCCCCAAACACAAATTTTGAACCATGGTCAACCATAAGTTACAATTTTTTTACTCTCCAAACATCACTTAATATCTTAAGGAAATTCACCTTAAAAATGTTCAAGTATGAATAAATTTTAGGAGAAAACAAATTTTATACGACAAGCACATTCAAATCTGTATCATTTTAACCACAATGAGGTAAAATTACAGCAGCACTGTTACTTATATTTATACACCCAGGTATTTTATGTCCACCTTTGACCTTTGTAGTATAAGATGCTGTAAATCTAGAATTAAGTGACAAAGTTTCATTACATACCAAACGTAGCTTATAGTGACAGACGACACCGCTATAAATCAAATTACTAAATGAATTTTTTGGACAAAACTTACAGTCATACCAGAATAAAACTACCACCTGCTTACTTATGTCCCATTATTCAAGACATCCATTTATTAACATAATGGAACAAACAGGCCACAACCCTTAAGTGGTAAGTGCGCTGGACTTGTAACCAGGAGATCCAGGTTCGAATCCAGGTCACAGCATGTCATATCTTCCTATGAAAATTTGACAAACATGTCGATTTTCCACTGTATGTGGAGAAGTTACTGGCTCCTTGTGGAAGGGTAAGTTAAAACTTAGTTTTAAGTTAGGTGAACTGGTTGCTGTATATAACTGAAAAATTATTGAAAAACAGCATTCATCCCCAGTGACAATGTCACATAAAAAAAAATCGGAACAAATGATCCAGAGAATACAGAACGACTATGCTTAACGTCCATGTTTCGTTGTTCTCATAAAATGGCCATAGATTGAAGGTTTGCCAGTTTCTTTCGTGACAAAAAAGTAAAAATTTCCATCAAAGGTAAACATAAACAAAATTATTTTCACATAAACAGGACAGTAAAAGTCACAATATGATTACATATTTATGATGATGGGACCCAATTTCAACAAGTGCTACCAGTAGGGTGACAAAATAAAATGTGAGTGAAAACCGAATGAGACAATGTTTTTACAAATATCAAGTAAGAATACGATCACTGTACACAACATTCAATCCATTGTTGACCCATCATAGAAAATTGGAAAAAGAAATTAACTTCAGGCTATTGATCAAGCAAAGTTGATTTGATGGTTTTGTCTTTTGAAGTATCAAGTCAAATAAGGTGCACAGTGTTTTTCTGTTGATTTTTGACTTTTAGAATCATATGGTACACATAATAATTGCAACAGGGCTGTATATATAATATATATGTTCATAGTAGTTTGTACGCATGTCGCCCAATTAGCTCAGTTGTTAGAGTGGCTGACTTGCAAGCGGAAGGTCATGGGTTCGAGCCCCGCATCTGGAACTTTATTTTCTGCTTCCTATTACATAATATTACATAATAATAAAAATTATCATCACTTCATAGTCTTCAGTGAACTTAACTTGATGACCATGTTACATGGAACTTAGCATGGAAAGTAACAACAGACACACCACTCTATACAATACAGGCCAGGTAGGGCACCAGGCTAACCCTGTATAAAACTCTACATTCCCAATATCACTAAATATGAGGTTACATAGACTTTAGAAGGTCAAAAGTTATGACTTTAGGTTAATAGCACAATACAAACCACAAAATGACTGAAGCATCATATGAGAGTCATATAAACCAGAGCAGCAAGAGGTTCTAAACCACAAGAATCAACACTGGCTATAATCACATTATCAGCCATCTTGGAAACAAGGTGACCCAGTTCTGACTTTGATACCTGCTGGTTAAAATCTATTTCCTTTTCTTATCAATCTAAACAGACAGTTCATCAAAGAAATAAAACCACAGTAAAACAGTCAAATACCCAAAGGTAATGAACGTTTAACCAAATTGTTTAAAAATTGATATTTAGTGACCAACAAAATTTTACTGCCAGGCCAAGAAGCCATCTTGTTTGGGAGAACCATTTGTCATGGTTTTATTTACAGAAAAAATAAATAAAAGTCAATCCAAATTGAAAATAATTAAACGCATTTTTACATGGCATAGATCATTTCTGTTTGTAGATGGTCTTAGACAGACAAAATTATTTAAAATGTATGACTTATGCATTTCAGAGTGGAAATTTTCCATCTTTTATAAGTATATTTCATTACCTGAAATTTTTTGTAATTTACACGAAATCAAAGAATATTCAGTAAAACCACGTTATCTCGAGGAGTCATTTTAGTCAGTGATACACGTGGTGCTCGTAATAACAAGACATTTGTTCGTTGGTTGAAAAATATACACAACTAAGAACAAAAATTTACCGGCACTATAGAAGCTCCTGGAGATAAGTTGTGAGCTTGTAATATCGATGCTAGTAGTAATATTGATGCTTGTAATAATGAAGTTTTACTGTATTATAACACACATAAAATCGGAAACATGCTTCAGACGTATTTTTCACACCTTCAGGATTCATCTTGACAGGTTGATCTAATTTGTTATCTTGGCAATCAAACAGAGAATGATCTAAATATTTCAACACTTTCATAAATGTTATAGAACAGATTGATTCAATAAAACATTCACTATCTTATAGAACAAGACACTAAAACCAATAGCTCTTAACAACAACATAAAGATTAATGTAATTCTATCATCAGGGATGAATTTGGTGTTAAAGGTTAATCGTGAAGGTCTACAGATATCTTAGACATGGTTATGACCTACCAAAAAACATGTGTTGAAACATACATAGCTACAAGAACACAGAAAATTGATAAAACTGGCTACTATCTCGAAGTTACTCTTCTTAATAAATTGGAGAACATATTAATATCAGTGAGATAAAATATGTGGAGAAGATAAGATTTTACCACAAGTGCTAGTGGCTGTTTATACACCTATATATCATTTATATTCAGCTGAACAGGGTTCAGGGGACCAGTACCCTATTATGGGATTTAGATCCGTTGCAAGGTTTGTCATTAATGTCCCTAATCAAGAAGCAGACGTTCCTACAATAACACTAGGGATAGATAAGCGGTCTTAAAATTTTAAGTCCTCAGTCCTCAGTATCAGAACAAAATCATCTTTTTTTCCCACTGGGTTTTACACTGTTTTTTAACAATTTTTCAGTTCTATATAGAGACACAATATTATCAATCTACCAAGGGTCATCTGGTGTCAAAAGTCCCCTCATTTATATATACTGATATCCCTCAATGATATAACAATACAAAGAAAGCTTGGGTATTTCTCAAACAAGAGTAACCTTGTAGTACATAGTAGTACACAAATAAAAACATTGGCATAACTTACAGTAAAAAATGTCATACGATCAACTTGGAGAGGAGCACCTTAGTTAAGGATGTTTTGTTCAAAGGTTGAAACTGACAGCAAATGTTCAAATCGGTAATAATTCCGTACAAAACTTAATACCATTTAGGACACGTTTTCTGTTAGCAGCTGGTCAATAATGCAAGTTTCAGAGTGAAAAGTAGAAAAGTTAGACTGGTTTCAAATAACCAAATGCACATCACTAATTTTATTTTCAAAAGATGAATGTTTTAAATGTGTTTAATATACTGGAAATGGTATTGCAAGCAAATATGCATCCAAAAATATTGTATTTTAAGTTTGCTATCATATTACATTACACAAAATACAAATCTATGTACAAGAATGTACCATGAACAATTTCTTCACAAATTAGGTCATAAAGCGGGACTTCATACACATGCCATGGAAAGTTATTTTGATTTCAAAACACTTACCTTTGTACTGCTTTCGTCAGCAAAATCCAACTTCCGTCGCACAGCCCCTGATTTTCCAAGTGTATTAGGGGTCAATCCAAGATTAAGGAATACATCGTCATCATAATCTTCTGAATCTTTTTCACGATACTTGCATGTATCTTTGAATTGAATATTTTCATCTTGTTTTTGAGTTACTGATTGACCTTCTGACCTTTGACTCATAAGGTCAAGGACATTAGAAATGCTTCCAAAGTTTGGGCTTGGTGCTACATGGGCCCCTGATTCATTAATAGAAGTAATGTAAGTACTAGACGGTCCAGACAATTTTCCATATATGCGATTTTCAAGGTCATAGGGTCCTGAATAATTTATTTCAGTCACGTGGCCTTCTGGTGACTTAGCAACAGATGACAATCCAGCACTGGAACCAGGATGCATGGCTGGTTCTATGGATTTAGTCCAAACAGAATGAGTACCCAATGGTACTGTAGAATGCTGGGTACCAGGCACACTGTAATTCCAAGTTTGGGTCACATTAGCCCCAATATGTCCACTGGTTCCCAAATATCCTGAACTATGTATAATAATCCTTCGTGGATCAGAAAAGTCACCAGCTCCTTTAGAAGTATAATCTTGAATAAGACTTGATGTATTTGCTACGTTCCCATTAGGTATCGGTGTACTTGTAGCGTATGGTCTACCGTGTGTGACAAATGTATCAAATGTAACACTAGACTCATTCGGCCGCCCCAGTGTCACATAGGTGTCAAAAGTAGCTGTAGCGAATGGTGAACTTGTTTGTAAAACATTTGTTGTTCTAGTCTGTTTGTCATACTGTTGGGGTATTGAAACATTACCATGATGTAATGCATTAAACTCATTTTTATCATTTAAATTGACACTAATGACTTCAGATGTTTGTGGTTTACTTTCCCTGTCTGTAAAATAATCAAAGTCTCGAATTTCACTTGATTGCCCATTAATGAGAAACGGTCGCACTGAGTTGACCGGGCTAAGATTTGTGGTTTCTGGTCTAGTTTTAATTTCATTTCTAAAAACAGAACTTTCTTTGCCAGAGTGCACTATGGGATATGAAATGGAGTCAGTTGGCTCCAGATATTCATAATCAAAGTTTAAAGGATACGGCCTGTTTGCTTCACTAATGTTCAGTTTTGTCAGTGATGGCCTTTGACTTTTCACAGAAGATGTAACACTGCTATCATTACTCTGATAATCCCTTTTATATTTTAAAGATGCCAATTCTGATGTTGTTACAACAGGTTGGCTAACAGCCAAATGAGTCGCTCGTTTCCTTGGACGATAATCTAAAAGCTTCCTAAGAGTTCCTCGATGTGCAACATTCTCTGCAGATCCATTCTGCTCCTTTTTAGATGTATGAGGGGTTCCTTGTCCGTCAAGAGTCGAATCTGTGGACTCATCATCACTGAGCGGAAATTTTGGTAAATTCAACAATGATCGTAATGAAGTTTTCTTCTTACTTTTTTTACTAACAGGTGGCGCTGCGTACTGACTTTGAACCTGACCTCTCGGCTTCAGCATTGCTTCGTTCTGTTGACCATGGCTATTGACCACTCCAGGACCCCATCTGACATGATGACTGCTTTTCATACCAGATGGGCTTTTTCTTAATGATGATGTCATAGAACTCTCTGAGGACCCTGGACGGGTAGGGGACGCTGACCCTTCACAGATACCGTGGGTCCCTCGACCAACATGTACATGTCTATGTTTATGAGGTACAGGAGGTTTCATATCAAGCCCATGTTTTACATGCAAGGGCAAATCAATAAGCATATCATAATCTGGTGTTTCCGACACACTTTTTGATGACCTATCACCACTTGTACTCATTGAATCAATCGACATACTTCCTGTTGAATCAGCACAGTATGGTACACCGTTACTATCAGTACTAAATGAAGGAGCGGGAAAAGCATTCTCATGCTGTAACCTAGGTGAGTGACCATGGTAATGTAGATTTGCATTGTAATCATGTCCATAACCATGTGACCTTAACCTTTCACTATCATGTGACCTTGAGTCATCTGAGTGAATGTCAGAACTAGGAAAATGATAACCACTACCTTTAGAATAATTCTTAGAATTGTACATACCGTCTTCATTAAAATTCCTATTCATGTCATATTGCCTCCTATTTCCCAGGGTATTGTCAATATATCCTGGATTCACTTGTGACCTTTGACCTTGGTCCACTGCTTGTGTCCCTGACTTTGTTCCCATGGTATTCCTAGAAATACCAACTTGTCTCTCTGGTGAAGTGTCCATAAAATCCAATTCTTTTTCTACACCAACTTTACCATACTTTACATTATAAGCTTTCCAATGCACATTTGGTGGGCTCACTGTTTGGCCCCTAACCTGACCCCTTATATATTCTGGTCCCTCATTCTTCACAGGTTTAACATACTCCATATTCTGATGCCTTGAATCAATCATATCATCACCATTGATTCTTTCAAAGCGAGTGTAATTTCCAGCCAGATAACTTGAACTATCATCAATAAAAACACGACCATGATTATCCAAGGGTGTACTTGTTTTAACTTGATCAGAATGTTTTAATCGTGGTGGCTTTTTTGTGGCAAATTTTAACATGGTCGAATATGTGCTTAACGAAACAGCAACTACGTTCAATGGTTACAGTTATACTACACTCCTGGATTTTCCCAGCAGACCAAATCCGCAGTAAACATCAGTAAATCGAGAACTTCCGTTTTCAGTTTCAAAAACAGGCTAACAGCCAAATTATATGGCACTCTACAACAAGACCAACAGAAGGTAGTAACGCCTCTCAGGTGTTAAGCCATAGGTAACTCAAAAAAACACAAAACCAGTTTTCCATGCAGAAAATGAGTTTTTGAACTCTGTTAGACCCTAAAAATAGTTCCGTTTGAAATTATTTCGTCTGCTTATAATCAGTTTTTTTTCACAAGAAACAGATCCAACCAGAAATAAGTCTGTGTTGAATGAAACTCCGTCCAAACAAATCAGAGAATCATTTTATAGATAAGAATAAATCAAATTTTTAAAGTAACCAGTCAATATTCCAAATACAGACTGGTACCTCACACTTTCTGAAAGTCAAAAAAATCCGTTTCACTTCTTGATATTCCAACAACAACAATAATAAACATGCAAGCAGTAAAAATAATTCTCCCGACCATGAAAAAATAATTAAAAGAGTTCAAAAGGATGATTTGCAAGCAGTCAAAGATACACAGAAAGAAATTGATTCTATCAAACCCTACGACCAAACATTACACAGGCTTATAAGAAATATTTTATACCTGTACATGATTCCATGAGAATTCTGAGTCATATATTATACAAGATCCGGAAATGAAATCAAACAAATAAAACGGCTTAATTCCTACAGTTACACATTGGTTTCCCCCAGAAAAAAGGCCAAACGTATTATATACCTAATAAAATATGATGTAAAGTAATTGTGGTAAAGATGTTAGTTAATGAAAAAACAATGTTTTTACACATGTCAGCATGGTACATATATCTTAATGAATGAATTATGATATAAAAAATAATTCAAAACAAAACGTGTTTTTCTAATTTATTCGTAAGTTTTTCATTGGCTGACAGTAATTCGTAATTACTTCACACTCAATTTCTTTAATTACTACAGATTTAAACTTTAACAGTTAGGTAGTTTCATTCTGAAAAACTTATTGAAAACGTATGTAATATACAGCTTTGAGTTACAATATTCATCAGCCATTGTTTATGCAGGTTATAAAGGAGAATTTTGTACATTTATAGAACACAATACGTGTCTTTATTATTTTTCACAACTTACATGTCTATTTATTCTATAGAAGAAACAGGAGAATAATCCAATCAAAACACAATTAAACCATAGTTCATTCATGTGGAAAATTTATGTAAAATATAAAATATTAAAATTCAGCAATTAATCATACAGACATGAAGTTCATTCAATGTAGGAAAATTATTAATTAGAGTAAGATTGAATTCATTCATTTTTAAAATGCATGTAAACTCTTAAAAATATATTATTTGAAATAAGATAACCGACACTTCTTTCTTATTTTCTCATATTACGTTATCTCAAATTTTATCTGAGCATTTCTTTGAAATTCAGAAATACAATAATATCATGATAGTACATTCTTTGGTGGACTACGTACAAGAAAATCATCAAATTAATACCACAGAACTTTAAATTTTGTTTGTTTTTATGTGACTTATTGTCACTGGAGTTTTAACACCATTTTTCAACAATTTTTCAGTTATATCCAGCGATCGGTTCACCTAATCAGTTTTCCTGAACTGTATACTAACCAGTACTTACTTACCCTTCCACAAGGAACAGGCAACTTCTCAACATGTGGAGGAAATTAACATTTTTGTCAAAGAAGGGTATGACCTGCCGCGACTGGGAATTGAACCCTGGTAGCCGGGTTACAAGTGCAGTGCACTAACCACTGGACCACAGTCGCGGCTCAAGAACTTTTAGAAAATCTAAAACCAGTCTCATACAAGATAATTTAACATTTTTAACGCTGAGTATCCTTGGTAATTTACTAAAACTTAAAATCTGTATTCTTCAAGTTTGACTTATAACAGATTGATCATAAAAAAATTTATGTTAAAACTTACTTTAAAAAAATTAATAAAACTCTAGAAAAATGATACATGGTAGCTCAGTCTATAGACTTGAATCCTCATCAATAAAATGGTTAAAATGATATTTGAGTATATAATAACGTAACACAGTCTGAAAATAATCTCTTACGTGAACAATATCACAGAGTAACTTAGTAACGTATGTATATGACTTATAACAAGATTTTTCATGGAATTTAATGTCCTCATTGAAAGAACAAAAGACTTCATAAATCATTCATTGAAAGTCGTAAGAATCATCCCAAGACTAAAATAATGGAGACTAATCTCATTTGTATCATAGAAAACCAGACCCCCCAAAAAAATAATATTCTACGTATGTAACAAATCATAGTCTAAGACACAAAACCCAGCATGTTGGATATCATATACAGAAATACACCATGTGGTGGTTACATCAGGATTTTATCCTCTTGTTAATCAAATGATTTGTATCATGCCTCTATAATACCCCCCTATTTCGTTAATAATTTACCCCACCCACCTGGGTTTACATGGCAAAAGAAACAAAACAATAAACACATATTTATACAAAAAAATGAATATTTCTATGAAAATTTTCATGTTTTATAGGAAAAAGCTGGCATTTTTATCCAAAAGAAATAATAAGTATTGTTTCACAATATGCCTTCTTCTGTCAAACCAACCAAATCACAAAGTAAATTCATTGTTATTATTTATTTACAATCTTTAGATTACCCCCAAAGATTTTTATTATCACAAGTAAATCATAAACATTATCATTACTATCCTTTACATCACTAATTTTAAGGAAACATCAATTAAATTTAGTTAATTTGAATATAATCACCTTTGTGCTATTGTTTTATACTGAAAGAAAAACCCGCATCAATGTTTGGACTCGTGCCAAGTTTTGGAAATACTTATTTACATTTTAAATCATTCATTTATCAAATCAAATCAAATCTGATTCTTCATCAACATGAAAACAATCTGCTGTCATTAAGTGAATATGAAATAAATTGAACAAAAAATAAAGAAAAATTGGATAAATAAAACGTCAGATACAAAAAAATCAGGAGTTTAATAAGACTGTAAGATTTGAAATAATTTATCAAAGTTTCTCTGGAATCTGTAGATAAAATATCTCAACAAATATCACGCAATTAGCAGAAAATTTCATAAAAAAATGAACATAAACGAGATGCTGCCACTTACGCCTCAGTAGAAAGCGTAAAAAATGAGAAGAATTTTATGGTTCTGTAATTGATTCTGTCGCAAAAAAAAATCATAAAATGTTACATTTTTTTTAAATAATGGTGTAAAAACATAGATTGGTATTCTACAAGTCCGATAACTTAGATAAAGATATTAGGTTATTAAATTAAGATTAACATGGATTTGAATAAGGTAACATAAAATACATGAAGTGAATGAACTTGAAGATTATATTGAATAAGATAACTAAAAGCAGAAATTTACATTATTTGAAGGTAACGATAAATTGTTATCTATAAAACTATACACATAAAGATGAAATGTTTGTGAATTCCTAAATAACACACAATGAACTGAAACAGAAATCTTTGAATGTGTGTCCTTGGATGTATTCAAGGTCCCACCTATGCACTGAACAATTTTTTGATTAATCGCAAACACTTAAATTGAGCACTGGTCGGAAATTCCCAGCAGCCATTCTAGTACTAGTTTCAAAACCTTTCATACGAACATCACAGAAATGAATTACCATTCAGTAAGTATAAGTCACTCCTTAAAAAAGCATTAATTAATTAAAATATACTTTAACAAGATATAAATCCACAAAATCCGTAGATAAATAGCCGTTTGAACACCAAATACCTCGGCTCAGAAGATACAAACTATCCGAATATTTTGAGGAAATGACAACTTATCAACTTAGCCATTAAAACACAGTTTTTGGTGTGTTTGTATCTTTGTATAGCTATCAATTGTTAACATCTCTCCTAAATGCACTGATATAACATGCAAGGCCAGACAAAAATAATATTTGTTTATAGTGTACAGTGCAACCTCTCCAGAATGACCCTCTCTTGAGCGACAACCTCCCTTCAACAACATCATGCTTTTTCCCTACTGTACGATTTGACTATTTATATAACCTCTAGAGTGGCAACCTCTCAACAATGACATAATTTTGCATCTCCCAAAGAGCGTTGCTTTGGAGAGGTTGCATTGTATTAGAAAGCCCAGCATTCCTTCTTTCTGTTCAGTTCCAAAACATTTTCTTAACAAAGGGAGATAATCTAAGATTTAAAATCTAGACAGAATAAGGACAGTAAAGTTTCATAATTAAGTTAACCCTTTGCCTTATAAGCAAATTTTGGACTCTTCCGAATTCAAAGTAAATATACAAAACATCAATTTATTTAAGAAAATTGGGTTATTTCTCTCCGACAGAGTGGAAAACATCGTAGCAAAAGAAACCATTACTCATTACAGGCAATGGCTTTTTTTGCCACTATGTTTTCAAAAGTCATCTGCTTCAGATACGGAGAAATGCGGTAATATGAGGCAAAGGGTTAATGAAACACTCATTTCTGGTCATAGATACGGAGAAACAATTCAATGTTTTCTGAACAATTTTTTTTCTGTTCCTGAACTAGTTTATTGTAAGAACAATACTATTTACTAAGAGTATTAACATGTTTCCACCTGTAAATAATGGCAACACTTGTAGATTGTGGATCATTTTGTAAAAAATCATTGTGAATTAACTGCATATCAAATGTATTTAACATACAACAACACTTTAAAATGAATGATGTATCGTTATCTATTAAACCTAGCTGGCATAAAATTTGCAATTCCAGTCATGTGATGCTGAAATTATTGTAATACATCATTTGATTTGTATCCATCAAGTTTTGAGAACATGTTTATGGTTTAATTGCTTATTATAGTATAATTTCTTAATTGCACAAAAGGACATAGAAAAGAATATAAAATACAGTTTGGCCTAATTGTTTATGTTCATCATACATGATGTAATTACATGGCCACCCATTGCTGTTGAATACAATACTTTCTCATCAATATAATTACTTCTTAATTAATTACCAATACTTCATACTGGGGTTCAGAAACAGACTCATAGTTATCACTATCTATTATATCAAAGAGTTGCTTCCCTTAGTTTGAAAACTATGAGAGTTGTCTCCCTTTTTTGAATAAAATTAAGATAAATACAATTACACTGAGTAAACAAATACCAAAAAGGTCATCATTAATTATTTCCTAAAGGAAAATGATTCAGCCAAATTCATAAAGTCAACAAAGCATAGGAGTTTTCATTAGAATCAGTTTTATCATGGGTGAACATTTATTTGTTCTTATTTTAAGAACTCTGCTTTAAACAAACCATTACAGTAACCAAACTCTATAAACTTCATTACCAATAAAGTGTTGAGACTTCAAAAGACTACAACAAATGCATTAAGCAGACGAAAGGAAGTAAAATCACACAAAATCTCCAAAATGAAGAGTCTTCAGATAAAGGAAGTACAAATTCCACAGAAATCTCCAGATTGAAGATCTTCCAGCACTAAGTTACAATTCACTGAACATGAAAGGAAAACACTTAGAATCAGTGTCTTGGAGCCTTTTACAGTTCACAACCTTTCCCATTAGCTGAAGAAATGTTCAAACATAATATCCAAATTTCTAGAAATGAGTCTCCATGAGTCAGCATGTCTGCACTACAAGTGTATAAGATAGTCAGTAGTCAATGCAAACAGTCCAAAAGCAATACTCTTAATTGAAGGTGTTTAAAACTACCACTGAACTGCATTTAAACCTATGTTTGTATTAACCAAAGATCAGATTAAAATACAAACAGGCTCCATTGACTGTGGTAAGTACTTATCAATTCATCAAATAACACTTAGTTCCACTTATGTCTACCACTTGCATATATAAGCTACTCCAATATAATGTATTTTATGCTTTTTAACGAACACATATAGCGCTGAAAAGATATGTTACAGCGGAGTCCACTCTAGTATAAAAACATGTGTTTATTGTTGTTAGTGATTTAGGAATGTGCAAATTAATGGGAGGGGGCACCTACTCTGGTTTATTTACAGAGTAAGCTATAATCATCCAAGGTGAAAGGCCGTTTTTTTTGTAAGTAACCTCAATGATAGCAGTATGTCTTAATTGTGGTGTACACATACTTTATCATCACAGCAAATCATTTTATTCAAAATAATGTAGCATAACGAACTATATTGTTAAATAATTAATAATCAGTTTGTTTTAGCTGTACTCAATGTTTATGCGTTTATAATCAATTAATTATTAATAAATCTGTATTACAGTGGAACCTCTCCAGAGTGACCCTCTCTTCAGCAACAACCTCTCTTCAACAACAACATGATTTTTTTCCCAATGTTCAATTAAACTATTAATTTCACCTCTCTAGAACAACAACCTCTCAACAACAACATAATTTTGCTTCTCCCAAAGGGTGTTGCTTTGGAGAGGTTGCACTGAATAGCAATAATTTACAGTCAAACCCAGTTGAGATGTTCCCTATCTAAAATATTCCTTCTTCCCACTGTAGCCACTCTCCAATCTTACAGTTTAACCAATTAACTATCAATTAACCAGTATCATGTTTATCACGAAGTTTTTACTTCCTTCAACTTACAGTCATACCCGGCTTAGTAGTTCACTGCCTCAAACATTATCTCTTATGGTTGTGTCTACCTTCCAAACGAGTGATTTTTTCAGTAAATTAAGCAGCTGAGTAAACAGAATTGCAAATAATTTCATTGTATTGCTATTTACAAAGACAGCTCAATTTCAAACCAATTTCACAACTTAAAATTCTCATTAATTGAAAGAGCAAGGTCACAATTAGACATGCTTTTGAAATCTAAAAAAATCCTTAAAAACACAACATCTATAAAAGGACCATGTGAGGCAGTGAAGACTTTATAACTTTATAACGATGTGGGACACACTCTTACAAATAACTTGCACTGAAATTGAATTTTTTTAGTTGCTAAGATACTAGATATTCAGCTGAAACAATATTTTTGTATTGTTTTCCACAAAATAAATTAAGGGCACACCCTAACACTTACTGTGCAGCTGTCAAAAATCCTTTCACATGCTTACCAAAACAAATAGCAAAGATTTGAAAGAGTATAAAATTAATGAAAAGCCATATTTTTGAACAGCAGTATTCAAGATATGAAATCACGCATGGAATTTTAACTGATACCATTGTTCATTTATTCATGTTTTTGGCAAAAATTGTTTTCACAATGCCTCAAAAATTCTGATTCTGCAGACTTCATTAAATTTCCAACATCCATATTATAAGCTTCATTCTGTATGGTTTGTCCTCTGTCAAATTTGGTTCAAGAATTCATGTTGTAGATGGGTAATACAAGCAGAAAGCAATAAATCCAAACCACTTGTCAGGCTCAATGCTAGAATTACTGTGGATTAGACCAGACAATGTTAACATAAAGTTTCAGACCAAGCTAGACAAGCCAGGAGGTAATTGGTATCTGTTTCATAGGTGAAAATCATCAAAGATCTCTTAAGGGCCAGAAAGAGTCAATGGGGACCAATCCAACGGTAAGGAAACATTTAAGGACAAAAAAGGGGCAGTCTTAGACCTTAACAAAGAAGACACAGACCCTATGAGAGAAGTCTTACATCTTCACTGTCAAACAGAATGCTAGTGCAGCTTCTCACACAATTATATATCTATCTTGTTATCTGCTCCATGGAAAATGATTCCACATATGTTTTTACTCCAATTTTCTTCAGGCAGAAATAGATAACTTTTACAGCCATACATCAATCAAATAAATTACATGATAATGATAAAACACAAGAACATGCACCCAGTCAGCTCCTATTGTTTGGATGAAATATTTCAATACCCCGACAACTGTTAACAAATTGTTCATCATTTGAACTAGGTATACCATTAAATCTATAAAAAGAAAACTAACAGAATTTTCAAGCTTAGAAATAGTAGATATAAAATGAAGTACAATCAAAGTGGTACAACGGATGCTTTGCTTCGAGCATGACTTTAAGGCACAACATACTATGTATTAATGCGCACCAAAAATAGAACATGGTGAAAGCACTTGTGTTATAAGTATCATGTACAGGCAAGTACAAAAGGATGAGAATAGCACTGTATTAAAACAACATGGTACATAAGCTTTATACCAGGTAGTTTATAGGAGTCAGAAATGAGCAATGGCAAGATTTTAACTTCAAGATACAGGAATGTAAAGTATAGTAAAACTTCAATAGAAGCAGACGACTTTTGAAAACTTCTTTGCTTCTTTTGCCACAATGTTTTCAAAAGTCGTCTGCTTCAGATGTGGGGAAATGCGGTATTATAAGGCAAAGGGTTAAGGTCTGGCTTGTTTTCCACTCTGTCAGAGAGAAATAACCCAAAAATTTGATGGTTTGTGTATTTGCTTTGAATTTGGAAGAGTCCAAAACATGCATTAAGGCACATGAATGGCATGATATTAAGTTTGTTTTAAAAAACATAGCATGGTAATAAAACGAGACATTGTTCCATTGAATGACATGACATCAGGTCTTCAAGGCATGTGGGCGTAAAACAAATTTATCTCAAAGGAAAACCCACAAAAGCCAGGTTCCGAATGACATATTTCAAAACTTGTTTTTTCACGTTCATGTAGTCATACCATACTGCAGACAAACATTTTTCTTTGTGAGTGATTCAATCAAAATAAATGTCAGGAAATCAAGAATCAATCCAATTATCAACAAGTGAGAGAATATGGTGCTGGAATGAAAATTGCTAAAAAACACATTCATCAAATCTCATCAATATCATATTGACAACATTTCCTGGAATATTTCTGGTCTGGACGAGTGATAACAGTTATTTAAAGGACACAGTTTCTGATGATATTAAATTGATTTGCAGACTTGCGACTAAATTAAAAAGTGAACTGAGGTCCATGCCTTTAATATCTCTATTGCATGAAATTTACCTCCCCACCCACACATACATATATTTCACAACAAAAACTTAATTAGATGACTCATCATGCAAATATTTTTTAAGCCTCAATTAAAACAAGCCTATCTGATTGGCTAAATAGGTAAAGTGTTCAGACTACAGACCTCCAATTAGCGGGTTCAAACCCAGTCTCTTTGGTGGCCTGTTTGAAGACATTATAAATATTCATCCTCCTTCACTGATACAATTAGTTACTGATGGCAGTTACTTGCAGAGAACAGGGTAAGTGTGGGTAATGATTCAAGGGACACAGGTAAGGTTAACGGCTTGTCAGAATATGATGGAAATAATAAAATTTAAATGAACTGAAAATGTGCCAAATTTTGCTTTATGCCCATAAATGACAAATAAAAATAGCTTACATTTAACCATAGTGCATTTTAGTGCATTTAGAATGTGTAATATATTGCTTTGTTTTTATAAGACTCATTGTCACTGGGGTTTAACGCTGTTTCTCAACAATTCTCCAGACCGGTTCACCTGACCGGTTTTCCTGGACAGTATACTATCCACCACTAACTTCTCCACATATGGGGGAAAATCAACATTTTTGTCAAATTTTCATAAAAAGGTATGACCTGCAGCTACCCGAATTCAAACCCAGATCTCTGAATTACAAGTCCAGCGCACTAACCACTGCACCACAGCTGCTGCTTTGTAAAACATTGGAAGTTACTAAAGTAGCTTTATACGCTCTAAATGATAAAAAAAGAATATCATGACATGCTTACAGATGTCAATTTTTTGTAACGCTATCAGAAAACCAATTATCAGAATGCATTCCAATATTACTCATTAAAAAAATGATGCATGCAGAAATTAATTAAATTATCTAAAAAGCGTGTCTCAGATTAATATGAATTTATTACTATAGCAACAAATACATTCTCAATGACCATATTGCAGTACAAACGATGACATCATTTTTGATTGGGAGAAATAAATGACACTCAGAATACATCACGCTAATTAGATAACCTTAAATTTGTCATAATTAGATTCAGCAAATATGGGGATGCCAAACAAAATCTAATAAAGGACCAGGGACCATTTTACAATGAAACAATAAAATGCTTCAGAAAGTTACATTTCAATACTATAACGACAAAAATGAAAATAAATTTAACAAATTGTAAATTCGTTTATGATGCACATTGTTTGTTGCACATGAGATTTGAAATTCCAAGCAATTACCTACTTCGTGAACACTGCATGAGCGGAAGTGAACAATTTTTGGATGGCAACAATTTTCGGACAAAAAATGAACTGTAATGTCATAAGTGGTGAGATGAGGTTAATTTAACAATAAATTAACTCAATAAGTTGAAAGCAAATTAACACAAAAACTTATTTTATTGCAATCATTTTCAATAATTAGGTTATTTTTTGAGTGACAAGTTTCGATGACCTACCAAACCGAGTTGAAATTGTAATAATAAAATAAATATGTTTGAAAGGATGACAAGAAAAAAGGAGAGCTCAGGAAATCCCTTCACAAACTGAGCAAATTTTCAGACCACAGAATTTTCAGTTACTCTACATTTTGTTCTAAACATTTTCTTACAATAGATTCAATACGCAAATAGAAATTACAACAGTTTTTGTCATTTCCTGAATAATTTCTGAAAATTTGTGTTAAAATAGTTTTGCCTACCTGAGTCCTTAAAATCTAAAACTGAGAGAATTGTTTAAAATTCTGCAGAAATCAGAATCATCAGATGAAAAGTATTTGTTCCCGGAGATTTGAGGATCTATTTTAAAATCTATTTTAAAATAAAAACTTAACAGTTATAGTTCAGGTTTTCAAATAAATCATAGCCAGTGGCACTTATATAAAAGACAGGAAAAAAGTCAGAACTAAAATTTTACCACAAAGAATGTCGACAGCACAAATATGATGGAATAAGAACAATTGCGCAGCCAATATGAAAGACGTTATTGTATCACGATATTGATGTATATACAATTGTTCATAGGAAACTGACAAGCTTAGACAGCGAGTCTTTAAAAAAATAACGTATGGCAGACAGCATACTGTGCAGACACTTTCAATCATTCTTCAGACATTTTCCGAGAACAACAATATATTTCAAAGTCAAGTATCAATTTTCTGATACAATTCCAGTTCTTGGAGATTTCGTGCAGACAATAAACAAACAATTGTCAGATAAAAAAACGCACTAAATTTAATATCTGGTCTAAAATAAGGTCTGCAGTAAATAAAAAGATTGGTTCCGAATTTTTCTTGTCATTAACGTGATTTTGTGATATGTGGATAACTTAATGTCAATTTAAATCAAACAAGACGAGATTTTACCACTGCAAAATCAACTTTTGCCAGAGGTTCAATTAAGTATCTTAATTATAATATTTTATCAGCTAGACAAAATATTTACGAGAATCCTATTCATAAACATTTTAACTGAAATATGGTTGAAAAAAGGGGTAACCCCACCCACTGCAAAAAATTATTCACAGACAAATAGAACACAGAAACAGGTCAAAGATTTTTTAACCCAAAATGAGCATCATTCACAGTCATTTAAAAAAAGAAAAAAACTTAAGTGTTGGTAATTTAGCCACATCAATTATCAATCAAAATTCATTACATTTAAAGTTTCATGATGGAAAATATTTTAATTGGCACCAAAAGGCATCATAAGAAATACCTTAAATCTCATTGAAACAACAAGATTAAATGTAGAAAGAAAACACGCAATTGTTAGCAACACAAAACAAGTCAAACATATTCTAATAAACGGACCCAGGGGCATTACATTTCACGGACATCATTTTCAATACGTGGAGTTTTTTAATGAATACCTCTCGGTCCTTTTATTATAAAAATTATAGGAGCCATCATGATTTTTTACTTTTTTCTTTAAAAAAACTCATGGGATGTTACTGGTGGGTGGGGCATTTAAAAGGAAATACTCGGTAATTATAATTCACAAACAGCAGATAAATAATTTTTTATGATATAAACAACCAGAAAATTATAACATTAAATCTATTTTGTTGATAAATCTCTATAAATAAACATTTGAGTCAGTAACAAAATTGTTCGAACAGTTGCGCAATTTCATGTTTTTATATAATTTATCACTTACCACACACATCACAAAAAGTGGTTTTAAAATCAAATACAGCTGATATGGTTTACAGATACATCAAAACTTTAAAAAAAAAAAGTCTGGACTAACTTATGGAACGAAATTCCAAACTGTATTTTAGCAGAGCAGGAAGAAAAGAAAGAAATTTAAATTACAAACTCATCAAAAAAGTTTTTTTTCCTTTTATTTTCATTCCATGAACCACAGTACCACACATGTAAACCCTTAGCCTCATAATACCACGTCCCCCCCCCCCGCATCTGAAGCAGACAACCTTTGAAAATATAGTGGCAAAAGAAACCATTGCTTGTAATGAGTAATGGCTTCTTTCGCCACAATGTTTTCCTCTCTGTCAGAGAGAAATAACTAAATTTTCTTAAATAAATTGAAGCTTTGTATATTAGCTATGAATTTAGAAGAGTCCAAAATATGCTTATGAGGTAAAAGATTAAATTAGGTTAAGGATTACATTATATAATAACATGCCTTTATTTGAAACTTTGAATCTCTTTTTTAGAGGATTCTTACAAATATAAGCTTTGATATCAGTAAAGAATCTGGTCAATGGCTTCCTATGTTAAGCATTTACAGTGACTATCTGCAATATTACCAAGATGCATAAAAGCACAAAGAGAAATCAAAGGGCTGGCAGACTGAGAGATTTGGTATAACAGATAAAAAATATGGTTTGCAGTGAAATAAACAATTCGCATGGAATGTCTTGTTGTAAGTACTTGAGTCTATGATAGCTTTTGTCTATTGCACAAAACACAAGTCACACAAAGCACTGGAATACATTTGTTTTGAGCACTTAATCTTCATCAGTTAATTCTTTTGGTAGAGGATTAACAAACAACATGAAGAGCTTCAATAACACCTTTGTATACTACGGACTGCAAGAAAATTTGTAATTTTTGTACAGTGCAACCTCTCCAGAATGGCCCTCTTTTGAGCGACAAACTCCCTTCAACAGCTGAGCCTGCTTTTCCCCCACTGTATGATTTGACTATTTATTTAACCTCTTTAGAGTGTCAACCTCTCAACAATGACATAATTTTGCATCTCCCAAAGGGTGTTGCTTTGGAGAGGTTGCACTGTATTTTACTTTTTGCACATGGTTCTCCTACAAAGATCCCTAGTTTCAGACCTGAACAAATAGGGGGCACAGAAATAAATTAATTTCCAGTCTTACAATTGAGAATAAAAACAACTCAAAAGATTTGTCTAAAATCAGATATAATTGACAAAAAGGAGTGGTTGAAATGATTCCAGATTGATGGTTTACTAATTGGGAGAAAAGCACTGCCAACACCTCTATCACAAAACAATCACCAGAGAATCAGTCTGGCTCTAATTACCCACAGTCCACCATATATCTCCCTTCTGAATAACAGGATTGTAATTTACACATATATAAAAGCTAAGTTATGACCTTCTTGCATCAAAATATGGTTCAGTATGTCATAATTATCAGATTGCTGAATGGAAAAGAAACATTTTGGGGTGGCCGGGAGGAACACTGCCAAGTAGAATAAATCAGGAAAAAATTTCAGAAGATTTCAAGCAATTATAACTCCACTAATTATCTGCAAAAAATTACACAATAGATCACCTGCTGTACTCAAATATTTCACTCAGAAAGCACCTGTTCCCCAGAATTTAATCTGGATGTGTTACTAATAATAGATTAGAAATGTGAGTTCTTATCTCCCAGGAGTGAAGAGTAGCGAAATCTTAATTACGATGCACTGTATAGAATATCACTTATTTCTTGTAGGAATAAAAAATATGAATCATAAGACAACTTAACTGAAGTAACAACATTTAGGTAAATACTTCACAAACAGACCAATTTAGGTCTCAGACAGAATACCATAGTTATTGTTCCACAGAGACAGCCATTCACTTTAATCTTCGCTTTTGACTAAGCTGTGATATAATTATGAACACCATTCAAATAAAATATCATTAATATGCATTTACATCCTGTCCAGTCCAGCAAATCAATGAAAGAATAGTAAATAAACAAATACCTGATGGTGAAATCTATAAATACCATGATTACAATCGTAATAGTATATGTTCAAGATCAATGCAAAACATCATGGTCACATTCCCAAAATCCAGAAACATAGATTCATACATCTTATATTGCTACAAACTTAAGCAGACCTTCAATTGAAATCAAATCAATATAATTTATTAGGATTCCAACAATTTACTATCAAAGACAATTTTATACCAATACATGAGCTCAACATGATAGTCCTTACATCATGTGAGCAGAATATTTAATTGCTTTTTAATGGCCCAGATAGATATACATTTATACATGTGGACACATGAGTAATGAAAAAATAGAATAAAGCTTATTTACAGGATATTTTTTGAAGATTATCCTAATACATCAGGCAATCACAATTAAGGATGTGCAAAATATTAAAAGTAATTTGTGTCATTTTTAGATACAAACAATGAATTGAGACACAGTTCCATACATCAGTAACACAAAAGATAACCAGTCTGGTGACAAGGACATTAGGAAACCCTTTGTATTTATCCATTAAACAGGAACTTACAGACTGGTTCACGCGCTTTGATCCTCTTAGATACCAGTCTAGTACTGATGTCAGATGTCATCTGCTGCTATTCTGAAAGATCAATTCTCCCGCCCATCAACGCAATTGTATTGATTGGATAACACTAAGAAATAATACCCATAATTCACCTTTCAATTAACTTATCATTAAACCTGTCAACAAAGTGTCATAAAACATCACAAGATTCTTAATTACTTCCAGCAGCTTTTTTGCCGAGTCATAATTCATAGTACAAGTATATATACAAGGGAAGTAACTCTTACTGACTTTGGTCATAAGGCCATACAGAGTTATACCCAAAATACAGTACACACAGAGAGTTTGTCAATATATTGTATCAATCAGTTAATGACAAACATAGTATGAGGTAATGAAGCTGTTTTTACAGCGCATGTCCCAAAGAGTTAATATGCCTGAAAGCTTCAGGTTCTATAACACATCATCACATTAACTACATATTTATAGGTAATAAAGTATTGACTGACCTTGAAATTTAAATCCCAAACATGGTTGAAGGTCATGAGACTGTGACTCCAAATTTGAACTAATATCAGACTGGCATTATACCCTCTGGTTCTAGTTTCAACATAAACCAAACTGAGATAGGCACCAGTCTCAAAATCCAAGAATCTGATTGGTTGACTCTGGATACAGATATGCAATTAACAAATGAAAAAGGTCCATTTTGAGATTGGTGTCCTCACTCAATTTAAGAGAAATATTTATAAATTTAAGTCACTTACCTGAAGTTCACACTTTCTGTGACAGACATATCTGCAGACAGTACACGCTGAGCCAAGATGCCAGATCTGTTGTTTACAGTAGAAACAGATACGAGGTCGCTGGAACTGGTAATATCTGAATTTGTGACGGATTCTCTTTGGTTCCTCTGTCTGCAATTATAAAATGAGGAGAATATAATTCATGTAATAAAAGTTCAGTAATACACATTCTACACATCTCATCAAAATGGAAAATGCCACTCAAAGAGGTTTTCAACAAATGGAGGAGTTTACAAGACAATGATTGCCATCATTTTGGCACAAACGATTCCAGTCAATATCACTTTTGCTATGTTCAACAAAAATGGATGTTACATACGTTTGTGTTAGTTCATGAATTAAAATACAATTAAACAAAAACGAAAGCACCTGTTTCATGATAAAAGGTATTATACTTAGTAAATCCCAACATAAATTTGTATGATACTGATTTGGCCTTTTCATGTTTCTATAGAAACAAACTTTATCCAAGGGCAGACATTGGTACATTGAGAAGCCTAATTTCAGAGCTACACAATGAATATTCCCACTTTGGATTTTGGTATTGACAAAATGTCAGGTGGGGAAGTTTAAATACTTTCGGTAGTGATTTGTGTCACCCACAGATTGCTAACTTATCCTCACATATTGACAGTATCCAAAGGATATTGACATACATGTAGATAATTATCATCCACAGTAATGCCAGCAATTTTTTCCCTTCTTTGTGTGGGTCTGGTAAATGGACCCTTCCCAATCGAAAATAAAGAAATTTTTTCTCAATTCTCAACCTAAAAGTTCCCATTATTGTCATCATACTTTGAATTTTTTCCCAACTGGACCGAGCCTGGACTCTTTCCCAAAATTGCAAAAAATCATTGAATGCATTAGGCAGAATATCCTAGTGATACATATACCTTGTTAGTATCTCAAAAACAATGGAATATAAAAATGTCATCATCCATACAATCATATTCAGTTTTCAATCAGAAAATGTTTGAAGGAAGATTTTAGATGCTGTGCACAGAATTGACAAACACCCACACCGCGTATCAAAAAGACATAAAATACGCTGGCCAGCAGAAACAATGACAAAATTTAGAAAAAAAATCCCATTATTATGGATTAATTGATTTAAATTTAAGCATTATTTGCATGTTTATAACACTCATAAATGAAATTTGATATTTATTAAATTTTTTGTAGCCCTGCGCTCCCATACAAAAATATTAATGTGTTGACAATGTGTTCAAAATCACTTGGGGTGCCATCTCATTGATCCGAATAAAGGCAATTTAATCAACCATCATAATTATTGTAATCAATCGCTGATCCCTTATCACTATACCACAACTTCTATTATAAAATAACTGATCCCTATCAACATATGACTACTCTTCAACCGAAGAGCACAAAAGGTCTCAGCATGTCTGCAAATCAGTGTTTAACCATACATGGCTAATTTAAAGATTGAATTACATTTTTACATTTCTGCACAAATGATCAAAAGCCGTAAATTTGATAACTTCAATATTGCAAATAACCTCACACCATCCAATATCTGTGACCTCAATTGTATGAAAGGTCACACGAGTGTTAATTACTTTTTTATTGACATTTTATCTCCGAGCATTTAATTTGTGACCAATATAATATATTTTAATCCTTATTTTATTGACAGCAGAATACTCAATTATCATATAATTCATTATAGTGAACAGATTAGGCTTGATGCCGAAAATGTTTGAATTTAGAAACCAACACATTGAAATATTGACATCTGCTTATAAAATAAGAAGAAGTGGTCGGTACTAAAAATGATCACTTGCTCTGTAATTGGTCCATCAATGTAACTTCGCCATCATTCCAAAAAGACATTTACCCATCTATCCCTGACTAACAAGAGACAAAAAATTCTGAATCAAACTCGACCAGTAAAATGCACTCAGATATGGTGCTCAAACACGCAACCACCTCACAATGTTCTTACTTAGATAATCCACTGGTGTGTCCTAAACAATCCCCAGATCACAGCTAACTATCCATATACTATAGACTGTTCCAAAACAGTTTACTTTCAGGAGACATTGTTTTGTCCTACAATTTTTGTATGGCCCTATGTGTTTGGTGGGTTAAGGGTTGGGGATTTGGGAGTAGGTTGTATTTAAGGGGTTAGGCTGAATGTTTTGTGTTTCTTTTCTTGGGAATTATTTTCTTATCTATATACAAGAATGTGATCTGATTTTCAACCATCAAGCTAGAACAGATATATTCAGCTGCATCAGCTGTGCATGTGTTTGTCAGTGTGATACTAAAATATTTATATTATTCTGTTCATAGGGGTACAATATCATATATAACTCGTAACTGACTGCATTAGTATTAACTAAGTACAGAAAAAACTCACACTCAGCCATGCTTATACATACAGTCAAACCTCAATATTAAGACCACCTCTCTATAACAACCATCTCTTCTCAGACTGGTTTTCAGTATTTTGTCAATATTTCAACTTGATAATGAGATGAACTCAGAATTAAAAACATTTTATTAGATCCAACAGGTGATCTTAATACTAAATTTTTACTGTGTTTCTGTTGTCAAGTGATCAACTATGACAGAAAAAGGAAAACTTCAAACACAAAATGATTAATTAGCTATGAGCCTTCTCATTTCATGCCAAAAACCTCAAAACCATTGAACTTCTGATAACCCCTTCCACAAGCCAGCCCCTAGGGGTTAAAAAACAAACCCTTACCACATTTATCTCTTAAATTATTGGCACACGCCACAAGGGACTTGTTTCTCAATACAGAACATATGGTAGAGAAAATATCATCATAATGTCCTTATAGAGAACATTTGCATTTTCGTGTTTTATGTTCAGTCATGATAACACACTGAATTCCAACACCCAATAATTATAAGGGCTGTTCCCAATTGTTTGCAAAGGGAATATAATTAAAATAACTGCTGAAGGGGACAGCGCATATTATTTTTTCAGCTATTAATGTGACATTAATGGGAATATATCTCACTGGGATGAGTTTTTGCTAAAATTAAATAACTTTTGGCTCTTTTAGGGGGAGTTGGGGTCATTTGAGTGAACGAGTAGAATTTGTGGTTTTAAGTCTAATATGGGAAAAACTAGCCTATGTGACTAAGAACTGTTCAGTTTTATATCCTAGAATGATACACAGGGTATGTATGATCTGCAAGTTACTTAATTCATTTTCCTAAGGGTTTAATATTTAAATAGGCTTACTATGGTTAATTAAAGTAACATATAGTTGTATTAATTGTTTTGTCACTTGGAGTTGCAACCAATTTAAGCTCTGCTGGTAGGGTACAGAGAGAAACAAAGGTTTATAGGATTATGACAATTTTTGGTGTTAAATCTATGTTTGCAAATTTGACAGCTGCCCAGGAAAAGAAAAAAAGCACATAACTGGAAAAAATATGGAGCACTGATACTGCCAACTGTCCAGAAACAAATATTAGAATTGAATCATTCGGCCGTTCAAACAGTCTTTTTCTTTTGCCATAAATTATTTCAAAAATATGTGTGTGAAGACATGAGCCTTTATAACATAATTACACAGTTCTATTAAATAATCCCACCCTACCTCATTAAAACTACATTGAAAACATCAAAAAGCACTAATTCACATCACAACAACTAATTACATTCAAACACCATTATCTTAATCAGTAAATAACCCTTGTTAATAAGATTTGGATTAAGCACAATTTATTTCCATTCAGCAAAGGTGTCAAGGATAAATTTATAACTTTTTCTAAGAAAAAAGATCAGATCATATCATCATGGCTCAAATGAAAACTTAATGATGTGAATAAAACATTGAAACAGCTGAGACCGTCATAGAATTCATTCATTTTTATTGTCAGAATTCAGTTTCTTTCGACAAATCAGACCATTTGTTTGTCTTCGATTTTATGTGTCACAAATCATAAGTCCTCATGAATGCTGCCATAGATTCAAATTTTTTTGCTTAATTGCATTGGGCTCGTATTTGTATAACTTTTTTTTATTACATTTATACTGCTGAAAATAGGTGTAAAAATCAGGAAGGAGGGGAATACAAATGATCTAGATGTGATTTGACCCGTTAAGGTGCCATTAAGAAACAAACATTTAACTCATACTCACAGTCCCTGAATCAGTATTCCTTCACAAGAATGACTTAACTAAACAAGCCAGTGAAAAATCCGACACTGAAGATAGAATACCCAGTATGTCAAACCATTATTTTGGTAGATGTAAATTCTGATCAAATGTTAAGATGACTGAGATATGATACAAGGGGCCACCATGGTTGAATGGTTATGGTCTCTGACTAATAATCACTAGCATTCACATGTAAGGAAGCAGTCCAGCCTGCTTATGGAAGGTCTGTGGTTCCACCCAGATGAATGCCTAAAGTCTTCCTCCACTGTTAAAGCTGAAAAAGTCACCGAGGATCCTGGCTGTTGGTGCATGTTAAACCCCAGTGAAATAACAATAAGATTCAGTTTCCAATGTTTCATGTGTCAACCTTGTATTCTTGTGAGAAGTTCAGGAATATTTAATAATGTATTACATCATGTTGCTGGAACATTTCTTAACAAAGCAGAACTCTTCAGGGACATGTTTATAGCTGTTGTGAAGCAAGAAACAAGTCTTTATAGCCACTATCAATGATGAGGCCACGTAAAAGATATATTTGTTTGATAAATCCTAACCAAACCAAAAAAATACTGCCATTTTGCAAATATGGTGGCTTGTCTGACACCTGAGAATGTAAAACTGGCCTCATACAAACATAAAATGCAATGAAATAACTTAATTTCACAGGACCTGACAACTAGCTTCAAAAGTCAAAGACAGCATTTTTCTGAAGTGGAATTACAGTGTATACATTTTCAAGATTTGTTTTCCAAAACAGGAAGTTTTTGCCATCAGTCCTACTAACCAAAGTTCATAAACAATGGACCAAGATAGAAAACTAACAATTTATTTATTGTAGCCCTGATACTGATAATAATTACCAAGGGATTTGTATAAAAACAGCTGAAGGTTAAACATCTGTTGATATGACAAGATTCCTGGTACAGATGTTGTCAATCAACTGGAAGATGATTCAAATGATTACAAAGAGAAATCGGAAGAAACATTTTAAACACCTTTTAATGAATAACACTGACAGGTATGATATACTGATGGTATAAACAAAAGATAGATAAAAAATGTAAGTGATTAAGATAATGCTCTGAAAAATCTGTGCAAATATTTTAGAGACTGGATAAGCAAATCAAACTAGGAGAGAATGAGAGACAAATTGATTTAAATGCATGTGAAGCTGATGATATCACAACCATTATAAAAGAGATCAGTGTTATAATATGAAAGCCTCATTAGCAATCAGTTAATGAATCAACAACAGCAATGAAAATCAAGAAAATTTTAAGTGGTGTAAAAGATGACTTAAAAGATCATAGAGTGGATGAAAGAGCTTAAACCAACAATGAATCAATTAAAGAAAATGATCACGAAGATAAATTCAATAGTTTCAGAGATTAATCTGAAGAATATTAAACTGTACGATTCAATGATAAATGAAATCAGCAGCAATAGGAGAGGTACATTTAAGTGATTAAAGACAAACAAAAAAGAAAGTGGAAGGTGATAACGCAACAGAATTTAGTGATCTTGATGTTGTGACAACTGTTTATGAAGATTGTGTAGATGTTTAAATTGCTGTTATTCATAATCAAGAAAATAACATGATGGGGCTATAAAAGATGATAAAGATGATGTCAATGATGGTGTTAAGGATAATGAAGATGTTGATGATATGAAACACTGATGGAGGTGAGATGGAAGAGATGGGGACTGACAACAATGCATTCATTGTGAACATTAATCATGATGAGGAAAGTCAGGATCATGCAAATGTTAATGGCATCATGACAAATATTAGTATTATAAATTAAAACAACAGTGGTGCTGATAATAATGATGTAAGTGTTTACAAAGTTGTAATAATGATGACAGACATCTTGAATGATGTTGAAGACAACAATAGGGTTCATATTCAGTACATTAAACAAATGATAAAAATACCCTTATAAAAAGTTCGAAGATGAATGACCAAAAAATGAAGATGAATTCTTAAAATTTGTTGAAATAAAAAGCCTTGAAATGAGCGCTCTCACAAGAAAAGCCTCTCTTAAATGTCAAAGACTTGAGGTTCATCTCAGCAAGGATAAGGCCATTCATAAAAAATGTTGGTTTGCAGTTTTGCAACAGACTTCAACTTCAAAAATAACTCTGCCAAAATATTTGTAAAACAATTTTGACAAAATCTTTTTTGGTTCTTTATTGTAGTGTTCTGTTGTCAGTTTAAGCATGTAATGTGAACAAAAAAAGCCTACCAATCAACAGTTAAAAGTTTTGGCCACATAACTGCAAACAAATATTTCTTTAAGGATGGCCAAAAGTGAGGATGTGACAGTGTTAAGAAGGATCAAGGTTGGTCATTATTAACACAATGATTTTACATTAAGTTATAGAATCAAGGCTTTAAATTTATGACCAAATGTTGGGAATGTTTCTATTCCCGGAGTTTTATAAATCCCATATTTTATGTTAAACCCTATTTAATGGACAAGTCACAGCATCAAATAACATCAGATTACTTGTCAGACACCTGATCGTAAGACGCATGCTTATGCATCATGCAAAAATTTAAGTATTATTCACCAAATATGTTATTTTGAAAGAGTTCATATCCACTCAAACAAATAACAAATATTATTCTTAGAACTCAGACAAAACAATATTTCGATGATTTTAAATGAATAAAAGGTATTTAATAACTGATGTTAATTTTTAATACAGTTGGAACTGCCAAACATTGGCCTCAAAACAACAGAAAAAATACCCTCATTAATATTTAATAATGAAAAGCAAGTGTTAGCAAGAAGTAAAGAATTTAGTAGAATATGTGTTTATAGTAAGAATCATTTTAATGAGGCTTAAAAACGTTCCTGTTTCCCATCAACTCCACAGTTTCTCTGCTGACCATTGACTTTCTTTCAGTCTCGGTCAATTTTTTTCTTGCTGAAATCGACATTTGAAAAAAAAGTCCCATCAACCTACTGATCCAGTATTTTTTTTGGGGGGGGGGGGATATAAGCAGAAATTCAGAATTTGTTTTTTTCCTACTCATTCACAACCACAATGTATTTATTAAAACTGTAAAATGTTCTTCACATTTTCTGGTGGTTGTACCATGAACCAAAATCACCCAAAATGTATCTTAAAACAGCATCCAATTTGTATATTCTACCGGAGTAACCTGACTTCAGTGTGTCAATTTTAGACCTGACAAACTTTTTCAGGGGCCCTCCTTGATTTTTGCAAAATAAAATGAATTTTGACAGCAAGAATTGTTTCAAGAAAGAAAAGAAAAAAAGAAAATTTTAAAGAATATTAATTTTCATGCATATAATACAGTGCAACTTCTCCAAAGCAACACCTTTTGGGAGAAGCAAAATTACGTTGCTGTTGAGAGGTTGATGCGCTGAAGAGGTTAAATTAAATCATATAGTGGGGAAAACATGCTGTTGTTGAAGGGAGGTTGCTGCTAAAGGTCAGGAGAGGGCCGCTCTGGAGAGGTTGCACTGTATTACAAAAAAGCAAAAAAAGTTCTGTTGCTTTAATTATGCATTCTTGAATCTGTCCAATCAGCAACAAGCATTCCAATTTAAAATCCCTGACTTCTTTTTTTATCAATCATTTTCCAAACAAAGCACAGTCATTTCTAAACAATTCTCAACAAAGAAAATGATTTAAAAAACCAGGAAAGATGTAGAGAAATACAAAAAGGGTCAGGGGTTATCTGTAATTATATTTTTCATCCCACAGTGTTCATGTCTTAAAACCCTTTAATTTCACAATTTATCAGATTCCCTGAAACCAAAAAAGGCCCATTACGCTGCACGGGAGCTGACCTTTGTGTTTTCTCGAGCGTGTCATGTGACACGTGTAGTAACAATTTTAACAGCATGATCTAATCATTTTTTACGCCAATCGATATCATTTTGAATGGACACCCACCTCTCTCATTTGGATGCAACAGTTATTCTGTAATGAAATCCACTAATTTACGTTCATTTTTGAGACTGGTATTCAAATATTAAAAGATAGACTGCCATATTAGTGACAATGGTAACAATAAAACTAGGAAACCAGTCTATGGAAATTAGTGGTAAAATCTGGTGATGAATTCCAGTTTCAAGGCCATAATGATACATAAAAGTGTTTCTAAGCAACATTTTCAATTTCTGAAGATGTAAATTACTAAATTTATCTAAATCCTTGGGAATTACATCAGAGTTTTAATAGAAGCAAACTGGCTTTTGATAGTTGTTCAAGAAATGTGCATAAATATTTTAGCTGTTAAAAGTTAATGTAATTTGGTGTATGAAAAAATGAACAGAAGAACATAGTATCTAATAGGCGTGGCCTGACCTGACATTATTAACAGCACCTGATTTAGTACTTTCTTTGTGCAGCACAACATGACAGCTATTAAAGTTTTCTGAGAGAGATCAGTATCGAAATGAATAAAATCTAGGTAAGATATTTCAAAGAAAATGAATAACAAACTTTGAAACCTGAGACTCTCGGTTTCTGGAGCATATTTAATCATTTTTAATTAGAGAAGGTTTAATAATAAAACATGCGTAATAATGAAGCCAGAGTTTATTGTTAAATAAATTTATGGAAAATGTAACCAGTGGCAACAAAGTTTTATGGATTGTTTGCTGTGAGAAGTTAACCCTTGAACTTGTAACCATATTTTGGACTCTTCCAAATTCAAATGTACATTTATTTAAGAAAATTGTTTTTTTTTTCTCTCTGGCAGAATGGAAAAGATTGTGGAAAAACAAGCCATTACTCATTACATGCAATGGCTTTTTTTGCTACAAAGTTTTCAAAAGTCGTCTGCTTCAAATGCAGAGAAATGCAGTATTATGACGTAAAGGGTTAATAAAAGCAAATATTGAGTCAGTAAAAAATTAGAAAATTTTTTGTTTTTGACCTTTTTTTATCATTTCAGTCCTGACTTTGTTGTTTAAAGATGTGTTGTTTTAAGATGTGTTGTTTTAAGATGTGTTGTTTTAAGATGTGTTGTTTTAAGATGTGTTGTTTTAAGATGTGTTGTTTTAAGATGTGTTGTTTAAAGATGTGTTGTTTTAAGATGTGTTGTTTTAAGATGTGTTGTTTTAAGATGTGTTGTTTAAAGATGTGTTGTTTTAAGATGTGTTGTTTAAAGATGTGTTGTTTTAAGATGTGTTGTTTTAAACTGTATACAATTATACAAAAATAACGAGTGATATTTATATATTTAATTGGCCACACAACAGTAAAACAATATAACAGGTACCTGCAATATTTAGTTCATCAAACTTCAGGTCAGAGAAATTTCAGTTATAATATACTCAGCAAAAAAAATAAAAGGGCATGAAAGTAACATTATTTATTATTATTATGTTCCTCTGTGTAAATTAAATGTGTATTAATGTTAACTGTAACACTGGAGAACAGGTTGTTCTGTGCAAAAATCTGAAAGGTGTGAAATTGGCCGTAATTAAAGGGATTTCATCCAGGTAGGTGCTAAAATGGTCCTGTTTTGTGATATGAGTAATTTGAGGTTTGGCGCTTCAAATATCATATGACAGTCGCAAGGACATTCATGTCATCCACAATGAGGCACTCACTGCTGTTTGTTGTAGAGATGAAAGTTATATGCATGCCCCTTTAATATTTTTGTTGAGTATATTATTACCAAGGTTACGACTTACTAGAATATGGTGTGAAACGGCTGGTGCCAACAATCAAACTTTTAAGCTTGTAAGGCATAAAAAATTGTTTGTTTCAGGTTACATGCTCATCAAAAATAAGATGGGTGGGTTGGGAATTTTTTATCATTTTATTTTTGTTATACTTGAATACAGCTGATGAGATTATTTTTGTGTGGAAAGGTAAAAAAGGGGAGACACATTGATGTACGGTTCCTCGGGCCTAATAAAAAGTTTAGGGTTGCGGGGAAAAAATTAGGGTCAATTGGGGAACCAGAAACAAACATATCTTATTTTAGGCCTAACCAAATGTATTCCTTGCTTATTTAACTCTTCCTAAATGCAGTACATGTTAGACTGTAACCAAATGTATTCCTTGCTTATATAACTATTCCTAAATGCAGTACATGTTAGATTTTGTAACCTTTGGGCTTTGTAACCAAATGTATACCTTGCTTATATAACTCTTCCTAAATGCAGTACATATTAGACTTTGTAACCAAATGTATTCTTTGCTTATATAACTCTTCCTAAATGTAGTACATGTTAGACTTTGTAACCAAATGTATTCTTTGCTTATATAACTCTTCCTAAATGTAGTACATGTTAGACTTTGTAACCAAATATATTCTTTGCTTATATAGCTCTTCCTAAATGTAGTACATGTTAGACTTTGTAACCAAATATACTACTGAGCTCAGTTAAAGTAACTCTTTCTCTATGCAGTTTTAATTAACTAAACAAAACAACCATTGATGTAAACAGTTACTATCTATTATACAAGAATTTGCAACAATTAGATGGAAAGGAATACAGATGGTTGTTAATTATTCATACATTTCATAACATTCAATAAATCAAGGTATTTATTAACACACTATTACACTGCTCACCTCATGGTCTTCCTCAATGTAGTAACAACTAAACAGATTTTTGAAACAATAAGGCCTAAACCAAAAAAAAGGTTTGTTTCTAGTTACATTCCCAAAAAAATATGGGTCAGTAGGTAGGAATTTTTTATGTTTTTATATATATATATATATATATTGGCAACACTGTGAAATATGTGCACTGTAGTATTGATTAGTTGTGAAAATTACAAAAAAGCACTAAGATTTGGATGTTGTACAAACTTTTGAGTCGGTAGGTAAAATATTGGGACGGTCAGGCAACCGGAAATATGTATTCATTCTATCATAAACTTGCTTGTATCAGGATGGTGGGATCACTGACCAATGAAAACTATTCATTCTTTTCATGACAGTCAAAATGTCAAAGTTATTCATGAACAAACATTTTAACAAATGACGTACATCATGGGGGCGGATTTCAATAATTTTTTGCCATTTTTAAACATGAAACAATTACATGTCACAAAAACAAAACAGGGACCATTAAAATTAGACATTATACACCTCAAAAAATGTGAGCCTGTTCATATTCCTGATGACATGAAAGGGAGCAAGTATAATTTGAAATTCATTTACGTAAGAAGGTGTGGTGGCTGGCTTGTAATTACTGCTGTGGTAACCGAGAATCTGATGTATTGCGTGACAATTAGTCTTTTTTTCTATGTAAACCAATTACTGAATATTTCGCAATCTCCGATTCAAATTAAGATATTTCTCTGACAAAATACAATATCAATTTTAGACGTAGTGATATTCGGTGTCAAGAATAATTTGTTAAAGCATAGTTTTATTTGGTTTTCACTATACAAACGTTAAAATGAAACACGTAATGCAAGATCCTACACTTGCAACTGACTAATCTCGAAGGTTAAAAATAAAAAAATAATGTTTAAAGAAAAAAGACGACAAAATAGATATTTTTGTTCATACAAGAATATCCCAGTTTAACAACAATTGAGAAGGTCACATGGACCATAATTTTTTAAAAGAATCAAAGTTATTTCTTCCAACTGTCAATCTTGTTAATGATTTTAAAGCCATAGAATCTGTAACGGGGGAAGAGTACATGGTTTCAACATTTTGTGACAAAGTTTTAAATTAAGATAAAAAACATCCAATTCCAAGTGAAACCAAAACTAGACCTGCAGTGCTTTGATAAATCAATAGATATTACCCAGGATAAATGTCCATCCAGCATTTAGCACCAGATTATGGTTAATTGGCAGAACCTAGAATATACTGGTAGGATAATTTTACAACATACAGATGGTTAGATAAACAAGTTCAATAAATCACAAACATTCTTGTAAAATGGATGTTTGATTGATAGGTCAGTTAGCTGGCTGGAGGTACATGATGATGGATGCTCTGTGTATGGTCAAGTTGGTAACAGATGGATATATCAATATTCTAGATGATTATACCTGAAGAACAAGGTGTCCTGTACAGAGTTTGTCCTTTGGAACATTTTGTCTTTTGAGATATTGCCTAAAGAATTAGACTTTTGTTCAGGAAAACAGAAGTGTGGTGGATTGAGGCATTCAGTGCACTAAACTGATGCTTATGGGAGGTAAGTTAGTATCAACCTATTCCCCCATATTCTGCTAGAACCTGTGAACTGACAACTTCTCAATTCAACATTTGAATCAGTTATAAATCAGACATTACGAATATTATATCTTCAGTTCAGTTGTCATGGTGATGCATGTGCCGCCCTTCATGTTCACATCCATGACCATTTGGTCAGCTGTCTTACATTCTACCAATTAAGCAGTCTTTCTAAGGGTTACAGGTCAAATTTTCTCAGGGGAACAATTATTCTGTATGTTATAAATGGTGCAAAAATCCGAGTTTTTAAATCAAAAGTCTCAAGCGCATTTCAGCTACCGTTTTAAAATCAGGATTATTATATATGATATACAAATATAGTTTTCTGACAATGTTTTGAGTTTGGTCTCAGTATAAAAGCTCAGAACTTAACATTCTGAAGCTTGAGATTTTTCAACAATCTCAAAGTAAAGTTAATAAACCAAGAATTTCATTTTGAGATCTAAAGTGGCAGTTACTTCACACTGACCTTGAGTTTGAAGACTCAAGTTTAAAGGTGAAATCATTTAAAATGTTTTAATCCAGTTCAATGCTATTAGTTCACCCTCGGCATTACTGAACTTATTTATACAATGTGAAATACCAGAAGATGATCATGGTAATATCTCGGTGATTCAACCGATCAATATAACATGTGTATCTCATCAAACTGATCTACGAGTAATAGGAACTTCACCACAGGGCTAGTTTTACTTCCTGTACATCACAACTGATAACAGGGTTCAAGTTGATAAAACTTGAGATTGGTCTCCAAGCTCAAATCTCAAAATGTTTCTAAGTTGAGTGTATTATACAATGATATTAATAGTATGTTATATGGTCAACATAATTGATCAGAATATATACTCAAGTGTTAAATGGAGATATCTTTCCAATTAGGATTCTTTGAGAATAAAATTGAGATTTCAGCTCGGAGACTATTCTCAGTTTTTAAATACTTGGGACCAGACCAACACGAAAATCTGACCAAATCATTAGAGCTTAAAGACATGTTTTTTTTATTTTTGAAGAAGCAGTCACACTAATTTGAATAAGTAGCTCTTTAAATCACTGAACCAAATGACATTTAAAAAAACTAATAGAAACATTCCCAGTGCCAGCTGAGTGTGATGATGATCAACCATTACAACACAACATCAAACATTACTATACGAGTATCCAATTAAATCTCAATTAACACAACTAGTAGTTAGTCATCATAGTGACAGACAATACCATTACTTCAGTGATACTCTATGAAATATAATCATCTAAGTACACTAAGACTGGTTTGTGGTAATACTACAATAACTCAAGTCATAAAACAGAGGCAGATAGAACAGTTTTGTCACAAATCTTAATAACACAGACAAAAATAATCAAGTGATATGAATCATACAGAAATTTTCAAAGTAACAGAAAAACTTAAAACAATGTAATACACGTACATCAGCTCTAATGTAATCAAATTATTTTAACAGAAAACATGTTAGTCAGCATCCCCATGGACTCCAATCAGTCATGAATGCCAAAATAGTAAAAGAACAAAAGTATGAATACATTTACAAATAACAAATTTAGTCAACTTCATCATTTTCATTTGGGCTACAGTCAAACTAGTCAGTATTGGGTCGTAGCCGCGGCCGTGGTCTAGTGGTTAGTGCGCTGGACTTGTAACCTGGAGACCCGGGCATGAATCCCAGTTGCAGCAGGCCATACCCTTCCATGAAAATTTGACAAAAATGTCGATTTTCCTCCATATGTGGAGAAGTTGCCTGCTCCTTGTGGAAGGGTAAGTTAGTACTGTAGTACTGTAGTACTGGTTAGTATAAAGTCCAGGAAAACTGTTTAGGTGAACTGGTTGCCGTAATTACTGAAATATTGTTGAAAAATGGCATTAAACCCCAGTGACAATAAGTCACATGCAAACAAACAGCATTGGGTCACTCATAAGTCTGTAAGAGAAGAGAGCACTCTATACCAGGCTTCTCAAAGTTACTGGAATACTGATTGACATTTGGTCAGGCAAAGTTAGAATTTCTGTCTGACCAAATGAAAATTTGTCTGACCAAATAAATTATAATAAGTGATAAATGCTGTAAATCATGCCTGACTGCTGGACATCTGGTCCATAACTCGCCGAAAGTTATTGGACCTGCTCGAAATTTGCCTGACAAATCCAGCAACTTTTGGGAAGCCTGATATACAGGCAATCATTTTGGTGGAAGAAATTATGTTTCAGACCATTTGTCTGATGTGGAGAGGTTGACAGTTACTTGCAGAGAACAAGGTTAGTATTGGTACAATCTGGTTTGGTTAATGGACAGCTGGTAAATACAGAAACAATGTTGAAAACAGACATACCCCCCCCCCTCCAACAAAAAAAGGTGAGCATTAAGTGAAGATATCCATACAGTGCATGATGTTCAGCCAACTGTAAAACAAAGTCAAACCATACAATAGGACTTTCACCCACATAATGACGTTTTATCACCATGCAACAATTTATTACAGCATTTCTCCATTTCGGATGATTTCCAGGAAATGATCCTCAGGAAAATCAACAAAATAAAAACCATGACGATGATTAATTTTCAGTTGTTGTTGTAATGAGTAATATTGTCGCAAAGAGGAATTCCTGCGTGTAATGAGCAATGCTTGTTTAACACACCCGTTGCACCTATTTTCAATTTTCCTTCATTTTTTCAACATGCATAAATACTTACGTTTTAAGCATATAAAACATATAAATAACTAACACTTACATTGAGGAATATAAAAATATCATTTCAGACCACACATAAAAAATCTTTTGTTTGCTGTCTTTCATGGAACCTTAAAAATCCCAGACACAAGTAACTTATTTGGACTTTTATGCAAGTAATGTTGAATATGATAACCAAACGATACATGTCCATGTATTTTTTGACAAAATTGTCAAAAAAACCCCAAAACTTTAAAAATTAGGATGGGGGAGACAAAAAGCAAACATTTTATTAAAATGGCCTTATGATACAAGTATTCATTAAAAAACAATGCTTGAATGGGTGGGTGGAGTAAATTCATATCCATTATAACAGCTCATGTTTTAGGAAGTGAATATTAATGGAAAAACCCTAATAAGTCATTCCACAAGGCAGCAATTAATTTTCCTACATATAAATGTTTGTGATTCACTTTTAGCTATCATCTACAGGTTAAATTTTTCTTTACAAAGAGGTCTGGTGTCAAATTGAATGACTGTTTTGTCAGGGGGGTAGAAATGTTTTCATGTAGCCAGTAATCTACTAAAAGTTGAAGGGAGTCTGGGTGTTCAATGCAGTATTATGTCCACTGTTTCAGAAAAAGTAGCCGGCGGGAATGCTCAAAAAGTCAATTGATTTTTCTGGCTTCCAGCTCATTTCTACACCCCCGTTTTGGTAAACTATAATTTTAACTTGTATCAGGATTTAGTGGTTTTATCTGCGTCTGATTGAGCAACAGAAATCAGTGACTCTGGATTAGACAATTTTCAGACTGACAAGGTCAGAAAATAATGTGTACTTCTGGTCATTTTCAAAGATTTAAAAATAATCATTGCTGACAATAGAGGTGATATTATTAACAAAAACAAATATTTTGACCAGCAAAAATCTTTGAAATATGAGATTGACCAATCAAAAACAAGCAAAAAAAGTTGAACCAATCAAAATCTTCAAAATACTCAATTGGCCAATCAAAGAAACAGCAAATCTGACAGCAATATACATGTACTCAATAATCTAGGGCATTGTTATGTCTGTCATAATCCCATCAGAGTAAACATAGCAAAATAATTAGCTTTGTTATGCAACAAGGACAACACAAGCTTTTATTAGCTTCAGACGGATCAATAATATCATTGACCACAGCGAAGATCGTCTGAATATCTATCAAAATATCTGGTGATGTTGATGATAATACAATATGACCATTGTCACATGATAACACGGAACTGAAGAACAATTAACACAAAACTAAATACAGCAACTGCTCATGTTTATAAATACAACATTGGTCAGTTCAATACACAATATTTACCTGACCAAAAATATCTATTCATCTACTTATTGTAAAATTGGCACTTTTAAATTTCAAACATAGCATGAGCTAAAAGTGGCAAACTATGCCATTACTAAATGTAGAAGATGAAGATAACGATGGTGCCACTGATGATGATGATGATGACGATGATGACAATACTGATGATGGCCATTATTGTGTTGTTGGTGCTGCTGCTATTGATAATCATGATAACGATGATGGCAATAATGGTGATGATGATAATGATGATGATGGTAGTGCTACTGCTGATGAAAATAATGATAACAATGATCATGGTGTTGATTACTGAGATGTGGCTGGTGACGATGATGGTTTCACATAATACTGATGATGATGTTGAGGGTTTCGAGATGTTGTTGATGACAATGATGGTGCTAATAGTAATGATGGTAATGATGATGATGATGATGATGATAGTGCTGATGATAATGCTAGTGAAAAATGGCTACTAATTAAAATTTGGAAACAATAAACCACAAACAAGCAGTATTCTAAATAAATTATGTAAGAAATAACACCATATCATTGCATCATCACCATAGACATAAAATGTTGAGGGTCAAAAATGACCCGTACCTTATAATAATTTGAAGGGTCAACAAATTTCCTTATAATTTTATTATAAATTTGACCCTTTGGTACAAATTCTCAAGAGTCAAAAGCTTTATTTTATTGATTTCAAGAGTCAAAATGCTGTTTTAAGGGTCAAATGAAAACCCTGCACCATTCAGATAATTTTATTTCAGTTTATTAATGGACATAAAACTTCATCTAAACCTCAAGTTGTGCTTACCTTTTTATCAGAGAAACAGCTCAGCGTCCCTTTTAACGACATCCGCCTCTTTTTCTTCGGAGGCATATTTTTGGTTCCAACAAATCCAAGAATCATTTGGACTCACAAATTGCACAATATTTTTTTCAGAACACAAAATGACACAAATGTTTCATACATCCATTTACGCAGAGAAACATGTATTGCTTACATGGTTTATGTAACGATACTGTTGACTTCAATAAGATCACAATAACTATATTGGTTTCTATATTACGTTTAGCACATGAAATTTAACACACTATCACTCTTGACAATATCGCACAATGATGGTCATCACGCACGTCAGCGCATCAAAAACAAAAAATTTTCTTCGCAGTGAGAAAATGTATTATTAGATTTCACCTACACATAGCAATATTCATCAAATTACGTAATGTCTTCAGCAATTTGTAACTCAACACCAAACGTTAATACTTCAAGAATGAGTAATACTATATATTAAGAATTATCACAGAAATGTCACATAACCCTGAGATTTTCTTAGTAATCAAAACTTATCCGATACATTCCTGTAATACTGACAATCAACACAAACAATCGCTATTGTTCGATAATTGTACCATTAGTCTCAATGTTATTGAAAATCACTAACGAATATGTCAGTTTGTCATCCACAATACACTGTTATATAATCCAGCAGCCTTGCATCAGTACGTCGAATATGGAATATGATTAATCAGTAAATCGAATGTCAGTAACAGACTTGAAGTAACACCTACATAACAGGATCGCAGATTTAACGAAAAAAAAGTTGTATCGATATAATTTCTTAGACATACAACTCGTAAATGAAGAAACAGTGTCGCTATGACTTTAAACACTATGTCTGATTTAACAAGGTCTATTTATACCATGTGACATCATTGGGATTTTAAGTGTCATAAAAAAAGTTTCCCTCCTTAACAGTGTCCTGCCCCTTTTGTTTCGTTCATATTAAAAGGAGCAAATCAGAACAAGAAATAGGGGCTGACTTCCTGTTTGTGTTAAGGATTTTCATATGATGCTTTCACAAAACTTGTTGCAATCTTTCAGTCCTTGATTTACAAACAAAATGTTCTTAACACATCAATTAGTAATCAATTAATTATTAATGGGTAAAAAGTAAATTTTTTGTCAAGACTGAAAAAAGATGATTCAAGTATCATAAAGTATCTTAACAATACGTATAGTCGTTTCACATTGATCATGCACAATTTCGCGGATGCTTGATTTTTTCAAGCTTCCGGATCACCTTGATGCACAGATCGTGTAATATAATAACAAGTTTCCGTACAGGAATGTTCCACGTTGTGAAAATAGACGTAATTCCTGGTACTCAATCTCTTTAACTTTTAATGTCAGACTGTGGGATGAATGATTATTCAATCAATGACACTTTGCCATCCACTTGTCTCGTACAATCAAGTAGTGATATATGCTGATGATGATTTTAAATTCAACCAGACGACAATCAGATCGAGTTGATAATCCTTATTCAATGTCATAAAATCACAACCAATATATAAATTCCAAATATCTTAATGATAAGGAATGAACAGATTTGATGAACTGATTTAATCTGAATTCTTCACTTTGCACGTTATTTTTATATTCTAAAATCACATTCGGCTCACGACAAATTTAAATGTCAGAGGAGGACACGCCCCTTTTTTGTAGCAAACCGTGTCCTCATAAAGTGCAGTATATATTTATCTGACAAACTTCTGACTTTTTCTTCACTTTTACAAAATTAATACAATTTTTTAGTCCAAAGTATAAGAATCACATGTATGGCTAAATTATATAATGTCCGGGAATTTTACGTAAAAAATCCAATATTCAACAAATTTCTGATTGTTGAATTTTTACGTATCAATAACGTATGTTTGGTAACATATACATTATCTTTCCACATTAATTAGTTTTCTCGAGATCCCTATCTTTAATTTAAACCAAATATCAACGTTTGGGTAAGACTGCCCTTTATTAAGATTCCATTTTAGACGTGTTTACAATCGTCGTGTATTATTCAGCATTCATGCACTCAAGTTATCAGGCACGACAATCAAATCTAACATGTTAACGAAAATTGACCGAAAACAGATTTTCACGTTCACAAAAGGTTCTTTGAACAAACGAACAAAGATGTAAGCTTTTACGAAGTTTCAATCTGTATGGGGATGCTAGAATCGATAAATGCCTCTGTCAGACCTTGTAAATATTTGCCAATGAAAAAAAAAACTGTATAAATACAGTAGGTAGTACAAGGCAATTAAATTGATACAATCTTGAAGTATTAAATAACGATCTTTGGAGGGTTCAGACTTCTTAAGTGTCCAACAAAACAACAGTTCCTTTGTTTATGCTTAAAAAATTGTCAACAATGTTGAAAATATTTCAATTAAGACTTCTATTAAGCACTAATTAAGGACTAATTAAGCTGTCCTGAAGATCTGGTTTCTTAATATTTCCTTCCAGGTGTTTTAAAATGAATACCTACATGATGTGCGTGTCACTCAACGATGTAAACATCCCATGAGTTTTATCTCTCGGTCTGAAGGAGTTTTAGTTATTTCTGAACCTGTGCTCTTGGTGGTCACAGCACTAATTTTAACTAATTAATTAGTTGTTCAATTTTTGTCTCATTCAAATCATGTTGAAGTATATACGTATCAATGATAAACAGTTTACACTTATACACACAGGAGTAGTCTAATTTCAATTCTTTAAGTGACTCTTCAAACTGAAGTCACAAATAGCGCATAAAACACAATAAAATCATGAACAAATGACTATTTCTTGTCAGTTTCTGTCATGGGTTTTTCTATTGTCTGGTTTGAACATGTGAGTTGAGTTATCTTCCAAAAATTGGTAACAATAGAGTGATTGGAAATTCCAGAAAAGTTTACGAAACAGAAACTGGTTAATGAGCACCGTGTATTTTCTAAATGTCATCCACTTAAAATCTTAATGGCGTAATCACTTGTACAACAAATTAAGACAAAAAACACCAACACCAACTTAATAATACACTCAAGATGCAGGATATTAGCAATTTTCACAATTGCGTTATTGTTACACGCACACTACTTTCACTGTATCTTCCATTCAAACTTCATGATGAATTGCAGTCTTGTTTTCTTCCCGTGAAAAAAAAACGGATGAAAATGTTGAATTTTTTACATCATCCTTGTAAAACTAAGTGCATCGGGATAATCACCACTATGACGAACAACAACAACAACAACAATAGGTTTCTCCTTTCTTAAAACTTTGATATTCTGTCCTTGTTAAAACCCTGCGAGAATTATTCTTCCCTGGAATTGTATGTTCTAAGGCTTAAAATGCCATTACTTTCAACAGTATAAAACAACTATTTTTTACTTTAATATCCTGTTTATATTCCGGTATTAGTCCAATATAAACAATTCTGTAAAATTCCACCAGGGATAAATTCAACTGTGACTAACAGTTCTTCAATTTTGATGGTCAAGCACTTAAAAGAGAAAAAATGAAACAAATTGCAGTGAACCGCTTTTAAATGTATAAATCCAATTATTAATGAAATATCACCCTATTTATGATAACAAACTCTTAAAATTATTCCTTTTTTGTATTCAATAAGTTTTACATTGAGGTGAATGAAAAAAACTGTACACATTTTTCATTAACAGTCCTGAAGCTATGAAATATTTCTTTCACGTCAAATCAAAAATCCTTATGAATGAAGTTCTATCATAGTAATGTATTACGAGATTAAATTTGAGAAATTTCACATTTAGTTGAACAAATATTGTATAGCCAAAAACAAATAGTATTGGCCTCAATCAAACAGAACACAGAGCTTGGTACACTAAAATTATCATAGAAAAGCCTGGTATCACATGAAACATTTAAACACTTAGAGCCAACTAGTTGACTTTTTGACAACTTTTTCTGACCTTTAAGGAAAACCTCGAAGTCAAAATTTACTCATTAACAACTGGAGAATGTAAGTCCCCACAAAATGAATAAAAAGTACTTCCTAAAAGGGACGTGAAAACATCGCTGATATAAAGTGAATTTAGAAAATTTCCATGAATTGAATTTCAATTAATTTATCCTATTCAATAAAAAACATTAAAAACCTTCAGTTGCTAATTTAAAAATCTGTAATTAATTAACTAAAATCACTAATTAAGTGATTAGGGCACTTTTAAGAAATAGTAAGTGTATAGTAGAATTATACAGTTTTTTATTATCATTATTTTTTTAATTGCGGTTTAACATTGCACCAACAGCTACAGTCATTTAGCAATTTTTCCAGCTTTACCATTGGAGGATTAGTCCCCAGGCTAACACCTAGGTAGAACTACCGACCCTCTGTAAGCTAACTGGACAGTGTCCTCACATGTAAAGTTTATCCTGGTCCCATATACACTGTATTACAATGACTCCCACACAAATGTCAATAAGAAACAGATGTCCTAATTTTGACATCAACTTCACAGTTATTTAATTTCTTACACTAATTATGGTCTAAACAAAAGAACGATGGCTTAGATGAGAGATGAAATATTCAAACTGGTACATATTAAAAGAATTAAAGAACACATATTATTAAGAAATTAACCATTCTTTCAACCCTCCATATACAAGGTAATTACCATAGATTATTAACCAAAATCAGTCAAATTAAGTAACCATTATAAACTGAACTAAATAAAATTAGAATCACATAAACTATGCAGAACTCAAAAAAAAATATTTTCACAAAAAACCTACACTGTCACTTAACATCCATTTAAGTCTAAAGACATGATTTTTAGAATCACAACAATGAAAGTTAAAACATAACACACTGAAAAAAAAACCTGGCTGTCGACTTTGAACAAGGGGAAATAATCCAGTCATTAATGAAACTATGAACAAAAAATTCACTTCAGAAAAAATAAAGTCACGAATCTGATAAAATAATTTCAGGTAAAATTAAATACAAACAAATCCTCCACCACATTTCAGAAAAATCCTTTGGTTAATAATTCAGAGTAGTAAACAAAAAATTCACACAAAAAACAACAATTTCACTCAAAAAACAACAAAGTTAAGAAAGAAAACACAAATTCACCAATTTATTTCTCCAAAATTTGTCAATACTTAAAATATTTCAGTCATAATCAAATAACACATATTTTGGTTAATTCAGAATTAGACAAAAACTCCTAAGAGACAATTCCAAACATCTACTATATCAATCCATCACTAACATGATAAGTCACTCTACAGAAAATGAGGAATGCCGATACTATCCCAGTATTTTAGTACAGAAAGTTCTGTGACGACTCCAAAAGTCACAAGTCCAATACAAGGTGGTCCGTTCTAGACCAATAAATCCATACTAGGACACTAGGACAGACAAATTATGATTTTTAAACAAAAGTCACTTAGCCAATGAAAACAACTGATGCTATCTTACTTAATATTGGCTGCGTTTCATCAGGAGAATTAGTAACAATAGATGATTGCACAGACTGTTCAACAAGATCCCATCAGCTTTAAGTTCTGTGACCGTGAAATGCTTCTACATGCACACAAATGATGGATTGTCAGTCAAACAGCAGATAAATTAGTCTAGCACTATAGCACACATGTTGGATAATTCCTGACTTTGCAGAAAAGAACAAAGGTTAGAGAACTTAAAGTTTTGAATCTGGTCCTAAAATGCAGCAATACCATTGGTCAGTTTTAAAACTTCATAATGAACCATCTAATCAGAGTCTAGCTTAGGTCCAGAAAACTCAAATGTGTGCTATGAATTCTAATAATAAAACTGAAAACAGACTGCAAATGAAACAATGTCATTGGTCAATTTTAAGACAGATCTAAGAACCAACCAATCAGAGCCTTTGTTTCCTGATGATCAACTTTTTTACTAGTTTTTCCATTATTTGTAAAATACCTAAAACTGAATGAGCAGCATTAAGGTCAGACTTTATATAATATTTGACCTCTGAGGAAAAGTTCATCTGTTACAATACATGTAGGGATTTTTTAACAAGTAGATGAAGTGGTCTTTTTCTTAAATTTGGGGAAAATAAAACAGTATTTTTGCAAAAAGGGAAGAAAAAACTTGTAAACTGAATTTTAGGGAAAAGCTGCATGATTTTAAAGATTTTCCTAAAGGAAATATGCCTAAAACCGGCTCCTGCTATAGAAGGGGAAAAAACCTGCAATGAGACGAAATATTGAGCTAAAATTATGATATATTCTCAACAATCTAAGAGAACAAGAAAACCAACTCCTAGAACTTGAATACACTTCTCAATAGCTTTCATTTATATGCATGAATGACCCGTAGAATCTTAGTCCTGTCAAATACCATTCATCGATCATGACAGATGACTTTTATATTAGAAATTACCATAGACAAAGATCTAAGACAATAGCTAGCTGACCATGGGGGTAGTCTGTCATATGACAGCAACTTCATGACAATTCCTAATTGAATAAAACACACAGGCATAAAGTAATATGCTGCTGACGAAGGCTTGTTTAATTAAAAATCTATTAATCACACTCCATCACATTTTTAGTTATTTTCACAATATCTCATTTTTTTATAAAAAGATAAAAATTCTTAAGTATACAATGTTTAATCAGTTTTCTTCAATTGTCCTAAATATGAAATAAATGGAGTTAATCCATTAAAATGCCAGTTGACAATACAATAGATTCACTTTAGGGAATAAATATCACAGGGTCTTAAAACACTAGTAACTAAATAAAACAATCTAACACATGCCTCCATAGCAATTCTTCTATCTAGAATTATTTAACCCCTTAAATATACAAAATTACCATCTTAACTCCCTATCAAACAAGTTGTATCCTATGTTTCACAACAGTACAAGTAATTTATTCATTCAAATCAATCCACTTACCATCACCAAACTCATTCAGTAGATTTTATGAGTTAACTCCCTTGATAAAATGTTAACATCATGAATTAGTTCCCTTTAATTCATAATCAAGGTCAAATGAATTAAACCAGATCAAACTGGGGTACTAACATAGATGAGGAAGGCATATGGCTAAGTTTTATTAAAGATACCAGTGCTGCTTGTATCAATTATTAATGGGTAAGTCTGAATCCATGACAGAGACTAGAAACTCATTTTGTTACCAGAGTACCAAACAACAATAACACCACACTAAAAAACAACAATAACACCATACTAAAAAACAATATCACCCCACTAAAAAACAACAATAACACCACACTAAAAAACAACAATAACACCACACTAACTTGATCATAAACTGCTCTTTACAAAGAGGAATTTTTCCAACCATTTCTAACACCAAAAAAATATTCCGACATTTAAATACAGACGATGAAAATAAGAAAATTATCCCTAGGAAAAAACACACACGCACAACATTCCACCTTCTCCAAACCCCACCCAACACATAGCACTGGGTGTACAAATGAGCCGGAAGCCGGAAAAATCAACCGGCTATTGAACATTCTCACTCGGTACTTTTTCCCCCTAGGGGGTGTTGCCCCTTCACTCAGGGAAACCTCAGACCCCCTTCTACTTTTTGTAGCTTACTGGATTCATGAAAACATTTCTACACCCCATCATAGGAACATACAAAAACAAGAGGACAAAAAACATGGTGTGAATCTGTGAGAACAGTTACACTGTGAATAAAGACCACAAATAACTGATAATCACAGACCATATAAACCACTGAATAACAGCCATCTGTGTTTAACCCTTTGCTTATAAGCGTACCTTGGACTCATCCAAATTAAATTATACAAAACATCAATTTATTGAAGAAAATTCAGTTATTTCTCTTTGACACAGTGGAAAACATTGTGGCAAAAGAAGCTATTTCTCATTTTATGCAATGGCTTCTTTCGTCACAACGTTTCCAAAATTTGTCTGCTACAGATGCAGGGAAATGCGGTATTGAGGCAAAGAGTTAAAGGTCATATTTCTCATCTCCTTTTGTTAACTTTTATTTACAGGTGCCAGTTAACTCAAGTTTGACCAATACCATTCTTCATTAAATTACAAAAATATTTTATTCACAAGACGCGAACATGTGATACATTGTTTAATGCCATAACAAAATGTCGCAGTACCAATAATTAAAATCCGATTTTAGCATTCATACATAGTGTTATCCAAATCAGCATAATCCATAAAAATTATTTGAAGTAAATGCTTAAACTCCACAGTTCACATATCTAACGCATTGATAATCTGCATTTAATGTACACCATGATAAAAACACTTCATTTTTAAATTCCTTCTAAAATACTTCCTAATATTTATCATTGTATTCAACTCAGGGTTATCTTTGGGTCTCCTTCACAAAACAAATTCTCCCATAAAAAAAGTTGTGTCCCCCTCAAAAACAAATTTCTCAAATAATTCACACACAAACATTCACAATCAATTAAGATTCATCTTTTTTAAACACAAAAAAATCTTCAAAACATGTTTCCAATTCAAAAAGTGATTTAGCAAAAGGCTTTTACCATGAAAAAAAAAATCAATGGACGAAGCCTTTCACTATTCAAGAACAAACACCAGTAATTAATTTTATCATTTTTTTCCTGTAAAAAAACTTTCAAATACAAAAAGTATGTCCATATTCCAGAAGGTCAAAAATGTACATAACATATATTTAATTTCATAAAAGAAATTCAATAGCACCTATTATTCATTATCAAATCTAAAATTTATCTTTTAAAGTTTTTTCAAAACAAAAGCCTCCAAATATTCTCTAATTCTAAAATTAAGGAATAAACTTTCACTTATACAATTTAAATCAAGATTCAATAGTCAACAAGACTGACCCAACTAAACAGACTACCCACTAAAGGGGTCTCACATAAAACTTTAATGGTCGTTTTAAACCCATGACAAGAAGACAGACAGAAGACATTCCATTCTGTTCATATGATGAATCAATCAGGAGGGGGGGTCAACAGAACTCAACAAACAAAACTCTGTCGTAACATTCCGTTTCCTTTCTTCAACAAAAAGCGATTAAATCCACTTTTACTAAATGTAGTCAATTTTAAGACTGAACTTTAAAACGTCTATACAAAGAATTCAGCTGTTAAAATGACTGACATTTCGAGCGATGTTTACAATTGAATATTTTAAGAGAATAACATTTCTGCCCTATTTTATCTGGCCAATTTTTATCACAATACACACCACACAAATTGATTTCTGACCAGGTCAAATGATCCATTAAAAATTTATCAAACACATACAGGTAAATGAGTAAGCTTGTGTGCGGGCTTGAATTAAGACATTATAGGAATTGTATTTCAAAGATTTCATACAAGATTTTTTTTAAAAAACCTACAAGCAAATTTAAAATATCAATCATTCCAAACGACCCATAGAAAACAACATGACATGAAAAATATGCCCGAGGCGAAGCATCTAAGTGAAGCCCAATTGTACCTATTGACAACACATTGAAGAGTTTAATTTGAACATAATTATAGGATGAAATTCAAGAACACAATTGCCAGTATCTGAAGATGAAAAAGCCCTTGAATACAATAAGGCAAACTATTCACACATTTTCTCACCAATTGAAGTTAAACAGGTCATGATTTAAACCACCTCTTATTTAAGGATTAAAATTTGATCACATTTTTTCATCAGACGCAGCCTTGTAAAGGTACAGCCTGGTAAAGATAGAGTCAAAATACTGACTAAATGTTAATAGAAGACTAAGGTCCAGGGTCACCCAGAGCCCTATGTATCATGTTTTTCTAATCAGTTGAACTGTAAAAGTTTCAACATGTCACTGGTACACTTTGACAAGGTTACACAAAATGTTGGCAGGACCACCAAGATTAGCCAGTTTCAATTTCATTTCAAAGTGGGACATATTTTGAGTTCATTTGTGTGTCATTATTTACTTTCTGAATGAACCAAAAGTTGTGAACATAAAGTTTGACAGCAGATGGTCACTCTGTCCTTAATTGTTCAATCTGGTACATTTATATGTTTTTGTTAATCTCATTAATTTTTTTTTTGCTTTTATTAAAAACAAATAACAAACTGACTAAGAACTTAATAGTATTGTATTCAACAAAACATGAAATATTTGCATATGGGCGGACAACAAAAAATTTAAACACCGATTTAAACACAGATGGCTTGGACTTCAATATTGACAATGAGCATTGGTTCAAGTACAATTATGTACAATACCTCTTGTAGTCCAAGCAACAGCACTTGTCTCTAATTAGACCCTTATTAACTCAAGTCCCTTCTAACAGAGTAAATGTTACAAATTAAGGACTGGGTCCTGTTGAACACTCTGACATGCGTTATTTTGGTACATGTTTTGCAAACAGCTGTTTCCAGCCCCTAATCTTTACCCACCCAAACCAACAGGTGACTAAATTCTCAGATGACCATCAAATTAACTCAAAGATTATTGTAGCTATTTGACTCAAATGTTAAAGTAAATATTGACAACATACTTCATTAACAATCAATGTAACAGACAAAAAGGATTTCAATGGATCTAAACTAAAGTATCACAAAAGGGTCCCAAATCAGACTTTAATATCAGCATCATGTAGAGCTTCAGTCATGAGCTATTTAAACATTAGTCACAGAATATGAATCACAGTCAGACAAACCTTGTGTGCTCCCTCCGTTACAAAACAACAAACACTGTCCAAAACGTCCACTTGTAAACAAAGGCCACCATAAGAACAAACCAACCAACCAATCAGGACACAATAACAGGCATAACAGACCAAAATAAACCTCTCAAATAGGGGCAACATTATCACTAACATTAGAGGACTCCATTCAAGGATCTGATTGTATATCCATATCTTAACAATGCTTCATCATGTTTAAATCATAATGTCACTCTGTTAGAATTTCAAATAACCTGTACCTCCGACAAAGTCTTAAAAAATATAAACTGCACTTAATTGTAAATTAGGCAAGTAATGATGCAAGTAAAGTCAGGATAGCCACATGGTCATTTAAGAAACACGTAAGATATACTGAACACAGACAAAATATCAGAGATCCTGGTTCCATGTCTGACAGCTAAAAGTCTGGCTCTATGACCAAAGTACTCTAAATAACTGAAAGGACAGCCTTTTAGCCAGAGACAATGGAGAAGCCAATCTAAACACATGAATTAAACATTACAATCCATCATAAAAATAACAAACATGGTCCCCTCCTTCCCTCATCCAGATTGGCACAAAATGAAACAAAAAATGATAGATTTCAATAATTAGGCCCTAAAAAAAAATAGCTTGTTTCCGCTACCCCGATTGACCCTATATTTTGCCACTCACACTATGATTTTGTTTGGTCGAGTTGTATAGTCTTGGAAAATAAAAGTAATGACTCTTATTCTGGAATAAAAAAATCCCTACCAACTGATCTTATATTTTTCAGAGCTGGTAGCAGAAACAAGTCTCTTTATTTTTGGCCTTAGCCCAGTATGATCCAATAAAATTCAATTAACAAAACAAAAATTTGCATATAAATTGTTTTTTTTCCCTTGATTTCTCTGCACGACATGAATACACAATTTGATTGGTTGACTAATATTTGTTTATTTTTCTCATTTATTTAGGTTTTGGTGCGATCCATCAAAAATGGCCTCTTAACATGTCGTCATAAAATTTGATTTAATTAATCACTTTAGACCGACTCTGAACTACATGCATGACATTATTGACCAAAGTTTATACGTTAGAAAAACAAAGTCAACACTGGTGACTTCAGTTATAGAACCATGATGAAGTTTAGAGATGTCTGTCACCATGGTTTGACCATGGTATGTGTTTTTTTGTTCATAACTATGGTCAACCATGGATAGTCATCATTTTTACAGCTTAGATCATATTGAAGTGAGTACGAAACACTAGCATCACCTTTGGGTTAATTACACCTTTTTTACAAATAACTTCAATCATGGCCTTCTCTGGTTTACCAAATAAAATTGTGTCACAGTGCTTTGATATTAACTACACCTGAACAAATTTCAAATCACAAACCTATAAGAAAATTAAGTTAAATTAAAAAAATTCATTGGAAAAAAGCACCTGTTTGCAAATATGCCATTTTTTGTGTACTTTTATTAAAATATCTCAGCTATGTGGAAAAAAAACAACCAGTGGCTGACACCTAAATCATTAAAAAAAATTAAAACTAATTTTTTAGGGAAACAAAGTTTGCAATATCATCCAGTAAACTTTCTACAGTTCATCGAGTTTTCATTTAGTTTCTGTATGAGTCAGACGTGATCAGGAATAGAAATATGAAAAATGGTCAACATGGAAACCTTCAGATTTTTAATTTTCTGAAATGGCGTGCCTGCCTTAATGAAGACTGGAAAAAGATTAATGGTGACAGTTTTATCATCATAGAAAGATATCTGGAAGCGCATGCCATTTTAACATTTGAAAGACAGGTATTAAAAGTATCATTACAAATTGTCAGGTATCCATGGATACGGAATCATTATCTAAGTTTTCGGGAAAACAGAAAATATCCGTTAGAGACAGTTTTAAAACAGTTAATTGAATATTGGACAGTTTAATTGCTGCATAAAACAAGTGAAAGCAATCATTTGACCACTTTAGACAATTAGTTCATTTTTTTTATCAGCAAAACATGAGAGATCCTAACACAGCAAAGTGAACAGAGGTAATTGGTCCAAGATTAGATGAAGTTCAAGGCAGATACAAGAATGCAATTAGTGAATAGTTTACTGTAACAAATGGTAGTGTAATAGCCACACTGAAGTATTTGCTAAACTGACAAAAGCCATTGGAAGCATCAAGTTCCATGATAATGGTTGGTATAGTTATCTAAATAATTTATGTATGAATACCACATGATATAAATGAACCTATTAAGTTTAGGGGCTGAAGCATTTAAACTATGAGCAAATGACTGAATAGGTGAGATTTTGACAGCCCTGGTGAGACAGCTTTTGGGAAGGTGTGGATTGATGGGGCCATCAAGGGGTTAGTCCCTGATATTTTGTAAGAAACAATTCTGACATAGGGTAGAACAAAGAACAAACAGGATGTAAGTTCACCATTCACAGTCAAGCCTAGTAATCAGCATCCTATGAAAGAAGACCATTCACAAACAATGGTCACATCTTGAAACACAATTACTTCCATTATAGATCAACTAAACATCAGCCCCAATTGTATAAACATTGGTAAACTTTAACCAAATGGTTAATTTAACCCAAGGTTAAATTTAACCATTTTGGTTTACTAACCATTAAAAAAATTATTTAAACATTTGAAAAGGGCTGCCATTTTGGTACTGGTTACCGTTAATGTTAAGATTTAACCAGCATCTTAGACTTGGGTTAGATTTATTTGAGCTTTAACAAAACAACATTTGGTTAAACTTAAACAAAATTTTCTACAACAGCTAACCGAACATTTAACCAAAATTTTAACCGAAACTCTGATTTAACCCAGTGGTTAAAGTTAACCAATGTTTATACAATTGGGCGCAGAAAATAAGCAAAGCTGTCCGGCTAGCTTATGGACGGTTAGTGGTTCTACTCAGGTGTAAGCCTATGGTCGTCCTCCACCTTTAAGGCTGAAAAGAGATCGTATGACCCCAGCTCTAGCTGTTGATGTGACATTAATCTCCAGTGAAAAAAATAGAATACAAACAACAGTGCATATAACACTTTTTTCTCTTCCTTTAATAGCCTTTGTAGATAGACTTGACTCAATGACTAAAAGCAAGAACGTTAACACTAGTTATTGTACTTTGAATGGTAAACATCAGATGGACTTACCAACATTTAATTATAGAGTTCAACTCACTCCTTTTCTTAACTTATTGACTGTTGCTCTGCGAAATTTTAAAGGATTTCACAGTCTGAACAAAATAAATACAGTACAACCTCACTTAGCCATCACTTCAGCGTTAAGACCACCTTGTTATAACAACCACTTATTTTCAGGCCAGTTTTCAATATTTTTACTTTATTTCATCGTGAGACTAAGACAACCTAAATAGTAAATTTTGGGATCCTACATGTAGTCTAAATATCAGCGTTTTACTGTACTACAGCTCTGAAAATACACACTGCATACCAAATAATTATAAGCAATTAATTAGCAAAGATTGCTGTCAATTTCACCATTAAATGTCGGTAACATCAATGAATTTAGGTCAGCTGCGTAGACCCATTAGTGTCACTCTAAAAGCCATTAAGAATTAATATTAAGGAAGTCACAACTAAATGTATGTCAAACTATTATGTAGAGTAGTAATAGTAAAGTACTTAATTTAATAACTAAATACACAACAGAATGACCGGCACAAATATCACCCACCACATGGACATACTTATGTACCACTCATGTCGGATGTCATTGACACTTCTGGCACAGACACGATTGTTTGAATTGGTTAAATGTCTTAAGAGCAGTTATACAATATACATTAAAATTGTAAGTGGTATAATACATTCATTTGTCTCTATATTGTCGGGTCATTAAATGTTGACCTTTGACTTCAGACTGCAGCTTTTACAGACAAGATGAATGTATAACCTAGAATCAATTAAGTTTGTAATAGGAGGCAGAAAATTACTGTCCTGATGTGGGGTGCGAACCCGCAACCTTCTGCTTGCAAGTCAGCTGCTCTACTAACTGAGATAATTGGGCTGATGAGCATAAAAACTACTATTAACACATAATATTATATATACAGCCCTGTTACAAGTAAGGACATCTCATAGACTGAACCCAAGGAATGACGTAAGATTTAAGTTACCAATAGCAACAACTCAATCTTGTCTACAGACCTTGACCTTTGACCCCCTAATAATTCAGGCTGACAACAATGCATACATTATTCTCTGAAAGAAATTCAGTTACTGAAAAACTGTTCACATACATACCAACATAATCCTGAGTTTAAACAATTACTTTACTCTTTACAAGAAGTAAAAAGTTATGACAGCTTACAAACTAACAGAGACAGTGTTGTCCAGTGTATATGGGAAGCATATAGGTTCATGTATTCACTGTAAGGTAAGGTCTTAAAACAGCCTAAATTTATTTAACCTACGTCAATAAAGAAACACTTTATTGGAACTTATATGATAACTCAGGATGAATTCCACAGGGACAAGATTTGAGCCTACAAAGTTCTGACCAGGATCCCAATATTCCACTAGAACATATGTTCTTACAGAATTGAAGCATACAAAATTAACACAATATCACCAGTTCAGGACTGCTGATGTAGGGGATACAGGTGTACAATAAGGATATTTTGCAAACTTAAAGAGGGAATGCGGTCAAATTTTATCCATTTGTTCGAATTTTTGTAAAAGGCTTTTTGAAAGCTATTTTGAGCAGTACTATTTAAAGTCATACTTTAGCCTAACTAGAAACATAAAATTATGAATGTCGGACATTTTGTAACCAAAGGTAGCATTTCAATAAAACAGCTTAAAATTCTAATATTTAACTTTACACCATATCTATAAGACCCTTAATTTAATCAATCAATGTTTACTTTATAGTAACAGGTGGTTTATTTACACTGTAATGTCCCACACAAACCATCACAATAAAAGTGCAATAAATGACCACAAATTGCCACAAAAATAGCCATCAGATAAATATTTACAAACATCAATGTACTTAATGACCTTTGTTTACCTATCTCAATACTGATCTACATTGAATATAATTAGGTCATGAAAATTTAATGAGGGTTTGAAATTTCAGACTTTATTTGCATATATATACGATGTACCTTTAGGGTGTGACACAGAACACGTCCATAAGTCCAGATGTCATGAAACAACAGTGAGTTAGCCTAGTCGACAAAATTTAGGTTTCTACACAAAAGAACACCTACAAGTTCATCAGCATAGCACACAACATCTTCTCTATTTTGTTAATGATCAATGATTTTTAATTTCTTCACAGTGAAAGTGTCTTTTATCTTTTAACATTTGCTTCAATCATTTTTATTTAAAACCTTAGTACAGCATCATGTTATCTTTGTAATAGGAGGCAGAAGATAAAGTTCCCGATGCAGGGCTCGAACCCGCGACCTTCTGCTTGCAAGTCAGCTGCTCTACCAACTGAGCTAATCGGGCAGACAGGCATACAAACTACTATAAACACATATATTATATATACAACACTGTTACATCTTAATTTTTTTTTTCACTTGAGTTTAACCTCACACCAACAGCCAAGGTCATTTGGTGACTTTTCCAGCTTTTAACAGTGACGAGAGACCTCAGAACCACTGACCTTCTATAGGCTAGTTGTTCCGCTTCCTAACATGCGAAATGCGGTCCAAGGTGGGATTCGAACTCACAGCAGTGAAGATTAGAGTGTACTAGTCAGAGACCATAACCACTCGACAACAGGAGCCCCCTATCTTAATTATCTCAGAAGTACAAATATTTGAAATACTTCAGCACAAAATACTTGTATTTATTTCACAGAATAAATGCATATTGAAAAGACAGAATTAACAGTCATAGAAAAAATCACTTGATTAAAAACAAATATAACATTTAAAAAGTTCAAAAGTTCCAAACCCAATGGAGAGCATATCATATTTGCATAATTCCAACACACATACAAATATTATCCAATCAGATGCCTCTTTATATTTCAAATATTCAAATCAACCAATCATATCATTTATCACAAGTAGATTGACAAAAATCTTGTAAGATGCAGATACAGTCAACCAATTTCACCAAGAATTCCTGATACATTGTGTAACCATCTACTCAAACAAAAACATGAAGTTACTTCCTTCAACTAAGTCATCTCTCATAATTTTCTCAGAAACCAAAAAAGAATATCATCAATAAGATAGATTCATCGAAAAGTAAAGAGACCATCTCACTGTAGCTATTCAACTGTTTACAGAACACACAAACATGGAGTCCATTAACAAGGCCTGAACATAAACATCTTCTGCTCATCGAAATTTTTCTGATAACTGACTCACAAAGTTAACGCTAAAACACTCCATCTTGTATATTTACTTCTACAGACTAGCACAGAAATTCTTGAAAAAGTTCGTGCTTTTGAAAGACATCAATTTCCTAGGCTTTAATAATGAGTACAAAAAATATGCTTTAGGCCGTCCTTATAAAAATGTTGATTTGCGGTTACACTCTCACTCAGAACAAGAATCCAAACGAAAATTTCTTTTGTACTTTATTCCAACTTTTTATTTTCATTTTAAACATTTAGTGTAAAACAAAAAATATGCCAACCTACCTACCTACTTACTGTTGAAAGTTTGGGTCACATCACCACAAACTAACAATTTTATAAGTATGGCCTAATTACAGAAGAAAAAATAATCATCAGAATTTTTTAACAATTAAAACTATTAGCCTTCAGTCCAAAATTGATTGACTACAACTTTATCTCAACCAAACTTCACCAATATAATTAAAAATATACATCTGTATATCAAACACATTCACTTTATCATTTATCATAATGAAAAAAATTATAAAAGTCAGACTGAAAAAATCTTTTTTTTTTTTCTACATATTGGTACCCAGCAAATGATTAAAGGTGATAATGTAATACGTCAATATCTGTCACTTCAAGCTATTAGCTGATCAGTAACCACCTATAATTAATGACGAATGAAACCCATTCAACATTGAATCATTCACAATAAAGTTTTATTGTTGTTAATACCTTAGATTTAATATCAAACATAATCCGCAATATTTAAACACTTTCCATTCAGATAATCCATCATATTGTCACATAGTAAATCCAAATCATCAAATTTCAGAAAAAAATCTTAGCACATCATAAGACTAAAAAATAAACTGATTTGACACAAAGAATTAGTTTTGTTGACAGTTTGAGAGTTATGATAAGTACATCTCCCTTTTAATATTTCATTCAGTTTTCAACATAAAAGCCCCGAAGCCCTAAATATGTAACATGATAGACTTACACGCAGAGTTCAAAAGGTCAGCACCCCTCCCAAAAAAAATAGAATTTAATTAAAATCAAATTAGTCAAAGACATTAGACAAATCGTGTAGTGTTCACAATCCATAAACATATGTTCATACTTTTATCTGATAAAATAACTGACTGGTTCAAAGTTTATGAAACTGTGATATTTTATTCACAAACACATGTTTAAAACCTTTTTTACAGTATAAATAGGAAGTGCTCTAATAAATATGTTAAGTATTAATTATATCTAATCTGATAATTACATATGCATGTATTATCAATAAACATATGTAAATTTATCATTTAATATGTGACCCTAATCGCCCTATGATGACAGGCAATTTTTCACAATCAACTGCAAATTAAATATTGTTTATTTTCCTAAAAATACTAAGGTTTTAGCCGCTGATGAATTACAAATAAATACTTCACAAGATGTCTTTATTTCAACAAATTTTTGTACCTCCATTTTAAAGAGTAATACATTAAACATCCTTTTTTACCTCCACTTTAAAGAGTTAAAAAATGATTATCATTCAGTTAAATAAATAATTCCACAACAAATTTTGATGATTTAATTGAAGTAAAATAAAAAATTTTAAAGTTAAAAAATCACATGATTTCACTTACTAACTTATTTCAACTTCAAGAGTTAAATTAAACTGATTATATCCACATAAGATTGTAACATTTTACCAAAAATGTAATAATTTCTCACATTAAAATTAATAATCAATTTTAACTATCAGATGTAGCAATCAATTAATTATCAATAACTAATAATTCAAATCATTATCAGTGACACCATCTTAAATAAAGCCACAATTTTTACGGAGAATTATTTCCAATTTTTGTTGTCCCCACTCTAATCGAGTCTGACTATGTTTTAACACTACATTATATTGCACAGGGACTGATCAATTTGAGTCAAGTGGAAAATGCATGGATAACTATTGACCACTATCGGCCAGACGGTATACAAGTGACCATAAGTAGCCACTTACAAAACAACTTGATTTAACAAGATAACAATGATAATGCACATTTATTATAGAATATTACAACAACAAGTTTTTTATCTGATAATTTTTCACAAGTTTTTTAATACAAATTTAAGATAAAAATCTTAAGACGTTTTTCAATTAGGACTATTACGTAAAGAATAAATAAAAGGAAATAACGTTATACAACTAACTGGATTAAGTATGTCAACTGAGGGGCAGACAGGAAATAAAAATAATCATTGTTATATTTTATACAATTACGTAGACTTTACACAAGAAATAACATAAGAAGGGGTAGTTTCTGTCCCAGGCAACAATAGATACAATTTCCGTGCTGTTTGTGTCACGTAATTTGATTTTTATAAATATACTTCTTTCCTACCAAAAAAGTGTTAATTGATTAATCTACATAAGAGCCCTTAAAATATATTGAATTCAATTCAGGTAAGATTAGGAATTTAACGGTCTGTTAAATTATGAAACATCACTTCAATTAAGACTCACCACAGACGGTATTATACAAAACACATAAAAGCACTTCAGTTGTCCATTAAACAACCACTTTATGTAATTTAATTGAAAAGAACTATCACAATATGACTATGGCTAACCATGGTTAATTACAGTCGAATACATAAGGTTAGAAAAGTCACGATTATTTGACTAGAATATAAAAAAAACTTTTCTTTTCTGAATTTTAACATACCATTCGTATTTTAGAGGTACAGGGATTTCCCTGGTGGAGGTTTCTTGCGTCCCTGACACAATATTCAGCCGAGGTTCTCACATTGAGAGTGACGACCGCATCCTCGGGACCCCCTTCGAACTCGGAATTTGCCCTGTACATTTTCTGTGCGGAACCCCCAAAAATTCCGAAGGACCCCTAAAATGTTGGGGACGGGAATCCCGGGGACCCTCAGGTGAAAAATCTTAGGGAAAACCCTGAAGTTACTATTTGTCCCCAAATATCTTCCTACTTCAGAGTTTGCTATTTGAAACTTTGAGTCCAGGGGTCAACAAAATAGAATCAGTTGGGTAACCATAAAAACAATTATTTCTTTTTTGGCCTTTAACAATGATAAGCAGAAACTACAGTAAAACCTCATTAAGAGAGACAACTTTACTATAAAACCACCTCAACATTCATACAGCTAATCATTATTCTCCTTCAACTTTGTTTTAATCTATTAATGTTTCCATGGAAACCTCTTTGTACTGCATGCACATTTTGTTCAAAGTAAAGACAATTTTTATACCGACCTTATGTATAAAACACAGATTTATATCAAAATTGCAAAACAAGTCAAATTTTTATCTCTCGTATTATTAATAGATACAACATGAGAAGTTTTGCTTTTATCTTTCCTAAAAATACAATTAACTCCATAATGCCATGTTCCCCTTACATCAATCACGCTTTTAAGTCAACAACACCAGAATCAACCAAGTACACAAAAATCCAGCTAATTTCCTTGAAAATGATGTAAGTTACAAATTCCAGTTTAATGTTTTCACAGTAACATCACATAAGCTACATTTTTAAGTACATGTCTCTCATTAGTCAGAATTTTGCACATTTCACACACGAAGCACATGCCTGAAATCCACCAGGGGGCTTAAAAACTCCTCTTGCATTAGAAAAAAGATAAACACTAGTTCCTGCCCCATCGTTTCCCTAATTTCAGATAAGACAAATTCTCCTTAGTATAACACAAACTTGTTACAAAGAGAATCAAGTACGCCTTTAATAATAATTAACAACTTTTACAAACAAAACTGAAGATTTTTCATTGTTTCGAGGACAAGGTTTGCACTAAAAATCAAACAAATGCTGTCATTAAATGGGTCGTAAAAAGAGCATAGCAATCTTGAGAGTTGATTCTGAGTGTTAAAACATGTTTTTGCCATTCATTCTGAACAATTGATATATTTTTTGTGTCAGTGAGATATTTCACCTAGTTTAACATTACAGAAATATTGACATCATTACATGTAAAGGTATATCACAGGTAATTAATTAATCAATTAATCTAAATTAAAATATTCACCAAGAAAAAAAACAAGCAAAGGTGGTGCAGCACATGATACTATGCTATAAGCCACTCAAGCCAGACACTACCAAGGTCAAATCCCACAAAACCAACTTGCTCAGCTCCACAGACCGTGAGTTAGGTCTATAGACTTTAGATTCATAATTTAAACACAAAACACATCAAACTGAGATTTGTGTTCAGTCAAACATGTTGTTTTGGGAAAATCTAAAAAAGATGAACTAACAGGCTTATCTAAGGCTGAAAAAAAAAACACATTTTTTTTACCGAGAAATATTCTGGAATTTCAGTTCCGTATAACGGGAAATAGTCCGCGCTATCATTACCATTGGAAACGGAATTTTAAGATGGCTGCACAACAACGATGCTTGCTCGCTGTAAAAGTAGATAAATGCGTCCATTTTTGTATTTTATTGTGTGTCTAGTTTGTTTGAATAAGCATGAAGCTCAACAACATTTATCAAAGCAATGGCTTTGCATACATTAGCAGTTATTACAGATAACGGGTGTATAAAAAAAATCCCTACCTACCGACCCAGTTTATTTTGATGACCGTGACCAGAAAAAAGAGTATTTTTTTTCGGCCTAATGGAAAGTTGAATTATTGTATGTAAATGGAGTACAGTGTTGGTCATATTTGAGAGTTATTTAGAATACATGGCTGGCAAATCATGATTTTCATTCTTTGTGGGTCATTTATTAGGAAGTATTTGGTACATAAATCGTACATGACTGTAACTAGGAATTTGTATCTTTGGTTTAGTCAATAAAAGTGTTGATGCATAAAACAATGAATGTTCATTTGCATAAAAACTGGACATATTGTCAAATTTTCATATAAAAACTGCTTATCTAAAATCATTACTAGTAAATTTACACTATGTGCAACAAAACTTTACCTTGTTCTCATTCAAATGTTGAGTTACTACATTATTGACAGACGCATTAATTTTTTAGGGAGTAAAAATTGATCTTTCAACCAAAGAATGTTTTATCACATTTAACTGTCCGTCAATTATTTCATCTGAAGCACTTTTTTTGGATGTGTGAAACAATGTCCTTTGAAGTCCAGGCCCCAAGGTTAAAAAACTTGAGATAGGTCTCAAATCTCAAATCTTAATTTCATTTTCAAAGTATTTAGGTTGTAAAGATATAGCTGTTGAATGTTTAAATAAATATTCACATTCATTACACTAACAGAATTACATATGACTTAAATACTGTGTAGTCGTCTCAGGACATTAAATTCAAAATACGAGATTTGAGCTTGGAGGCAGACCTCAAGTTTCATAACCTTGACTCCAGTTATTCTACTGGAGATGAAATGTTTTTAATTGATAAATCAAATATTTTCAATGTTGATTAAACTATGCATCATAATAAAACCATTCAACGACAAGATGTCTCCATACATGGTATATTTAAGAGACACATAAATATTGGTTAGCAAGCACCTGACGACAAACTTAAATCAATTACCGTAATTAATGAGTTCAGAATATGTAACAGATTGATCTGTCTGTACATTAATACCACTATGTGTGACACCAGACAGACAGATCTCTAAGTTACGCTGAAAACTTTGTTTCTGTCTTGCTTAAAATGCCATTTATCATTTGTATATATGTACTATACAGGTGCCAGATTACCAGTGCTTAGGGATGGCAACAAAAACAAAAGTTTTCAACTAAGAGCACCATAATCGGATACCTACAACTGGAGGCAGACGACCTTGAAAATATCATCTTTGGTCAAAGTTTTGTAGAGCCTTTAAATGCATCTGTCATCAGTATTTTGGTCATATGGAATGGTCAGTTCACGTAATCAGTGTTGCTAGGTTACCATCTAGCACTGACCTTGTTCCTCTTGGAGCACATGACCTTGAAAATAGGTCAAATACCAGCAATACGAAACAACTAAACAAGCGCAGATTTGGGGGGAGGGTGAGCCAGTGTGTGCCCCCTCTAAAATCTGGCAAGCATACGTAAAAACATGTCAGTTATGTGTTGAATGTGTACATAAATATCTAGACTTCACTTCCCCAAAACCAAAAATCCTATATCTGCCTGTGCTTAACGTATTGTTCTGCTCATCTGCTTTTAAGCGTTTCTCGTATTTACATTGAATTTGTTCACACAAACATCTTTGAGAAAACTTAAGATAAATAAATCATTAATAACTATTTTGCACCAAACAATGTCAAACAGCTGTGGTCAAGAACAGCCATTAAGCTCAAATATTGACCAAACGTTCTCATATTACCATCACAAACAGACCTTAACCCATCTCTGTTTTCTAGATGAGGACAAGATGACTGCAAAGTCTTATTTTTTTCAGCAGCTGTGTTTGTTAACTTTTCCTCATGCTACCTACACAAAAGAGAGGGATGGTCCTATTTAACAAAAAAATAAACATTCACTGACCCACACAGACTAATTAGTGTGACCAAAGTCAAAGAGAAACATGAAAACTTGATACAGTTCGCAGACGTACATTTTGACCAATCCTTTATATGAATAACAACGTAAGTTTAGCATCAGACGGGTTAAAATTTAATGAGAAGTCAAAAAAGATTTTTTTTTCAAAGAAAAATAGCATAGATATTGTTACTACAGGCATTAGTTATGTACCTGTGATGGTAAAACTTATATATTTATAACTATATATCAATAAATTCTAAACAAAACATCATAATTTAACCAAAAATTACCTTAATTGAGTTTTTTTTTCACAGAATTCAATCATATGTAACAATTGAATGGGGTTGAATTCTGCGAAAAATTTTCTTTTTCATTTAACACTTTACCTCAAAAGCAAATTTCGGATTCTTCCAAATTCAAAGCTAACAGAATGGAAAATATTGTGGCAAAAGAAGCCATTACTCATTGCAAGCAATGGCTTCTTTTGCCACAATGTTGTCAAAAGTCGTCTGCTTCAGGGGGGGGAATGCTGTATTATGAAGCAGAGGGTTAAGGTAATTTTAACTCTGTGTATCACTGAGGCGGGTTTACAGAGATTTTACAATAAAAAATCAAATATAAATTAACACAGAACACAGCATCGCTTTTAAATATTAACTTATATGCAAATTTCAAGCGACCTTGGATACATTGACATTTAAAGCTATGTTTGACCCTCACATAAAGATGTGATTTATGAATTATGATTTATTCATACCAAAACAGAGACAAGAATACAAATTTCTGAGTCTTGTTGACACGCAGTGACCTCTATAATGTTCGTATCTAATTAATGACATCAAACAAAAATGGACACAGGAGAATTTAACAATTTTATGACAGATTATGAGCTTATCGGTTGAATCAAGCAATTATGGGGCAAAATTAAAATCATGATTCAAATGATATTAAACTCAGGAAACATGTCAGCAAATTTCTCAGGCACTAACAGAGGTGTGACTGGTCTCTGATTAGGGTGGAGGATTTTTTTGTCATGGCACAAAATTTGACCAGAATGTATTCTTAACAGGATCAAATGGACAGATACAAGCACTGGTTATTCTACAGACAATGTGTCAACATTTGCGCAATGAGCGTTTGAGGAGAATTGGCTTAACCCACAATACCCCAAGATTTTCACAACATATTCAACAATTCACAAAGTGACCCAAATAATCTTGCACATAAATCCACAGAAAAACACATCCCATGAAGTAATCGGTAAAATTTCATACCCTTAATTAATACTGTGTATCAAAGACACAGTAATAACTCAGTATGAGTTAATCAAAATTTAGCCTAAAATCTTAATAAATTGCGTGATAAGACAACAGACCATGTGGATCATATAAACTATTAATAGTTCATTGTTGCTCTTAAAATCCCAAATACGTCCAGTCCAAACTCCTAATGAAGATTTTATTAGCCATGAACACAGGCGCATGAAAGGACAATAAACTTTGATGACCAGTTAAGTACTTTCCCAGAGTGACTATCAAAGCTCTAGGAGTGACCAGTCTTTATGGTCACTCTGATTTTATTACCTTTGACATGTTCCAGACAATAAAAACATAATGGACACACTCCTGTAAACTACATTCAGCTTCCTGTAGGCTTTAATAGATGTTTAATTAACACTCATGTACAATGCAGTGATCACGTGCAGCCAGTGACTGCCTGATATCACTTAAGAGATTTCATCCTTTCAGTTTCAGATCAAAAGTTATAAAACTGAGTTTGTAGACGGATCTCAGAAATTTCATATGTGAAAAAGCTGTCCAGCTAGCTTATGGAAGGTCAGTGGCTCTACCAATGTATAAGCCTGGGGTCTTCCTCCATTGTTAAAGCTGGAAAGTCACCAAATGACTCTGGCTGTTGGTGCAACATTTAACTCCAATGAAAAAAAAGTTGCTTCTTAAATAAGGAAGGGGTAGGTTATATATTTTTGCAAGGTTGCTGAATGTGTTGCAATAAATTTAATGTAGTTTTATAATTTTGTATTTCTTTTTTTAATTTTCTTGTTTACTGTCATATCTATCCTGTTTATGTCAGTCATACTTATTTCCACACAAGTGTCCCCATTTTTAAAAATCACATTTTAAAAAATTAAAGAACACACAATTAAATAGCCGAGTTACCTCCCATTAAGCCTCAAAGATCTGAACACAGATTAGTTCTAAGTTATACGTGAGAATGTGAAGACAAGTCTAAGAGTATGAACATGCCATTAGTGTTTTAGAACACACGGTACACAGACAGAACCAATCAGAAGCCAGAGTTTTGAAGCAAAATGAAGCAAGATCTAAACAAATGATAATCACTGAATTTCAGACCAAAAATTCCAATTAACAGCGTAGTGAATGGACATGTATGCATTCTACAAATCGTTGCTGTTATTCTAAAATGTCGTATGTCGATTTTGTCTGTTTTCGGGAAACATCAAAAAAAAATTGACCAGTAATTATACGACAAAAAGTCACATGACATAACTGTGTTAGCTGATTGGTTAGAGAATCAGAATCCTTCGTAAAAGACGTATAATGAGTTACTCTATACGTAGAACAAAAAAAAAATTCGTGCCAAAAATGATATACGTCATTTTAGAATAACGACGACGAAATATAGAATGACAAATGTTTAACAATAAAAAAACAATTCCAATCACAGTAAGAATTAAGTCAAAGAGCAAATAAGAACACAAAGATTAAATATCAGCCAAAACATTTAAAACATCACAACAGAAATTATAATTTAATAATTATGATCTTGAAGATTACAAGAATATCCCTACACATCATTTATTACAATAAACATTATCATAAAACAGCAGCACAACCAAAACAGTATAGATCCACCAGTTAGGATGATTTTTTTCAACAATATATAGACAATAGGTCCAACATACTGAACATAAATGATTCAAACCTTTCTGATTATTATTCACAGTGAGAATGTGTCAAAAACAAATAAGAACTCAAAGAGCAGGGACTATCAAAAAGTTGACAAAAAAATTGCAAAGAAAAATAAACCGCACACAAGCGTTATTATGCATCGTCTTTTACATAAAAACATTTTTTGCAGAACTTCAACATAACAAAATTTATAACTTTTCACTGTTTAAGAATTATTTCTACATTTACACATTGTAATCCAATATCTTTATTGTATCATCTTTAAGCAAATCATTTTAACTTCAGAAAAAAATACCACTAATAGAATTGCGAAATCCAACTTTCCAAAGTCTGTTGATTACTTAGCACATGACCACAGCAGAATAAATCCAGGACATAAACTGACCACTTCAAATAAAATTCTCATTCAGTCTGGTCATATGGTCAAAAATTACTTACAGGGAGTGTCCGAGTATTGCCAAGTGGACATTGGAGAGCAAACATTACAACTAATTAATCAATGGCATTACTTCAAAATTGTCCCGATAATTCAATTGACAGTCAATAACCGGCCATTTTCTACATGATTATTTAGAGTTTAGCAAATATAAAATATTCCCTTTGTATATTTATAGCTTACTGACAAAACAAACAATACTTTTAAATTACTTCTGAACATACAAACAATAACACAATTATGCTGACTTGCGAATTTCTGTATAAGTTACAAAAGTAAACAAAATTACAAATAAATATTTGAGATAAAAGTACAAAGACAGGGCAAACAAAAAAGGGGAACAAAAAATGGCTGGAACTTATAATAAAAAAAAACTTTGAGATACAGTGACCAAAAAAATCTATTCTTGCAATACATAACATTCAAGTCCCTTTGAAACAATTAGTCAAAAAATAATTCAAAGCTCAAATGACTATAATTATGTTCAATTAAATACATATCAAATTATTCTTGTCTAAGCCAAGAAATGAATTTCACTGGCATTAAAGTTCAGTCTGAAATGATAAAATGATTGTTTTTATAACATCCTATTAAAACATGATCACATGAGTAAATCCATACTAACACGCTGTTCACAACAGCTCACACGGCAAAACTGAATAATAACAACATATCTTAACAACATGTTACCTTTATCGAACAACACCATGAGAAACAATCAAGGGTCACAACAAATGTTCAATTAAGGGCCAGACTTGATTTTATTGTTACAGCAATGACTAATTAACAACGCGACTAATTAATATAAATTGGAACGAAATCATTGGCTCACATCAAGTTGACAACATGGCAGATGTCAGAAAAGGACTCAGCTAAAATACCACAATTAAAACACCAGACAGATCAATGATCGGGGATTAAATGATGTTACGACACGCGATACAACATCGTTAAAATCATTGTTCCATACCATCGTATTCAACAAGTTAGCAATCATAAAACCTAATAACACCAAAAAAGGATAAAAAATGCTGATAATCAATTCTGAATTAATTAAACTGAAAAGTAATTATAAATTACTTAACTGTTTAATTTATTAATAATATTTTCATAGTTATTTTGGGGGCTTTAAGTAAAGTTTTGTAAGAAACATTGATGGATTTAAAATTGCTTAACAGGTTCAAGATTCCACACATGTTTCTTTCGTTTAGTATTGTTCAGTTCTTTCTAAGTGAGTGTAGTAACACTGTCATAATTTATCTGTTGTTGTTTATGCAATTGTGACAAAAATTAAACATTTGTGCTGCCCTGGACTCAGCTGTTCTGTTGTATTGTGTCAGGGCGGGTCGTGTTGGGTCATGTGGTTTTGTTAAGCTTAGTGCTGTGCTGAGACTTGTCATATTTGAGTATGTGCTGTGCTGTGTGGTGTCTTTGAGTATCCACCACAAAAGAAAATTATGTTACCCAATACAATAACTATACCTATTCGGAGACATTTCAAAAAAGAGAAAGCAACATTTTCTTTTTCAGAAGATTATACGACACAACACGTCTTCAATGTGATATATGAAGTACAATGTTGATACTATAACAGATAGAGGAAAAGCAAAGTACCCAATGTGGGCTTTAACCCATGACCTCCGGCTAGCAAGTCAGATGCTTTACCAACTGAGCTAATCAGGCTAGTGCTATCATGAACAATTTACTAATATAAATACTATATTCAGTTCTGCTACATTACACTGAACTAACTATAACCTTTAATTAACACTTTTGTCATACGAGCCATTAATGAAACATGCAAACTAAACAGTTTATGTCCTGTTAGCACCACAAATGTACAGCCAGTGAAACTGCTGGATATTTTTAGGTGATTGTAGTAACTGTCTATTTTTTTTTGTTTGTTTTTATGTGACATTGTCACTAGGGTTAAATGCCGTTTTTCAACAATTTTTCAGTTATATACTGCGACTGGTTCACCTAACCAGTTTTCCTGGTCTGTATACTGACCAGTACTATCTTACCCTTCCACAAGGAGCCGGCAATTTCTCCACATATGAAGGAAAATCAACATTTTTGCCAAATTTAATAGAAGGGTATGACCGGCCGCAACCTGGATTTGAACCCGGATCTCTGGGTTACAAGTCTAGCACACTAACCACAGGACCACACTTATGGCAAGTTACTGTCTGTATAGAATGTTTGATGGTTTAGAAACTTTTAACAAAAGCTAAAAAGAAGGCTAGTTTATTGCTTTGATAACAAAAAAACATTTGATTGTTACAAATATTTTTCCACATAACAAACAAAATTTCTGCAGCCAAACTCATTCAACAATCCAAATAAAATAAACCCTTAAATAGTGAACTATGGGTAATAAGTTTGGGAGACTTTACATTATCATGACAACAAGGACAAGGTGACCTTGACATTTAGTATCTTATGCCCAGTATGATAATGCACCAATGGCAGACTGTATTAATTTAGTACTAAATTAAATCTTTAAGGGCCGTATGAATCCCTATGATGAACATAAAGGAGCTTAAAGGAGTCCAGTGATGTTTAATTGACCTTTTCACGCATTTAAAAGGTCATGCTTCAAGTTAATACTCAACTTTGACCAAAACTTAATAAGCCCTTAGAAAAAAGGGGCCAAAAGTCAAATCCCTTACTAATAGTAAATCATCTACTTTAACTGACCCTATAATATGTAGGTGGGGCCACAATTCATTCCCTTGTATCTTCTACACAATTGACCACAGTAGTCTGGTGGTCACTCAGTCCAAGATCACAGAAAGTTTCTCACCTTCTTCAATGGTCAGTTTTGTAAGCACTAAATTAAGCCTAAATGTTAACAAGTTTGATAATAGCGTCCAGCTAGATGACCATTTGTCCATTCTTTGTTATTTGAGTCGTCCAACTGTCATCAGGCCAGTTTTTAATCTGTGATCAAACGGACCATCATTTAAACTGTAATTATCATTATGAATACACTCCTGCTATTTTGTTGGTCAAATGATGACCTACTAACAGGGCTGCTGAAAAATAATTTTATTGACAGTTATCAAAGTCCTAAATGTATTTACAAGAAGTATTTGTTATATGTTACAAATTGTGGGATTCATGCAAAACTTCCGTAGTGAAGACAGGTTCTTCAACAAAAACTTGAGTTACCACAGACTGTAACAGACTTATATCATTCTTATATCATAGAATGGGTTATTCACCATTCAATAAAACAATAGGTACCAGTCAACTTAAATCATGTAAATATGAGCAAAAGCAACAGAAATACACAAAAGGAGTAATAAATTAACACAAAGCAACAAAATGAGACAAGTTACCTACAGACACAATGTACCATACACAAGATATATGTAAGTTTTACAGGTAATATGCCATTCCCAGCTGTTTCATGATAATTTATTGACACTGTCAGCCACAGGATGTTTCTGTGCAGTGGATGAAATAACAAATCAACAGCTTGGTGCGAAATCATCAGAACTGATTTAACAGTGCAACAGAAACTACAGATGTTTTACTCAATAAACAGACAGACACTATCTTGTATTTCAGAAATATTTATCACATTTTACACTGGACAAATTAATTTTTCAAAAACTGCTCATCAATATTACTAGATATACAATTTCTAACAAAAAAAAAGAAAAAAAAAAGAAAAAAAAAAAGAAAAAAAAAAAAAGAAAGAAAAAAACATTACAAACAGAATGAAATATTTCTGACAATATCAATCCTTGAGAAAGTTTGCAAAAATACTCTAAATTTTCAATTTACTGTCAGAATCCCAGTCCCCTGCAGCAAAGGGATTGTCAAAGATTCTCAAGTTAAAAAAGGCAGACGTGATCCTTCAAAACAGGCCAAGTCTAGATCAACATTCCAGTGTTCCACTCTCTGAATTAACTGGGTGGTCTTGGTATTAGTTTCAATTGTGTTAAAACATTTAATGTAATAAATTGCATCAGTTAAATTGACATCTTTGCCAACTGGTGTGTGTGTGGGTGGGTGGGGAATGAGGGAGTTTACTAAATCATGGAATAGAATGCTGCCAGTTATATAGAACAGCAATTATCAAAATAATGTATATAACACATGAAATATTATACTCAATGCTGAATTAAATCAATATAAATACCCAAATTCTTCACTTATCAGATAAGGGCAGATAACTACCCACCCTGTGCAAATATACAATGATGTAACCTGTCATAATTACCTCCCCTGATATCAGATATCCTATAACACAGTGCAAATATTTGTGATGTAACCACTATCAACAGATACTTAGACAGTGCTTGTACAAAATGTTGAGAAACCACACCTGGATAAGTTACCAATCATCAATATTCATAGTTCTAATATTTATACATTTGGTGAAATGATGAACAACTTTTATGTACAAAGTGACTTTACAAGTATATAAATGATTCAGACAAGTTGTCAACATAAAAACATACAAAAAATATAATGTGATTTGAGGTCAAACAAACAATTTTATTGATGATAATTAGTTTTGGTTTGGACTAACTATTTGATTCGATCAACAAGTTAGGATACTGAGTTTTATAAAGAGTGAACATACAGTCTAACCTGTGTTTGTGGCCATCTCCGAATAAAGACCACCCTGTGAATAAAGGCCATGCATTGAAAAACCATCATCGATTATTTAGAACAAACTGACCTCCAAATAAAGGCCACTTGTTAATGAAAAGACTACATTTTGTTTTTCTCAGGTTGGCGTTTGTTCACAGGTTTGACTGTATTACTATTTATCAATTCAAGAACCATACATGAGCTTATAATTACAAAATGTCTCTACTGTAACTTAATTTTGAATAGCTGAACAGAACTTCATTTTTCTTACTCTAAATGATTGGGTTATCAACTTGAATTAATGAATCGATTACGAAGACATGGTAGATTTGTGCAAATCTAATTACAACACACAATACACCTATCTATTTATGCACAAAAAAGGTCATGTTTTTACCACAAACTGACCAAACCTATTTTTTATGGCCAACCAAAGACTTCTTTCAGTTTTGGTCAATTTTTTTTCTTAAGATATTTTCATTTTCATATAAACTAAATTAAAAAGAAATCTAGACCAACCGATGCTATAGTTTTTAGGGATGTCACTGGAAATCAGGTATACATTACATTTGACCTTATCATTCAAATTGCAACTTTAACAATATTTGTCCAGTCATCTCCTTTTTTTTATTCTAGCACTTGAAATCAGTGATGTTGTAACATGTTTTATGATAAAAAGTCTTAATTCACATCATAGCCATCTCTTGTTTATCAGCCATTTTAGCATGGACTGCTTCATTCAGAGCATGTTCGTGAATACATAACTCCACAAAGGTCTTGGGAAAGGTGCAGTTGTACAAACAGCAAAAAACTAACCAGTTACATATTCTCCTCAGGCAGGTATTTGAATAAACTAGGTGTAGCAGGAGTTACATGTTGATTCACATACCAATTTTATATACATACATGACATTGTGGATGTTTAGTGAAAACAAAATATTTTTTTAAACTATACATGAACCTCTATAAAATGTGATAAACTATAATCGTTACCATCACAAATATACAATACTGTAATAAGTACTGCATATTTGAAGATACATGTAGATGTCTTATTACTGAACAAGAAATGTTACTGCCGCAAAAGCTGAACAAATGTATGTTGGAGACTGCATAATTAAATTAAAATATACATAATATATATATTCTTAAATATATACAAACACAGTAAATCTGGTTTTCTGGGGTTTACTGTATAAGTTTTACCAATAATTTTACTAAATAAACAGGTACAAATGTAACTTTTACCAATAATTTTACTAAATAAATAGGTACAAATATAACTTTTACGTATAATTTTACTAAATAAATAGGTACAGATGTAAGTTTCACCAATAATTTTACTAAATAAATAGGTACAAATATAACTTTTACAAATAATTTTAATAAATAATTAGGTACATACATATGCTTTACCAATAATTTTACTATTACATATTATGTTTTCACATGTAAGACGTTACCATAAAACCAAAGAAACCATAGGCAAGCCGTACTGACAAACATGACAACATACATCAGATACAAAGTCACCAGTAAAAGAATTCAGGACCAAAAATCTCTGAGTTCTTTCCCTCATTCCGTAACTTAATAAACAGATTCCTCAAAATCAATTCTCAGCCTTATCAGAACAGTCTCTTCAATATTCATCCACATGCTTTTATGAGAAACCAAACAAAAACTTTTAATTAATTAATTCTTGGCATGCGTCCTCGATGGGTGATTACCATTAAGTCTTTCATACAGGGACTGTTAGGTTTGACTTCTTTCACCTCTCTCAAGTACTTTCCCATTGTTTTCCCTCCTCTTAGTAAGCCATATAAAAACAAATTGTCAACCTTTTGTCAGCAGTTCACTAATCATATTTTAAAACCACTTTCTCGTAGCTTTTGTTCACTAATTCAAGAGAACAAAAGCCATGACACAGAAAAGGGAAGTAATCCAACATGTTTTAATACATAGTATGAGAAAAGTCTGACTTTGACTAATTTTGAAACTGTTTTTGAAGCAATTGCAACCATTGGTTTGTAATCTGACAGTAATGGGAATATACTAGAGGTAATCTTAGGTTAAAGCTAGAATCTTTGTACAATATCCTTTAATGTATTAAAAATCAAAGGGCTGTAACTCTCAATCTAAATGAAATATCTGCCCTGGAAATTAATAATAAACACTGAGTTGTAAAGTATTATGTCATTCAATGCTGATACACTCCATAAAATAATCTTTAAAATCTGAATTAAACTGTCAGAACAAATTTGCCACAGACTGACAGACAAACAAATGAATGGAAAAATGAACAGACATGCAGACAAAAGAGACAAAATCCATTCATAAAGAAAACTTGACAAGTTAGTGTGTTATGTTAGTTTTACTGTGAATTTCTATGATAAATCAAACAATGCTTTGATCTGATATTGACTCAATTCCATTAACAGTTAGGACTATATTATGATTTTCATTTGTATAAGGCAGGCTTCCTGAAAGTTGCTGGACCGTCAGACATGTCAGGCAAATTTCGGACAGGTCCAGTAACTTTTCAGCGAGTACCTAACCAGATGTCTTGCAGTAGGGCACGATTTACCGTATAAATTTATTGTTTATTTATAATATATTCAGTCCGACAAATTTTCATTTGGTCAGACAGAAATTGTAACTTTGCCAAACCAAATGCCAGGCAAGGATTCCAGCAGTTTCGGGAAGCCTGATAAGGTGTCAAAGAACATGTCACATCTCATCATAGAAGTGACAATAACCAAGTATAAATCAGCTGGAAAACTTAATTAAAACATAATGTCACTACGTATTGTCTCATAGAGGTGTATAAAACAAACCACTAAGGGCTGTTTTCAGAATCTACCTGTAATTAAAGGATTTTCTAAAGTATTTTCAAGAAGAAATTAACAAGCAAAGGAATTAATATAAAAAGGAAAGGAATCAATATAAGTGTCGCTGTGACCTTGTTTTCTAATCCAAAGCATAATTATGTATATATCAACACAATTTTATATATGTTCTTTGTTTTGTTAATTGCTTGAAATAAAGTTTAAATCAAGAAATTAACACATACAAAAATTTATTTGTCTTATTCATTTTACTACTAGTTGTCTCTTCTGTTGGACAGACAAAGCACATTAAACGATAGTGCAAACATCACCCTTCACACGTTCTCTTTTTTTTACAAGTACAATATTTATGCAGCAAGCTGTATTTCAGTTAGTGTACAAGGATACTGTACACAGGGACTGGTTAAGTGAATGAGACTACATCATTCAATTCACCATTTAACAATAAGAGATCTACAGCAGTTTTTAAACCCAAATCACTTTGTTCTGATTTAGCAGGTGAACATCAAGTTGTAAATCAATTTTAGATTTTTTTTTCTCGTTTTAATGCATTAAGTAATTCAATAAAGTCATTATTTAACAAAAAAAATCCAGCTAAAAAATAAAGTGGTCCAAATTTTAAATATTGAATTGCACCCAAGTCTTAATGAAGCAAATTTTTGTGTTTAAAGGATAAAGGGGGTGGGGTAATTCAATAAAGTTATTAACAGAGCAGGGATCAATTTAATGAGAGAAAATGCTTTACGAAGAATTTCAGGAGAATCCATGTCAACAATTACGAGCACATTCAGGTACTTAATGACATATTTCAGCTTTGAAGCTTTACAAATAAAGGGAGGTAATTCAATAAAGATGTTATCTTTAATAAGTCTAGTTATTGAAACAAAGGCATTCAAAGGTTACGGAATACAAAAAATAAACAGTGCAGGACTGATTATTAACATAGAGTCTGGTAAATACTACGTAAAGCTTGTATCAACGTTCAGCAACAATGTAACGCTTAAAAGCATGAAAAATGCGAAAAAATGAGAAAAAAACTAATTATGTATGACAACAAGGATAATAATATTATGATTAATTCTAACTAAGTGAAGTCATGGTATCAGAGAAAATCAAGAAGATTTACTGTTCACTAATTCTGAACATCTGAATAAGCAACGATAAATCATATCTGATGACAAGAGAAAATAGTCTATGAAATAATCGTACAAAACATAGGCCCTGTTAACAATACAGATTACCCTATCTTTAAAATTGAAAATTTTATCAACCAAATATTGTAATACAGGGGAGATGAAGACTTGACTGAAGCACTTTTTATCTGCCTTAATCAGTAAGTACCCTCATAGAATGTGAATAAGAAGACTTTAATTCATGGAAGTGTCCCAACTTTTTATTGAAATCAAAGCACTGAAGGTAATGTTTGAAATTCATGAACATAAACGCATGATTGTTTTTTTTTATGTTTTTATGTGACGTATTGTTACTGGGGTTTAACATGGTTTTTCAACAATGTTTCAGTTATATACAGCGACCAGTTCACCAAACCAGTTTTCCTGGACTGTATACTAACCAGTACTAACTTACCCTTCCACAAGGAGCCAGCAACTTCACATATGGAAGAAAATCAACATTTTCGTCAAATTTTCGTAGAATGGTACGACTTGTCGCGACCGGGATTCAAACTCGAATCTCTGGGTTACAAGTCCAGCGCACCAACCACTGGACCACGGCCATGGCCTATAAATGCATGAATATTAAGACTATATTTCATATAAGTTTTAAGACTTTGATTCTGAATTTGCAGACTAAAATATAAACATCTAAGCATCATCATATGGTATCAGATTTATCATTACAAAGCTTACAGATTCACACTGTTAAATAAAATTTAAGTAAATAACACTTAAATAACAACATCCAACTGTCACCGGTGCTCACTATTAGAGCCGGGAACGTGAATTTATACAGAAATAAAAGTTTGAACTAGTAGATATTCGTTTTTACTTTAAACATATAAAGTCTGCCTGCAAGTTTCTATCAGAAAAACCTACAAAAATGTCTGCATCTAATGAAAGGGAATTCGGAAGTGGCGTGGCGGTAAAAAAATCTCATGCAGATTAGTCACTCGTACATAAAATTTATGTTGTTGTGAAATTAGCTAAGGTTAATTGAAATAAAAGTGGATTTGGTAACCGTTCCTGATTAATGTGATTTATTGATGATACTTTACTTAGGATATAACTACTGCTAGATCTACTTGCTATATAAATTTCCTATGACACAACCACTTTCAACCATTCTTGTCTATAGTATAAGGCTGAGATAATTAATTCTTTTTCTATTCACAGAATAAAATTCAATAATTACCTAAATCAAATATTTATTTATGGCCAATTATGATATGTACACAAAAGACTTGACCAAACATTCAAGTTGTTGAATTTTTGAAACTCTATTTGACAGCTAGGTAATAATGCATTGTGTAAATACAGAATGAGCATTAACAAGATTTGTTTGTTTACGTAATATTGTTACCATGCATACAATAATTCAGTAAAGTTGATACAGGGATTTCAACATTAAAATGGTTGCATTTAATTTCAGTGGTATCAAATTTCGTGCATTTGCCATAATTGGTAATTTTGTGGGTACTTAAATCCATAGATTTTCAAATTTCGGATGGATTTATTTTCGGATACATTCGAATTTTATGACCGTCTCAATTCGTGGGTACCTGAAATCGTGGTTAAGCTCACCCATGAAATTAAATGTTCCACGAAAATGTGTGATTCCACTGTATATTGTAACTGTATAATCCCAGACTTTTGTTAGACTGCTCAAGTGTTGATTTTCAGCACTAACAGACAAGCAGCACAGAGTCAGACCATTCAATGTTATTTTAGGCATAAAAATACTTCCTGGTTTCTGTTTGCTCGACTGACCCTACTTTTCCTGCAGATTCTAGACTCCCCTTTGATTTCAGCTAATTTTTTCTGAGCAAATATTTTCATATGAACTATATCTCCGCACTAAAAATATATTTAAAAACAAGTTCTGTTGAATTATCCTCCCTAAATTTTGAAGGAAGGTAGTGGAAACCAGGCATTTATTTGTTTAGCCTTATACATAAATGCAGTAAATTGCACTGTTCAAATAAATACAAGTCAGCTATATATTACTAGGTACTTTATACAACACAGAGAAAGATATTAGGTTACATAAAGCCACTGATCTCTGCAGCTTGCAAGGTAATCTAAGACACAGCTTGCCCAGCAGGTGAGCTAAGTAAAAGTTAAATGTTGGGGCTTGTAGCACAAAACAAACCATGATGCTGAAAACAAGGGAGAGAATCAAAGGTAGGCAAAAAAATTAAAATGAAAATTTTCTGGTATCTTACTCAATTAGCAGGACAGGATGCCTATTTCAGAGCTATGCTGTAAAAAACATGTTCAACTAAGTCAGATTACTGCATATATTAAGTACTAAGTCTGATTACTACATACATTAAGTACTAAGTCAGATTACTACGTACATTAAGTACTAAGTCTGATTACTACATACATTAAGTACTAAGTCAGATTACTACATACATTAAGTACTAAGTCAGATTACTACGTACATTAAGTACTAAGTCTGATTACTACATATATTAAGTACTAAGTCTGATTACTACATACATTAAGTACTAAGTCAGATAACTACACACATTAAGTACTAAGTCAGATTACTACGTACATTTAGTACTGAGAAAAAGTAACTCAACCAAAATCATATCAAAATTTATTTTCTCCAAGAAAAGTTATGGTTTTAATCAGTATGTGAAATGAAAAATGTGGAAAAAACACACCATATCTTCTCATTGATATTGTGGCACTATTATCCAGTAATCTAGATTATATACCAGCTATCATGTGTTGTAATTGAAAAATTCTTAAAATCTTAAATTTTGAGTATATGGCAGGCTATAATTAAGACCTTTTGGGAACTTGAACATGGATTCACACAAATCATAATTGCTGGTCTGGAAGCAATCAAACATGGCCTGGAACCAATACAATCACTTCATTACAAATAAATCTTACAAACTAGTTCTATGTTTCTATAAATCCGACTCCAATTACCACTTTTATAGATGGACTTTATTGCTTGCTGATAAGCCATGATTTCAATGTATCACGCCCAGCTGACCGAAAATCAGGAGTAAAAAAAATGTTTGGTTCTGTGTAATCTAGCAAAAACAAACAAGTGTAAAATAAAACACCTGGCTGGTCACTGGATTATCTGATATTTTAAATCCTCCAATCTATGGGTTTGAAAATAGGACCCTGTTTATTTTCACACCTAATTTATAAATCAGACTCAATCTGTGACTTAATGCTTTGCTTCATAAGCAAATTTTGAACTCTTCCAAATTCAAAGGAAATATACGAAACAACAATTTATTTAAGAAAATTGGGTACTTTTCTCAGAGTGGAAAACATTGTGGCAAAAGAAGCCATTACTCATTACAAGTAGTGGCTTCTTTTTACCACAATGTTTTCAAAAGTCATCTGCTTCAGATGCAGGGAAAAGTGGTATTATTAGGGAAAGTGTAAGCCACATAAGGCCAAAAGGTAAACACCTAATTGACCAAGACTGAAAAAGTCCAGAGTCAGCAGTAAAAATAGGGTCAGTTGGGTCAGTGGAAACCATGAAGCTTTAAATGTGTAGAAACCACACTGGTAATGTAAATATTGCCTCAGACAGGCAGAAAATTTACATATTTTAACATTAAGTATAGAACATAAAATAAGAGAATTTATCAATATCAGATAACTAGTTTCAAAAGTCCCACATTGTACACAGTAGATACATAGAAAACACGCGGTCAGAATTTATTTACATGTTGAAAACAATAAACAACTTTGAATAACAAACAATGGAAGGTCACATGTTCAGAACAGAATCATAGATCTTTTAGAACCTTTTTTCACTTGCAGGCAGTATAACAACAAGGACACATGGTGCTTTAAAGAACGGATAAGAACAGGATTAAAAAAAAACACAAATACATGTCCAAAAAAATCCCACCTTCTTTAAATACAACCTCCCCCAGAAACCCACCCAACCATAGGAGCACACAAAAGAAGGAAGCTGCAGATGTGGTTCAGTGGTTAGTGCACTGGACTTGTAACCTGGAGATCCAGATTCGAATCCTGGTTGTGGCAGATTATACCCGTCTATGAAAATATGACAAAAATGTCAATTTTCCTCCATATGTGGAGAAGTTGCCGGCTCCATGTGGAAGGGTAAGTTAGTACTGGTTTGTAAAAAGTCCAGGATAACTGGTTAAGGATGGAGGATATAACACAGCCTTCCAGAGAGTACCACATCGGAGTAGACGGCAGCAAAGCTGCAATGGGTTAAAACTATACAAACTCATTTCAGAAATACCAGATTAAGCACAAATACCTGAACAGCACATAGAGACCTGTTCTAATGAAGGATGTGACAAGTAACAAAAGAGCCAACTGAAGCCTAAGGCAGAGGTTAAACTGTATAAAAAATCTGGAGAACAGATGGAAAAGAAATCATCGGATTAAGTACTGTCAGATTCTTCAAAATTCTGACATATCTTGTAGCAAATATCATACTTAAGAAAAAACTTTGTATTGTTTCTGAATGGAAGTTAAGCATGAATAAAGAAAAATTCCTTTCATAGCCATAAAATATTCACCTCCACTTCCAATGATGGTGATGATATTAGTGCTATGCTGCTGATGATGATAATGATGAGGATGATTTTGCTAATGATACTGATGATTGTGCAGCAATGATGATGACAGTGATGAACATGTTGCTAATGACGACGACAGTGATAATGATATTGCTGATGATGGTGATAGTGATGATGATGATACTAATGATAATAATGGTGATGATGATGATGAAGATACTGACGATTGTGCTGTTGATGATGACATTTATGCTGATGAATATAATGATATGGTTGAGGATGACCACAGTGTTGCTGATTTTGCAGGTTGAATTAATACTGTAAATAATATTGATGATAGCAACAATGGTAATTATGCAGGATAATTTTCCATGCTAGATGGTGAAGATTATGAAGCTGAAAATAATATTCAATATGAGTCTGACATATATAAAAGGGAGCTAAAAGCTTGGTTGCCTTGCTTCACTGACAAATTCGTTTATTTTAAACTTCCATGGTTAGAACACATATAAATCTTCAGCTCCAAGCTCAGACTTCATGCTCAGACGAGATTTCAGCTCAGACCAAGGTTAAAAAATACTTTCCAAGCTTAGTTTCAGACTGAGCTTATCGCTGATTTCTGAGCTCAGAGACCAAACTCAAAAGCTTTATAACCTCGCTAGCAGGTAGTGGTAAAGAATAAAAACACCTGAAGGTTACATTAGCCTCTAAACAAAGAATGTCTCCAGTAAGGACCACATATTTACGCTACTGAAGATGGTCTTTACAGACAGATCTGACAGTATACATGTATAACATGCATGAATGAATGATGTAAGGTGTATTTCTGGACTGAATATTCTTCACAACCAGCCATGTGCTGAGTAACTAATACAAAACACGGTATAACTCATCCTACAAAGATGTATACAAACATTTATTACTTACTGAAACAAGGCACTTGGAGAAAGGTTTTCCCATAATCTTCACTGTAGAAATGAAAGTAAATCCACGGACAAATAAACACACATGTAAACTTCCATATCACATAACCAGATGAATTCCAAGACACACAGATAAAATCCACAACCGGAATTTTTCAATTATTTTCCAAGCTTTTAATACAAATATTTGTTTTTTCACTTACGACGAACTGACCAAACTATTTTCTCCTAAACAACCAAATATATTTCAATGAACTAAACTGATTAAATCAATAAATACATATTTTTTTAAATGTGTTTTTCTTCAAACTCATGCCATGTATAAATTATCCAAAACATTTCTTCTCATAATTTCAGATTAACTAAAAATTTAAGTGCTGTCTTTATACATATATTCAAATCCAGTTTGAACTTCCATACAATAAAGTTCATGGTCTGTAAAAAAAATTTTCCCAGTAAATTTGAATCATTTTTTCACCTTCTCCTCCCGTAATTTGTTTCCACGGTAACAGTTGTTTAATTTATCATTCTAGAGTTTCACAGCTGACCACAACTGTTATAATATTCATGTAGAAATTTTCATTACACTTAATATGAGATTAATTATGAACTACAAATTAAAAAGCAATAAAATCTCCTTTTTTTATAATTTTTGGTAATTTTTATGTCATTCTAAGTATTAATTTGTCAGTTTTAACTCCATCCATCTGTCCCTGTACAGCACAAAACAGAGCACTATGGTGACCACAACTGTAGAAGAAATTGTGCTAAACAGATTAGATGAAATATTTGACCATGTGTGAAATTACAACCAATATTGCTTGACCAATTGAAAAGTAAATTGACTTTAAAGGAAAAGTTTATCATAAATTGAAAGACATCTTAGAGTCAAAAGTCTTGACTTAACTTTTAAAAACTAACAGTTTGTTTATAAACTGTAAGTATACGCAAATATAGTACAGGCATAGTTCTTAATGTGACAAAATTGGAACAAAATTACACAACACCTACTACTTAAATTGTTCATTAAATCACAAATTTCATAATTTTGCAATGAAATTAATGCCGAATTCATACACTTTTATTTTTTTTACATAAAAGATAAACTCCAATTGCTTTATATTGGTTCCCTCACAAAAAAAGGATGTCTCAGCAGCTAACCTAGGTTGTACTTCACTCGTCAGGGTTTTAGAAACAAAGAAATGTCCACAACATTCACTGAGTAATTATTTGGTGCACAGTTCTGTCTGCACCTTGTGTCTAACTTCAATGGTCTTTGCAAGTAACAAACAAAAATCTTGATTACTTAATAAACATCAATTAAATCTCAATTATGCAAACTGAAACCCATTGTTTACATATACCGTGTTATTGTCTAAGAAAGTATTAGTCACGCATATTGTATATCACATTAAATAGGTTAACATTCATACAGCAAGATTCTGAACACTCCAGCCACCTGGCAATAATTCCGACAATTTTCAATTTAAATTTTCACAAAATGTCATGATTATCATAATCATAAAAATGGAACCATATATTTTCACACATCCTTGATTCTGACTGATAATTTAATGCATTTATATCATAAATCCAAGTTGATAAATTTTCCTGTAAAATTATGAATCCATTATATAATTCAGTATTTCCGGAATTATCAAATTCTTCCAATTTTAGAACAGCATTTTTTTTGGTAATTTCCTGATTTTTTTTATATATCCTCGTAATGAGAAATCAACTAGACAAAATCTCCTGAAGAATAAAAAATAGTTGTTGATTTTTTCAAAAAAAAATTGTATCTCTCTTTGAAATTTCAATATACAATTAGCAACCTTCCCTGTGATTTAGGGTAAAATGCATAAAAATAAAGCCACACTGTTTTCTTATTGTTTCCAATTAGATGTTCAGAACAGTTAAGAATTATTACAATTTATCATTCAGTCACTGAAAATTTTTCCACCAATATCACTGTTTAAACTCTCAGCTAACTTTCAACTCACAAAAAAATCACTGCGAAATGTCGAAAAAAAAGTTTTAAACAAAAGTTTATAACAAGCAGATAGTTGACAGTCCATTCAAAGTCTGCGCTTATAGATAACCTTGCACATTGTCAAGTCTTGTTGATTTATGTGTTGAAATTGGAGTACAAACTGTTAACCTAGGGTATGTACATCTAACCCATGGACAGATGGACATTCAGACTGGTTAGATATACTATACAGTGTTTAGTTTTATCTACTTGGCCTCCATGAAGCTAGAAACTGACCATCTAGGCTTAAGATGCACTCTCTTGTTAATTTATCAGTGGAATGTAAAATGTGAACCATTCGCAATCATTAAACTTTTTCTCTATCAAACAGGTTACAATCATATTTTGCTAGACATGCAAAAGTTTTAAGAGCAAAAGGAAAGGACTGGTAGATCTATTTTACCAAGATGCTGTAAAGATGCTGTGATCTGTTTGCAGAAAAAAAAACTTTATAAACAGATACAGTGGAAACCCTCTAAACCTGTTCCTCTATAAACTGGTTTCCCCTCTAAATCAGCCAAATGTACCAGTCCCGATTTTATTTCTAAATAATCAAAAAAATCCCCTCTAAACTGGACAAATGACCTCCACCCAAGCTCAGCCGGTTTAGAGGGGTTCTATTGTAGTAATCAAACTGATATACATGAAAAAAACTCAGGAAAAAGAAATGTCTTCACGTCATCAGCTCACTGTAAGCTGTAAATACTTCATGGATTTTTTTTCTCTCATGAACTTTTTCATTCAAACTATCAGGTATGAATAAAATACAGAACAAAAATGAAAGTATGGGTATTTCATCATTATACTGTAAAAAGTGAACTGTTCATGTACAAATAATTTTTGTCTTCTTATAAACAGGCAGTATTCAAGTAATTAGACAAAACAATCATTTGATAAGTTTAAAAACAAAGGCGAGTTTGGCCATTCTTTCTATAAACTGTAAAGTGCTAACAATTTGTGGAGATTTTTTTCTCTCATGTGATGTTTCAGGTCAGGGTCATTTGGTGGCTTTTCCAGTTTTAACAATGAAGGGTGACACCAGGCTTACACCTGGGTAAAACCATTCACCTTCCACGCGCGTGAATATTTTCTGGTCACCTGTAGGATTCAAACTAATAGTGTCGTGAGGCTAATGATTATGAGTCGGAGACCTTAACCGCTGAACCACAGAGGCCCCTAATGTATGCATACTACTGGGTGTAGTACAAATAGTGGTCCTTTATTCATGTGGCCCTTAACTCAGAATTGACTGTCTATTCTTCTGAAAGTCTCAACAATTCCAAACTACAGGTTGACAAAGGAGAGGCTATTTAACTAAAGCCAAATACTTTATGGTCAATCCAGTGAATTCTTACTGTGTAACTTGTGAACTATTTTCCTAACATTTATGAAGTACAAACAGGTTAACAACATTAACACTGTTATTTTTCGTAAGACCTACGGCCTTTCCAATGTAGCATGTCTATCAAGTGCGTTTTAAAGGACAAAAAACGTAATGACAAAAAATGTTCACTCAACTGTATCATGCAAGCGTTCATCTCATAGTTTTTTTCGAGAGTTTTGTGATACGCACGTGAGAATTTCGATCACACCACAATTTTTGGAAGTTCATAAGATAGGTGATGTATTTATTTCTTTTTTTTCTGAAATTTGAAATGATTTTAAATACAGTTCTATTCAGTATATGAAATCATTTAAAATTCAAATGAAGGACACTTTGTTATCAAAATCCATCCTCTGTGTATTTACAATAAAAATATTTCATTTACGGTGTTGAAAAGATGGTAACTTAGCATATTAAAGAGCAATTACAAATTTTATGGTAAATTATAACAAAAAGACATTTAAAAAAACTGGTGACAGATTGGATTATGATTACATTAAATGGATTTTTACCATAAAATACCATTTTGTTGTATCTTAAGTTTTAACAATTGGCTGTATGATGCTTGGAGATGTCGTGTATATATGCCATGAAGATTAATTGGTTCATTCCTTCATGTGTTGTCCACGTATTATCCAGATGAATCTAAATAGTTTAATAGGAAAAACGTTTTTACATTGGCTTCCTTTTAGCGACTTCTATTTAAAAGCAACATAATGGTCATAATATTTAACTTCTGACATTAAAATATAGAAACATATCATGTCACAATATTTGTTAATCTAAAGTGGTCAAGAATGAAAGAACATGTTCTGTTTTTAAAGACCAGGTACCAAAGTTATAAAACTTCAGGTTGGTTTTCAAATTCTATTTTTTTTAAGAATAAAATGGAAAATTTGCACTTGGAGACTGTTCTCAAGTTATAAAAGTTTTATACTTGCACTTGGTCAAGACAGGAAGAACATGTTCTTGGATTCTCCCTCCCTACATCTGCAGCTTGGCGTAAGATTTCATTTTCATTCAACATATAACATTAACTGAAGTGATTTCGCATTACAATATATCCAAGCTAAATACAAACTGTTATAAAACAGGTACATGTTTGACACACACTTGACAAAAACAAACCTTTTAACCCATCTTGGCAGACTTTGTGACATTGATAAGCTAATTATTTATTCGAATTTGCCAGAGAGAAAACCTGCAGGAAAAGACAATCTACAAGTACAAACTTAGTCGCACAGATTCAGTGAAAGACGGACCTTAAAAGTCCCAACCTCTTGAAAAACTAAAATCCTGGATCAATAAGGGTGCCCAGGCTTACAAAAAAGAGTTTGTTTCCGGTTACCCGACTGACCCATCTTTTACCTGCCGACTCAAATTTTTACGCCATCCAAATCTTAGTGCTGTATTGTAATTTTCACAAGAGTTGCTGATATTTGTAAAAAAAAACATAAAAGAAAAAAATCCCTACCTACTGAGCCATATTTTTTTGGGCATGTAACCAGAAACAAACCTTTTTTTGTTTAAGCCTCATGGCTCTTTAAGTTAAAACAAGATTTTGGAGCAGCAGATTGCAAAGCCATTGCCAAAGATCACTTAAGTTGAATCAAAAAGAACTGACTTAAGATGCTACAATCAATTAACTATTACGAAACAGAAATTTGAAGAGAACAATTAACTTTACCTACACAAAAAAGGAAATTACATTCATACAATTAGATCAATATGCGAGATTCCATATTTATGATATTATTTACATTAATGAAGAAAATACCAAGCAATTAGCAGAAAAAAATCTGACAAAAATTGTTAATAAGTGAAAATCCTCCTCTTATACTAGACAAAGTGCTCAAAACTGACCCTAAGTCTAGTCAACAGATGGCTCTATAACCCATTCATACCAAAAACAATGTTTGCTTGGAAACCAAAGAATTCAACTACACTATTAAATCAGTGGTCAGTAATCAAACATTCAACTAGATAGGAAATTAACTATGGATGGATAAAATTTCACAGTCTTATCAGAATTGTGTAAACAAATAGCCACAAGGGATTATAGACCAGTGGCTCTTTAGCTGCTTATCTGTCAGTTCATTAATTTCATGGTCAGTTTAGAAATAGAAATACGATAGTGGAAATTAAATACGACAGATAGTGCATCTGTATAAATGGAGAAGCCGATATTTCAGTTACTTTCTGCTTAAGTCAAATAGATTGATCTGCTCAAAATGGCTGAATTTCATTGTTTTAGGGAGACAAGTACAACCTTGTCTTGGCGAAGAGAAGAAATTAAAAGACCAAACACCATCAAATCATTTCATAAACATATCTTAGCTAATAGAGCTTGTTTTAGATATGAAAATCATTTCATACACATATCTTAGCTAATAGAGTTTGTTTTAGATATGAAAATCATTTCATACACATATCTTAGCTAATAGAGTTTGTTTTAGATATGAAAATCATTCCATACACATATCTTAGCTAATAGAGCTTGATTGAAATACAAAAATCATTTCATACACATATCTTAGCTAATAGAGCTTGTTTGAAATACGAAAATCATTTCATACACATATCTTAGCTAATAGAGCTTGTTTTAAGTATGGAAATCATTTCATAAACATATCTTAGCTAATAGAGCTTGTTTTAAATATGGAAATCATTTCATACACATATCTTAACTAATAGAGCTTGTTTGAAATATCAACATTATTTCATGAACATATCTTAGCTAATAGAGCTTGTTTGAAATACGAAAATCATTTCACAAGCATATCTTAACAAATGGAACTTGTTTTAAGTATGAAATCATTTCATAATATGTATTAGCTAATGGAACTTGCTTTAGAAATCAAAATTATTTCATAAACATATCTTAGTTAATAGAACCTGTTTTAAGTATAAAGATCATCTTATTAGCCTGTTTTAAGTATGAAAAATATTGCACAAACATATCTTAGCTAATACAGCTTGTTTTAAAAGTCAAAATCATTTCATAAACATATCATAATTAATGGAACTTGTTTGAAAAATCAAAATCATATAATAAACATATCTTACCTAATGGAACTTGTTTTAAAAATCAAAATCATTTCTATAGCAAAATGCAATGTACAGTCCCTGCTTTTAACAACTTCTAAAAAGACCTGATATCTGTTGCTAGAGCATATTCTTTTCCTTCAGATAATTTTCAACTTAAAAAGTGATATCTTCATTATGTGAAATGCTAGTTCAATAGAATGTATGCTTGTGAATGATTTAATTCCAAAGCCCAATTATTTCCTGACAGATTTTTAATCAGTGGTTGTGGAGTTCAAAGCATGGAGTTCATAATTTTGCAGCCATGTTTTATTCTGTCCAGAATTTACCTTGAAAATAAGAACTCAAGGCAAAAAACTGATAAGTTCCAAAAATGTGATAACATTATACTTGATTAGGAAACAGTGTCTGTGAAATATCAGACTAATTGGAGAATAATTGGATAATTACAAACAAGCATAAACACTTCAGCATTCATCTTGTATACGCAGTAGTCAAAAGTCCTGACAAGACTTCGGTAAAGTTCAGCAGGGGTATATTTCTTCACCTTAGGCTGAAAAAAAATCTTGTGTTTCCGCTAACATCCTAAAAATAGGGTCAGTAGGTTGGCAAAACTGTTTTTTTCTGCAGGGTCAGCGGGATAAATGGTCAGGCAAGTGGAACCAAGTGGCAAGAACAAAATTACCCCATTTTTTCACCTAAAATTTACTGCATAAAAAAACGTGTGTGAAAAGACAAAAATGTCCATTTTACTCTGTGTGTGGAGAAGTTGCCGGCTCTTTGTGGAAGGGTAAATTAGCACACAGTCCAGGAAAACTAGTTAGGTGAACCAGCCACTGTATATAACTGAAAAATTGTTGGAAAATGGCATGAAACCCTTATGTATATTAATTATAATTAATATTAATTACATAAATGTTAAAATCAATCAATGTTATAACACTGTCTTTATAAACACCTCTAATCAGGCTAGAAACAAATGCCCATGTTCCCAAGTTACCTCACTCACCATAAAATTTCTTACATCAAAATCCAAAGTATGAAATATTTTGGGGACGAATTGTGCCTACAAAGTATGAAGAGTAGAATAACAAATTAAAAAAGAAAAGTTTTGAGACCAATTAGGTACATAACCTTTTTTTATTGAAGTAACCGTTCACATGATTTACTTTTTAGTCACATTTTCTATAAAAAGTATGAGTAACAAATAAGTATACAAGGGAGCCAACTCTTACAAAACAAAATCAATAGTAAATATTGCAGTTGCCTCCCTTGGCATATATCTACGTTCTCGGTTTAAAACGTATGAAATACTGAACGGTATGGCTTATATATTCAAAATAAAATTATATCCGCATATAGATATGTGCCAAATCTGCTGTTTAGTCATACCCATATACTGAATCACCAAAAACAAACCAGGACGTATAGGAAAATTCCTAATAAGAGAAATTATTGATTAATCATTATTAAAACCAGGTCATCAAGCCGAAATAATTTATAGTTGCGGAACGGGGAAACGCAAGTTGACAGCGACTATGAACTCCCGCACATTTATCTATACTTGCAATACGAACTACCAAACTTACTGACACACACGTGATCCATGCTCCATCATCTTTTCATTTTTTCCCAATTTTTCATCATTTTTCACTAATTGGACTTTTTCGCGCAGTTTCATGTAAACATCCGGTTCGCTGGAACGAGGTGTTCAGCTTCCGGTAGGTGCCTCGAAAAATTACCAAAGGTTATTCACCAGTAATTTTTAGAAATTAACACCAAAATCTTAAGGAATAACAACTTTGAACGCTTGGATTTATGAATTGTTTAGAATGTGTTTTGGGTTTAGCGGTTGTCATGGTAGAATGTTTTTTTGAAAATAATAATGCTGTTTTTATTTGTGCTATGAGACACATATCACTGAATAGACATTTGCCAGAAAAATATTTTAAAACTCGATTAAAATACGGTAAATCGCTCCTGGACACCACTTCAGTATTAAGACCATATCATTGTAAAAACACGTATGTTCTAGCCGGTGTTCTCAACATGTTACTAAATTTTTAATTTATTTCTAATATGAGAATGCGCATTTCAATGCATATTTGTGCATTACTATCAGTATGTAAGAGGAAATAATGTTTTTGGGGGGTACTTTTAGTGTTTTTTGTGGTTGTCGAAGTTTTTCGGTTATTAAGTGTTTTTCGGTGTTTCCATGGACCTTATTATTGATATCACCTCAATACTGAAATCTTTTTTTGGTCTTGTCGATTTCGGCAAGTTATTTTAAATTATCATGTCGATAACTATATATCAATGTAAAGCTTATTTCATTGCCGCCATTTCATTTTCTTTTGTAAATTAAATTGAGCGTCCCTTATAAAAAATATTGTTTGACAAACCGACCGCTTCACTGTTACACTGTTACTGTCTGGATCGATATCAACTTTCACAAACATTGTATTTCTAGGCAAAAAATATATTCACTGGAACAAATTGAATGGCCGTAATAAATAAGTATTTTTACAGTTTTCAACCAGTTTGATATTATTATAAGGTATAGAAATATTTTATCCAGAGAAATAACATAGTTATACATTTTCCATCTCGGTGAAAATTAATTTACCGAAGTGTCGCGTTTTCAAAGTCTGTACGTATACTTAAAGTTATCATTATAACTTGTATATGATGCATTTAAATACAATGTATGTCTGTATGTATAACTGCATTCTTTGACTGAAAATATTTTTAATGATATCAATAATTATACGCCGCTGTCTATTGCATTAATTACATAATATGACAACTACAGTGACAAGTGTTTTAATGGCTGGTGATTTGTAACCACGAAATACTAAATCATAGCAAAGTAATTACAAAGTAAAATAGTTCTCAGATATGTTTTACATACAGTGGTGACAATTATTTTCAATAAATTTATGACTGAAAATAATAGGCCGTACTTAATAAATTAAGTCTTCATCAGACTAGTTTGTGCAATGTGTATGTATTTTTTTATTTCCTTAATAAAACGGTTCGAAAATATATCCATTGATATCTTATGTTCGCGAGGTAGAACCCTGACTTCGAGATTGTAAAACCCTCTCAGCTCCAAGTTCAGTTGGCGGCCAAACTCTGAAAACAAACAAAGCTGAAATCCCCGCTCAGCTAGGATAATGAGGTCAGGGCTAACTTTTATAAAATGTTTATAATAACCTCTGGGTCTGGGCTTGACACGTTTTGATAAAAGACACTATAATTATATTTGCATGTCTATCCTTGATTCGACTGATTCGTGCAGAGAAGTCGGTAGTTGATTTCGGAGAACTAAGATAATACTGGTACAGAATCTATGTACACTGGTAAGGCTAACTGCCAACCGGTACGTACTGTTCAAAACGGGCTTCACTCCTTTTTTAAGAAATCAGCAAACAAAACATATTCATTTCCCTATCAATCGATAAGTCAAAATGTCACACAGGTCACGTTTTTTTATGTCGAAAAAAATGTGAAATGAAACCCAAACTAGATTGTTGTACAGTTATAATAAAATCCTCCCACAGACCACGTGAGTATTAAAACCACCTCATTAATACGACCACTTACTTTCAGATTGATTATCAATATTAGTACTCTGTATTTCCACTTGATAATGAGACCACAGTGATATTTTGAATGACTTTTTTGTCCCAAATAATACTGTGTATCCCTTTGCCTCAAAATACTGCATTCCCCGTATCTTAAGCAGGCGACTTTTGAAAACATTGTGGCAAAAGCAACCATTGCTTGTGATGAGTAATAGCTTCTTTTGCCACAATATTTTCCACGCTGTCAGAGAGAAATAACCCAATTTTCTTCAATGAACTGATGTTTTGTACATTAGCTTTGAATTTAGATGTGCCCAAAATATGTTTATGAAGCAAAAGGGTGTACAAAAAAAAGGAAAAATATAAGAATATAGCCCAATTACACATACAGTCTGTTTGATGTTGGTCAATTTGTACTAAATACATATTTTCATCTTATAACATCATAATTAGTAATTGAGAAGCAAAGGTAATCGGGGAACTCGTTATGTGAATGGTGTTTGACCAAGCGTAAGTCAGCACGTGATGTTTTACATTCAATTACAAAATATTCTCGTAATTAATTAGGGGCGTGGCTTACATGATCTCACACAAAGAGCTAATAAATCGAAACAAAAATCAAATTAATGAATTCAAAGCTATGTTTGCGCATGCGCGAGTGCTTGTATACCACTTCGAATCAAATGCCTAGAAAATGAATTTACTGTATTACACAACTTGAGACATCTCAGAAATGTAAAACGCGAATGTACTAATTTCTACGTTTAGTTATATATCTTTTTAATCAGACTGATGCGAACGTTTAAATGACTCGGGTTATTGTCCACGGTACGTCCAGACCATCAGATAAGTGAAAAATAGTTTACTTAGTAACCACTTACACATAACAAAAAACATCTGATAAAGTCTTTGTTTTATGTTATATTTGAGGTAAACCATGATTTATGATTCCGTAATGAGATCGATTAATTAAGCGGTCAATAAAGAATAAAAACAATTATGAAAAATACGACAAAGAAAAGATCACTGAACCATCGTGTTTTGGTGATGTTCTGTCAGTAACTGATCATAACACAGCTTTGACAAACTTCAAGAGGGCCGCAGATTTTTAGGGAAAATATATACAAAAATATTTCAACGATGAACAAACTTATTTCTCATTCACCGATTGTTCCATCGAAGCAAAACAAAAACGCCAATTGATTTTAGCTCGAAGTGACATCTGGTATACAGAGAGCCTCTGTTTTACACATTGAGCAGAAAGTTGTATTGGTTGTATTGTATTGCGGTTTAACGCCGTGTTTCAACAATTTTTCAGTTATATACGGCGACCGGCTCACCTAACCAGTTTTTTTGGACTGTATACTAACCAGTACTAACTTACCCTTCCACAAGAAGCCGGCAACTTCTCCACATATGGAGGAAAATCGACATTTTTGTCAAATTTTCATGGAAGGGTACAACCTGCCGCGACGGGGATTCAAACCCGGATCTCCGGGCTGCAAGTCCAGCGCACTTACCACTGGACCACTGCCGCGGCTTTGAGCAGAAAGTCGGACTTGTGGTGACTTTTCTTCAAATAAAATTCTGTAATTATGCAGGAAATGATCGAATTTCACGAACGGTAGAGATGTCAGTAAATGTGCAAAAATTGCAGGAAATGGAGGGAAAAGGGGAGCTTTTAGAGAGCAGACAATGTCAAGTAGATCAGATATGGATGACAAAGGGCCATAACTTGTGTTCAGTAAAAATTTGTGGTCAGTTGAAAATTGATGGTGGAGAACATAGAAAGTTTTTTTTTAAGATAAATGTCATGCATATAAAGATTGATTTTGTATTAATACGGACTATTACTGAATGATGCCTTGAGAAATCAGAATCCTTAGTTTGACCAGTTCCTTGCCGTTCCTGATACATGAGATAATTGAGTGGGCGGAGTTTAAAGTGGGCGGAGTTTTCTAATTTGTCTGGAATCAGACATTTCCAAAGAACCTTACACGAAGCATTATTTTATCCGAGCCTATTTTTATGATTTGACGCGTTTAACAGCAATGATCAATCATTCGGGAGAAAGTATATCAATGTCACGTGATCAGTGTAACGGGCTCCGCTTTAAAAATATCCTGAACATGAATGTTCAGATCAGTGTATCAAAGATTTTCAGCACGATAACAAAATGGCGAGATATGCTTTGTTGTTAACTGTGCTTCTAGCGTGCGCCGTTGGCTGTTTCTGCAGGAACAATGGGTACAACTCCGGAATTTGTTGGCCCATATCTACAAGTCATCCAAAGGTACACGAATCTATGAAGGCAGCAGCAAGACGTAATGGACATGTATTGTTAGATAAAATAAGAGCCTGCGTATATGTAAGTCATTTTTCTTGATACTATGTTTGTGTTGTTATCAGTCACATTAATTATGTGAAGTAATTTTTGTATTCCTGTAAACGCATAAGCGTGTTTATACATCTTTGTTTGTGTCTGTGTGTTTTAGCGCAAAAAAAGTCTGTCAGCATGGTTTGTGTGACAAATTACATAATTTATTGCTTTTTTGGGGGGGGGAGGGGGGGGTTCAACAATCTGTAATAGAAAGAAAACAGCGGAGTAGCACAAAAATACTTAGGCACAAAAATAATTTGTTAACTAAATAATAGCAGTTTACATAAAATATGTAAAATCTCATATCAAAATGTTTCATTTAATTATCCGTTCTGTCATCAGTCACTGAAATTGGTTGCGTACATTTTGACTTCGTTATACACCAAAAGATCTTTAATTTTTGTTTTCATTTCTCCATTTTATTTAATGAATGGTAGAATCCATTGAAAGACGGTTGTGTACTGAAGTTATGTTGTTTTTGTTGTTTTGTCGCTGTTGTTCTTACATACATTATGAATTTAAAACAAAAATGTCAAATAGACTAATTAATTACTGTACGACTTAAATCAGCACCAGTGCTGGTCACGTGACAGCGGGACACCAACCATCTTGATTCAGTACAAACTTAATATGTACCTTATCCCCGGGGTATTTCACTGATGGTAGATTGCAGCTCAGCTAATGAAACATACTGTAGAGTTTCTTATTTTACTTGTTTCAAATTTCAAAACATTCGTGTTTCAGGGTCCGTACGGTCCGCTGAACAGATACACAGACTACCACGTCCATTACTCTGTATCATGGGTAAGTGCAGATAATAGTTTAACCTCGATACCCAGAACACCTTCAGGTCCCGCAAAACGGGACCCCTCCAAAAAACGTTGATATATATTTATAGGCGAAATATGAAAACCTTCCCCTCGAACAATTGGTGGTCGTAATCGATGTTGAGGTGGTCGTAATATTAAGATCGTCGCTATGAAAGGTTTTATTGTATTTGAGTTGTCTTCTTGTAATTCATGAAGCAAAATTTCACTAAGCAATCGCTTCCGGCGAAACTTTCCAGGATAATTAATCAGTATTAAAAAATTGATATGAATGTGGTCTCATTATCGAGTTAAAATGTAGAGGAAATAGTGAAACCAGTCCAGAATAAGTGGTTGTTATAATGAGGCGGTATAGATATTGAAGTAGTTTTGTAATCGAAGTTGAACAGTTTTCACACTATTTTTATGTCAAACTTATTTCATGTCGTTGAAATTCATAAAATTCGACTTCAAACGACTGTTACTTGCTATTTTTAATTCTTCGTTATCGGATGTTAACTTTTGAATAATGTCACTATACGTTTTCAAACAAAAAGTGGAACATTAATGATCATCAAGTTGTCAATTTAGATACGTGCCTGTCACTTAACCTTCACCAATGCCCTAAAACAGGGACTCTGTCTAAAAGTTCAAGGTCAAAAAGTTCAAGGTCAAACAGTTCAAGGTCAAACAGTTCAAAATCTCATTCCTTTTCCACTTCCTTCCTAAATAATAACCAATTAAAAGAAATGACACGTGACTTTTGTGTTTAAAAACAATGTTTTTATTTTTTTATTTTTTAATGCTCGTTTCCTCTCCAGGTAAAAGAATGTGAGTATGTCGTAGTTTGGGACGCCATGTCGTTCACCGGTGGAATTATCAACGTGTATGGACGAGGTTGTTATTATGTCTAGAAGAAAACCAACCAGTACTGACAGCTAATGAAAAAATACACGCTTTAACAATACCAGTCCCCTAATCAATCACATCCATTACCTAACGTAATCCATCGGTATTTCAATGGTGAAAAATTGCACTCATCTGTGTGTGCTCCGGAACTACTGATGCCTGGTTTCCGCTTTTATCACGGCTTAGCCTTGTATAGATTACATTTTCATCCATATGACGCCGGGCTCCAGGTATCAATAATTGATGAAACACTCATCACCACCTTTCGCAAAGTCCGGCAACTAGCAACACTAATATTTCTATGTTACAAAAACACTGACTGTAAATACTTTTGAATTCAAACAAACTCCTTTCTGGTCATAAATCGATTTTATTAGTATCATAATTATAGACCTCATTCATACCGATTTACCAATTACAAACCTGAGTGGATATATTTGTATTTATCATCGTATTAATAATCTAGAATATAACAGTGTCATCATACTGTACCGGAAGTTATACAATAAAACTACGAGACAAAACATATAACAGAGTTGATTTCTTTCTTAACTTTTCTTTATATTTGGTTTTATCTATATGTCTTCATATGTTCTCTTTCTTGTTCGTTCACCAGTTCCTCCATTCGTTCGTTCATCCGACTATTCGTCCGTTCTTCGGTCTTTTTCATCCCTTCGTTCGTTCGTCCGTCCGTTCGTCAATTCGTTCTTTTATTCGGTATTCACTGATTACACAACATTCTGTACAATTCACATATTCCATACTGGTGTACAGTGTACAAGTTTTTATTCTCATCACCACAGTCTTGTGTCTCTGTATTTAAACAGGCGTCATTAAAACAAACCGTGTAATTGAAGAAACAAACATTCAGCAAACAATATCAACATCACAAAGCGTAAAAGGATAAATTGTCCCTGAACTTGTCATGATAAAACACCGTCTACAACAACAACAGCACGGTATCTCTGAGTCACCATCCGCTCAGATCATTTTTGAACAAACCATACCAACGATGTCAAATGGTCTCCGGTCCATACACAAACATTACATGAAACCACTCAGAACCAGGTTAAATGCCTTTTTTTCATTGGGTTTAATGCCGTTTTCAACAATTTTTCATTGTAATGTACGGCGACCGGTCTGCCGCGACAGGGATTTGAACCCGGATCGCCGGGTTACAAGTTCAGTGCGCTAACATCTGGACCACGGTCGCGGCCCCGCCAAATGCTTACAGTACGTATTGTAGACCCATCCTGTACACCTCAACTGTATCGTCTCCATTGCTTGATTAATCAACGAGAAGTCAATTAAAGGAGAACGGCAAGTTTCATGAAACACGATTTAAATTAAAAACTAGTTACGTCTCTAACGTTCTAGTTGATATACAATGGGACACTCTTAACACCATAAAACACAGCCAGAGAGACAGCGATGTACAATGTACAAAATCTACAACCTGGTTGACATCATTTTAAAATCCACCACTTAAAGAACAAGACAACAATTTAGATCATCCTAAAACAATGTTGGTTTGCGGTTACGCGACCCAAACTTTAAACAAGGGTAGATAGGTAGGAAGGCATATTATTACAATGCAACACGAAACGCTTGCACTAAAAAGAAAAGCTAGAATGGAGACTGAAGAAAGAAATTTCAAAATCACTAAACAATGTTTTGGGTCGGAGAAATTTTGAATGAGCCAGCCGCGGAACTTTTTTAACCAACAACTTTTTAAGGATGACTTTACTAGGAACACAGTCCACTATAATCTAACTATCTGCTAATACGCCTGTATACCATCACAGCTTTCCCCCAGCTAACATTGCACTCTGCACCCATCTTCTGTCTGAAGTCATCCATCATACTTTAGAGGCATTCAAGTCCAGACTGGGAGACTGGCTAACAGATAATCTACACTATGAACGTGTTTTATAGAAACTGTATAGAGTGTTTTTTATTGCAAAAAAAGTTTGCCTAGCTGCAGTGAACATTTTAATACATCGCCAGAATACTCTATCAGAGTGAAGCAAATCACTAGAGATGATGATGATGATGATGATGAAGGTGATGATGATGATGATGATGATGAAGGTGATGATGATGATAATGATGATGATGAATATGATGAAGGTGATGTTGATGTTAGATTTACACTGAGGGAATATGGTTATTACCCACTATGCTTATGAACACCTGCTTTTTATAGATGTTGTTGCAAAATCAACATAAATAACTAAAATCTATTTCAAGCATTTTGTTCGATCCAAACACTTCACCACGTGTCACTTTTGTCGTTTTAGCAACCATGAAATAATAAAAATCATTGTTTAACTTTCAGTTCACTCGCCAAATGTATCGGCTGGGATGTATTCAAAATTTACAGAAATCCTGTCAAACGCTGTTAACCTCTGCTTTAATAAATTTATGATTATACATTTAATTTGCATATAAATTATAAAACGTGTGAACTATTGACATACTCACGCTTTTAACATGCATATATTCTTAACCAATATATCCAATCAGTCATTTAAAAAGTAAATCAATGTTATCATTATTGGTATGCATGTATGAGGTATGTAGTTTTAGTGCACGAACTTTTGCGAAGCTGAACAGCATCCGAATGGTAAGACAAGCTTTGTTGTTTGCTGTACTGTTGGCGTGTGTGTTAGGGGAGAGGGTTGGGGTATGTATAGAGGTGCCTCTCATCTTTCACAAATTATTATGAAAACTGCGACAAAGACGTGTATGATTTGTGGCCAGTATTGATCAATCGCCGACATGTAATTCCTTCAATGATGACAGCAGCGTGAAAAATTAATGACTTCACATTGGGGTTGCACTCTCTGTCTTAAATGAATAAATGTCCGATTTTATGTACAATGTAAGTAATTTATCGATATCCTCATCTTCCATATGTTTGTATGATCTTTTAGTGAGGCACGGAATAATTCTGAGTGAGTAGGGCAAATAGTTTTTTTGCGGCTATTTATTTGGGGGTCTCTGTGGTCGAGGGGTTATGGTCTCTGACTAGTAATCACTAAGCCTCGACCGTTGTATGTTCGAATCACAACCAGGACCAAATTCCGTATTTCAGGAAGCTGTTCAATCGAGTGAGACTTGTGGCAGATCTTAGTAGTTTGTTTGTGTGTACGTTGTTTGAAAGTGAACAAAATTGTTTAAATTTCACCATTATTAATTATTATTTCAATGAATATTTTTGATGTTATGATTAAGATATTGTATTACAATATCTAATGCCAGATATCGGGGGCAGGACCATGCTTAATACAAGAATTTGTTTCAACGACTACTTGTGAACAAAGAGCAGCATATGAATATTGGTCATCAGTAAGCATCTATTCAGTAATATGATAGACCATATTATATTCTGAGTACAAAGATGAACAACGCACAAAGGTCTTAATTCTTCACACCATTCGATGGTCCTAGTTTCCTGGTTACATTTGTTCGTTTAAGTTTACCAACACCATTTGACACCGTCTTATTAAGTAAAACAAGCGGTATTTACTTTCGTTACAAGTAACATCTTAATATGTGAAAAGTAAGGTACCGCATCAAAAATAAACAAGGGCGGATTTAGGAGGAGGGAAGCCGTCGTGCGCCCCTCTAAAATCTGGCAAGCATAAGTTAAAAAAAACGTTAGTTATGCGCTGTGTCCATATTCTACAGAAACATAGACTTTACACCCCTTCCACAAACAAAAATTCTGTATCCGCCCCCTGATACAAGCACGACGATTGAATGATTTTACAAATCATTTAACGCCATAGAAATTATTTGATAACCGTTGCATTCAATTGAAACTAAAAAAGGTTATCGTTATTTGTCATGAATGGATAGAAAAGAAAAAAGTTGTTTACATTTCCAATTTACGTGTCTTAACAATTAAATGTACAGACTGTATATCAAGTTATTTAACACACATTTTCTGTAGTTCGTGATTTTGTGTGTGATTTAAGGGCATATGCCAGACAACACAACATAACCTTCATTCATCATGCAAGCATTAGACATTTCACGCATCTTTGTTTACATGAGACTTTTCCTTCATTCTTAAAGGGACGTCACTCTAGATTGACCCCAGAAAGTCGTTGTAACAGAACATCCAAGGCCGCTTACTATGTGTTTTGTAAATATAAAACGACAAAAAAGCTAAATTCACATTGAATCATGCACAGTAACAGACTTGTACCACGTGACTTTCGGTATGGACAATTTCTACTGATGTATGATCTAATCCGTAACACAAGGTAAAGTGCACGATCTATGGACCTTAGATATCGAACCTCGAGCGCTACACATGTTAAATGAGACGACTTGGTTACAGAAATCGTGTCTTAATCCATACGTCCTCTACCGCGGATTTTTCACGCGGAGAAATTTCTAGCGCAGAACAAGGTTAGTTTTTACTCCACTGCAGAAAAAAGTAGTCCGTGACGTCATTAATGATCATTATGGCTGAATAAATATAACAGCCATTGATTTCTAGTAGAATATTGCATGGATTGATCTCCAATACGGTAAAACTTACAATGTTGTAAGTTATTTTAGAATGTATAATTCAAATTTTATCATGGCATTGATCTAATGACTTGTGACCATAGGATTACTGATATTTAGAAATTACACGCTTTTAGACAGTGAAAGTACCCGCCCCCCCTAAAAAACAAGCCCCGATCCGCCATTGTAATGATGTTATATTATGAATAAAAATACATACTACAGTGTTTCTTACAAATGTATTGTTCTCAAGCAAAGTGTTTAACATAGTCGTTAAACAACAAAGAAATATAAATATGAAAATTAAAATTCCTAGTTAAGGCCACTGATTGTCATGACGGTGTGGTTTGCACTATTAGTGATGGATTATTCCGCTTGTTTTAATCTTCTGTTAATGTCATTATGGAATAATTTAACATGGTATCGCTTCATCCATCATATAAATGAGTATGTGTCCCTCACGGCATTGTATATGCAATATTCAATGATTTACCAGTTAGACACCAAGTTTTGTTCTTATTTATCAATCTTGGTAATAAAAAAATGTAGTGAACAGAATACAAATTTGTATAAATGTTTTCTAATGTTATCCAAGAGTTAATTACATGCTAAAAAAAATGGAGGTTATGATTTTATTTAGTGCAATCGTGGCACCATTTATCATGTTAGAACAATTTGTGTCATATTTGATCACCGACACATAAATCAAATCTACGCGTTTAAAGATTTGACGAGACTTCAAGGACACGAATTCATAACTAATTGGTATTTAATTAATTCTTTATCACAGTAAAACAAACCGTCAGGTGCTTCGGTCCCGTGATATAAAACAAACGATCATAAATGATTACAAAAACAATAAAACTTAAACAAAATCCATCTAAGGGAAACAACAAACACAAAACAGATAAAATATTGTCAATAACGATTTTCTCTCGCGATTTTCCGCCCGTGGTTGGACACTGGGACTGTTCTGATACACCGATATATGTAGGTGCGTTCATGGAGTGTTGTGTTTTGTTTTGTTGTGTTTTGTTTTGTTGTGTTTTGTTTTTATGTGACTTATCGTCAATTGGGTTTAACACCGTTTTTCAACAATTTTTCATTTAGATACGGCCACCAGTTCACCTAACCAGTTTTCATGGACTGTAAACTAACCAGCACTAACTTACCATTCTACAAGGAGCCGACAACTTCTCCACATATGGAGGAAAATCGACATTTTTGTCAATTTTTCATAGAAGGGTATGACCTGCCGCGACCGGGATTCGAACCCGAATCATCCGGATCTCCGGGTTACAAGTCTAGCGCACTAACCACTGGACCACGGCCGTGGTACGCCTATAGAATCGCCGGTGTCTGTATGGGCTGTTAACAATATCACGGACAGGCATGTTCCACATTTAGTCAATAAAATATAAAAATGGATCAGAATCAAGACAAACAGAAAGTTCGTCAGGAAAAGTCAGGAAAAGCAGAAATAAAAAAAGTACAGGAAAAACTTGACGATAAGTTAACTATAGATTTCTTGAGTGATACAATATTACCTCGCTCTAAGACCACCTCAAGGAAAAATAAAAAGATCTTTAAAAAAGGCCGCTAGTCGTTAAGTTTTTTCTGTACTTTTAAGTTTTATACAGAATAACCAAATCGCCTAACCCGTGTAGTTTAATTTACAAATTTTAGTAAACCAAAGTGATAAGTACAACGTTATTAAATCATGTTAGACATATTACAGTGGACAAGGTTAGCTTTTGAAAAAGCTAGAAAGCTACTTGCTTGGTATTTGTCTTCCTTGTTAAATGCTGAGACGGCGTCGAGATGTCAAGAATGAAACAGTTAAGCAGGGAATCTATTATGTGCCCATATCAGATTGTGTAGGCTGTGAGCGGGAGGTACGCATAAATTACAAGCAATGGGTAGAGTGTCTATGAGATATTATATTACTTGTTTGAGTCAAATGTTCAAAACTGTCCGATTAAGGAATACAGACACAATTATTATTATGAAAACAACCATAATCCGGTCACTAACCTATCCATCACAATACCTCTTACATCGTCAATGAACAATAAAACTATAAAACTTCAACTGAAATGGAAACCTCAGTCAAAATGTATGCAAGATAAACTAGAACAGTTCTAGAGGTTTTACTGGTAGTAAAATCGCCTCAATTAATCATATTCCGTGAGCAAATTTCAGTATTTTGTTTTTTTCCACGAGTGTAAGTTCTCTGTCCTTTAAACTATCTCTCATACTTTAAGATCATGCCGCTAATGTTAGCAATGAAGAGATTTGTGGAAAATGTATGACAGTAAACATCAGAGAGAGCTTGCAGTACCAAACTGCCAGTCAACAACAGTCGTCTTAGTGCTTTAATTTCTGTCATGTCTTCACATCGGAGTGACTTGGTTCCCGGCCCTGTAATACTGGGTAGGTAGCTTAGATTAAGTTAGCTTAGTCTATGAAAGAGAACATGTTGATGAAAAGCCCAGCATATGGAACTACGCATTAGACACATCCGCACCAAGTCACCCTATCGATTTCTTTCAGCTGCCCGTCTTTATCACAGTCAATCAATTCTCTTACATTATTGACTAACACGTGGAAAAGGCGGAGTCTAGAGAAAGGGGCGTTCTCGAAAAGACTGGCCAGCATATAAAGGCTTTTGCTGGTTAAGTGGTTGACGTCAAAGAAGACGAAAATGTTCAACAAGACGCTCTTGGTCTGTTTGGGGATTTGGGCACTCGCACTTTGCGAACAAACCAGTATATTCAATTTAGGACGCTGGGATGTCAACATGACTTATCTAGAAGCGGTCGATTATCTGGAGGCAGAACATCCATTAAAACTTGAAACCGTTAAAGCCGAGGTAGGTAAATAATGTTTGTATTTGTGTTTTCATATGATATATATATATATACATGTACGTGCACAATAAGGATAGATCTGAATCTAAAAGTTGAGACATATAATAATGACCAGCATTACAGTGATCAAAATGTTTCACCCAGGTTAACTAGACAACGATGTAGCGTTGTATGGTTACTTTTGTTTGTTTTGGACTGAACGCCATACCAACAGCCAGGATCATTTGGTCGCGACTTTTACAGCTTATCGCTGGAGAAAGACCCCAGGTGTACATCTGGTTAAAACCATTGGCCTTCTCGAAGTTATCTGGACATTTTTCTGATTAGGGAAAATTTGTCTGGTCCTGTGTGGTATTAGAACACACACCGGTGAAGACGGGCAATTACTATTCAGAAACAATAACTATTTGGCCACCAAGCTCCCCTTCGTTGTATGGTAGGATTTTTTTCTACTGTGACACTATGCAACATATTACATTTGTAATTTTGCCAATGTGGGTATGAAGTCTCGGAGGATCAGAAAAACGTTTTATTTTAATAATTTTTACCTGTAAGAAGTTTACATTATACATCGATGTATTTACTAAGATTACTTGAATACCATCGCTTAATGTATGAGTGATCCATTGTACACGAGCTAGTGCTGCAATTGCTCTGGTTAAATTTATTATCTGCTCCTATACTCTTGATGGAAAGTGGAGGAACGGGTAAGAACTGGTCTGTGATTAATTTTCATATTGAGTATCTGACGTTTAAAGCTTGAAAAGGCTTAAAACATAAAAAAACTTTATGAAGTCAAAAAATCATGGCGATCCTTTAAATGTTGATTTGTTGTCACGTGACCTAAATTCTCACACTGATTAGGTAAGAGGACTTTTCTTGTCCAGATTTTATGCTTGTTCTGAAGACGAAAAGCGAGATAAAAGAATAAAAAAGTGGATTTTTGAAAACGAACATTTTTTAAGGATGGCCGAGTCTCCCATATTTTAGAAATCGCGTCTGATAAATTTCGTTTTTTTTTGTTTTGTTTTTTGTAAGTATTACCAAACCACGTAAAGAGAGTAACATAACCGACCCAAAAGTTTAAGTCTAGAGACTTCAAAAATCAACAACTATTTCAGGATTGTGCTCCTTTCAGAACGTGGCAAATATAAGTTAAAGGTCTGTATTTTGTTACTGCACGAATATTTTAAAATTATATCCGGTTGTCGATGTTTTAGAGCAAAGATGTGTGTACAGCAGAACACGGTTATAGTGACTGTGAATTTCCTAGGGATTCGAATCAAATAATAACTTCATTGTTTTTATAGTTCATTATATCCATAACATTCTAATAGAGACGAGCGTTTTCTGAAAAAAAATACTCAACAGTATCAGAATCTTCTCTATGTCCGAGTTCATTATAACCGTGTTTTACAGTATTTGTCATACTTGTATTCATTTTTTGTATTATTTTCTGTTTTAAGAACTTCCATGAAGACTTAGACAGGTACTCGCACTATTCAATGATACTCGAAAATATGCACGGACATACAGTAAGTGCTTATAACGTTAGAACCATTTGAAACCGGACATTACCGGACATGGTCAAATGTCCGGGTTTTTTTAGAATTCCGATTCTCAGAAAAAAATCATAATGTTAAGATGTATAAGAGATATGAACTGAGATCGTCCGATTTCAAAACAATTCCAGTTTTCACGAAGTCCGGATTTCAGGGAGCCGGTTTTCAGTGAATTCATTGAGTCCGGATGTAGAGAAACCGGATTTCTAGGGGTTTATTACTGAATATAACTTTTTGTCTGACGCAATTTTTTATCTTTTGTTTTTTGCGAGCACTGTGTCCTTGATATAACTTAATTAATTTCTCGCCGATTGAGCAGCGTAATTTGATTCGAAATTTAAGGAAATCCGGATTTTAAGAAATGGATCATCAACATCAAATATATACTTATCAGCTTATAGGGAAGTGAACCAGCTAGTAAGGTCGGATACTGTCATACCCTTCTAAGAAAATTTGACAATAATGTCGATTTTCCTCCATATTTGGAGAAGTTGCCGACATCTTATGGAAAAGTAAGTTAGTACTGGTTAGTATACAGTCCAGGAAAACTGGTTATGTGAACCGGTCGCCGTATATGACTGAAAAAATTGTTGAAAAACGGCTTTAAACCCAGTGACAAATGTCACATAAAGCAGACAAGAAATGTTTATACATTTTATTATATATGTTATACATGTATATGCTGTATAAATCCTTTCTGGTAGATTTTTTGCTAGTTTACCTTGTACATCCATTCTTAAAGGCATCATTTTTTATGTATCAAATCAATGTTTTAAAAGTTCACATTTTATACATTCAATTGAAATCTTATTTTACGCCTCTAAAATGTAAAAGAATTAACAACCTAGTTAACATTCTGAATCTACTGCTGAGATGAGTCACTGTAAGGTTAATATTTCCAGCTGCGCAATTATCTAAACTAGGGGCCTCCAGTGCTTTGATTTAGTAATTAAAGTTTTTACGTTGGAAATATGAACGCGTGGTAGGTTGTTGACAGGGTGGCCAGGCTTGTGAGCGGCGTGTGAATAGAATTTTCTCTCCATAGAAATCAAAGTTTTTTACTTAACTATTCATAAGTTGTTCGCCTTTTCAACACGTTGTTTTAATGACTTTATTGTATATAATGATTACGTAATTGATTTTTACACTTTGCCAATATTGTTTGTTTACTTCATGCCTTCTTCTCTCTTTCGACGCTGGACAAATGTTTTATCACATAAAATGAAAGTATTGAAACATAAATATTTCATTGGCTTTTGAAATAAATTCATACATTCGTTAATTAGTATCATAATGAATGGCTTTAAAAGCCGTTTGTTCACAGATGTTCTCCACTAAAACATAAATAACGTCAAGTAAAAACAAGTCCCTTATCCGTCTGACCACATAAAAGAGATTAAAAAATATCCCTAAGCAACATACGGTACGTTTAAAGTATAATATGGTATTTGCAACATATTTTATTTCGTATTGTGTACAGAAAATGTTGTATTCTTTCGTTTTTACTTTAATCAAAACATGGACAACTATTGAGTCACACGCACCAAGTTCCCTGAACATACATGCACATATTGAATATAAGGAACACTGTTTACTGCATGGAGTTATAACAAACGCGTTGGCGGCAAAAACAGACACGTGATAAAATGATCCAAAACAAAACAATTCAACAAAAACAGACATGTGATAAAATGATCCAAAACAAAACAACTCAACAAAAACAGACACGTGATAAAATGATCCAAAACAACACAATTCAACAAAAACAGACACGTGATAAAATGATCCAAAACAACACATTTCAACAAAAACAGACACGTGATAAAATGATCCAAAAACAAAACAATTCAACAAAAACAGACACGTGATAAAATGATCCAAAACAACACAATTCAACAACAAAAAAAACACCCTTAGGAAAGACAGAATGTGGCCTTTATTGATAGATGGCCTTTATTCGGAGGTCAGTTTGTTCTAAATAATCAGTGACGGTGTTTCAAAGAATGGTTTTTTATTCACAGGGTTGTCTTATTCGGAGGTAGCTGCAAAGACAAGTTTGACTGTATCTAAAATGAAAAATATGCGTACTTTGTATTTGTCACGGACTTTGGAAAACGAGCAGCTCGGAGATTCGTACACGAATTAACTCCCTTTGTTTTTATTGTTTCAGTGGGAGAGGTGTACTGTTGAGGTGGACTGGCCAAAAGATGGCGACATTCATGTAAAGGAAGCTAACTGTGATTCTATAGAGGGACCTAATCACTCCGAAGAGTCAGATTAGCGCTTACAGTGTCGCTTCAATTTGACTTTGTTCACTTACAAAATCTGTATGGAATATTGATATACGTTAAAACCTGAGTTGTTTTCATATAGTACACCGTACTTGTGTCTGTTATAGCAAACAAGACTTTTCTTACACTCATAGTCAGTCCACACACTAACACACTAACACACACACTAACACACTAACACACACACACTAACACACACACACACAAACACACTAACACACACACACTAACACACACACTAACACACTAACACACACACACTAACACACACACACACAAACACACTAACACACACACACTAACACACACACACACTAACACACACACACACACTAACACACTAACACACACACACACTAACACACACACACACTAACACACACACACACACTAACACACTAACACACTAACACACACACACACTAACACACACACACACACACACTAACACACTAACACACACACACACTATCACAGCTCTCTAGTTACAGTATCCCTCTATACAGCCATCTCTTCCCCATTTTCTATTTCCCCTTCTTCTTCTTCTACTTCCGATAAAATAAAAAAAATCGTCCATGTTTATCAAGAATATATGTCGACATTTACATCTTAATACATTATTACTGTAACACCTGTGAACAAAGGCCACACTTAGGAAAGACAAAACGTGGACTTCATTGACAAGTGGCCAGTATTTGAAAGTCAGTTTGTTCTGAATAATCAGTGACGTTTTTTTCAAGTAATGGCCTTTATTCACAGGGTGGTCTTTATTCGGAGGTGGCCGCAAACACAGGTCTGACTGTACGTAAAAAATGGATACAACAACACGTTATCTTGCACACAATTTTTAGGCTCCCGTCGTCATCGCCATTGTACTGCGGGTTCGAATCTCACTCAGGATTTCATATATTCGCGCAACGCATCACAACACGAAGATGGAATAAATTTATTAGATAAAAATATCTCGTGAAATATTCAGATTATAAAGAAAGATTACAATTATTATCATCAAAGAAAAACTGAGCACGTATTGATCTCCCTTGCTGAAGATAATAAACTGGTACCCCGTTCATTCTTCATGTTACAATTTATAGAAACCTTTTGAACTACAACATGCTCCAAAAGTTCGAACTTACGAACCTGATGTCCGTCAACCAAACGCTCTACCCATTGAGCTAAGCGGGCGACTGGAATGGGAAGATAATGGGTGTTCAACTGTATTAATAATGATAATTTGAAACTAATTCTATTAAGAAGGACTCTTTGTGTTTCTTTTTATTCACAGACGTCAGTAAGGATACGATATCAATACATGGTTGTGTTGTTATTTGAGCAACTGTATCGCCATGGCAACAACAAATACCTTTCAACAAATTTCAACGATTTTTCACTTCTGATGAAGCTGTCCAGCTAGCTTACGGAAGGTCAGTGGTCCTATCCAGGCGTAATCCTGGAGTTTTCCTGCACCGTTAAAGATGGAAAAATTGCTAAATATCCCTGTTGAACCCCAATGAAGAAAATTTTGAAATAATTTTTGTCCGTGATGTGAATCATGTGATACCAAACAATTCACCATTTACTTTTTTTCAAATGAATTCATTATTATATCGTAAAGACTCTCCACAATATAAAATTTTAGTCACCGCTGCCAAAAAATACAAACAATGCTTATTTTGATGTTTTTGTAACCAATACATGTAGTTACCGTTGGTCTGGTTGCTAAGGTGATACCAGAGGGTGAAATACAACGATATAATTATTAGACAATGTTACTGGACTTCTGAATTATTTATTACCAATAATACTAAGGGTGACTCCTGAATCTGTGTCTAAGTTATCACAAACCATAAAACTAATGATCTACAGATCATAAGGGACATCACCCATATACCATTGTTGAAAGCTGAAAATTGTAAGTCTAGTATATGCCTCAACTATCATTACACCAAATCCAAGCTCTGAGAGGAGTGTTGTGGATGGGCTTTGATTTTGTTTATGCCGTTGTTGTTTTGTTTTGTTTTTATGTGACATATTGTCACTGGGGTTTAACACCGTTTTTTCAACAACTTTTCAGTTATATACGGCGACCGGTTCACCTAACCAGTTTTCCTGGACTGTATATTGACCATTGCTGACTTACCCTTCCTCAAGGAGCCGGCAGCTTTTCCACATATGGAGGAAAATCTACATTATTGTCAATTTTTTATAGAAAGGTATGACCAGCCGCGACCGGGATTCGAACCCGGATCTCCGGGTTACAAGTCCAGCGCACTAACCACAGCCGCGGCTTGGACGGGCTTTGAAATGTTCTAAATCACCAAGATGTCGGAAGCCCGGAACACTGATGTAAATTATGAAAAAAACATTTGTCTGCCTTGATTACTATGTTTAATTGTGTGTATAAAGGAGGGCGGTGGAGTCAACCGGAACATGGTGTTATGAATGAGCTGGAACATGAGACTTCTAGGTCATATTGGTAATCAATATTTCTGATGATACCTCAACATGAATAAATGTTTGAATCATTCTCAATGTGACAGATAAATTGAAGATAGGGCTAAAATTCGACTAAATTTGTATTATTATCAAATAAATTAATCACTAAGTACCGTAATTCAACCACAAACGAGAACTCAGTATTACCAAATAATCATAACGTAAATTTCACGACGTGCTATTCTCACGTCACCGTTGTAAATATTACGAGACTTTGGTGATATTCACGATGTGCTATTCTTACTAACACGTGGTAACTTTCACGCGCGATTTTAACGTTTGCGAAGTGCTAATTGTTACAAAACTATGAATCTCATTAAATATAAAGTTATACCGATGGACTCGAAGCACACAAAATTATTGTGAGATCATTTTTAACATTCTATTTAGTCAATACCTAATTGAAAAGTACGAAGAAATTTGAGTGTATACTTCAGACAATTGATCAGATACACGTAATGCTGGAGTCTACATATGTTAAGGTATAATCACATGAAGTTTCCTTACATCTCAATGTTAAACAATGAATAAAAAGTTGTACAAATTATGTATAATAAAACATATATCTAAAACATTTATGTTATATAATATGCCGATATCATGCTATTAACTGATATAAATTCTATTTTAAAAATACCTCTTCATGTTATATTTCACAATTGTGTAACCTTAAATAATACTTCAGGCCAAGTAGATGGATGCTAAAATATCAGTGTCCGTGAGGTCGTTAGGTACACGTGACCAAGTTATGGATCAGTGGATTATACAAAATGGGGTAAACAGGACGAGGGTATAAAAAGATGGAACAAACTTACCTCTCTCTTACAGCATTGGAATGGTCCATGAAGAAATTTAACTAATCCTTTCACAGTTTCTGACACAGAATTAATCCCAATAGTTCCGTCCTTGCATTTCGCAATTTCACCACTTTTTCCGTTATTTTCAAAATCACTTTCCATTAAGACCGGCCAGTCCGGGTTTTCACCTGGTCCACCAATCGTAGCCGGCAAAGGTTGACTGGTTACAACGCGTCTGTTTTCTCGGCGTGATGACGCACTTCCGGCGTATTCGGCTTTACTTCCGCCGGAAACGTGAACAACGCTCCGGCGTTGATGGCTTAACACAACAGTATCCTTGGCAATGGATTTACATTTTGAAATCGCGATGTTTCTATTACGAATGATAGCTTCACTTTTACGTCTGAATTCTTCATTTGTGTAACCCGAACGTTCACTATCTCTGTGCAAATTACAAGATGCTTCACTTTTTCTCCTAAGTTCATGACTTCTTACACCAAGTGGTTGGTGGACTTTCGGGTCGTTCCGTTGACCTTCGTGAAAACTTCCGGATATTTTCGGCACTCGCGGTACAGTCTTAGAATGCATATCATAATCTTTGTGTAAGGCACTATCGCTGCTAGACACACCGACAATGTTAAGATTTGTAGTTTCATTAATATCCGTAAATGTTTGATAGCCGTCAAGTGAGGGACCTTTGTAAGGATTCTTTGATCCAACGCACGTGGCATAATCAGGAGGATCGACAACAGAATACATGGCTGGAATAGTTCTCGATATTTTCTTAAGACAATGGAACCAGCCAAAGTCTATTCACGTAATATCAAATTTTGACAATATAATTTCTAATCATTCTCAATGGCTTACATTCGGCGCTTATTTATTTTTACAAATGCAATTCATAGCCGTCTGCGCCTCGTTCGTGTCATTTCCTCGTGAAATCAGATGACAGGCGACCATTCCGACAAATATTGTCTTCGTTATGGAGACACGACAAGTTTTTTTTTTTATCGGGAATTAACTGCACAGTATAAACCACAACAAACTCTTCGGTCAACTTGATGTCATGTTCTGGATACTTGAATTTGTGGTCAATTGCCCCGTGCACGTCTCTGGTGGAACTGTCTCTTCTTCCTCACTTCCTGTCACCAGTGGAATCAAATGTTCTTTTTTTTCAGCGCCTAAACAGAATAAATAAGAGAACTTAATTACTGGGGTATTGATGTGCACCGTGAATAAATTACATACTGAAAATCAATATAGACGTATAATATTTTGCAATGTATTTATTTATTTATTTATTTATTTTTTCTCGCTTTAGTCTGTGTATGACAGTGTTTGTGTTTATATACCGCCTGACAGTTAACCTGACGTGCTATCCTGGATTCTGTACCATTACTAACCCTGTTCTCCACAAGTCACTGCCAACTCCTCAACGTGAATAGTCAGCAGGGGGAGACGGAAGGCCTTGGACGCAATGTCTCATAACTGTTATAGAGAACGGTCGTGCCCCATCCAAGGATCAAATTTATGACCTCGAGGAACGTAAGTACGGCATATACATGATTGAACAATTTCATTCTTTCAACTTGAAAACGGGATCACCCGAATTTAAGACATTTTTTCTACTCCTAAGATCAATGGTTCAAATATCGATTTTTTCTGTACATGTATTTTTAAGTTTTCATCAGAACCAAATTCCAGAGGGGAATGAAGCAATATTGGTACAAAATAATACATTCAGCCCAAATTTGCGAATTTACATTTCTTAGAAATGTGGAAACACATAAAATATCTTTTATGCGCTGATGAAAAAAAAACATTAAAGAGTTATTTATTCAACCACTGTTGGAAGGATATCTCTAAATTATTTAATAAGTTGCTCTTATGTGTACATACAGACACAAATATGCTTGCCTAAAATCAAATACTTACACACGTTTTTTTTTTGGGGGGGGGCGTTTTGACGACCGATATTCGGTCGCGTTCCCAGTGGCAAAAAGTATGTTTTTTCCCAATTGCAAGGCGAAAATTCCCAATTCAAATGAGAAAAAAAACGAAAAAAGAAATTAATTTATAGCAGTTAAAATGATTTTTGAATTTCTATATCATTCAAATAACAAAGTTATCAATATCTAAAAACAATATTGGTTATCTTTTAGTTTTATTTGATGATTTTAAGTTATTTCTATACAGTGTGATTTTTTCCCAAATTTGTCCAAAATGTCACGAAAATTCCCAATTCTGTGGGTTGGGTCATGTTCCCAAAATGCTGAGAAAAAAACTGATTTAAACAGCAATAATTCCGTATGCAAAAATAAATGATGAAAATGAATTAGGTTTTACAGTTTAAATAAAAATAATTAAATATGTAACTATGTAAATGATTGTTTGAATTTTGTACATTCGTTGTTTCCGCTCTTGTGGTAATGATAGGGACCTCCGTGGTTGAGTGATAATTGTCTCTGACTAGTAATCACTACTCACCGCTGTGAGTTCGAATCCTACCCGGGACGAAATTTACATGTAAGGAATCTGTCCAGCTAGCCTACGGAAAGTAACTGGTTCTAGCCAGGTGTAATTTAGGGTCTTCCTTCACCGTTAAAGCTGGAAACGTTGCCAAAAGACTTATTGTATATTTTGTGTATCATCAAAATAGCATAACCAATTAAATTCATAAAATAGACACATTAATACTGACAAACCCAGCTGTCTGTTTCAATATGATAACGACTGGAATATCTGAATAATTCTGCTGCGCCGAGTAATAGAATATTTACTGAGAATATATTCAAGTGAAAGGCAATTATGGAAAACAATTCAATCAGTGATCAGTGATATTATTGTGAAATAACATTCTTCATATCATGAATTAAATACAGCAGGACACGGTTATAGTGAATTCCACGGGACCCGAATAATTACTTCACTGCATTCGTATTTTACTGTATAGCAATGGAATAAAGACGAATACTTCATCGTATCGATGGTTCACTGTGTACGTGTTCACCACAACCGTGTATTACTGTATATTTAGTAACACCGCAATGCGTCAAATAGGAGGTTATCCCTCTGGGTTAACATGGCACGGAACCACGTGCCCAAGAACTAAATGGTACATCCATGAATTCAGTGTTCAACAACAACCAATCAGATAAAGATATTTTAGACACTATTCAACAACAACCAATCAGATAAAGATATTGTAGACACTGTTCAACAACAACCAATCAGATTAAGATATTTTAGACACTGTTCAACAACAACCAATCAGATAAAGATATTGTAGACACTGTTCAACAACAACCAATCAGATCAAAGATATTGTAGACACTGTTCAACAACAACCAATCAGATAAAGATATTTTAGACACTGTTCAACAACAACCAATCAGATAAAGATATTGTAGACACTGTTCAACAACAACCAATCAGATTAAGATATTTTAGACACTGTTCAACAACAACCAATCAGATCAAAGATATTGTAGACACTGTTCAACAACAACTAATAAGATAAAGATATTTTAGACACTGTTCAACAACAACTAATAAGATAAAGATATTGTAGACACTGTTAAACAACAACTAATAAGATAAAGATATTTTAGACACTGTTCAACAACAACCAATCAGATCAAGGATATTGTAGACACTGTTCAACAACAACCAATCAGATAAAGATATTTTAGATACTGTTCAACAACAACCAATCAGATCAAAGATATTTTAGATGCTGTTCAACAACAACTAATAAGATAAAGATATTTTAGACACTGTTCAACAACAACCAATCAGATCAAAGATATTGTAGACACTGTTCAACAACATCCAATCAGATAAAGATATTTTAGACACTGTTCAACAACAACCAATCAGATCAAAGATATTGTAGACACTGTTCAACAACAACTAATAAGATAAAGATATTTTAGACACTATTCAACAACAACCAATCAGATTAAAGATATTTTAGACACTGTTCAACAACAACCAATCAGATCCTGAATCAAATGTTTTACATCGGGACAAAATGACAAATTTGTACGCAAGGGGCGATAACCAAATTATTCCGAAAGTGGGAGATACTGCGTCAAGCAGGAAATGTTTCCATGATATACACATGTAATAAGAGTGGTTAATAATTCAATGACGTCACGTCTACGTGATTGATCAGTCGTGACATGACAGTTTATCATGGCAGGTGATTGTAACTTTATTTTTAAATGACTATTAAAGTCATTTATGTAATCAGTACTAAATGGCACAGTAATTGAATAGCATATGTTTTGTTTCTCTTGATTTTTATTGCTTGCATCAAATTAATTAGTAGGACAGTGATAGGTTTAAAACTGTAAATGAGGCCATAGAAAATAAAAACAGTTTTTATACCTCGCCCACCTACGTCTAAAACGCACGTTAAATTTTACCGATCAAAGCAAACTTTGTCTAACGTAAAATACACAACAAATACTAAAATGTCCTTAATGTTTGAAATATTCTCAGTTTGAACACTTTCTCTTATCCTAGTTTCAACCAAAAATACAGAAAAATTAAAGGTATTTTTGGTCTAAAGACAAAAAAAAATACGAGCAAGGAACCTCAGCATTTAACATAACATAATGGCAAAATGGGACAAAAAAATGTCATTTCCGCTTAAAATCATAATTTGTTTTTCACTGCGTTGAACGCCGTTTTTCAACAATTTTTCTATTATATACGGCGGTCGGTTCACCTAACCAGTTTTCCTGGACTGTATACTAACCAGTACTAACTTAATCTTCCACAAGGATCCGACAACTTATCCATACATGGAGGAAAATCGACATTTTTGTCAAATTTCATATTTTTTAAATATTTTTAACAAATCAACTTTCGACGTTTTGAAGTGCCCCGCGCATGGGATAATATACATTTTTAATCAAAGCTTGTAAAATACGTCTAGTCTAAAAAAGTCTAAAACAAGTTTTTACATCAAGCTGACAATCAACTCGGCAAACTTTTTCACAAACCTGACGCTAACTTTGACGTTGACGTTACCATGAACTTTATGGCCGCCCCTCGTATTTATTGATATTTTGTGTCTTAAATCATGATGTTTTATTCAAATAACATAAATACATGTCATATATCATGGAGTAGATGATTTTATGTAGATGTATATTGTACACGTTGAGACAATTAAACATATTGGCGACGATGCTTATAACATTTAGTGGTTTGTGCATGAATACAGTCAACCTTGAGACGAGAGCCATCTATGAATACAGAGCATCATGTGAAAAACGCCACTCGTTTATTTATTATGCTCATTTATTCTTTATTCTTTGGTACTCATTTTTCTGCATTATTTGGTACTCATTTATTCTTTGGTATTCATTTATTCTTTGGTACTCATTTATTCTTTATTCTTTGGTACTCATTTTTTTTTATTCTTTGGTACTCATATATCCTGTATTATTTGGTACTCATTTATTCTGTATTCTTTGGTACTCATTTTTCTGTATTATTTGGTACTCATTTTTTTTCTTTATTCTTTGGTACTCATTTATTCTGTATTATTTGGTACTCATTTTTTCTTTATTCTTTGGTGCTCATTTATTCTGCATTATTTAGTACTCATTTATTTTTTATTCTTTGGTACTCATTTTTTCTTTATTCTTTGGTACTAATTTTTCTGTATTATTTGGTACTCATTTATTCTTTATTCTTTGGTACTCATTTATTTTTTATTCTTTGGTACTCATTTATTTTTTATTCTTTGGTACTCATTTTTCTGTATTATTTGGTACTCATTTATTCTGTATTATTTGGTACTCATTTATTCTGTATTCTTTGGTACTCATTTTTCTGTATTATTTGGTACTCATTTTTTTTCTTTATTCTTTGGTACTCATTTATTCTGTATTATTTGGTACTCATTTTTTCTTTATTCTTTGGTACTCATTTATTCTTTATTCTTTGGTACTCATTTTTTTTATTCTTTGGTACTCATTTTTCTGTATTATTTGGTACTCATTTTTTTCGTTATTCTTTGGTACTCATTTATTCTGTATTCTTTGGTACTCATTTATCCTGTATTATTTGGTACTCATTTATTTTGTATTATTTGGTACTCATTTATTCTGTATTCTTTGGTACTCATTTTTCTGTATTATTTGGTACTCATTTTTTCTTTATTCTTTGGTGCTCATTTATTCTGCATTATTTGGTACTCATTTATTTTTTATTCTTTGGTACTCATTTTTTCTTTATTCTTTGGTACTAATTTTTCTGTATTATTTGGTACTCAATTATTCTTTATTCTTTGGTACTCATTTATTTTTTATTCTTTGGTACTCATTTATTTTTTATTCTTTGGTACTCATTTTTCTGTATTATTTGGTACTCATTTATTTTTTATTCTTTGGTACTCATTTTTTTCTTTATTCCTTGGTACTCATTTATTCGGTATTATTTGGTACTCGTTTATTCTTTATTCTTAGGCAATCATTTATTCTTTATGATTTGGTACTCATTTATTCTGTATTATGTGGTACTCATTTATTCTTTATTCTTTGGTACTCATTTTTTCTGTATTATTCGGTACTCATTTATTTTTTGGTACTCATTTATTTTTTGGTACTCATTTATTCTTTGGTACTCATTTATTCTTTGGTACTCATTTATTCTTTATTCTTTGGTACTCATTTATTCTTTGGTACTCATTTATTCTTTATTCTTTGGTACTCATTTATTCTGTATTCTTTGGTACTCATTTATTCTTTGGTACTCATTTATTCTTTATTCTTTGGTACTCATTTATTCTTTGGTACTCATTTAGTCTTTATTGTTTGGTACTTATTTATTCTTTATTCTTTGGTACTCATTTTTTCTTTATTATTTGGTACTCATTTATTATTTGGTACTCATTTATTCTTAATTCTTTAGTACTCATTTATTCTTTGGTACTCATTTATTCTTTGGTACTCATGTATTCTTTGGTACTCATTTATTCTTTGGTACTCATGTATTCTTTGGTACTCATTTATTCTTTGGTACTCATGTATTCTTTATTCTTTGGTACTCATTTATTCTTTATTCTTTGGTACTCATTTATTCTTTGGTACTCATTTATTCTTTGGTACTCATTTATTCTTTATTCTTTGGTGCTCATGTATTCTTTGGTACTCATTTATTCTTTGGTACTCATGTATTCTTTATTCTTTGGTACTCATTTATTCTTTATTCTTTAGTACTCATTTATTCTTTGGTACTCATTTATTCTTTGGTACTCATGTATTCTTTGGTACTCATGTATTCTTTGGTACTCATTTATTCTTTGGTACTCATGTATTCTTTATTCTTTGGTACTCATTTATTCTTTGGTACTCATTTATTCTTTGGTACTCATTTAGTCTTTATTCTTTGGTACTCATTTATTCTTTGGTACTCATTTATTCTTTGGTACTTATTTATTCTTTGGTACTCATTTATTCTTTGGTACTCATTTATTCTTTGGTACTCATTTATTATTTGGAACTCATTTATTCTTTGGTACTCATTTATTCTTTGGCCCTCATTTATTCTTCATTCTTTGGTATAAATGTGGCACTACTTATTTGGTACTCATGTATTTAAAATCAAATAAAATTAACATTTGAATAAAGGTCAACTGCTAATATAGAAGTCTTATAGTAGCACACGTATTGCTAATGCGACTCGTGACAAACACAGTAGAACCTCGATTATCCGAAATTGACTGGTCCGAAATATTATTTCGGATAATCCATATTTTCGGATAATCAATGTTATGGAAAATCCAGACGTGTTGACACAATTCAGATAATTTAGGTTCTTGTATATTGAAATATAGAGGGGGAATCAGGACTTTAATTTCATTTCGGATTCATCTTGTTTTCGGATAATATGTTGCTAAAAAACGGGGTTTTACTGTATGTTCCTTCTTTGTGTCTCCATATGTTGACCTTTGAGTGAACAAACATTTGAACACTAGACATGTTATGTTGTCCCTTTGTAACCCTGACCCTATCACTTATAAGCCAACATTGACTGTTGTTGCAATATGATCATACCTTCCATAAGTGCACACCATAGTGACTTCTACAATCCTAATATGTGATCACTGTTTGATGCCAATTTTCTGGGTTAGTGATAGATAATGAAAGTATATACAACAGTTAAATATCAAACATTCAATAAAATACCATGGGAACTATCTGTTTGGATATTTTATCTATTCATAGAGGCGGGTATTGATCAGAATATGATTCACATAATATTCCATAAGTTTGGTCTGTGATGCGTTTAGCCATGTATAATAAGCGAGATTGGACAACAAGGGAACAGTAAAGGATGCAAGATAAACAGAGAACAAATCCACCAACAATTGCTGAAAATTATGCTTTGTTAGTAAATTTGATTTGAATATAATATCGTTTATTAAACGGTAATCGAGTTTTGTATGGCGGACGGTTGATCGGTGTTGGGCTCTCGGGTTACCTATCAGTACAAACAAGTCAAAACATTCACCGTATATAATGTAACAGTGTTGTATGTATAATATATGCGTTTATAGTAGTTTGTGTGCTTCTCTGCCCGATTAGCTCAGTTGGTAGAGCAGCTGACTTGCAAGCAGAAGGTCATGGGTTCGAGCCCCGCACCGGGAACTTTATTTTCTGCCTCCTATTACAATAAAAATGCCGTGGATAAAACACATAAAATCCGGTACAGACGAAAATACAAATAGGGTAACTCCTGGAAGTACGACTTAACTAAATTTACGAATTAAATTTACGTCCTGTATCGTGTGTCACTTATCAAAGTACACCAGACAAGTTTAAATGAAAACATAACTTGCAGCAAAACCTCGATGTTACGTTCACCTGTGGACACCAAAGAAACATAGATTCAATATAGAGGTGATCTCATTATTGAAACATCGAAGAAACACACAAGCTTGTCTGAAATTTAGTGATGGTAGCCTGAACCTTTATCATTATCCAATCAGAAACGTTGTTACATTTGTCGTAATGTATTTTGTGTCGACCATCGCTGTTCGCATGTAAGCTGAGCAGAACAGACACCGGGGTTACAAAACTTGAGAGCCTCCAAGCTCAAATCTCAGTTTCATTTTCAAAGTACTGCGATTGAAATGATATCACTCTTTAATTTTTTAGTACCCGTTCAGATAAAATTAGCTGACAGATCAATGTACGATTAATATCATTATTGTATAATCATTTGAGCTTGGAGACTGATCTCAAGTTTTATAACCTTGGACCCAGTTTCATTGCTGTGCGACTATCGCCTCCCGAGCTATTCACCAATTGACAATTTTTCGTTTATAATTCTCTATTTGGTTTCATTCGTTCGCTATGATCTTGATTTATATCTGTTGTACGTTCATTTTTGATATTTGAGTTATGTGATAAAAACTTGTTGCGAATCCATGGATGTTGTGTGAACTAAATTAGGACAACCCTACCAACAATGCCACTGGATTTTTCTATTTTGAAAGTTATTAAAATAATTAATATGGATATCTTAATTTGAACAAAATTGTTAAGAAACAAAACGCGTGCATTTAGTTTAGACCTTAATAATACTCTAAATCCATCAGGCCGGTGGAGAAGAATAGCTTGAGCCAAATAAACCACGCGTCATTACAAATTATGGCAATAAAATGCCTTCATAAATTTCAGAAAAATAATTGTAGTGTAAACACACAAGAGAGAACTAATATTTGTCTTGTGTGCAATGAGTCGTTTGTTCAGAATAAAATGTTTTATTGGGGTAAATACTCAAAAGGATAAAACGATTCGTTGAAATGTCTTCTAAATATCAGGAATCAGAACATCTGCATAAGGCCAACCTAAAAAAAATATTGATTTGCAGTCACGTGACCGACTCATTCAAAACTCTCTCTACCTCTATTTAGTTTTCAGTAAAATTTTGACAAAAAGTTGATTCATTTTCCATCTGTTCGTTTTCAACATAAGAATAAAATGTTAATTAAAATAATGGCTGCCTACTTACTTACTAACCTACCAACTGTTAAAAGATCTGAGACGTGTAAGCGCAAACCAACAGTTTTAAGGACTTTGTTTAAGTGATTACAAATCAGAGACCATACCAACTCAACCAAGGAGGCCCCAATGAATATTTCCTGGCTTGGCATTCAGTTTTACATTCTCTTCACATTTAGCCCTAATGAAATAAATTTGTTTTTAAAGAAATGGAACAAATAAATATTTTTATTCCAAGCCTAGTAGAGTTAAAATATAAAATTATTAAGTATAAAATAACTACGTGTGCCAATAATAATGATGAAATTAGTTTTTTTTCTTATGAATTAAAGACATAATAATTTCTATTCAAAGGCATTGAATGTTAAAAAATATCAAAGTCAATGCCAGAATAGACTTGACAACAGAACAAGAGACAGAAGGATGACTGTTATGGGGAATGTCAGGAAAAAATATGATCCAAAACACCTTCCCATCTTGATGCCTTTTATTTCCCGCGACAGCTACAGCGTGGGCGGAAGTAAGAGACGGAAAACTTGATGATACAAAATAATAGAACAGTTCTAAAATTAATCGAACAAAAGTGTCATAATTACCTCCCCTGACACAAATTAACAACAAAAAACGTAATAAACTGAAGAAAACAAACAAATATCTCACAAAAATTGACTGACTATAATTCTCCATGAAAAAAAAATTATCATAACAACCTTATAAAGAAAACGTGCAAAATAAAACGTTTTGTCGTAAGATCAAGAGCCGCTCTTATCATCCAAAAAATCCAATACAAGAATACAACATAACATGTATGATCGGAGACTGATCAAGTTGGCTGAATTACTGCAATCCCTCTTCAACAGAAAAAAATGCAGACAATTCATCTCGGGGAAATTGCTTGGAGGAAAACATAAAAGATATTGCTTTGAGTGAGAGTTGATTCATTTATCTTGATGTATGGGTTTGTGTATATTTGGTGCAATCCGCGCTTTCAAAATGAATTATGAAATAAATACCACATGGACAGCAGAACACCATAATAGTGAATTCCTGGGGACCCGTATAATATCTTCAGTATATTCATAACAATGAAATCATGAAGGGGGAAATAAACACAGTACTGTATCCGATGATTTGTCTCTATATCTGAGTTCAATATAACTGTGTTTTACTGTAATCAGTTTACAAGGCACAGAGGCGTAGGATCGACATTGTTTTCTTATTTTTACTACCATTCCATAATATAGCCAAGGTAATGTCTAAGTGAGCGGTGGGGCCGCGACCGTGGTCCAGTGGTTAGTGCGCTGGACTTGTAACTTGGCGATGCGGGTTCAAATCCCGGTGGCGGCAGGTCTTCTATGAAAATTTTACAAAAAATGTCGATTTTCCTCCACATGTGGAAAAGTTGCCGAGTCCTTGTGGAAAGGTAAATTAGTACTGGTTAGTATACAGTCCAAGAAAAATGGTTAGGTGAACCGGCTTCCGTATATAACTGAAAAATTGTTAAGAAACGACGTTAAACCCGGTGACAAATGTCACATATAATTAAGTGACCACTAAGTTTTGCTGGTTTTAGTATGGTGTACCCTTCATTGCCTGTCCCATAAAATTGAAGCAGCGCGTGCGCAAATGATTCGATAAGCAGTATATTATGCCTCGTTCTGGTAACCACTTCCCACAATGCCTCAGTGATGAGGTAAGAACCAAGAGATAATACAAAATAAAACTTATCGTCGGGTATACTTATTCAAGGTTTAGTGACCTATGTGGGTCTTCCAAGAGTTCTAGAGACAATAACATTGCACAGTTCAGCCAGGTCGAAAATATCATAGTTCTGAAATGCATGAATTAGCATTAATACAAAAGCATAGTTGCCAATCACTTGATGGAAGGGTAAACGATAAGATGGAACAACGCTAAGATCAATATCAAATTTCTCTGTTGATCGTAAGAAAATTCTCTTAAAACTTCGCCAATTAGAATTATTGGCAATACACCAAAAATATAAGCTATCTATTTATGTTGTGTTTTATAGTCATTTTCTGCAATTCTGCAGTATATATAACACAAGTATTAGAATTTCCAAAAATGCTTGGAATCGCCGTTCAGCCAAGTATAAGAGCTAAGAATAGACTGTTGAATAAAGATTTCATAGAGATTTCATTTCTGTTTTCATTTCTTATTGAGAGTTTGCAACACGTTCTACATTTACGACGATATTAAACTGGTTCCAGTCGACTCTGATTGTACAGAGACAACGTTCCTTTGGTGCACTACAACATGGAATCGGTTAACGACGATAAACTGCCCCAATAGAGCATATGTAAAACATTACGATATAAAAATGCCCCAAAAGAGCATATGTAAAACACATAATTAAAATATCGAAATATCACATTCAGAGGAAACAAAGGATTTCACGATGAATTAAACTAGCATTCATATCCAATATTCATCAAATAAAATACTCCTTTTTGTAGAAATGGACTCGTTTCTGAGCAATAAAAGTTGATGTTTTTGAGTGAATTATTCGAAACATCTTTTACCCGTAGAAGCCTAAAAACTGGTTTCAAGCTTCATACATTAAAAAGGTATGTCAATTATACGAACAGATAACCCGACAAAAACATGGCGGATGATGTGCCCCATAGGAGACCCTTTTGGGCTTTTTTTGTCCGCCATGTTTTGATCATTCTCCTTTCTGATTGGCTTAGAACAGGCGGTGTAAGGGAAGAAATGGTCAAATCTGGTTAATTGTGTATGTCGCCGTCCGTGAACAATAAACGTTATATGGTAAGTAAACTATTTTTTGATAATAATGTATGCATGTGTATTTAGATAAATAAATACAAATTAGAAAAAGTTGTAAATATTTGACAGTTAAAAAGGCAGTAATGTTAGCTATATGTTGAACGAACGTTCCAAGAGAGTGTTGTCGTTGATACGAAATACTGAGACAAGTACTCTAAAGAAAAACGAACTTAGTATTCAGTGTGGTGTTAAGTGTGCTTTTTTGTGTAGTGTTTTTGTGTGGTGTTTTTGTGTAGTGTTTAGTGTGGTGTTTTTGTGTGGTGTTTTTGCATAGTGTTTCTGTGTGGTGTTTAGAGCAGTGTTTTTGTGGTGTTTAGTGAGGTGTTTTTGTGTGGTGTTTAGTGTGGTGCTTATGGTGTTTTGTGTGGCGTTTACTGGTGTTTAGTGTGGTGTTTAGTGCGGTGTTTTGTGTGGTGTTTAGTGTGGTGTTTTGGGTGGTGTTTAGTGTGGTGTTTACTGGTGTTTTGTGCGGTGTTTAGTGTGGTGTTTTTGTGTGGTGTTTACTGGTGTTCAGTGTGGTGTTTTGTGTGGTGTTTAATGTGGTTCTTAATGGTGTTTAGTGTGGTGTTTTGTGTGGCGTTTACTGGTGTTTAGTGTGGTGTTTTGCACGGTGTTTTTGGGTGGTGTTTAGTGTGGTGTTTTTGGGTGGTGTTTAGTGTGGTGTTGTTTTGTGTGGTGTTTACTGGTGTTCAGTGTGTGTTTTGTGTGGTGTTTACTGGTGTTTTGTGTGGTGTTTACTGGTGCTTTGCGTTGTGTCTTGTGTGGTATTTAGTTTGGCGTTTTTGAGTGGTGTTTAATGTGTTTAGTTGTGTTTTTGTGGTGCTTTGTGTGGTGTTTTGGTTCAGTTTTGGCAGGCAGTTAACCTAGCCAGTTGTCCTGGATTCTGTATCAGTATTTTTACATTGTTCTTCACAGGAAACAGCCAACCTCATTACGTGGATGAGCAAAGGTGAAGGACGTATGGCCTTAAACAGGATGTCGAGAAAAACTGAGCAAGTCATTATGTCTTAGTGCATGTCGCATCTTCACAGGTATACATGTATAGAACTTACACATTTTCTCGGCACAAAAACGTGAAGCTATGCTAAGGACATTAGGATTTAATTTATTCACTGATACAATTCAATGTATTCATGAAACTACCTCAGTTATAATACGTCCGGTCTCAAAAATGGATTTACTGTCGAGATTTTAATAAATACCTACATAAAGTCACAATTCAATCTGTGGATTGTTTGGTAAGACAACGTCCAGTAAAGGTCTTCTGTCTGTCGTACAGTTGAGCGGAAACTAATCTATTGATGTCTGAGTGGGTTATAATTCCTGTGGTAATTGAATTGAGACTGTTTTGTTTTTGTTTTGAAAACAAATAAATTGCGCTTAATAATTATTTATGACGTTTATCGCCAGACTGTTTGTATTACAAGATCGATTTCTGAATGTTGCATGTTAGGTAATATTTCAACAACATAATACAATAATTGATATTAAATGGGATAAGCACGCCATTATGACGCTTGGTAATAAACAGCAGATTTGGGAATGCTCTAGTTGTTTACTTTCGTGACGTCATAAGCTGCGATACACAATGCAAACCTTGAATCAAGTCGTCGAAACCGCCGTTTTTTATTTATACTGTTTGTTCTTTTGTCAACGTCATAATTAGTAATCATTGCTTTATTTTGATTACTGGTCGCACACACAATATCTAGTTACAGTTAACCTAGCGTCGGCAGCGTCACTGCGCATGTTCGAAAGCGAAAGTACACGCAGAACTAGAGGGCTCTTTATGATAAATCTAACCAGTGTTTCAATTTTTTCAATTAATGGTGTTGAAAGCTGATGTCATACATAAACCCACACACAGAGTTTATCTTACACCATTTTATCATTTATAGAAGTGATTACAAATATATCGAAAATGCTCGTCTGTAGATTAATATCTAGTCTTGCCACCAAGTCTAAAAATTTGATCGATATCTAGCAAAACTTTTACATGAGTATTCAGTCATACTCGTCTGGTGATTGTAACTGATAATAAAAATAATGTTACAGATAATGTAAGTGTTCGACGAAAATGTTTAGAAATCCGCTGAAAAAAGTCTGAAAAGTAGCAAATAAAGAATATTTGTTGAAAAGTGTTCGCACTAATTGAACAATGTGCTTGTTATAACTGACAGAACATAACAGCTGAATGAATGGAAAAGTTAATCTTTATGAAATCAGCAATAATGACATAACGGAACAAAACGGGCTGTTTATGCACGGGATGTAAACCAAACCCCATGGGAAATTATATCCGACGGAAGTGCCGACCGTACGAATAGCCCGGCTAGACAGATTGTGAATGGTTCTAACACAAGACTAGATATTAATCTACATTCATCTATCAGAATTTATCAAATATGCATGTTACTGAAAGAATGTAAACAGGTCGATGGAAAATAAAAAAAAACTTTTTGCATCGACGGATTTTTGTCAGGAAACTATTTTATATTTTACCGAGGTTAACATTATTATAAGGATTTTATGACATAAGTTCGATAATATTCAATGAAAAATAAAGCATTCAGGATTCCGAACATAAGCCTGTGGGTTAGAATATTAAGTATTTTTTTTTATAATTCGCGTAATTTCAGTCGAGCAATTTCATTATAAATGTCGGATGTCGGAAGTTGAGTCATTTCTGACCAAGGACAATAAAGGGCGCGTTCAATGCACATTTTTATCACAATACGTCTTCAGCATATTAAAGCGTTGCTAAGTAACAACACGGTTATATCAATCAAAACAATACGAGTTAAATACACAAAAAAAATGTTTCTTAAATCAAAATTATCATGATCGAAAGCGACAGAAAATCACTTTAATGGCCAATTTGTCAGCATGACGAGGAAAACAAACAAATTTCCTGCAGTGTGACTCTATTATGTCTGACCAGGCAACAATATTTCAATCGTTTCAAACGTCGGTGTAAATATTTACAGAAAACGATAATGAGTTTATTGGTGAGTTCACAAATACGGGAAACGTGATTGACCAAAAGAATAATATGGTGGATTTACAGTCGCTTTTATAAACGATAATGAGTTTATTGGTGAGTTCACAAATACGGGAAACGTGATTGACCAAAAGAATAATATGGTGGATTTACAGTCGCTTTTATAAACGATAATGAGTTTATTGGTGAGTTCACAAATACGGGAAACGTGATTGACCAAAAGAATAATATGGTGGATTTACAGTCGCTTTTATAAACGATACAAAATATTGTTCTACGATATTGAAAGCATGAGAATATCGGGGATCTTTATGACAATTATTGCGCAACTACTAGAATTGTTCCGTGTAGATAAGATGTGCTAGTTCTTCGCAAATTGTTTTAAAAAATGCTAGTTGCTCTTAAATTTGAATTTATTTATTTTATCATTTGTAATTGGTTTAAAGCGGTATGTTGACAATAGTTTAGTTATGAACGGCGGATAGTTTACCTATCCAGGGCTCCTGGGTAACCTACCAGTACTTTACCCCCCCCTCCCTACTCATATAGCAGGCCGACTGTCATACATAATGTGTGCATTAGAATCATTGAGATGTGATAGATAACTTGGGTGTAATTTATTCAGTCATATCGTTAAGGATTGTACGAGGATCACAAGAGAAGTTTCCTAGTTTAATGATTTAGTTTATACAGTGGTTTGATGATCTACCAGTGAGCTAATACTTAACAAGAAACGTGACAATGTCACCAAACCAGATTTCCAACAGTTAATTGGGCGAAAACCGTTTCCCCATTTTAAGGGATAATGTCACTGACCTTGACCCAAGAACCCCTAAATACAACTACAAGCTTTGTCTCCATGACTTACAACATGTATATATACCACGTTTAGCAGCTACAGATCATTCTATATTAAGTTAGCGAACGGAAACAGTTTGATGTCGACACTCGCCGGCACAACAAAAGCATACCCCGACTCAAATTATTGAAAACATGGTTAAAGTAAAAATCGAGCATCATGCTAACTCGCTGTAAATTTAAAAATAAAAAAAAACGTTTTCTCGAACTATGTATTATATTTGTTTGTCAATTACGCCATCATTCTTTGCACAGTACAATACCCGCGTTAAACGAGGAATCAGAAATCTGAAACTAATAACTGCAATCTACTCATGTTAGATCGGTCTGTTTACATTGTAGTGATGTGATATTTTCACTTTCGGCTGATATGAACAACGTTATAATTCATTGTATTGAATAAAAAATGATAACCAAACAATAATCTCCAGAAAACTGATCAAATAAGGGTGAATTGACAAATACAACGCCAGAACTGACGTATTTTTCTGTGAGATGTATCGATAAAATCGAAAATGAAGTGTCAGCTAATAATGAGATGTAACGGAAGCGTTGATTGGTCCATTTTAAAAAAAAGACTCATGGGAAATTTTAAATGACAAAAATACGTCGAGGAACATTCGAAAATTAAGAAGCAAAGATTAACATTATCCGATGTTTGCAATGATATAAAAAAAATGCTGATTTCACAGTCAAGCTCTGATGTTGTATTACTGACATATACATGAACTTGAACGCAACACGAGGCTTATGCAACGTGTATTAATTAATAGCACTTTAATAAGTACTTTAATTAATAAACATTTAAATAAAATTCACCAGACTAAACTAGCTAAATGCCTCACTCCCTAACTCAAAATCTGAGCTCCAGCCCTGGCTTGTGAAGTTAACAAAAGCTATTGCTCTCAATTCCTTTTAAGGGACTCACACAGCTGAGTACATGAATACTGTTATCATAATGACCACAATGCATATTTGCGATGTTTAATCTATTTTGCTAGTCTGAAACAGCAAACCTTCTGTACAATGTTCTGGCATTAAGTCCAGTTATATGATCCTAGAAAGCAACATCCGTAATACCTTTGACAATACTAAATGCACAAATTTGGAGACCGAGGGGTTTCGAATATCTCAACAATATGACCAGACTTCCTGTCCATTAAATGGACAAGCGTCTGAACGACACGAATACAAGACAATACTATATTCGGCATTCTAACAATACCAGCTTATCAATTTGTCAATAATTCTTCGCAAATGTGCTCTCGATTCGGCGTCATAAATCAAAGACCACAAAACGCTCTTCAAGCGTTCATGATACATGTTCATTGTGCATTCTCTTGAAAGCGCTTTGTTGACACTGATCCATTCAGTTATTACGTAATCTGATATCATACTCAAGTATAACATTAACGGTGCTTACACAAACCTTTTCAGCGTTCTGTTTGTGTGAAAAAAATAATGCTTTGTCAGAACAAAAGAACCATTCTATATTTCTGAACATAAAATGCTTAATTCAATTAGACACCAAACATTCCGGTGATATTTTTAATGATGATATTAATGTTTCGAATAGGTTGCTTGGAATTAAATGGACAGCAAGAAAACACAAAAATGTTTAACGTTCCCATTGTTTGATCACTCGGAACTACTCGGATGTCTCTCACACTCGACATTGCCCTCGGACGTAATACGATGGCATCCATTGGGACTACTTTCAACCTCGTTTCCAAATAGCGCTAAAAATGGTTGTCGTACAAATCCGTCGTACAAAGATTTCAATGTCTGGATCTGTTTAACTTTTAAATCGAAGTCAACATGAACACAATCTTTAGCAAACTGCAAAGCTTCAAAGAAGTCACTGTCATCGGCCATCTTTACGCGTAGAACAATTGAGTGAGAAGGCAGTTCCGGCGGAGAAATGCATCGATTTGATGCATATTCCTCCACCAATCACATCCGAGGTTTGTATGGAGCGAAGCGGAGTTAGCCGAGGATTGCCGATTGATGTATTAATAGTATATATTTTGGAAACAAGTTGAATAAGTCAAATTGTTTACTGAATTAAGTTAGTGTTTGGCGTATAATTGTACGAAACTGTTTGCATAAAGACGGCCCACATTATCATTGGGATACGTGGTTTATTTCCAAAAGATCCTAAATATTTCATTACAGATTGTATCAATTGTTTATTTCTAAATGAGGTGTTTTACATTCCACACCCATCAAACGACAAGATATTTAATGCTTCTTTGTTTGTTTGTTTGTTTGTTTTTATGTGACTGGGGTTTAATACCGTTTTTCAATAATTTTTTAGTTAAATGCGGCGACCGGTTCACCTAACTAGTTTTCCTGGACTGTATTCTAACCAGTACTAACTTACCCTTCCACAAGGAGCCTGCAACTTCTCCACATATGGAGGAAAATCGACATTTTTGTGAACTTTTCATAGCAGGGCCGCGACCTGGATTTGAACCCGGACCTTCGGGTTACACGTCCAGTGCACTAACCATTGGACCACAGCCGCGGCCCCAGAGATTTTATGACTAGGAGAATTCTCAAATCAAATCGTACTGCTTGACTCCCTTATTAATGGATCGTCCAGATATAGAACTAAAGGAATCGTCGACCAAAGCAATATGAAGGCAATTATCTCAAATTGCATGAAACTTAAAAGAACACACATTATGTCCTGCGAATATTCATTCATGCAAATACTGTGTTCACAGACGTTATGAATATATTTTTCATTATATCAAATGAAAAGTGGCATTGCAGAAAAATGATACATTTTGACAAATCGCCTGTCAGAAAGATGCGAATCTCAAATTACAAAATTTTGAATATTTCTATTCATATAGAACAGTGTGCCTTTCCAATGAATGGCGAAGACAGCAGACTGCAATATCCCTATTCGGAACTCATCGATCGGGCTTTTTCGATGTTTCTTCACAAATCTATAAAGTACAGGGACGAGGTGATCCGAACAGAAACGTGAGCAATCGTTAAACATCGGGTGTTTCCGTTTCATCAGTAAACTTCATTATTTTCGGCAACATAGTGACTGCATTGATCATATCGTCAATTTACGAGCATAGTTACATTCGGAATTCAATTATAAGAATTGAATACATTGAATTAATTGTTTGAAACTAAAAATTGACCACTACGTTCCGAATTGTACCGAAGAATTCCGAAGACTGCCAGAAATATTCTGCGTTTTCACCATATCGCATGATTGGTTAGGAGACTTGTTAGAAATGGATTATCAGTTTTAGTTGTACGATGTTTTGTTACATGATTTTTATCATTTTAGTCTAACTCTTTTGTTGCTATAAGGACGGAGTTTTTATACCCCAGTTTTAGCATATTTGCCTACAGGACGGGTATACACCCAGTTTCAGCATATTTGCCTACAGGACGGGTATACACCAGTTTCAGCATATTTGCCTACAAGACGGGTATACACCAGTTTCAGCATATTTGCCTACAAGACGGGTATACCCCAGTTTTGCATATTTGCCTACAAGACGGGTATACCCCAGTTTCAGCATATTTGCCTACAGGACGGGTATACCCCAGTTTTGCATATTTGCCTACAAGACGGGGTATACACCAGTTTCAGCATATTTGCCTACAGGACGGGTATACACCAGTTTTGCATATTTGCCTACAAGACGGGGTATACACCAGTTTCAGCATATTTGCCTACGGGACGGGTATACCCCAGTTTTGCATATTTGCCTACAGGACGGGGTATACACCAGTTTCAGCATATTTGCCTACAGGACGGGTATACCCGTCAAAGTTTATACGAACCTGCCGGGGACCCCCAAGAAACCATGGAAACTGACCGAGAACAATGAACACCGCCCGGGGGCTTCCTAGGACGGGTACATCCGTCCACCCCAGTTTCGGCGTATTTGCCGACAGGATGGGTATACTGGGAAACTCCATATAGCATCACCGCGCCCAAACCAATCCCTGCAATCCTTCAGAAAAATCCCTAACAAATGTGCGTAAACCATGGAATTAAATCCCCGGCAGCGAAAGGGTTAATTAATGCAATGTCTTATTCTATAGTACAGTATGTGTCTTGAATTTAATGCAATATTGCTACTGACCAATCGTTAAATTCACGTATATCATATACAGAAAGTTTATATTGACCTGTATTACTGATATTTAATTATAAATTTCCACAATCACGTGACGTCATGATGAGTGATTTAATACTGATGGAGAAAATCGCTGTGAGGGGTTTGTAACGAGCCACTTTATAACGGAAGTCAGGCTAAAGATACGGTCACCCGGGACTCATCATAAACGTTCCAATAATTGCGGTGTAATCGTGTTGTTGTAATTACCATTTGTTTTATATTCCTAACAGGCCATTAACACGCAGTTAGTATACGCCATGTTCTGGTGGCTAGTTATCGTCTGATATGGGATTGTTGTCTCGTTTGATAAATGGATGTCCATCAAACAGGACACCTCTCTATATATAGATGAACACGTATTTCATATCACTGGTACCAGATAATGATAAATATGAGTTTATGCAATCGACCAACTGTTGGTTTGTGTTGTGGATAACTCGGTGTATCAACTGTATTTCAGTCAATTACGATGGTCGGACTAACTCGCTGCTTTCCTACTCCTTACAATCAGTATTCCATGCTGCCCTCACCGAGCAACTTCTGAAAACAACAGGAAACGAACCTTAGGTGACTTCTGTAATGATTTCAGTTACAACGTAACCGAAAAACATACACCTCGTCCATGTTTCCGACAAACATTCAACTTCTGGTCACGTGGTGAATAGAGAGCTAATCAGGTGGTTGGTTTGTAATTGACAAAAAAAACATACTCAGAAAGCAACTACAATAGGAGCAACATGGGTATTGAGTGACTTCAAATGTGGCACCTCAAAAAAATCACACATGATGGGTAGGTTCAGCTTCCGGAATGTGTGTGAGACCCATCCAGAAAAAAAAACATGAATATAATTATACAATATGCAGTAAATTGGAATTTCTGACCTAAATTAGCTCACTATTTGTTTTGCCTCCAAATGCTTAACACCAATTTGCATTATTACTGTAATAACTGCAATAAGTTTGTCATAATTACTAGTATACAAACGGAAGTCCGCAATTTTAACACACAATGAAACAAGTACGTCTTATTATCAATACAGTACAACCTTACTTATAGATCTCATGCAAAGACCGCCTCATTATAACAACATCTTATTTTCAGACTGATTTTCAAAACTTTCTGCATATTTTAACTTGATAATGTGACCACATTAAAGTAAAGATCGATATTTGGTCCAAAAGGTGTTCTTAAACTCGAACTTTTACTGAATATGGACCTACAGTGAATCTCGATATCACGACCACAATTTGGCCCCGAAAAGAGTGGCCTCAATATTGAGGTGGTCTGATTATCAAGTTAAAATATACAAGAAATAAAACAAATGGTCGTTAAATTGAGTGGTCGTTATAATGAGGTGGTCTTTATGTTGAGGTGGTCGTAAATTGAGGTTTTACTGTGTATATCAAAGGTTAAGCTAGAAAACGTATAAATAAGCTTTATCGTCATACCAGAACAACAATAAGTCTGAGTACAACAATAATGTGGGTATAATGTCTGATATTCACCGGAGATGATATATATCCCAGATCAACATTTTTGGCAGCCAACCTGATTTAAAGCTGGGCTGGTTTCTTCTCTTAAGCCCTTAATACTAGTTCATGTATACGGAAAATAGGAACCAGTCGAGAGTGGAAAACTTGATACATAAGATGAGATTTTTTGACAGTGTACAAGGCTTTGAGGCGGAATTGGTTCCTGGGCTTTAACCCTTATTACAAGTACATGTAAATGAAAAACTGGGAACCAGGCATAATCAGAAAACTTGTTAGCATTGACCGGATCAATATTCTTGTTTATTCTGTACAGTCAATAGCTGTTCAAGTTAGAAGATCATATTTTCATATTTCCTACAACAGACTATTACCATGGGATAAGAATTAGTACATAAAGTGTGCATACTTCTCTCCTATCAAATCAATACGCATCAATGACCAATTAAGATGTTTTATGCAAACCTTATTTGGACATGTACTGTAAAACCTGACTTAGTGACTTATTAAGACGACCTCGATAAAACAACTTATCGTAAGACTGGTATTCAAAATTTCCTCCATGTTTCAACTTGATAATAAAACCTCTTTAATAGAAAGAGCGGTTTATTTATTCGTATAGGTGGTGTTAATATCGCGGTTTACTAAATTATATTTCAGTCACTGATCAATATACTAGAAACATTGATAAACCATTTCTCCCTTATTTCATAGATTTCTATCGTATCGACACTCGCCCATTCTATGTTCCCATTTGTTCCTAGTTTTCGCGATTATGTTTTATTTTGACAACTCCCCTCTGTGCGTATTTTCGCCCCATCTCAGCTGATTTTACTTCCGAATTCCTTAAACCACATAGGACAGCGAAAGGAGACATTCGTTATTTTATAAACACACAAGAACATATCGCAGTTGATTAGACAAATGAAGAAGCACTACACATATTGTTTGTTTAAGAAAATAGAACCTCCTCGCCCAGAGCTCTATTGTACAACCAGGGAAATAAGAGCTAGTCTTTATTCAAGGATTATATGGCCTATTATATCAGGTCGTATGTACCAAAGAGTGGCCTTAATTTTCAGGATGGTCGTTATCTCATAATTCACTGTAAAAAAGACACGGGGAGGGGAAATGACAATAGTAAAACATTGCGTCATTTATCAAGGAATATCTGGTTCTTTTTGTAATGAATTAAATGTCATAGTTTCTCCATCCCGTAAGTTGCATTTTATAGTGGGATATTTCTGCATACACTCATCGAGTTAATTTTCGCGGAAGCTTTCGTGAAAATATTTTATAAAACACTTAATAAGTACGTTTACTGTCTCGTGAAGAAATCTTATCATGAAAACTTACTGAATTTTCATAAAAACGTCTTTGTTTTTCACGAAAATCTTGAGGATTTTTGCAAAACTATTCTGGTTATCTTACGTAGAAATATGCCACCATAGAATTCACATACAAAGACACGTCTAGAAAAAACTTTATGTCAGGTCGTGGTGCTCCACATGTATATGACCTCGTGAGAATTTTCTTTTGTATAATCATAGTTCACGGCGACATGGTCAATATTGTCTGGATTAAAACATTAGCTGATTGGTCAGTGACGTAAATACTGACCATCTCTGAAGTCGTGGAAATCCATACACCGCATGGTCAACATGGGACACTTGGGATATGAACTGTGTAAGTAAATACAAGTATCAGTTATATTGATATAAGCAGCGACACAAGGAGTTTCATGGAGACCAATAAAATATTACAGATTCACGTTTCCATGACAATGACAGCCATAATTGTAAGGTACCCGAAGAACACAACCGTTCAATATCTCCTTATACAACAAAATTGAAAAAAATGAATCAAAATGCTAACAAAAAGCCTCTGCATAAGTATAAACAAAAAATGCTGATTCAGCGAAACCGAGAAAGTTGGTAGAACGTTCAAAGACGACCTGAGGTTAAAATTCGGCATTCTGGAGAATAATAAGCTGACTGTCTAATATATCTCAAGATACACAATAATTATATTGCATAAGCCGAAATAAAATACATCTCCGGTATAAATATTTATATGGTTACAGCAGAACAGCCGCGGTCAACAAAGATGCTTTGCAGTCGCGCTGTCTGATTAGGAACATCATTGTGTGTACTTGATTTACGTTCAAACTGAAGATAACATACGAATATAGACCACCTGTGGCTAGAGGTCATTTGTGAATAATGACCATCAATGAACAACGGTGGCACTTTAGTACAAGAGTTTTACTCAGAATAATGACATATTGTACTGTGATATAATGACATTATTTTTTTTCCTCTATTTACTGGTTTTTGTTAACGGATGTTATGTCGAGCATATAGTCATTAAACCACTCCGACAGGTTTATACATCACTCCACTAAGACGCCAGCGTTCACTGTAACAAAGATGAGCATTTCAGAATGACTTGCCATGTGTTGCATCGTCTTTCAAATGATTTCAAATCAATACCAAAAACTGCAAGTTGAAGTATTGGCAACCCCACAGTTATTATTACATTGTGTACTTTCGTATTTTTCGGCAGAGGAAACACAGAAATTCCCGAAACTCTTTCACATCTATTTCTAGACACACAGACTACATACACAATTCGTTATCAAACCATCTCCCTTTCATCACAAACCAAATACAGAATGTTATACACAAACTGCCAGAAATTAATTTACATTGAATACTTTGGGAACAGAGTATCGTAATATTTTTGGATTAGACGTTGGCCAGCAACATGTAAACAAGGCAAATCGCAATGTAAGCATACTTAAGACAATTGCTTTAGACATGACCTTGTTATGGTGGGGGGGGGGGTCTACCAGCGGACATGACTGTTAAAGGAATATATTGGTCCCTTTGATAGTTTCTACATTGCAATAAAACTCCGATATTGCCAACACCTTTAGAACAAAAACAAATCGGTCTTTAATATTAAGGTTGCCACAGACAAATTAATGTATACAAGAAAAACATTGTATGAAAAACCGGTCCGAAAATAAGCGGTCGTTGTTACAATGTGGTCTTAATGTTAAAGTGGTCAATTAAGACTGTGTGTTACCTCTTAATTCTTAATCCCCTTGTCCTGGTATTTAAAACACGACTTCTGTGACTGCGAATGATCTTAACTTCGGATTATTTCATTTCGCCACCAGTGCTACATATAGCTGATGAAATATCCATGTTTAGTATAAGTTCTAGCGTTTGGTTGACAGATATAAACACACAGACGTGATATTTTAAGACGGTTAACGAAAATAAAAAATGTCGAAGGAAATGATCAAACAATTGAAACACAGTTATAAAAGCAGAGTTAAAACAAAAACGTCCTGAAAAAAACACGTTCTTAATTGTACAAGAACTAATCTTTTTAAAATGGTGGATAATAACATTAAATATGGAACATAACACAGTTTCGTGTAATAAATAGAACAGACGGTGTCCACAAGGATACACCATAGTATAAAAAATCGAATATGAAATTCACAACACATGATAAAAATCTATTTCATCACAGAAATAATTCGGGAACTAGGATATTGATTTGTAATTTATCAACCCGATCCTAGATAGATCTAGTTAGATGAACCACAAGTACATGTATTACGATTTGGTACATACCCTCCAGTGAAGCATATTGTGGAATTAATTTCTTTTAAAAATATGAAACAGATTATTGAAATGTGGCCCCTGTGCCCCTTAAGATGCCGAGGGGCAGCATATAGAGAAACATACCACGACAAACCGCCGTCAGTTTCCAACTGGAGCGTATGAAGTTAAAAAAAATATTTCTTCCGTGGATCTCTAAAAGATTATGACTAAAGTTACAGAACTGGTGCTTATTGTTGATATTGTAAACCCCAAAAAGGGACGTGAGACTTACCTACAGGCTGCAAAAATATTTAAATCTATATAATAAGAGTTATTATAATTCCAAATACGGCGAACATTTGAACACCGGAGTCAACTTCAGAATTTCAGTTCCATTAAATACGATTTTGATAAAATCCTGATACAGAAAAACTAATATCCATACTTGGAATCCATGAACACAAAGTGAAATTCATACAAACACTAAACTGGATGAATTAGGCGATGCTAAATCCATGATAAAGTTTCTACAATCGATTCTATGTTTATAGGAAAATATGATTATAGCTCACTATCCGATAAATTTTGAATATTGTCAAAAAATGTTTCCACTCCAATAATGCTATTGTGAACAATTATTTAAGAGCCGTTTTGCAGCAACAGGTTTTACGACAGAAGCACACGACGGAGGATGTTAAAAACCGATAGATTGTTAAAGGTCCCAGACACGGAGAGTCTCGGCTATTTCCCGCCAAGTTGCTTCCGGTAAATTATGCATTTCCCGCCCAGTTGCTTCCGGTAAATTATGCATTTTCCGGTATTTTGCTTGCAACAGCATTTTGCTATTACAAGAAAAAGCTGGCACCTTTTCATAAATATGGAAATCATTCGTCTATGTACTCTCTATCTTCATCGCAAAGAAATAAATGACAGAAATAATGCTATATCGTTAGAGGAGACGTCCCGTATATCTAAATAAGTGCTGGATAAAGACGTCGGCAAATCATGGCTTTGGGTATTGCGAATATTACTCCAGAAGAAAATATATCTATTTTGGTTTTCGTCTAATGAATTTTGTGGCGTTTTTATCATAAAAGATGGAATTTGGGACTGTGAATGGACACGCACTGAAGCATAGAGTCGGCATCATACGCCTACGATAAAATGATGAAACTTGAGCTTCACTGAACCCTACCAACACATCTCCATCCAGAGTTGTCGTTCGTTATCCCTCACTTACATCTCTGTCAACTACTCAGCTTTTTACAAGATTTTTGTAAAACAAGAAATAAAGCCACAAATGGTACAAATTTTACAGCTAAATGAATCAATTTCTTTCGCAAAATACACTCGAGACAAAAGATGTAAAAAATTATCAAAAAATCACAGAATTTATTTTATTTATTAAGCGCACAATTTCCCGAAGTAGAGTGTTTGTTTACTTTCGGTAGATTGGTCAGAAAATTGAATCGCTTAAATGGAAACGAAACGCAGAAGTCGACGGTAATCGCGTAAAATAATAACAAATGTACATTTAGAACAAACAAAACCGTGATTTTTTGTATCAGATGGAAACTAAAGGCGACTCGGACACATGTTTTTGAACTACTTTCCAGACATTGACAGAGATATATACTACTCAAAAATTGATAAGGATCACTTTTTAAAGTTAATGTAATTTGAAGCTTTTATGATTACACACGAAGAGGCTTGTATTTTCTTATTTTAGTGTTTGTATTCTACATAAACAATAACCTGTCTTACTGGTTCTGTCTAAACAAGCTTGTCAATTTGCACGGGAAAAGTAATACCCATGAAAAAGTGGGGTGCACACATGTAACTCAATCATTCATCTTGAAAGTTGTTTGAAATTGCTAATTATCGTGTAAGACACATCTTAAACTGGAAGAAATGAACAGAGGGGTTGGGATGATGGAAGCAGGGGCGTCACAACGTCACGTGACACGTCAACTTGACGTTTTTAACAGAGCGTTGTAAAGGGTGTGGAACCGCTTCCAAATGCATGGTGATGCTATCCAGAGACTCGGGGGCGGGTAGCTAGAGGGCTACTACGCAGCCAGAAGACCATTTTATTGTGGTACAAGCCCCACGTCATCGCTTCATGAACGCCACGGCCCTCCAGAATTACTTCCAGAATGCAACAGGGGTTCGGGTTTCATCTCAAACCATTCGAAACAGACTGCATGGTACTGGCATGAGGGCTAGACGACCTGAAATACATATTCCATTGATGAACAACCACATCCAGGCACGTCACCAATGGGCCCAAGGTCACGTTACATGGACTTTGAACGACTAGACGCCGGTACTTTTCACAGACGAGTCCAGATTTTGTGTTGACATTACAGATAAGCGTGCCCGGGGGTAGAGAACAACCAATGAGCATCGCAAATCATGAATGTCATTGTGGGGGCTCAGTAATAGTTTGAGCAGGGCTCAGTATGCAGGGGAAGACAGATCTGCATATGATCGAAAACGGCACTCGTCAGAGAGGTTTTGGATATATACATTCGTCCAGTAGGAGCAGTAGGCCCAGATTTCATTTTATTGGACGACAATGCCAAACCTCACAGAGCCAGAATGACTAATGAGGACCTCCAGGCTGAAGCAATCGTCAGGATGGACTGGCCTGCGAGGTCTTCAGACCACAACCCCATAGAACATGTCTGGGACATGCTTCAGGTTGCAATATCTGCACGCTCTGTTAAGCCTAACACAATCCAGGAGCTACGATAAGCTTCAGTGATAAATAAATACTTGAAAATAAAATAAAAGACACACATTAAAATGTCAAAAGTTGCAAAATAACAATTAAAAAAAAGGATAAAAAAATTATTCCCTATGAAATATATACCCTCTATTAAGTCATCCCTATCAAATTTTGAGTACTATATGTGATGGATCACGAACGAAAACTCGGGGTAGGGATCACTGCAAATAAGTTTGACTCTGAATGTATTGTTCCATTATAATATTTTGGAATTAAATGGTAATAAGGCGGTCAATAAATAAGACGGTTTTCGTCGGGGAAGTCAGCGGATAGACGGACAAATCCATTATACGTAATCACATGTTGACAACTCTTGGAATGTACATTGTCCTTCTAGTATTATTTCAAAAAACAACAACAAAAAGTTATATAAATCTGAAAACTAACACAAAATTCTATTCTGCTAGCAAGTCAGCTGCTCTACCAAATGAGCCAATCGGGAATACAAACTACTATTAACACATATATTATATATACAACACTGTTACAGATTAAAATAAAAAGCAAACTTGAAGTTAACTTTAACTTACCCAAGGTCGGTGTCACTTGATCTATAAATCCTGGACTTGCAGTGTGAATATGTACACACAAATCAGCTTGAGATATCAGTCCTAGTTTTTGAAAACAATTTCAATAGAGAAGGCACGGAGGAGACATGATTGTGTTGAAAAGAAAACATTTTATTCAACAGTGTTTTTATAAGACATCTGTTTATAGAATAATTACACTACAAATTGAATATCGGATTATAATTAAGGATAAGAGCCTTGTATCAGCTATAACAAATTCCATCTGCGTTCATTTATGAATCTTTGAATGCTTGCTTTATCAGAATGTCCAATCGTGTTGGGGTGGTTAGACCAATTCATTATGTGTTATATAACCTATTATGTATAATATGTAATCTACTCATCTATTAAAACATCACCATGTTATTGTGTATGTTAGACATATTCTGTAACTATACGTGTATATACATCATATTTCAGAAGTCGTTGGCGATTAAATATGAGATTGTTTCGTGGCTTACCAACCAGTTCCTGATTGGTTGACTCTGGACACAGTACTGAAATGAACCAATAGCAAAGCTTCATTCGGAGACAGCTTGAGTCATTGGTTTAAATATGGCGTGTCGTTCTCTGTTTGTTTTATTGTTTCATGTGACTTATTGTCACTGGGGTTTAACGCCATTTTTCAACAATTTTTCAGTTCACCTAACCAGTTTTCCTGGACTGTATACTAACCAGTACTAACTTACCCTTCCACAAGGAGCCGGCAACTTCTCCACATATGGAAGAAAATCGACATTTTTGTCAAATTCTAATAGAACGGTACGACCCGCTGTAACCAGGATTCGAACACTGATCTCCGGGTTATTAGTCCAGCGCACTAACCACTGGACTGCGGCCGTGTCGTCCTCTAGTCCAACATTGAATGTGTTTTTGTGTAACCATGTAGTGCAAGTTTTGTGTGCAGCTAAAGAACAACCACTATTAATGCAGCTAAAGAAATCAATGTTCGGGCCTTGTAGTGGCAACCTCCAAGATTATATACCCACTTTTGTGGCCACTATCAATAAAATGTATCCTTGACATTGACGAAATTTACGACTGTCAGTCTCAGCACCTTGGTCTAATTAGTACCAGCATTATCCCAGTCAGTAAACAAATTTTACACAGAAAATGTTTCAGTCACTTAACTTATTCACCTTATCATCTTTGTGCAAGTTTGAGGAAAATGGGATCTACATGCAGTTAAAACAATCATTTGTGTATTTCATCGTGTTTAACGTCATACAAGCAGCCAGGGTTGTTCAGTAACTTTTCCACTTTAACATTGGGGGAAAGCCCAAGGTGTGCACCTGGGTAGAACCATCGACTTCAGTAAGCCAGCTGGACAGCATTGAGTATAAACACCATGACAAACACATCAATACCAGGGATAACACAAAAAAGGGTAAACATGTTGATATCTCGGAATTTTTTAAAGTAATGGGCTACATTAAACTTAATGCACGACAATAATGCTGCAGTGATCATAATAGCTAGACTTTTTCTTTGAAACAGACAAGCGATAAATTGACCTAAGAATTGAATCATACAAACACTAAGTACAGATTATAAGACATTTTTATTCAAAATGTGCTTCATAAAGATCATAAAACGTCATTGTTTATACAAATAACAATGCATATAAACTGGTGAACTATCAACTAATTCACCAGAAATTTGAATATCAACATCATCCCAAGACAGCATTAAACCATCTTTAAAATGACACGACTTTGTTTAATATAATAACAAAACTTTAAAATGAATCATGAAAAATATGTGTAAAACAAAATAAAACATTTGATAAAATGGATCAAAATGAAAAAAAAAATGTGAATGATTTTCTAAGAGTACTGAACACATTTAGTCTCCACATGTATACAAATATTACCATAGCAACGCAATTTGAGCCATTTTTAGTACAATGCTAGAAGTACAATTCAATGAGTGATAATTTGAGCCGTGTCTGGTTTAGATACCTTGATAGCAACTATCACTTCAAAAGGGAATAATTATGAATATACTTTCAGGATTTATACCAGTGAAATCGCATTGTCATTACAGGGTTTTCCCTAAAAGTTTCTGTTTAAGGGTCCCAAGGGCTCTCAATACAATATTTTTGGAGTTCTTGGAGAAAATTAGGGGTCCCATAAATGGTATTTTCAATGACTTTATTTATGGCCACCTCCGAAATAATTATAGGTTTTGCTCAATGGATAAAAACTACGCAAAAGTGAAATACATTGGCGATGTGCATCCAAGGGGATGCAAGGTTTTTTTGGGAAAAAATGGGTTTCACTGTCAATTTTATGTGTAAGGACACAGAAATCCTGCGTAAGGAAAAACCCTGCATTATCTTTGATACAAAAGAAATGTTCAACATCCTTTTTTAAGTTTTACCCATTTCTTTACAGTATTTCAGACATATACCTCCAGGTAGTTAATGTAACTGGTGATACTGGATTCTATACCAGTGCTAACCCTGTTCTCCGCATGTTACTGACAACTGAGAGAAAGGATACAAGATTGTAAAAAGTAGCCAAGAAATTGAAAGCAATACCTGATGGATTATATCAACAGCTAAAACAGAAATGCCCAACGAAATATCATCAAGTAAGAACAAGTCATTTAAACTTCATAATTTTACATCAGAGTAATGTAATGAAAGTGTCATTAAAATACATAATAAGGTAAGGCCAAGACGTAGTTGGTAACAGGTTCTTCACCAAAACCTGAGTGATCATGGTATCACCCCCAAGACTCAGACTGAACTTAGGGGATTGTTTCAAATACCTATGAATTATTTTGATCCTGATAAATCAGGTGTTTTCAACAAGACACATTTCGTCTAATATAAACCCTTTAAACCTTCAGAAATATCTTTGTAATGCCATCGTTCAACGAGAGCCATTCCACCAGTTTAGCATTTCAAGAATATTATAAAAATGTCCGGGAACTGGGGCACTGTCGGGATTCACGTTTGCCATACATTTATTCATTGTTCATCCTATTTGTCCATCTGTCTATCACTAATCTGTTTCCTGCTTGATTTTCTTCTTTTTCTTTTTCTTCTTTTCCGAGTTAAGATTACCTGAAGTATAAAGTAGAAAATGGTCAAAGGTAAAAAAAACTAGAGAAGTGAAGACCACAGTAACTGCTTCTTAATTTACATACAGAGGTACTGTCTTTATTTTCACAACATAAAATGAAGAAAAACAACAAAAGCAGAAAGTGAAAAATCCTCTAAAACAGAATGTCTGAAATAGTCAAATTTCCGTCCACTATTGTTCAAAATACAGTAAAAACCTTTAAAAAAACGGACCCTTCCCGAAATAGACCAGAAGTCTGGTTTTCTGAGAACTAGTGATTACTGAAGGGGCTTGAAAAAATGTCCGATATTCAGAGAATTCGAGTTTTCAGGGAGTCTGGATTTCAGGGGTTATACCATTGTATATTTCTGCTATTCTACTATTAGACTTTAATTAATAAATAACTCTTTCTTTTTTAATGTTGAAGTGACTTCAGCCTCAGACTGTAAGAGTAAAAACTTTAATGACCAAATCTAACACTGGTTTGTATCATCTTTAAATGTGAAGACAGGACGGTTTTATAAACAGTAAGTAAAGCTTAGCAAGTAGAACAAATTTACAGAACAAAACAATTCACAGATAAGACGGATAATTATAACACCAAGACATTACAAGAATCCAGTCAAATAAAAGCAAAGTAGTTGTTGTCTCAGTGAGATAGTTTTATAATCAGCAAATTTTTCATTTGTCCCTATCTATCTCTTCATCATCATTGACAACATTTTTACACAGACAAATTTTTACTCAGACAAATTTTTACACAAGCAAATTTTTACACAGACAAATTTTTACACAAGCAAATTTTTACACAGACAAATTTTTACACAAGCAAATATCATGGTAGTTTATCTCCTCCTCATATTTCTAACTCTAGATCTGTAGTGGAATGCCAAAACAACTAATCACATGGAATGTTTGGACTCTAACACTTAGTTAGTGTACTTATTAGTTATTTTTAGGTCTGGTTTGGATTCTGCTAATTTTTAAACATAGAAACTTTTTTTTCAAAAGGGAGGTTTGAGATCTGCAGACCTCCTCAAGTTTAAAAGTTCGAACCCTATCCATAACACATATTCTCAGTGACAATTTGTTAAAAGACAATATGTTCAAGGCCATTTGTCCTCCTCCACGGATTCAAGTGATTCACGAGAAGTTGGCAGTTCCTTGCGGAAAACAAGGTTAGGACTGTAGAGAATCCAAGAACACTGCCTGCTATATAAAAGAAACTGAACTACTCTTGAAAAACAGGCATAAATATGACAAAAAAATCAAAGAATCATTAATATCTAATTATTACTCACTGTCAGGTTCAATGTCTTCCTGTGTGGTATCAGCTGTGGTGTTCAAACTCTCTCTATCCTTCTTCTTCTTCTTCTTTTTCTTCGGTGATTCTGTTTCCAGGTGATCACCGTTTATTTTAGGTTCTGAAAAAAACACCCCATTAAATAAACTATAGTCAATAATTACTTTACGAAACAGAGAAATAGGAAATAACCAAAATGAAATGTAAGTGACATAGTGTGACATAATTATATATACCTAGTTTGGTCAGTTGAAAGCTAAATGTTGGCTTTATTTCACCACTGGTATTACGAAGGATTATCAAAATACAGACTTATGAACAACTCTGGGTTAGAGCACTGCCTACATTTTAACTTCATACTTAAAACTATCAAATCAGCTGAATTTTGATTTAATCAACTACAAATCAATGACATACAACTTGGAAGAGCTTGTTACCATGGATACAGAATAAATCTTACCATCATCTTCTGTTTTGATAATTTTTGGTTTTACTTCTTCTACCTCGTCATCATCAAACTTTCTCTTTTTAGGTACAGAGGGTAAAGTGCTGTCTGCAGTATTATTGTACATCTTAATTTGACTGAAAAAAGAAAAAAAAAACAAATGTGTTACCATGACAACATACAAGGTGTATGCTAATTCAACAGAACACAAGACAAAAATGCACGCACGTAAGTTTTTGAGCTAAAGAGCACCATAAGAACCCAAAGGAGTCTGCCTTAATATTGAGCTTGTCATCATTTTAAAAAATACTGTAAATTACTGAAAACCAAACATTGAGGTGGTTACCAAGTGAGGTTTGGCAGGACTTGATTTCATGACAACAAACTAAACCAGGGCTTTCATTTAACCCTTAAAACAACATTTTGACCCTTTGAAATCAGTAAAATAAAGTTTTTGACTCCGGTGGATTTGTACCAAAGGGTAAAATTTCAATAAAATTAGAAGGAAATTTTGTTGATTCTTCAAATTATCATCAGCTCAGGGTCATGTTTGAGCCTAAACTTTTGACGTCTAGTGAAAACCCTGTAAACAATACTGCTGTTTACAATAAGTGATATCCATCAGACAAACTTATCAATATACAACAAGACTGAACAATATTCATCTAGACTCAAAGCTAGACATGGAAAATATTTGTCTGACCTGTACGAGGTTCAGGCAACATTCTGAGTCCCGCGATAACAAAGGGAAAAACCATGAAAACTTACTACTGTACTGAATAATGACAGGAGGCAGAAAATTCAGACTCGTACAAGATTAATTGTATGAAATTCTACACAATAAAAGTACAATAATCTACAAATACACAGACTTTCTACAAGAATACAATTTTAACTAAGTCTCTGAGGTCAGAGCAAAACCAGACTTATTTATGAGGAAGAAATTGGCTAACAGAAGACTTGTGTTTACAAACTAACATTGTCTCAGAAAGTTAATTAAGTAATGGTAACTAATTATACAAGTGTGACAACTCTGCTCTTATTGTGGTAACTATGACAATCATGCGAGCCTGGCATAGAGTATATCCATGAAAATTAAAGGCAAAAAAAAGAAAATCATTTGATCAAACAACTGTCTGTAATTCATTTATAGTCATTCCAAATGCAGAATAATTATTCTCAACAACTTGATATTGTCTCAGTGAGATAGTGATGTAATCAGGTAATATATTCATATGTCCCTATCTATCTCTTGACTCATCATGAACATACCAAGCTGTTTCTATGGAGTGAAATTTTACAGCAAGTTTTGAATAGAGTATACATTAAGATAGGGCTTGACAAATTTTACTCAGGGTACTTGTCCAGCAAAATGACCTGCTTTGAATTTCAACTAGTTCTACAACCCAATTTTTTCTCATTTGAACTGGGAATATTCGCCTTGCAATTGGGAAAAAATATATACGTTTTGTCATCGGGAACATGACCGAATATTGGTCGTCGAAATGGCAAAAAAATCCCAGGCTAGTGATTACAGTCAGTGACCATAACCACTTAACCATGGAGGCCCCTTAAAAATTACAAATACTTGATACATTGTCTCAGTGAGATAGTTATATAATCAGGTAATATTTTCATATGTCCCTATCTATCTCTTGACTCATCATAAACATTTTATCAAGCATTTCATCAACTGTACAGTAAATACAATTAACCACAGGAAGCTGACCCAGTTCACAGTCTGGTATATTTATGGCTACGTTTACTCAGTCTGTGAATTTAGCCACAGACTGAGTCCACCAAAATGGCCATCTGTCCATTAAATTTAAAGTTCAGTGGTTGGATGGTCCTGAAATTTTTTTGAGTGATAATTTTAATGAATTTCAGAACAAAAAATAAAACATTTTAATCACTCAAAGAAATTTTTTTTCTTTACTTTGGAGAAAATATCCATGTCTTGTCCTTGCTTATCATTTTGCAGAGAATAAAATAGCTAAATTTAATATCCTCATAATTAAGTCAAATTTTATGAAATTTTGTATGTACTTTTTTGTTCACTAAAAGTTCATTTTGTCCAGCAAAGTTCGCATTTTCACTGGACGGAATGTTCAGTGCTTAAGAATTTTTTCATGAAGACTGTTTACAATGTACAGAAGATTATAAACTTACCTTTTATTTTCGTATTTTTCCCACTTGGAGATAGATTTACCACTTCCACTAATTCTACGAGACTGTAAATATAAGAAATCATTCTAACTATTAATATACAAAATATTATTCCAAGAAACAATTTTTTCACTGGGGTTTAACATCAACCAATAACCAACAACAACAATTAGGTAGTGATAATTAGGTTGTGATAATTATGTAGAGATTATTAGGGGGTGATAAACAATTTAGACATTTCACAGAATCAGATCAATATAAAGTTGTCCTCAATTTATATCAGAATTACGTCCCTTTGTAGTCATCATATTCTGTGAATGTCAAATGTTGGCCTTTAATAACATCAAGAAACTGTTTTGTTTATAGTGAGTTAAAACTTAGATTACACTTATAGTATAAATACTTCGTTCTTTCTTTTCCACAGTGATAGTCAGACAACACTTACAAACACAACTTGCTCAGAAGCAAAGCCGACGGAACTACCCACCTTTCCTTCCTCTAATTCTCGAACTCTTCTTTCTAATTTAGCCCTGTGTTCAAGACCAAGTTCAGCATCTGTGTCTTCACCCAGAGCATCCACCCTGATAGCGAGAGCTGTCTTAGCTGCCAACATTCTGGACATCTGAAGATATAACAGTTTATACCAATGAGTTAAAGCCATAGAATATTCTACCAGAAGAAATCCCAGCCTCACTCATACTACAGTTAACTACTGATATTTACTATCATCAAAATTTCAGAGCAAATCGGGTAAAAAATAATTAAGATTAATACATAGCTTTGTATGTAAGAAAGAATAAAGAGAAAAACATCACAGTCAGGTATCTTAGGATGCCTTTTGCTTGCCAAACTAGAGCAATCAAAAATTAAGATACATGACCCATACCCACATACACAAAATCTGCAGTCTGAGAATTGGAAATAACCGCAACATATTCATAAATGAGGAACTTGGCCCTGATCAAACTTAACTGAATAACTATTATGCTCTCAGATTTAAAGCCTGTTTTGCATCAGTCCTATCATTAAAAGATCATTATATTTCATACATTATAAGGCTCTAGATAGATCATCATATGCAAAACAAGTCATCAATCCACTGATGTAATAAGACTGATGAAGTGGAGGCTTTTTAAAGCTAATTCTATAACATCAATACATCAAAGCCACTTATAGAAGAAGTAAACAACATCAAAACAAATGACAGTAAAGTTATGAGGCTGGATGTACTAGTCTGAGAGATTTAATTTTCATAAATTTGGCCGCTTTAATGAAATTTAGTCAAATTTCTAAATCAACATACAGCTTCAAATTCTTGCAGGAAATTTTCAGGATTTTTTTAGATTAATTACAAAATGGAATCAACATATTACACAGAATCAGATTTTAATATAAAATTTTCTTCAGTATGTATCAGAATTACGTCCCTTTGTAATCATCATTTTCTGTGTACATAATTTACCACAAAGCTTAAGGTATTATATCCATAATACTGTATTAATCTGTAGCATTACAAAAACAGTATAGCCCAATTATTGTTATTTCTTTGATAGTTACCCTAGATACTTCAATTTATTTTATGACACATTTTGGAAATTTTGTAAGAGTTATTGCCCTTGTTGAAAAATATTAATTTCTGAAAATATTGAACGGTTACTCATATTTTTCTTTATTAAATTAGATTGGCATCGTGTTTTTGCATCTTTTTACCAATACTTTTCATTTAAATGGATCTTCCTTTATCTTTAATTTTTAATTTGGAAGAGTCCAAAATATGCTTATGAAGCAATGGGTTAAACAATCATACATAATATATCAGAGACAATATCTGCATCAGTCCTATCATTTAAAGATCATTATACTTCATGTAATATAAGGCTCTAGATAGATCATCATATGCAAATATCTGACTGATATTTTCATCAACTAATTAAATGTCAAAATTTTCAGCTATCACACCAGTTTTCAAAAGAATATCACTTATTTACCAATATGCAGTTAATCAGAGTTGATTGGTGTAACCTGTTAACTTGTGTAACCTGTTAGCTTGTGTAACTTGTTAACTTGTGTAACCTGATAACTTGTGTAACCTGTTAACTTGTGTAACTTGTGTAACTTGTTAACTTGTGTAACTTGTTAACTTGTGTAACTTGTTAACTTGTGTAACCTGATAACTTGTGTAACCTGATAACTTGTGTAACCTGTTAACTTGTGTAAACTGCTAACTTGTATAACCTGCTCAAACACATGCTGCCCCAAGGGCTCAAACCTTGTAACATTGTCCCGATTGAACTAAGCAGGAATACTTTCATAAAACACAACAGGAGTACAAAAAATGTTTAAATCTCTAAAGACAATAATTTTCGACTCTTCATATTGATAAAATGAGGTTGTATGGAACGAGTACTTACAGAATCATTCACAGAATCAGATTTATATATAAAATTTTCTTCAATTTATATCAGAATTACGTCCCTTTGTAATCATCATTTTCTGTGAATGTTGATCCTTAGTACAGAAGAGATTTTCTCCAAGGTTCGAGGAAATGGTAATGAATACACATTGATTTATGCATTTGTATATGAAAACACTTGGAATAAACAGGCAGGTGTTTAATTTAATTAAGAATGTGATATCAATTTCAAGTCACATTATAAGTGAATGAATATGACCATGTTGATAGTATGCGGACATTTTTCACTAAAATACATTGGTGAATGTATCGATTAACCAGGAGGAAAAAAACGAACCAAATAGTGGCAGTAACAGGAAAATAGGACATTTGGTCAGGCAAACTTAGAATTTCTGTCTGACCAAATGAAAATTAGTCTGCCTGAATAAGTGATAAATGCTTTAAATCATGCCCGACCGCCGCACATCTCGTACGGTTATCGTCGAAAAGTTATTGAACCTGCTCAAAATTTGCCTGACATGTCCAAAGGTCCGGCAACTTTCGGGAAGCCTGCCTTCTGACTGGGGTCATAACATAGGTTAAATACTTACATAGAACACTTGACATATTGTCTCAGTGAGATAGTTACATAATCAGGTAATATTTTCATATGTCCCTATCTATCTCTTGACTCATCATTAACAAAAATCAAGCATTCCTTCATGAGCAAATCTATAAAGTTCTCCTAAATTTTCTAACATAACCCATTTTATTTTATTTGTGTACAATTACCTTAAGGAGCAAGAGTCTAATTTGAGTCTAATAAAAGTCCAGACTGAACTAGCACTGTGATAATTGGGTAGTGAGAATTAGGTAGAGATAATTAGGGAGTGATAATTAGGCAGTGATAATGAATGTAGACAATACACAGAATCAGATAAAATATAAAGTTGTCCTCAGTTTATATCAGAATTACGTCCCTTTGTAGTCATCATATTCTGTGAATGTCAAATGTTGGCCTTTACTTACATGAATTAACTGCTGAATGTATCAGTGAACTTGTCATGTTTTAACACCCACAATTATTATAAGATCACTCAAGTATTAGATTATGCCAAAAATGTACTTCAACTGAACAAGCCTTCACAACACACTTAAGTCGATACAAAAATGGTTTTATCTCACAGCTTTTTTTACAGGTAGGGGCGGGGGCCTTTTTCTTAAATTTGGGGACAAAATAACATATTTCAGCAAAAAGGAAGAAAGAACTTGATGTAAACTGAATATTAGGGGAAAACTGCATGATTTTTTCAGATTTTTTCTGAGGGGAAGACGCCTATAAACGACCCCTGCTATAGGAGGGAAAAAAACCTGTACCTAGCCCTTTCTACTTGAAGTATTATTCTTTTTGTTAGACCATTTTTTTTCCCAATAAATAAGGACAAAGACTAAATCTAGAATATTATTTCTTATTAATCAAACATTTGCATCAGTCCTATCATTTAAAGATCATTATACTTCATGTAATATAAGGCTCTAGATAGATCATCATGTGCAAATACTGGACTGATATTTTCATCAACTAATTAAATAAACGTGTTGTTAAAATTTTCAGGTATCACACCAGTTTTCAAAAGAATATCATTTATTTACCAACAGACAGTTAATCAGTGTTGATAGGTGTAACCTGTTGACTTGTGTAACCTGTTAACATCCGTAACCTGTTAACTTGTGTAACCTGTTAACTTGTGTAAACCGTGAACTTATGTAAATTGTAAACTTGTGTAACCTGTCAAATAGTGTAACCTGTTAACTTGTGAAACCAATTAACTGTCATTAACAGTTAACTAGTGTTCCTGGAATCAATACCAGTACCTTATTCTCTGCATATAACCATCAACTCCTTGCATGAAGATTCAACACTAGCAGTGGAGGATGAATAATTAGAGGCACATGTTCACAAAAAAAACACATGCTGCCCCAAGGGCTCAAACCCTGTAATGTTGTCCCGATTGAACTAAGCAGGGATATTTTCATAGGACACAACAGGAGTACAAAAAATGTTTAAATCTCTAAAGACAATAATTTTCGACTCTTCATATTGATAAAATGAGGTTGTATGGAACGAGTACTTACAGAATCATTCACAGAATCAGATTTATATATAAAATTTTCTTCAATTTATATCAGAATTACGTCCCTTTGTAATCATCATTTTCTGTGAATGTTGATCCTTAGTACAGAAGAGATTTTCTCTAAGGTTCGAGGAAATGGTAATGAATACACATTGATTTATGCATTTGTATATGAAAACACTTGGAATAAACAGGCAGGTGTTTAATTTAATTAAGAATGTGATATCAATTTCAAGTCACATTATAAGTGAATGAATATGACCATGTTGATAGTATGCGGACATTTTTCACTAAAATACATTGGTGAATGTATCGATTAACCAGGAGGAAAAAAACGAACCAAATAGTGGCAGTAACAGGAAAATAGGACATTTGGTCAGGCAAACTTAGAATTTCTGTCTGACCAAATGAAAATTAGTCTGCCTGAATAAGTGATAAATGCTTTAAATCATGCCCGACCGCCGCACATCTGGTACGGTAAGTGTCGAAAAGTTATTGAACCTGCTCAAAATTTGCCTGACATGTCCAAAGGTCCGGCAACTTTCGGGAAGCCTGCCTTCTGACTGGGGTCAAAACATAGGTTAAATACTTACATAGAACACTTGACATATTGTCTCAGTGAGATAGTTACATAATCAGGTAATATTTTCATATGTCCCTATCTATCTCTTGACTCATCATTAACAAAAATCAAGCATTCCTTCATGAGCAAATCTATAAAGTTCTCCTAAATTTTCTAACATAACCCATTTTATTTTATTTGTGTACAATTACCTTAAGGAGCAAGAGTCTAATTTGAGTCTAATAAAAGTCCAGACTGAACTAGCACTGTGATAATTGGGTAGTGAGAATTAGGTAGAGATAATTAGGGAGTGATAATTAGGCAGTGATAATGAATGAAGACAATACACAGAATCAGATAAAATATAAAGTTGTCCTCAGTTTATATCAGAATTACGTCCCTTTGTAGACATCATATTCTGTGAATGTCAAATGTTGGCCTTCACTTACATGAATTAACCGCTGAATGGATCAGTGAACTTGTCATGTTTTAACACCCACAATTATTATAAGATCACTTTAGTATAAGATTATGCCAAAAATGTACTTCAACTGAACAAGCCTTCACAACACACCTAAGTCGATACAAAAAATAGTTTTATCTCACAGCTTTTTTCACAGGTAGGGGCAGGGGGCCTTTTTCTTAAATTTGGGGACAAAATAACATATTTTAGCAAAAGGGAAGAAAGAACTTGATGTAAACTGAATTTTAGGGGAAAACTGCATGATTTTTACAGATTTTTCCTTAGGGGAAGACGCCTAAAAACGACCCCTGCTACAGGAGGGAAAAAACCTGTACCTAGCCCTTTCTACTTAAAAGTATTATTCTTTTTGTCAGACCAATTTTTTTCAGTAAATAAGGACAAAGACTAAATCTAGAATATTATTTCTTGCTAATCATATATTTGCATCAGTCCTATCATTTAAAGATCATTATACTTCATATGATATAAGGCTCTAGATAGATCATCATATGCAAATATCTGATTTCAACTTACTTTGTATAAAATAAAATCCAAACTAGACATCACTGTCTGGATACAGAGTGATTAATGAGGAACGAACAAAAGAAAAACTTCTGGTGAAATGACTGTACATAACACCAAGGATGTTTTGAAAGAAGCTATGTAATTGGTCAATTTTCAGACTTGGTTTCTGAAACAATCAATAAAATGCTTAGTTTCTTGATAAAAAGTCTTACCTTTCCCTTGATTTTGGTGTTTGCCTGTCCAACTAATGATGCATGATAAATCAGACCATATTTTGGAGTGTCGTGTTTTGTTTTCAATGCACGGAAGAGAGCTTTCTCAGCACCGAGAATCTGTACGGTACTGGCGGGATGTTTAGCTAAATTGAGCAATGATCCTAAAATAACAGCAAAATTATCATATTATTTAAAACGCAGAAATCATTCACTGTTACGACTAAATAAGAAAATTTTCAAGATGCCACCACAGTTGATAACAATGTTATAGATTAATGTGCCCTTTCCATAACCTATATAGTGAAGTCTAGAAGTCACATAGACAGGTTTCCATGGCAACAAGGTCATCTCAGAGGTAGTGACGAATAAATACCTATCAACAGTGTCATATTCTGTTCAACGGTAAGAAATACATCATTGACAACCTTAGTAGTTACCATAGAGACCAATCAAGAAATACAGGGGAAACAACTCCGTCAACTATGGAATACACATCAGAACATCAGATATTTATCTTATCATCAGCAAGTAATATTTACAATACTTCAGTTATTACATATGTCATCAACATAGGGCTCGACAAATTCACTTGTCTACTCATAATTACAAGTAGACATTGACTAGAACTAGTTCAAATTCTTAACTGGTTGTCCTGCAGGACGAGTAGCCTGAAAAAATTTGTCAAGCCCAGAAAATTTTGTAATTTCAGCAGAGATTTTGAAATAACTACAAAATTAACATTTAATTTATAATTAAGTGATAGACACCGAGCAGCTGAAGTATGTTACCAATAAGGTAATAACATCCGTTTCAATGCCACTTACCTGCATGTGAAATTAATCTAGCACCTACAAGTTCACCAACTAACACAGTCAAATTAGGAGCTATAGCAAGCATTCTGTTCTTAATATAATCGTACAACTGTGCCCTGTATTCTGTAATTTCTATAACCTGAAATAAAAGTACAGAAAAAAATGATAGGAAGAACATCTTTACGACTAAAATGATACGTCTTAATATTAATGTGGGCTCATTATTAAGTTGAGAAATGGAGGAAATACTGGGACACAGTCCAAAAATAAAAGGTCAAACGGAGGAAATACTGGGAAACAGTCCAAAAATAAAAGGTCAAATGGAGGAAATACTGGGACACAGTCCAAAAATATAAGATCAAATGGAGGAAATACTGGGACACAGTCCAAAAATATAAGATCAAATGGAGGAAATACTGGGACACAGTCCAAAAATAAAAGGTCAAATGGAGGAAATACTGGGACACAGTCCAAAAAAAAGGTCAAAACAATGAAGTAGTCCTAATATTGAAATGGTTACAAAGTGAGGTTTGATTGTACAAAGATTAACAGCAAAAAAAAATATCAGAAAAGTCTCAAGTTTCACAATCAATACAAAATTCTGACGAGATGAATAGATGAGAACAAACAAGTCATTGGTTTACTAAAGAATCTTAATACAGAAATACAACATAATGGTTTTACCAATTACCACGAAATAAAGAAAACTTGGTTGTGGAAAAAAAATCACTGTATTTGATTATTCACTTTATTCAAGTTCGCTATGACTGCGTCATACTGTAACAAACTGCTCATAATAACAAGTACCTGATCGCAAAGATATGTGACATTCAGAATATCTTCATCTGAGATTTCTGTTCCCATGGAGATTTCTGCAGCATCCTTGACCTCTTGTTCAATTTCTTCAGGAAGTATTTTGGAGAAATCCAAGTTGCAAGCATTTGTTCTGAAACCTGCAGAATAAGACAATTATTATTTATTGGGCCGCTTTCATAATAATAAATTATTGACAGTTACCATGGAAATGAGGTCATATCAGAGGTAGTGACGAATAATTAACTATCAACAGTGTTGTATTCTGTTCAACAATTAGGAATACATCATAAATGATGTTCAGGGTAACTGTGTGTCAATAAATAGGTTACAAAAAAGCCTGTCTAGTATGATGAATGTATTTAAAAGCTAATTCACCAATCATTCACCTCAATTTCAGCAAACTTTAGTTAGAGAAGACAAATAAAATCAGAACTATACACAAGCTAAAAATGTCAACTTTCATTCATTTTGCTCAGTCATTAAGAAGCAACACTTACTGAACAAATCATCAAACATCAGTGATTTGTTTCAATTTAGGGAAAGGGTCTGGTCTACTTGGGAAAAAATGCATGGTGTGATGCCAAAATCAGGAATTTTTAGGTCAGGAATTGGAAAAAAATGTCTTTATTCTCGATTGGGAAGGTTTCATCTGCCAGACCCGAACAAAGAAGAAAAAACTGCAGATTATTAAAACATTAAGAGATGTCTAACATTAGGAGATCTCTAACTTACCCATGTGTTTAACAACTTTAGCATAAGCTAAGTTATCTTGAACAATCTTTCCAAGTTCGGGAAAATGCCATCCATACCATTCTCTCGCTCTCATCACGTAATTGTTGAGTTCTTTGTCTAGATCGTCAAGTAATGCTGAAATATGTAAATAAAAAGAATTAATGACCAGAAATGTGAGTAACACCAAAAATCTGCGTCTTTGAGAATCGAGAAATCAACTATTAAAGTGAAATTAAAGAGCAGAGTCATATTCACATGCCTTATTAAGAATTATCTGGTGTTTGATGCTTTGCAAATTTCCAAGTTAAGAAAACTGACCCTATCAATTAAGGGTTGTGACAATCTTATTTCACATAATACATAACTTAGAGCATTATACTTACATATGGCTTGTACAATCATAGTGTCTACTTTATCAGGACTGAACTTCAATTTGTAACGGGATAAACTGAAACAAAGATAAGCCAGTTGAACAATTTTACATGATTAGGCTCAAAAACTTTTTTTCAGACCACTCGTTCTGCAAGACAACCAGCTAAGAATTTTAACTAGTTCTAGAGCAATCTCAACTCGTCCTGAGTCAATTTCTACTCGTAATTACGAGCCTTGATTTGTCAAGCCCTACATGGCTAGTTGGATAGTGCAAACATTTGTCTCACATGATTATACAAAATAGTAAAAACATGTAACTAACAATAGGACAGCTGAGTGATGGGGATAGCATAAGCAGAATTTTTAATAAAATGTTTATACTGATTAATCTTTTTATGGGTGGATAATACAAATTCTCTACACACACCTGTGAGCGAGACCTAACGCCATTGCAGACATTTCTTTAGCTGGAAGTGTGATCAGGCTGTCCATCTGTTGTCTGATTCCACGCATTAATTCTTGAATGGAGGAGTTGGCAACACATGCTATGTTGAACTTTTCCTGAAAATATCACAATAAATAAGGCTAAATAATTTAACCTCAAGAAAAAAAACAACTCAATTTAATGTAGTGAAACACAAAAACATAAAAATCACTACAAATAACTTGATATGTCAACAGCACGCTTACGGTAATAATTATAGTGCATTTCATTCAGTCATATTTTTATGCATCAAATACTTGGCCCATTTAAGTTTATCATTGCGATTTCTAGGCTTCAAAAAAGGAGGCAGACAAGAATCAGTGCAGGCAGCAGGCCACTAAACTCCACAATTTTCATATTCATGATTCAACTTTCATGCCACTGGTCACAACAATAAAAACAATACACATCCATAAAATATGTGGATAATACCAGTCACAGATAACATGCTAAATACTCCTACGTCTCACCTGTATCAACAACACTTAACCCATACATTCACACTCTCATAGATACTAGTCAGACTTCAATATTAACAAATAAAGATCTGACTAATCTTTCGTAAGTATAACATAAAATCACCGAGCATGATTACGGGTTAATTTCACACCTTAATGATGTTTCCTAGTTTAGCATCAGCAACAGCTAACTCCTCCTGAGCGTCAGAAGCAACAAGTTTCTTCATGATTGACTTCAAAGCTTTGCTCATCTTTCCCTCTACAGTGGCAGTAGCAGCTAAAAGTGTAATTATTCACAATGTAGAGATAAAATTTCTCATATAAATTACTAAATAAACAAAGCTAGTTCCATTACAGCAGCTGACAATGGTACATTAACCCAACCAAGAATTCATCCTTAGTTCCCTTTAAAACACAACTTGACCTACATGTATTCTTTGATGTACTTAAGGACAAAGATGTAAAGAACACTATTTAAGATGTGACAAGCTTCATTTCTTACAATCAATATTTACTTCAAACAGTAGATCTGTAAACAACTTACCAGCCAGTGCTTCAGTTGTGTCTTTAAACTTCTTGAAACTTTTCAGTTTAACTCTGAAGATAGAAAAATGTTAAAATACAATTTTGAAACATAACTGTATATGATCAATAATGATATAATTTGGCATGTTGGTAGCTACTAACAGTGACTAAGTGGTTGCACACATCATATTCTGACACGAAAATGAGAGCAGGAATTATCAGTAGGATATTTTATACTTACACCTCATTGGCAGCTTCTGGGGTCTCAAAATCAAGATACAAATTCTCAACATTCTGCAATTTCTTCTCTTTCAGAAGCTGGAATATAAAAGAAGTTAATGAATATATCTCTTAACACATTATTATCATTAATTACTATCAACTAAGTGCAAAAAGGAAGACTACATATGTTCATCAGTTTTTGCAGAACCTCTGATGAAATTGTTATCTTAGGATATTGCAATAACAAGTTTGTCCAACAATGAACTCATCATACCCTACAAAAAGTATTTAATGTCATCAATAAGCGAATCTGACCGAAACCATGCATGTATGACATTGCCAAACAACTTGCATTGCCACGTGCTAAATCGAAAACCACGTGCTCTGCACTGATCGTAAAAATTCCAGCTAATTTCATGTTTTAAGTGATGTTGTTAATAATCTACAAATGTTTTTGAACCAAATACAACATGTCAAAGACGTTAGTTGGTGGTCTTACACCATGTGTCCATTTAAATTGATTCATGATATTCGTTCCCCACGTGGTGACAACTGAGATCTCATTTTAAGAATGCAAACGTTAAGAAAAAGACGCATATATTGTTCAGGTTGGCACACCAACGTTAAATGCAACAATCAGTAGTAAATTAGAATGGGAGACATACCTTGAAAACGGCGTAACCAGCCGCTGTTTCAAAGAGTACAAGCATTTTCAATTTTTCACATGTGCAACGAGGTTTACAAATCAGAACTGCGCATGTCACACCGGAAATAAAAAATGGTAAATATATATTCCGTATCGAGCCGAACTAGCCCGGTATTTTAACACATTTTCGTACTGCCCAGCAAGAAATCAACAAAATGACACGAAATATATTTAAATACATTGTCATCAAAGCGTCAACGATATGATAGATATAATAATTTAAACCAAAATCTTTTTTTCCTCCAAGGTCTGTGTATGTGTGTAGGTGGGGGTTCTTGTTTCTCACCAATGTTACCAAAAAACAGACATGAATACTTTTCAGGTTTTTTTTGACAGGTAAGGGAAGGGATCCACTTCTTAAAGTTGGGGATAAAATAACACGGTATTTTTGAAAAAGGAAAGAAACTTGGTGTAAACAGAATTTTAGGGGAAAACTGCCAGATTTCAAAGATTTCCGTAAGTGGAAGACGCCGATAAACGGCCCCTGCTATAAACAGAAAAAAACTGTTAACGTATAAATTCCCCGATTTTGTGGTAATATGTCACCAAACCATCAACTAGCATTTTCAAGGCAATTTCCAATGGAAGATATCCTTTTAAAATATGACCGACTCACCGAGTTTTAAAACTGATGTTTTAAAACAAAAAAGATACGGCTAAACATTGAAAGAAATCAAAAATAGATGTATATGTCTACCTGGGACCAATATACTGTATATTGGTTCCAGATGTCTACTGACAGTTTAGTAAACTTGTCCACATCGATTTACGGATTTTATGTATATACATACATTTGACTTTGAGTTATTTCCCTTCGAGCATAAATTGCGATTACCAAACTGGTCCCCGTTCCATATTACAGTGCACCAAAGGTACACCAGAATCAACAGGTACCAGTTTATTGCGATTTCAGCATATAGAGTTATTTCCCTTCGGTTACTGAGCTAATAAAACTTTGCTAAAATTAGATATAGCCCAAAAGAAAACCGATTTCATCAATAAATCAACGAACTAGTGTATGATGAAATGCAGAGTATAGCTCCTAACCTTCAGCAAATGGTATAATATATCAATGTATCATGACGAACTGTTAAAAGTCTTACCCACATTCGTTAGTGCCTGATTCTGTAGACACTCTCTGTGTCACTTACTGCTACGGAAATAAATTTTAGTCATGACCCTCATGGAGTTATTTCCCCTTGACCATCAGAAATTCATTTTTTTATCAGAGTGATTTCCCTTAGACCACTATCGATTAGCACCAGGTCACGTGGTACAAATATCGTCTGCTTTATTTCACGAGTTTTGTGTAAAAAAAACAATGCTCACGGAAATATTCCTGAAATAGTTAACATTCTCATGATGCCGTACGAGGAGTCAATTTTAAAGGTTGTTTTGGGCTTCATAAAATGACGTTTTTATGATACTAATGACTATCATTTTAGTCTCAGATATAGAATTTCGGATAAAATATTTCGGATAAACATGTTCGTTGAGAAAAATTGGGGTAGATAGAAATTTATGTATGAAAGCTCATGATTGATACGTTTATTGACATGATTTGTTGTAAGGTCCGATAAATATCTTAAAAAACTCAATTTCAATGATGACTGATTCTCCCAATGGTACCGTATTCGAACTGGATTTTAGATACAACCATTAAACCGAAAGTTAATTATTGTGAAGAAATAAAACCCATAATATGGCAAATCGTTTGCTGAAATTCGCCAGATAAACAATTAGTAAGTTTTCAATATTAAATAAATGATTTAATATTATCCGTTATGGATAATATGTTTGTAAATTGACGTTATTTTAAAGTCACTCAATTTCGCGACGTTGTTATTAATTGCAATTAAGTAGTTATTGTATTTAGGACGCATTTCTTAGTACTTTCATTTTTAAAACCTTCACTTATTGTTTTGTTTTGTTAAATGTTCATTCTTGGCTAGCTGCTTGATGAAAATGTTAGTGTTTTGTTTTATTTTTCATTGATTAATTATAATAATAATAAATACATGTACTAACCACCTTTAGTTTAAAGTGTTTGCCTTACTGTTTGGTATTGCCATCAAATGATGGTACCAGTCTGAAGTCTAGGTATAAAGTTCCTGATTTAGTGGTTAGGGATTTTTAATTTCTTTGACTACTTTAAATCTTTATCCTGAAAGTTTCAATTATCACTTTGTTATCTGAAGGGCACTTGTACTTCCAACTTGTGGAATGTTATTAATTTGAGTGCAGGCTCGGTGAGCCCGGAACCAGTGGATTTAAGTTATAAAAAATTAACCATGGTAATCAATGTGTTAAAACCAAATCTTTAATAGAATTATCCTGTGGGAAAGTTAGTCATTGGATTATGAATAAAGTTTAGTATAGACAAGGTAGGAGAGAATCCTGTATACACTACAACTATCCATAATTGATTTCATAAAGATTTAAATGTACTAATATGGCTATTAAAAGTTATTGTACACATGTAAAATATTGAAGGAATTTCATTTTGTACTTGTAGCTATGGCAACCTTTGAAAGAGAGACAGACAAACAGAGTTCTGAGAGTGTGTCACACAAGAAATATCCATTTGCACGTTTAGAACTCTCTGTTCATAAGTTCCTTAAAGTTATACAGATTGATCTAGACAGACTGCACAGACACAAACTGAATGTAGAAAAAGTAGGAATTGTTTTATTCATTTTCATAGAACAACAATTTATATACAGTGCTCCCTCCCCATAACTTCATCTCCAAGGACCGAATCCCTCCAAGAAACTACAATAAATGGCGCACATACACATAATAAAAATCACCTGTCGTGAATGTATCAATTCCCTCCAAACAATAACTGCCTCCAAAGAACAACACTTTTGCAACTCCAACAAGTGTTGCTCATCAGAGGGAACACTGAATAGTGATATATATGTGTATATTACACTGAAAACACGTAATCTTAACTCAGTAAGATTAAATAGCAGTATAACTAATTCTGTTTAGAAATCCATGTTGAAAGTGTATTTTAAACTGGTTGTCTGAAATTTTACCATAATTCTCAGCATGAAAAATGGCTATCCTGTGTTCATCAGAAACAAGTTTTACTAGAGACCTTCTGCGCAGCTATTCAGTACCTTTCATTTTTGTCTGATTCTTGTGTAATTATCACAGAGTGTGTTTACGGAGTGCTGCCATGCTATTTATCAGTTTTATAACTCAAGTCTTCAATGAGATGCTAATGTTTTTTGATTTGTCATCAAGTTTAAAAGTTTAACTTCTCACCTTGTTGTTATTCTAGTTCAATACTCAGAGAGATTGGGATAGTCTTCATCATGAACAGATAAATGCTACTAGGACAATCCAACAAATTAAAGCCAACATTCACGAGATTGAAAAATCTCGACTTCAAGTTTGTGACGATGATTTGGAGAAGTTTGACAGTAAAATAGATAAAATTAAACATAGTGCTATAAAATCAATTGAGGAATTAATTTTTCTACTTCATAGAGGAGGATCAGGTAAGTTAAGTTTTAAAATGGCTTAATGAACAAATAAACAGACTTGAGGTACAGTCAAACTTGAAATAATCACTTGTACATATAGACCACTGTGTGAAATACTGTCATTACTGTTTGCCTCTGAATTGTGTCCAAATCCATCATATTTTTCGCCTGTGGTAACCTTTTCGTTGACAGATTTTACCTTCTAGTTTTTGTTTTTGTAATTAAGGTATTTAAAACAAGTGTTAAAGTACTATATTGGTTTGACATGACTTTATTATTCTGTCGTATATTGAAAAGTTGCTGCTGCAACACTTGGGTGGTTGCAGTTTATCCCCCACCCATAATTGGAGTCATTTGTGTGGAGAACAAGGTTAGTATTGGTGCTGAATCCAGGAAAACTGATCAACTGCTTGTAAATGTGTAACTGAAATATTGTTAAAGAGACCAATTATTTATCAACTAATTAACAGAGTTATAACAATAGTACCTTTTTAGTGTCTGTGCCTGTGTTCTTCAGTTTGCTTGTTTCATTTACAAGTAAACATGTGAGATTGTCATGCATCATTGATTTTCACTGTAACACACCGCTTGGACAATAAAAACACAAGCTTTGTACTGCTTGATACTATATAAACACATGTGTCAATCAAATAGCATGTGGCAGTCCAGTCATGTAAGGGACTTACAGTATACAAAATCCCAAATGAATGTTTGTCATAAAATCAAACCATGGATTTATATATTCTGATCTTAAAATGGGATTTCGAGCCTTAAATGGTATCTGTCTTTAAACTCTGTCTTCTGAGTTTTTTCTTTGGAAATTTCAATGTCATGAAAAAATGAAGAAATGAAAATTTAGCGAGAAATTCATGATTTTATTGATAGGACAGACTTGACTTTATGAAGAAATTTTTGTTCTAGATGATGACACATCTGCATCCAACTACGACAGTTCCCCAGATGATGATAGCCATTTATCAAGTGATTTTCATCAGACTCAGGTCCTTCTAAATGAATTACCACAAAACACAAAAGTTGCAGAATCATGGGAAACTTTACAGGAAGTAAGTTTTTCCATTATGTACCAAACTTAAAATGGAGCAATTGCTTGGGAGCTACTAGATACCAAACTTAAAATAGAGGAACTGCTTGGTAGATACTAGATCTTTATAAGCTACCTTTCGTACAGTAAAAATGTGGTCATTATATTGAAGATGGTTTCTATGCCGAGGTCAATATAAACAACGAATGTTTGTATAGGAAATGATACTGGTGGTCTTTATGGCCAGGTGTTCTTAATTAAATAGCAGGCATATACTCTGATTATACTCAGATCAAATGACTTCATCATTTAACAAATTGGAAACTTAACACTTTCTCACTAGTGTTGTTTTTATCATTGTAGAATCTGGAAGAACTGAATGATTTAATCCATCAGTTTGGCACCACTGTGGCTGTGAGTATTCATTGATTCATTCATTCCAATTAAAGAATAAAATTATATACATATGTATTGCATTGTATCAACTTCAACGAAATTTTGGCTTGCGTTTATTAAAATATGTGTTTACCATGAGAATTGCATGTCTTGATGTTATTGATATGAACTTTGAGACCAGTCTTCAATATCAAACCTCTGATTAGTTGGCTCTGATGATAATATCATATAATTGACCAATGGCAAGACTGCATTCTGTGACTGGTTTCCATGCTGATTTGTGTACATGTGATCTTTGGTTCAGTTGATTCCATTCACTTAATAAACCTGACAGTACACCAGTCTAGGGGACTAATACTGGTGAAATCTTCAGAATTCTACACAAAAATCTGCAAGGTCCACATTTAAGGAACCTTTTTGCTTCTTTTTGTACAAAAGATAAATATGTGACTGATCTGACCTGTTATGTGTAAGATTGTAAAGTCTTCTAAATGTTCTTCTCAAACACTTGGGTTATGGACTAGTGATTAAATTCAAAGACTATTGTTTGATTAATTTTGCAACTAAAATTTGTAGACACAGCAAGAAAAGGTTGATAAAATTGAAGATAATGTAGAGAAAGCTCACACAGATGTAAGAGAGGGAACTAAAGAATTAGGGAAGGTAATAACCACCTTATGTTTGAATGTTTCCATGTATGACTTTGTTGTTCTTTATCAGTGATGTTAAGTAATTCTTTCTGTTTTGTTTTTATTGGTTTATTTTTTAGCTCACCAGAGCATGAAGTGCTCGGAGTGAGCTATACTGATGGGTGTATTTCCCGCATCATGCGTTGTTCAGCGTCGGCATTCACCTTGTGAACACTCTAGAGGTCACATTTTTGGTCAAAGGGTTATGAAATTTGGTCTGTGGCTTAGTCTTGATGATATCTCAAATGAGTTTGAAAATAGGCTATGTGGAGTTATTAACTAGGTCACTGGGTCAAATGGAATTAAAACATTGTGAACACTCTAGAGGCCACATTTTTCATCAAAGGGTCTTGAAAATTGGTCAGTGGCTTTGTCTTGATGATATCTTAGATAAGTTTGAAAATAGGCTATGTGGGGTCAAATCTAGGTCACTTGGTCAAATCACTAGAAATCTTTGTTAAGACTCTGTTGGACACAGTTTTGATTCAATGTTCATTAAATCTTGTCAGAATGTTTGTCTTAATGATATCTTGGACAAGATCAAACATGAGTCATCTCAGGTCCAAAACTAGGTCACCGGTCAAATTACTGAAAAACCTTTTTTATCACACCAGGTCATAGTTTTGATTGGACATTCACCAAATCGTGACAGAATTTGTCTTAAAATTTTTTAGCATTGGTCATCTTGGGTCAAAAACTGGGTCAATGGGCCAATTCATTGGAAAACCTTTTTAACATTCTAGAGGTTGTAATTTTGATTAGAAGTTTACCAAACCTTGTGAGAATGTTTGTCGTAATACGTCTTGGATAAGGTTGAACATGAGTCATCTGTGGTCATAGAGTAGGTCATCAGGTTAAATCAGTTGCAGTTTTTACTCAGGTGAGCGAAAAAGGGCCATCTTGGCCCTCTTGTTCGTCTTATAAATTCAAATTTTATCTCGGGAAGAAATAATGTTGAATTAAATGTGCATAGACTTGTTTTTATGCATAATGTCTATTATGCTGAAAATTTGTAAGAAAGATTGAAAATTTAATCAAAATCTTAGTAACCCATTGTAACAGTTATTTGTGTTCTTTATGTACAGGCTATTGGTTATAAGGCAGTAATATTTCCTGTGGTTGGGGCCGTTTTAGGGACTTGTGTTGGCGGCCCAGTTGGATTTGTAGCAGGGGCCAAAATTGGTAGCGTATTAGGAGTTGTTGGGGGTGGTGCTGCTGGTAAGAAATATTTCGATACAGTAAAACCTTAATTACAAAATGCGGTGGTCATTTAATCAAGTTGAAATAGAGAAAATGTTGAAAACCAATCAAATTCAGGGGTTGTTATATTTATAATGAGGTCTTTATGAAGGCTCTCTTTTACCCAAATATATGATTGTATAATGTTCTCTGTTTATTCTCTGAGAATAGTATTTTATTAAGTCTGTCTGGATTTTGACTTGGTGATCAACAAGTGATTTTTTTTTGCATGGATAAAACCTCGTTATCTCGCGGGGTCATCTGAAAGATTAAATACTCAAGACAAACGTGGTGCTCGTCATAATGAAGTATTTGTTTTTTTGGTTGAAAATTATACACAACTAATGACTAAGAAAATGACAGGACTTTAAAAACTACTCGTGATAAGTGGGGTACTTGTGATTTCGATGCTCCTAACAACGAAGTTTTACTGTGTATGAAAATGAAAATATTTGATTTAAGACCCTAAATTCTTCAATGTCAATGTCATTCTCTTTTGCCCAAAAGTATTCAGAAAAACAGTTATGTAGCTTAGACTTAAAATGTAAAAAATTGTTTCACAATAAAAAAAGCAAGTTTTACATAAACTTGAACGCTGCACTATTATATTTTTTTCACAGGAATTGTGGGTGGCAGGTTTCTAAAGAGAAGAAAAGAAAAAGTAACTGAACTGGAGCTTCAAAAATTATCTCGTTCAAATTCTTTACCTGATGTCAAAGGGGAACCAGGAAGTGATAATTCATGGTTTGGATGGGGAAGAAAGAGGAACCAGTCCACTGCTGCCATAGATGATGCTGGTACCTAAATCATTCCAAATTTTCAGTATGGAACTAACCAATCAAGCATTCCATGTTTCTATTAAAGTAAGACTGGTACCCAAATTTTGCTGAACGTTGCAATTACTTACACTCAATCAAACATGGAACCAGCTTAAAAAACAGATAAGCGCAAACAAGGAATGAGATTATGTTTCAAAAAAGGGCACAGTCAACTTTAACTAATTGGTACCATTTTCAAGAATGAATTGTGATTGAAAAGCTTAATTGCAATTCGTCATCATTTCAATATAGAGTCAAAATGATGGAGGACTATTTAGTTTTGATAAATAATCTGCATTGTATGTAAAGTGATAAAATTTTGCTCATGTGACATTCAAACTCACGTAAGTAAATTCCAGAAATTTTTTGATGATATTTGTATTGTTGTTAAACATTAAGTGGTTGCACTTATGTTGTATTTATTGCTTTTTACAAGCACAGCCTAAACATTATTTCCACTCTTGTACATAAAAATATGGTGCATGTGATATTTTTTCTAACATTGTTCAATTATGTCTATAATTGTTTTACAATTAATAATAACTTATAGTTGTTTATCAATTTTGTACATCAAATATTAAGTTTTATGTATATAAACTACAGGTATGCTATGTGAATGTTATCATTAAGCTTCAAGTCTCATTGTTTAACTGTAAGAAATGTCTCCTATCAACCAGTGTTATGATTCAAATCATGATGAGAATACAAGCGCCCATAAACAATTCAATGTGAGCCAACTTGTGAAAATGAGGGCTAAGCAGGTCTTAGTACTACAAGTCTATTAAAGAGAGTGAAGTTAGAGTAAGTAGCTAGTATACAGATTTGTTCTAAACCAGGAGGAAATGGACCATTTAGAATATTAAGCTCTCAAACCTAAAAATCCTAGATTAAAACTAAACTATTAAGACGTGCGAGTTTTTTTAAGAACATATTGTCAAAACTGTGCTGCTGCAGTTTGGAGTCTTAGGTTAAAATCTGACAAGGTTGTGACACCCTACAAGTTATAACGTCTTTTTACCTTACATGTTTTATGAAATTACACTGAGAAATTATTTCTGTTATTTTCTTTGTGTTATGATAATAAAATCAAATTGAACTTATTTTTTGTATTAATCACTATTATTGTCTTGCGCTTCAGTTCAACATGCTGAAGTGGTAAGTTTTAACTATAGAATACAGAATACAACTTTCAACACGAGAATACAAACAAAAGTCCCGTAGACCTAGTAACTGAAAGATTACCAGTATATCGATTTATCCCAATGGAGTTATGCCTTTTGTGGATTTTAAAATTGTTGTTTTTGTAAATTTATACACCAGTATTTGAATAGAAAATGCCGAAGAAGTAATTATGCCTTGGCCTGTCAACAGATGTTGAAAATGTTCAAAGAGTTATATAATTATCGATTCTAATAATTCAGCAATTAATGATGAAATAATTGAGTGTCTATCAAAATTACACTTCATCAGCCATACTTAAGTGAAGCATACATTATTTATGGGTAAGTTTTCCTCAAAAATCGTAAACAAACAAAAAAAGGTGTTTTATTTTTTTTTTGGTCCAGCAGACAATTTAATGCAATTCTCATCAAGAATATTGTATTTTGATTAACGTGACAATTTGGTGAATGAATACAGTATTTGCAATAAATGAGGCATCTATATTGGTGTATTTAACAAATGAATTAAGACTTATTTGGACCAATGAGCAGTTTCCATATAATGTTCATGCATGTGACAAAATTTTACAAGTTTTTACAAACAAACTGAACACAATCCATACGTTAAAATGCAAATAACACAAATATTTTCAACAACAAAATATAGAAAAATGTTGACAATGTTATGTCACATGTTCATTGTAGGCAGAGTTGTAACAAAAATGCTGATGAAATTACAACAATAAAACAAGAATTTCGCAGAGGCACCAACGCTCGTCTGTTTAACATCATTCTGTTTAATAAGCAATTCTGACAAAATTCTAGCTTAAAAGGGGGCATCACTCCAAAAATATCGCTTTCAGAACGATGCCCCTTGTCTGGCAACTGCGCCTTGTCATGATAATCAAGTATTCCAAGTGACATGTTGATATCTTTATGTGTTTGAGCTATGGGCTACATTAAAGTTTTTGCAGGACAACGACGTCACCGCTGTGATCATAATAGCTCGACTTTGTCATCGAAGCAGACAAGCTAAAAATCAAATAATTTCATGTTTTTCATTCTGAAAATTTTGCAGAAAACTTTAAAAAGGAGTAAATGTGATAGACTGCAAATAAGATAAAGAAAAACTTTACAAAAACAAACAAAAAAAAAAACAACAAAACATCTGTCTGCCATGAAGTCACATTTTGATGCAGTTATGAACCATAAACAGAGACAATGAAATCAAAGAAGCGACAGGTTTTTGAACAGTAAGAAAATTTACATCTACGGGGGACAATTAAACTGTGGTAATAAGTTTGTTATGCTGCTGAAATTAAGAAAGTGACACTTGACACAAAAAGTCGTGAAAGATGAAAGAAGAATGAAAAAGAAGAATATCAAATAATGAGGTTTCACAGACTGAGAATTTACAGAGGATCGTGAAACGAGACAAAACTGTTGATGAATTTACTGAGTGATTAAAAATCATATTTTACAAATATATATAAATATATATAAGTATATTCACAAGGCATAAAATATGAGATAAAATTCCTTAAAAAATGTCTCCTAAAATATGTATGAATGAAATATTATGACAATTAATAAGCAAATGAATGAAAGGTAATGCTACCACATGTATATATGACAATTCTGTTGAAGGATAGAGAGATTTGGGGATGTCCATTTTACAGTGAATATATTAACAAGTGATTCATTAATAAAATATAGAGCGAGACAAACCAAAAATACATACAAATGTATTTCTCTGACAGTAGATTTAATGTAAAATGATGAACGTTGTTGTTAGGGAGGACAAAAACTAATGAAAACAATTCAAACAAACATTTTACAATCTATCATTCTATGACAACATCCCTCTTTACTGTCTGTTGATGAAAACCAAAAGAAAAAAAAACACAAAATTAATGAAAAAAGCACAGAAGAAGCAGATTTCCCATCACATGAGAAATCAGGATGTATAACATAATACAAGAACAAAACCTTAAGTTGTGGCTGCCCATTCCTCGTTTGTTCAATATTGTTACGGTTTACGATCCATGACAAAAAGATCATATTGTACATTATAAGGGTTAGTGTAAGTTTCTCGTATATTTACACCAAAACTTCTGACTATAAGCCAGAAATAAGTTCAGCCAGGCCAGATAGAAATTAATTCCTTTTTTTTCCACTTTTGCATCAATAACGCATCAATTGAAGTCTGAATCGGAATCTTCAAAGTTATATTTAACAGGTGCTCTGGACCGACCTCCCCCTCGAGATGGTGCAGGGGCCGGCGCGCTGAAGTCGTCGTCCATATCAGAGGCACTGAAATCATCGTCACTTACAGCTTTCTTCTTCTGAAAAAAAAAGGAATATTTAATTAATTTCTGATGATCACTCAGGAAGTAACAGGTCAGTGTATTCCAGAAAGTCACATGACATATTTTTAGAAATAAAATTTTATGTTGATTTTTATGATTGGGATAATGGTTCCTGATAAAACAGGCAATTGATACAGTAAAAAAATTTGGCCATGCCAAAATTTCTACTTAAAAAAGGTTGCCATAATAAAGGGATTCCAATGTATATCAAAACAAATATTTTGCAGTACTATAAAAAATAGTTGTACAAATTATAACTCATTAAACATTTCAAAATCAAGTTTTTTTTGTGATATCAGAAATCCACACAATGGACTGTTCAAACACAAGATTTCAGGAAATCATTGCTATGGTAACCTACCTTTGCTGGTTTGGATTTTTTGGGAGCTATATCCATATCACTAATGTCTGATATGTCAGAGTCTATCTTGGCTGGTCGTTTTTTTGCTGCTTTCTTTTTCGGTTTCTCGTCTTCGCTGTCGTCGTCAGACCATGGATTCTTTTTCTTTGTCTTTTTAGTTTCTGAAATATTTCAGTTTTTATCTACAAGTGACACTGGCTGATTATTATCTTGTAAACAACTAATAGTGTGACCAGCTCAGAACTATGACACATTACTTACATACATGTAAAATATACTGGCCGTTATAAGAACGTAAACAGTAAGTGATGTTGGTGTAAAATAGACAAAGCATAAGTAATCGAGATGAATTTAATTCTTGAAATAGCTGAAACATTTCATAATATAGTTTATTGTTATCCATTATTTACCATAAAATTTCTTTATACCATTAAAATTTCAAGGTCAGTACATCAGCCCAAAATAGAAGAATTATTATGATGGTTACTTTCTTATGATGGCCAGTATACTTTATGAATCAGTTTGACTGGTACAAGAGAATTCAGACAAAATCTAACATACCAAAAATATAATAAATTCTGTGATTTTTTCATTTCACATTTATTTACAAATCGTTACCATAACTTTAAAAACATTAAACTTCTTAATTGTTGGCAGAGAGTAGGAGGCCTATTGCAAATAAATTTAATTTCGAGAAAGTTAACATTTAAAAAAAGGTATGTAGCTATATTGCAATGACAAATAAGTGAATCTTAGACTTGGACAGTGACAAAATTATTTAAAATGAAATCAATGTAACTAATAATTTGGTAAAAATCAACTGATGCAACATTTTTTAGAATTGTCTACTGAAAAATACCATAACGCTAGCAGTTAAATATTTAACTTGTAACAAAATGATTTTTAATTGGAAGACAACATGCAGTGAAGATAATTATGATAATGTGAACATTTTTTTGTTAAATGAACATAGAATAAACACAGTTAATGAGCTAGATTATGAGAACAGTATTAACAGCTGGCAACTATAGCTGAATTATTGAATTATCCAATGTAACGCAGGTGCTTCGTAATAACTTAGAGTACCTTTAACAGGAGACGAACCGAGTTCTTCATCTGAGTCAGATATGACGAATTTCTTAGACTTTGAGGCGGTGGATTTAGCAAAAGCTGATGATATACCGGGTTGTTTAGGATCTGGAGGGAACATTGGTTTAAGGCCAAAAGTTAAAAATATCTATATTCAGTTTTCCATCCCATCCCAACATAATAAGTAAGATTTCACAGATCATGTAATAAAATGTATGGACCTCGCCTTAATGTCTGACTTGAAATAACATAAAATAACATGCTGAGGAACTTAATTATGTACAGTTATACTGGAGCATACATGATAGAATATACATCACAACACATATGAAGTACAATTATTTTATTTTTTTTCCCGCAAAATACCTTCACACATTAAAATACATGAATATACATACAGTAAATCCTTACTTAGAGTCCACATCGCTATAAGCCCACATAATTAAAATAACCATTTATTTTCAGACCTTTCTTTTATATTTCATCTCTAAATCAAGTTGATTATGAGACCTTTATATTAAAACAGGTTTAATTGGTACTAAAGGTAGTCTTAATATCAAGGTTTTACTGTACAAAAATATACCATAAAATTTGTCTGAGTCACCACTTAGTATGCCCCCAAAACACACAAATACAACTTTCTTTTTCATACACAAAAGCATTTCTCCAGTTTCAATTTTCCTATTAATATCTAAGTAGGCAAAGTTGTAAATACACAACAATTGAATGGTTCCACATGTTCATCAAATATTATAGTTAAAACCAGTACCTTTCTTCTCTGCTTTTTTCTTAGGAGGAGCTCTTGGTTTCTTTTCACCAGCTGGTTTCTTGGCTGCTGGTTTTTTGTCAGCTTTTAAAGGCTTTATTGGTTTAAAAAGTTCTTCTTTAGGTGGGGAACTTTCTTCAACATCACTGTCATCAAACATGACTGGTTCTGAATCTACACAAAGTTCAAGATTTACTAAAACTCATGTATATAATAAGAATGTTTAAATGATAACCCTACATCTATTCAGCACCCTTTAAAAAAGCATGTTATGCCCAGTAAGCTTATTTCTCGACAATTTTAAAAAGAACTGGCGAAATTAATCAGGAGAGTGTTTTTGTTAATTATACAAATAGACAGATGAATGGATGGATGTACACACATACAGCGAACAAACTGCCATTCTGGCGACTCTGTCGATCTCACCAAAAGTGGACTGGACAAAAAGAATGTGGGCACCTCAAAACATTTACATAAAAACAGCCCTTTTGTATGGTTTTGGGGAATAGGTATCAGATCCCTTTGATAGGGGAAATTAGGGAATTATCAAAGGCTTATAATCATGAAAGAACAAAACACAAAGTTACGACTAAACTATTCATTATTTATCAGAGCACTTAACACAACATTTTACATGATTAATTCCATGGAAAAAAAATGGTTTTCAGTATATGATGACAGAACATTTTCAATTTTTTAATTCTGGGGAAATTTTTCTCTTTCAATGGGTAAAAATATATATTTATTTACTTGGGTAACAGAGCCGAATACCAGACCCAAAAATGACATAAAAAAGGCCTGAAAAAGAATGCAGGAACCAGTAGCAGTATTTATACACCAAATCCTTCAAACAGTATCAAACAATTCAGCTTACTTGTTGTTTTAGCCGAGGAGTTAGAAGGTTCTGAAGGCTTATCAGAAACTTGTCCGGTAATTCTCAACCATTCGTCATCTTTGTCATCCTTACTAGTTGAGACAACATCATCATCACCTCCTCCAAAATCAGAATCAGAATCTATCACAGCTTGTTTCTTAGCAGCTGGTTCTGATTTACTTCTGTACAAAAGAAACAAAGGTGAAAATTGAAAATTTAAAAGAAAATTTAAAAGAAAAACAGAAATATTTCCGTGGAAACAATATAAAACCAGCAGGGTCTGGACCTGAGAAAAAATGGAGGTTCCAGAAAATTCCAGAAAACTTTTATCCATGAAGACATAAATGTCTAAATTCAACATGAAAATCAACATAACACAAAAAGAGGAAAATGAAGACAATTATTATAAAATAACTCCCAATATTATATATGATGCATTGATAATTAAATTTAATCTATTCTTTTCACAGAATGTCATTTTGGGCACAACCTGTAGTCGCATTTACCTTACTGGAAAGAAAAGTTGTCCAAATATGCCTATGTTTAGTTCTGATACAAATCTTAAGGTACAAGAACTATCAAGAATATAGAATGAAGTCTAGGGTAGAATCTCTGAGCACTACATTGAAAATAACAGCAGAAGCATGTATTTCAGCATACATTATTTATTGTAGTAGTTTTGTTTTCAACCATCATAAATTAGAATTTTATTGAGAATGAGTTCTCCAAACATTGCCTGCCCTTATCAGAACATTCACATTGGAAAGCATAGTTCAAATCTTAATTTCTAGTAAAAATAATATTCAGATCTCAGACTCTGGTAAAAAACATTGTTCAGATCTTAGTCTCTAGTAAAAAGTATTGTTCAGATCTTAGTCTCTAGTAAAAAGTATTGTTCAGATCTTAGTCTCTAGTAAAAAGTATTGTTCAGATCTTAGTCTCTAGTAAAAAGTATTGTTCAGATCTTAGTCTCTAGTAAAAAGTATTGTTCAGATCTTAGAACAAAGTATCGATTTTTTACTCTACCAAATTAATTTCTATCAGAAATGCCAATAACAGACAAACTCAGCCTTGAAAAATGTTGATAACTTACAGGGACGTCAGCTTTCTCTTCATTCCTATATCATCATCATTATCATCACTAACATCTGAGATCTTATCAGGTATAAAGTCGTTATCAACAGCTGCCGTGTTTGTATGAAAATCATTGTCACTTTCAACCACATCATCCTCATCGTTGTCAAAATTGTACTTGATTTGCTTCGCTAAAATATACAATAAAAGATAGTAAACAACTTATAAAATTACGCAAGGAGGGCCTCTGTGGTAAAGTTATGGTGTCTGACTAATAATTACAAACCCCACACTGCTTTGAGTTCAAATCCCTGCAGGGATCAGAAAAAATTAACTTGAGGTGGCTAGCTTACAGAAGGTCCATGGTTGTAGCCAGGTGTACATATCTTCTTCCGTCTTTTAAGTTCAAGTTGCCAGATTACCAATGCTGTTGGTATGCCATTAAACTCCAGAAAAAAAAACACAAAAAATAAGGGCCAGATCAAAAATGAGGAGTTTAGGAAAAAAATCAGAAAAGTTTTTTGACCAATCTACAATAACCAAAAAAACATAAATTTTTTTTCTAGCCCAGGTGAAGTCACATATATTTTATAAGAAAACACTACACTTTTACCAAACATGAACAAATTAACTCACAGCTAGCAGCAATTTATTGGGCTAGCTTAACACAGTAAACAAATATGTTTTAAGATGAGATACCAGATTGACTGACTTACATATCATACCACAACATTTACACACCATCTATATGCCAGGGCTTTCTTTCTCAGGTAGGGGCCTTTTTCTTAAATTTGGGGAAAAAATAACACAGTATTTTTGCAAAAAGGGGAAGAAAAAACTTGATGTAAACTTAATTTGAGGAAAAACTGCATGATTTTAAAGATTTTTTTCTTAAGGGAAGATGCCTATAAACATCTATAAAAGGCCAAAACCCAGAAAACCAGCCTGATAGGTACAATTGCTAATCCAAGTTTACAATTCCAGTCTTCATGCATAGTTCAGGGTTCCTACACCTTTCTTCTGATAAAATTCCAGACTTTTTCCAGACATTTTAAAGGTTTTTTTTGTAAATTCAAGGCTTTACACTGATAAATCCCAAAAAATTTTTCTAAGTGTTTTGGGAAAATTCAAGTGTAAACATGTCTGAACCAATTCAAACAAGATATCATTGATACATCACATATGACATGAAGGATAGTTAAGAGTTTGTCCGATTTAACGACAGAAATAAAGTGGTAAAAACATGATGTAGATGACATGTTAATTACGATCACTAAATGCTTGCAAAGCAGCGTCCCATAAAAATCATTAATTAATTTTCCCAGTTTTTTTATTTTGGCCCATTTTCGCTAAATTCAAGGTATTTTCACAGCCAGGAACAGACTTTATCAAATTCCTGGCTTTTTCCTGACTTCCCAGTTCCATGAAGACTACGATAGTTACTAGCTTCTCTAAACATTTAAAACAAAATCCTACCAGAAATATACAAGGGGTTGCAACCCTAACTTTGCAGCCTGACAGACAAATCATATGACATGTGCAATGTTTAGAGATTAGATCATAGTGCTCACCAGTTTTTCTACGTGGTCCATCTCTTGGTATAACGGTTCCAAGGAAACTTCCATCCATTTCAGATTCAGACAAATCATTATCCTCTTCTTCAGAGTCGTCTGACCAGGGATTTCTTTTCTTACCACCTTTCTTCTTAGGAGACACAGACGGAGACTTTTTCTGTCTAGGCTTTGAAACTGAAAGTCAATAAAGACTTAACTGAATGGTTAACTGCTACACTATGTAATACGTATAAATAATGACAATAAAAATACTGAGAATTATATACGTTATAGGCTCAGTTAATCATTGTAGTTTATATGTAGCTGTAAAAGTAACTAGTAATATTTAGTAGTCTATACCTATATACATTTAGTTTCATTTAACCTAACATTAACACATGACTAACAACTAACATCAAGTGACTCATTCTGCACATGATTTATTTTACCGCCCATTACACCAGTCTTCACTGTAACACTGTTGAGAGAAGACTTACCAACGTTATTGATGAAATTTACAGTAAACTTCGGCAGGTAAAATGATTGTGTTGGTAACATCTTTGTTATTCATTGTTTGTGTCAATCTGTATCTAAGGTTAAATTTTTTATCTCTTAATTTTGTTAACCATACTCAATATTTTTGCAACTATTAAATTCATATTGTTAAAGTTTAGGCATATAGTCCTACACACACTTTATCCCGTGTCTTAAGTAATTCGTCTTTGTCCATCATTTTTGATGTCCATGTCCATTTTCCTGATGTTTATTCATTAAGTATAATCATAAAGTATCATATTAGTGTATCACACACGAAAGTATCATATTAGCATATCACACACCAAAGTATCATATCAGTGCATCACACACCAAAGTATAATCTTAAAGTATCCTATTAGTGTACCATACCTTTTGGCTCTTTAGGTTCTCGTTTAACGGCAGCCTTCTTTGTTTCTCCTTTTATGGCATCAACAGGACTGCCTTTCAGTTTTAGTCTCTCAGCCAAAGAAAGTGGCTCATTTTTAGTCTCCTCATCTTCATCATCCACCTTATTAAAGTCGAGGGCCTTTGCATCTTTACGATCCTGAGATGAGAAACGTCGAGTCCATTTCAATTAAATATAATCTGAGCGAGAAGATGACAGTGGGTGGGAAAATATTAAAAATAGAAGATGGTACTTCACATACCCAAGACTGAATTTACCATTTTCCCAGCCACATTTTATCAGTTATTCAGCAAAGAAATGCAATGGGTGAAAGTTGAAAAATTTGAAAAATTAAACTCAGTGCAGTGGAGACCAGTCCTGATAAACAAACACAGAATGAGACGGGAAAGAGCCAGGACAAGCCGGAAAACTTCCACCTATGAAAGTGTACTGCCACGTTTTTTACTTAAAATGGTTTTGTTGTACAATATGATCAAATTACATTAATACGCTACATCTAACACATACCTTAGACTTTTTAGCACCTTCTGCTTTCTTCTTAATGGAATCGAATCTTGGAACAACACGTACACCATGTGGCGAAGGCTTAACTTCTTCAATTAGTTTCTTCGGACGTTTTGATTTACCTGGTTTGCTCTTCAAAGCTCCAGCACCAACACCAAGCATTTCATCTTCTCTTTCCTGTTGTTCAACTCTCTGAATAAACAGAAATTCGAATCATAATTAATTATACAGTGTTTTTCCATTAATTTTTTGTTAAGGTGTAGCTTTGGACTCATAAATAAGTTGCTTAGGGGTCATTTTAAATTCTTTTGGTTCATTTAAACTCAGTTCTTAATTTGAAATCAAATTTTGAGTATTCTTGGACTTTTTTTCAGGAGTTTACAGGGAATCAACCACCTTCATGTATTTGCTTAAAATGTCGTCATACACCAGCTGAACCTTACTAATATACTGAAGTGAATTCTTTATTTTGCTTCAGTTCTATACACACAAAATTTACATACCTGAAACCATGAGAGCTTTTTTCTGCATGATAAAGTATTAATTTATGAACTTGATCTTAACCCAGAGATTTTTTACTTTATATAAAACTTAAGGACTCCAATGTGCTGTGGTAGACTAATGTGTGAATGCATGTATAATTTGTATCTATGCACATACGTCTAATTCAGATAAGAATTCTTCCAAATCATCTTTCCATAAACCAGACGGAGTTTTTCGTCTCAGTTCGGACAATTCCTTGGCCTTGGCTTCTTTCTTGTTCACAAGTTCGTCTTTCTTTTCTCTTGTCAAATTCCAGAGTGGCATTCCGAGAATATAATTGAAGTCTGGTCCAGAATCGTCCTCCTCTTCATCTTTGTCGTTATTCAAATCCTCGTCAATCATCTACAAAGGGAGGTAATTCCACTCAATGATTAAAATAATTTGTTTCAGCCAATATTTTCCATAGAACTTAACTTACCGGGAATAAAAATATTAAAATAACATAGAGCGATATTAACAGAGGGTACTAGCCAACATGCCTTTAAATATGTATAAAACATCTATTGGTTGTATTGTGAAAATGAAAAGTACAGTAAAAACTCAAATCTGAAACTGTAATCCAGAAGTCAGCAATTAGCAATATCTTGCATAAAAAAAGTTAGCACATTTTTTGTTCAAAATATAAAAATCTTCCGATGCAGAAATCTAACAATCAAGACTTTCCCTCATGTAGACATGTCTTGGTTAAAGGTTCTACAGTACCAGTCCAATTTCACAAAAAAGATGTGTACCAGTCCAATCTCACAAAAAGACATGTAACAGTTCAATTTTACAAAAAGATATGTACCAGTCTAATTTCACAAAAAGATATGCACCAGTCCAATATCACAACAGGATGACTACCAGTCTAATTTTTCAATAAACAAACTAGGAGCAATACATTAAAAATTGCTTTTTTCATACAGTAATGTGTTTTAATGGGAACAAAATCACATGAAAAAGAATAGACAAAATTTTACAAACATAAAAAAGATTCTTTTCACTTATTTGTAGGGATATAAACATGCAACAATATTTCAATTACTAGATAAAAATACAATACAACAATTCTGAACAACATTCAGTCAACACTCAAAGTGATACATAAACATTTAGCAATGAAAAATGAAATTCAGACCTGCAGTATGCACAGCAGTTTATTTTTACTTTTAGGGGACAGGTGGCCCTTATAAGAGGAAAAATAGTATCAAACGGGGAAATTTCTTATTTTGCACCCTGTTGCGGTGATAACAAAACAATGCATTATGCTACATTATTATCATAAAGTTCTCAGTCAAATCAGACCACAAAAGGGAAAGTACTTTTCTGTAAAACATTCAGAATTCAGCCCTTAAGATGTAAATGAGGGGTCAAAATAACACACACACAAAAAAAAATCAGATTTAGGGAGTACGTCTCCAGCAAAAATCAAACTGAGGGAAAATGTTATTTTGATTATAAGGGAAAATACACACTTTTCAGTCAGGGGAATCGGGTGGAATTCCTGCCCCGAATCAGAGGCCCCTCCCCCAAACACACTGATGGATGTCAATTGTTTATTTAGGGTGAACCAGTCAAAAAACAAGTTAATGTGAAACAGTCTGACCTTTAATCCTAACTGACATGAAATAATTCTGACAAATACCGCCATTTATCAGCGTCCACATATCAGTTTGTTAACTGACACATTTTAAGATTATTTTATATTAAAAACTGATCTATGGAATGAAAGTATTAATACCATTTTAATGGTCTGATGGTTAATAAACATAATGAGAGTGAAATGAAAAGGACCAGACAAGAAAAATTTATCAAGCACAATACATACTCACTACCTTCTGATCATCATAACAAATATAAAAGTTCCATTAAAATATGGGAGTCAAGGAGAAGTGAAAAGTTGCACCATTAAATATTGAAGTATAACGACGGAAAAACTTTATTTTCATGACAATAAGCTGATTCAGTATAACAATAACTCCTCATCATCTTTTTATGTTTTAAAGTTAAATAAAAAAAAGTAAAAACTAGTTGATTAGCCCAAAAAGGAAAATAACAGCAAGATATGGCAGGCCTCCTGAAAGTTGCTGGACCGTCCGACATGTCCGGCAAGTTTTGAGCAGGTCCAATAACTTTTCAGTGAGTACTGGACCAGATAACTGCAGTCGGGCACGATTTTTAGCATTTATCACTTATTTATAATATATTCAGTCAGACAATTTTTCATTTGGTCAGACATAAATTCTAACTTTGCCTGACCAAATGTCTAGCAAGTATTCCAGCAGTTTCGAGAAGCCTGATATAATATATACATCATATTACTGTTTGCCATGAACAGCTTAAAAATGATAATTTAACATTAGTATTAATCAAAGATCCTTTTCATCAGAGATCCACAACTAACACACAAAAGCAAGACTGCCTGGTCATGAGATCTGGGTAGGTACCCTACATACAACTATGTATAAAAATCAACATTTCTTTCCTAGTTCAGTAAATAACCCTGCTGGAAAACCATTACAATGAAGGATTCACCATAATTTTCTGCCATATCATACTGTGTCACAATTTCTATAATAATACATTTTAATAATTGGCTCAAAGTCATAAAAAAAGAATAGTTTGTTTAAGGAAAAAGAAATCTACAAATACTGAAACAAGGCTACATAAATTGTGATCCATATTTTCACACAATATTGATCTCTTTACAAAACAAAATTGACCATGCTGTACTTACAATTTTATCCTGGAGGCAATAAATGTGTACAAAATATGAGTATACAATATATGTAAGTTCTGGTGTACTGGGATTCATTCCAGCTAAGTGAAATTGCAGATCAGATAGCACGTCTTAATTTTACATAACACAATGCCTGCATAGTCTTTAATATAATTTTTATATAACAGTTTACATGATTAAATAATCAACATGATTCATACATTCACAAAATGACCTTAAATCAACCAACCATAATATTGATACTTGCTCAAAAATTGTAACCATTTGAGAATTAAAAGAGGACTTCTGCCATTTTTGGCAGATGTTAAGGTCTTGAATTTAGCTTAAATCTTGAAAATGACGGCCATATTGGAGAATTCCCGGTGGGTCCATGAACACAATAAATTAAAATGATTTGAACAACCAGTATGCTAAATTTAAAGCTTCTATCAACAATTTTTCACCGTACTGACTCACTAATTGGAGTAAAATCTAATTTAACTTTCACAAAGTATCATAATACCTACCTTTCCTTTATTTTGAGCATTCTTCCATGCTTTTACAGGGTCACTGTCGTAACCTCTTCTCACCAACATCTCAATCAGATCTTTTTTCTTCTTATTTTCTAAATAACAAAAAACATCCATACACAGTTGTATGATTTTATGGTGCCGCATTTGCACAACATACATATTTTGTATATTAAAACACTACAAAATCTTTGTCATAAAATTTGACAATTATGATGACAAGAACCCAGCATTAAAATATACTAAAATTCCAAACAGTTTAATACACAAGAACAAATAAATAAACAATGAATACGTGTGTTTTCTCATCTTTTCAAATTGCTACATTTGTTGGGACCACTAAATGATGTATAAGAATATCAGTTAGACTATCAGAAATTACAATACTCTTTTTGACAAGAATGTAAAACAAAATTGGTCAAAATCGTGAATCTTGTCATATTCCTCAGAATACGGTAGAACACAGTTAGAGTGAATCCCCCAAAAGAGAGCAATCAATACATACAAATTCACTACATCCATTACATTAAAATAGGATGAACAAAGATCAGGGAAAGTAATAACTTCACTAAATTTGATTTTTTATTATATCCAAGTCAAGTTCACAATAACTGTGCTGTGCTGTATTTAATGAATTGGATGGATAAAACCTTCAGACAATCTACTTCCCAATGAAACATTGGGAACAAAAAAAACAACAAAGCCTTAATTTAATTCAGAGGTAATTCTGTAATTCATACCAATTGTAATAGTCCCTTCAATCTTCTCCAGGATAAATCTAGCAATATTGTCCAGTCTTAATGATTCAGCTGCTAACATGCCCTCCAGGTAGTCCTTCCTCTTCTTGTACACTTCTAATCTCACCTCGAAGAATTCTTTCAAAATATCTTCAGCACAGCTGTATCTCTTAATACAGCCACTGTGATCAAATAATACCTGTGTGTTATAAAACATAAGATTAAAAGGTAAGGTCATAGGACAAGTTTAGAGAATGATTCACAAAATACAACTGTATCTAAGCCTAAATCTGTCAAAAACACTTCATTTCATGAGTATATGAGTTATCAAATTCTCAGAACTGATCCAAAAGTAGATTTGTGCATGTGCTACAAGTTATATGTTAAGACACATTTCTAAGAAATCTTTCAGGCAACCAATTTTTTAATCACTCCAAAACCTAAGTGGGTTAAGCATTATGGTAAATAATTTTTGTCAAATGTCACATTTCTGAGGCAATGCAAGGGATTGGAAATTTGATTAGTGAAACACAAATTTTGTGGAATGTAAAACAGAAAGTTATAATAATCTTCAGGGCCTTTTCTCCTTTCTACTATAGAGTACGATATTTGGTGACTTCCCAATTGCAAAAAGCCTCTTTTTCCCCAATTCGGTGAAAAAAATTCTCCAAAACACAATGCTGAAATTCCCAGTATGTTGAAATATGATTCTCCCTATATCTTGAAAAGTCTGTCTCCCTTTCCCCGATTAAGCCGTAAATCACATTTGAATTTCCCAAAATAAAAGGCTAAGACCCCTTCCCATTTTTTGGAAAAAAGGCCCCGATCTTTGATTTCTCACCATTGTATTGGACGTGATTGTATTTTGTAGTTTGAATACTTTATGTAAGCCTTGTTCTTCAGCCTTGGCCAGATTTCCTGACGTCATCTTAACAACAAACCTCACTGTTGTGTCAGTATGATACTCCTTATAATCTCTGAAATCATAACAACATCATCATTGTGAGCAAAAAAAAGTTGTGTTCACGGTTAATGGTCCATATTTTAATAGGGTCAAACCTAAATTTCTACCAAAAGTATGAAAAGATTTGGGGACAAATATTCATTCCAAAGTATGAAAGCTATGTTTAGAAATAAAAATGAGATGTTTTTTGTCCTACCTACCCAGTATTTTTGGTCAAATATTACCTTAAACCTGACTATTATTTTAGCGTTATGGAATGCTACACAATGATGTTAAGTTATAAAACTGAAATGTATTATATCATATTATTATTTTGTGTATGAGGCTTAATTTCGGTGTATGCCTAGAGATGATCAATGACATTCATTAAATTGAACTTCGAGTTCAGACATCTCTCTATGCTAAAACAAAAGTATCTGACACGTTAAAACTGGCCAACAAACTAATCAATTATACCCTGAAACCTAAGACATTAATTCATGCTTCGAATATACAACAGATTATACCTATATACAGATATTTTTCCTTCTTTCTTGGGTCCAGTGAACGGATCTTTCCCAATAAAATAGACATTTTTACCCCAATTCCAGACATAAAAATTCCCAATTTTGGCATCACACCTTGCATTTTTTCCACATTGGACCAGACTCCAGACCCTTTCCCAAAATTGAAAAAAAAACTTCATTACTGGTCATCAAGGCAGCAATCACTAAACTTTTGTAAAAATGACTTACGTGATAAGTTGAGGAGTTTTTTCTGTAGCATTCAACATCGGTTCTATGACATCCTCCTTGTAATCTTGTGTCCACTTGCGTACAGGTAACTCCGTGATCTCAATCGTTTGGTCGTCAATAATTGAGATTTCTCCATTCACAACATAACGGTTATCAACTAGCTGAGCAATTGTTCCTTTGAAATTCTTGTATGAAGGCAACTGAAAGAACATATCAGTTGTGAAAAGATGAATGAAGGAAGGTAAATTGTGAACATAAGGTACCAATATCAGTCAACTAAGCTCTTACTATGTGATAAAAAGGGCTGGCAGCCTTAAAATGAACAATTATAAATCAATAGACACACAGCTTAATGAACAGGAGGAATTATATCGATAAATGAGCTTGTTACTACAAAACATGACACACTTACATTCATTTGAACAATTTGCTGAAAAAAGAGAAATAATGCAGAGGCAATAAAACAATGTCATCCAGGCAGTTGAAACTTTGTGTTCAAAACAGAAAAGAAATACATACCATTGGTATTGGGTCATCTCCTTCAAGAAGGCGTAAAAGGTTGGCGACAATTTCCCGGGCGTCGTAGTTAGGAATCTTTGTGCTCCAGCCAGTCCCGATACCCTCAGCGCCGTTCACAAGAACCATAGGAAGTATAGGACAATACCACTCTGGTTCAATCCTCAGGTTGTCATCGTACAGGTAATTAAGTAATGGTTCATCGCTAATATTGAACAACAATCTAGTTAATGGACTGAAAAGAAGACAAATAAATAGTTACGAGATTATGAAACGGATTCTATCCAGTGTTCCCGCTCACTTCTGAAATTAGGGGTACGCTTACCCTTTAGGTCTGAAATCTGGGGGTAAGAGAAGTATTTTGGGGGTATGAACAAATATATGTATATGCATACATCGTAATGGACGTTTCCAGAAAATCGGCGATTCGTCCCTAAATGTATTCGTACGCATACGATCTCGCACCAGATCAAAATAAGTTGAGTGATATCCGATTTTATTGCAAGATTTATGCAAGATTTTACGTGAGTGGGAACACTGTTCAATCAGCAGTCTTGTGTAAAAGTTCATTCTGAATTTGTTCCGAAAGCCATAATACATCCTTTTGAAAAATTCAATTCAATTGACTGAAGTACTGATTGAATAGTTCAGATATCATTTGCATGCTAATTATGTTCTTTCCCAAAGCAGTCTCCATTAGAATTTTTTAGCAATTGCATTAATTCCACATTAATTGAACTCATATAAAATCTGAATAAAGTAGATTTTTTTGAAACCCCAATTAGTGCACTTTCTTTTGTACAGGCTTCCTGCAAGATGGTCAATTGTAAAAACTTTGCGCTAAATTTATAGATGGTTTACCATGACAATATTGTATTAAATTTAACAATAACAGACTTGAACAAAAACTTTGCAACAAAAGTTTGAGCAGTTTTTTGAACACTATGAAAACAACTAGAAGTGAGGTTATTTCTCACAAAAATAAAGAAAAAATACAGTAAAACTTTGTTATTATGAGCATCGATATCACAAACACCCGACTTATCTAAAGGAGTTTTTAATTCCCATCAATTTTTTTGGTTATTAGTAGTGTCTAGTTTTCAAGCAACAAACAAATACCCCATTAATACGAGCACCACGTTTATCTCAAGCATTTAGTCTGTTTCAATGACCCCTCGAGATAACGAAGTTTTACTGTATTTACATGTTCATCTAAAATCAGTCAGACTAATGTTAAAAATATATTTTTATATCACACCTACCTCAACATTGTGAAGATATAACGGGGGCTGGAAGCGTCCTTGCCACCGTGAAGCCGAGTACCGAACTGACCAAGAGGTTGTAGAAGATTTATATTGTTGCTACCAACAAAATTTTGTGCCAAGTTGATGATAGTTCCCATAAGTGATACCTAGAACAAAAACAAAGACAGCAACTCCATGACAATCAGGACTTGTAAATATATAACTGCTTTGTTTATTAACCATGGGGGTAAGTTGTATGATCTTATAATGGTTCTGTGGAAATTTATGCATAGCTTGGAGAGAAATCTTAATAAACTTAATGACCTGGAATGTTCAGTACAATTTATATTCAAATTTGATGATGAAATTTTACTTTACAGTAAGCAATAGAGAAAATAATGGTAGATGACTGGTCACTTTTTGACAGCAGGCTAAGAAAAGATTCAATCTACTCACCTCACCATGATGGTAAGCTGATAATTCTGCCACAGAACCAGCCAGCTGGGCAACTTTGATCTCCTTGTTTACGAGGTTTCTCTTGAAGCAGGTGAACATAACTTTCCTCTGTCCGGGTTTTAAACCATCCATTATTGACGGAATAGACCGCTCCAGATCCATGTTGGAGAACAGAATGAGTTCACGATTGATGAAGTCATTGAATGTTATACTACGAGTATTCTTGCCATATAAGTACAGCTGAAAATTTAATACAACACAGTAATGACCACTTACACCCAAAGTTTAAGGACAAATTAAGGATGAACTTCAAAAAAAATTTTTTTTTGAAAACTGTGTGAAGATCCTATGAGGATATGACAGTGGTATGAGCAGACAAAAGGCAGTTTGCCAGACAGTCCACTAGAAATATGCTAGAATAACTCTTTCATACAAAATGTTAAATGGAATGCTTACACCACATACTTCTTTCAATTTTAAAACAGAAACCATCAGTTAGTACAGAGTGCAACCAGATCTTAACAGTTTGTCAAAAATAGCAAAATTCCATAATACTATGGAATAGTAAAATAAATAGGGAAATGTCCCCCAGACCCCCTAGAAAACCTATTCAACAAATTCCTGTTGAGTACACCGACTTACTGCGGGTAATCCCATTTCATTTCGTCGTTTTTTCTCCTCCATCCAATGAGACAACCATTCCTTTCTTTCATCGACTTTTTTCTTATTAAAAGCGAGATTTATGGAGGCATCATCCTCGGCACCAGAATATCTGAAGTCAATTTTATGACGATGCATGTCACTGAAATATTCCTTCGCTTCTTTCGATGTGCTGGTACCCAAACCTGTCAAGAAGAAACATCAACTACAGTAGATTTTTTTTGCATATGACAAATTTCATGATTTCAAAAAAAAAAAATCTAATATTTGTGATATGATTTCAGAGAATGGATATATTAATTGTTTTTAATCATTAAATTTTTTACAGCAAAATTATGTCCATGAACGCATACGTATATACCTGACAAATGTTTTTTTTCCTCTCACATTATTTCGGGGATATAACTTGTCCCGTATGAAATCAGGGATAATTGTAATAAAATTCACATATGATGAGAATAATTTTAAGCAAGACAGCATATAAACTATTTACATGTAAGTTGGCACTATGTACATTCATCAAGAATCGATTTCAATTGAGAATAAACAACTTCTAGCATGGACAACTTTGGACTGACTTCAAACAATTTAAACAGAAAAAAATCGGGAATTTTTCCTGCCATTGAAGTAAATAGACAATTTTGCCTTAGGGTATACGGCCAAATTTTAGCTAACCAAACAGGAGACTCAGACACGTAATACAACAAAACATTGTAGGCAAACTTTTCTAATTCATTCACGGAAGCAAAAAAATAATCAGTAACAACAAAAATTCTTTCGTAAAAAAAAAACAACAGCAAAAACTTCTTTGAAAAAAAAACCCAGCAATTTTTTTCCTTATTTGTTAGGGTCTGGTAAAAAGACCATTCCCAATCTAGAATAAAGACATTTTTTTCCAAGTCCTGACCAAAAAATTCTGAATTTTGGCGTCACACTGTCTTTTTTTCCGCATTGGACTGGACCCAAACCTTTCCCAAAGTGCAAAAAAACACCACTGTCAACAAAAAATTCTTGTGAAAAAAAAACCAAAAAACTATCATTTTTTGGGAAAATTGGAAGCAAACCTTTGTAGTACTTTATCTTCCAAGTGTTCCAGTTACTTGTGGCTTGTTTCCATTCCTCAAATTCTGGTAAACTGTAGAATGAATGTTCTTCTTTCCCTTTGGTAACCTAACAAATTAATAAAATTCATTTTTTATGACTGAACATAACAATGTAATATAACACAACCAAATATATTTTAAGTTTGAATCAAATACAACGTGAGTTTGATAAATCAAATAAGTTTATTCATACAAACGGATAACTAACACACCTGATGCACAGTATATGTAAAAATAAGTTTGTTCATTAAGTAGTAGAAATAAGTATTCATTGTCAAATAGGAGTAATGGTGAACAAGTTTTATACAAGACTGTACAAATCTGACAAATGGATTGCAGGTTATCTGTACCTTGTCTGATAAAATCCTCCATGATGGAACTATCCAATAATTGTAATTGGGTGATATTTCCATAATTATCAGGGCGTAGAAATATTTTCATGTCGCCTATAAAGCTACTAAAAGAAGGGGGGGTCTGAGTCCCCCCCAGTAGGGGGCAAAGGGGCAATGCCCTGTGGGGGAAAAGTAGCCAGCGAGAATGCTCAAATTTTGGTTTCCAGCTCATTTCTACACCCCTGAATTATTTATCATTTTAATCTTGCTGCTGGCGAATGATTATATGAAAAATGAAACATGACAAGGCCATCAAGCAGGCTTATCCCGATCTAATGACCAGACTCATAAAAAATCTGGTTAACTATGAAACAGTATTTACCTTGACGATAGGTGTAATAAACTGATTGACCAAATTATGTTTCAATAGGTTTGGCCAGAAATGCTGTATAAAGTTGATAAGTAATCCTTTGATATGGGAACCATCTTGATCCTGATCTGTCATGATCATCAATTTACCGTATCTCAATGTCTTCAACTGATCTTCTGTGTCGTACTTCTTGTTGAATTGCAAACCCATTATCTTCACAACATTACTAATTTCAGCATTGTCCATAATCTGCAGCAGTCCAAACAGCAACTTAGTGAAACTAATATTATATATTATATTATATACAGTAATGAGGCAATAATAGTTCTGTTCTTACCATAAAATAATCTGATATAAGATCTATAAACTTCACTTTTCAAGTTTCTTAACTTTGTATTTCAACACAAAACATTAAACTATTACCTTGACTCATGACACTGACGAACAAAGTTTTTAAGGCAATCATATACTAATAATTTAGTACCTGATTCAAGAAGAGAAAATTATCCTAACTAGCTTCTGGCCTTTATTTTCCTTTAAAACAATCAGTACAATGAAACATTTCTTGTACAGAAAACACAGTTACCTGTTTATGAGTGGCTTCACGAACATTGAGCACTTTACCCCTAAGAGGGAACACACCGTATCTATCACGTCCAACGATGCCAAGACCTGAAAACGGAGTAATGATATTTACCTGGATCAACGGTTCAAGGCATGAATTTATGTTCCGAGAAAAAAACAACACAGCAATAAAATCAAACAAACAAAGATGGCTGGTCAGAACTCCAAAATGTCAAGCAAGGATCCATTTAATTAAAAAGTAAGAACATGATGTCTAGACACCAGTTCCAATATGTAGCGGAACTTTCACACTAAATTAAAGGCCTTTTTCAGCAGATAAATGATAGCATTTAGAAACAGGGAATACAATGGACTATGCAAGCACTACACAGTACCAAGCAAACTTGATGAAGCATATATACATTACCAGCTACAGCCAGTGACTTGGCCGAGTCTCCTTCTGTTAAGATCAGGGTACAATCCAGCGAGTGTTTCGTTCCAGCATCATTAGCATCGTCTAACTTAGGAATGCCTTTCAATTTGTTCTGTTTTGCTCCACTGACTTTTTTCAATTGGGATTGGGCTTTGAACTTCATCCAGCTTTGTATACTTTCAACAATACCGCACTTACTAACCTGAAATATACAAACATACGTCAAATTACCACATACGACCAACAATACCACACTTACTGACCTAAAATATTCAAACCAGTATTTTCTATAATTTTCAAAACCACCTGTGGCTTTGGGAAGTGGAAAATCAGAAAAAATGGAAAATTTAAAAATGTATCATTTATTTATACAGCATTTTTAGGGGAAAATATATTTTTTTTGGACTAGGGGAAACAGCCGATATTCGGCTGTAAAATATACAAAAAATATCATTGCAAACATATGTCTTATTGTTACGAGCCTCTTTATACAAAGGTACAGGGCCAATGATGTATGCTTATCACATCTCATTTTTATCATGGAGTGTTTATCAAAACTTTTATAACAGTTATAAGGTGGTTTATATTTTATTCCTGAAGACTGCATTGTGAATATGACATATACCTTTGTTAAATTACCATGTAATTATTATGAGAGATCAGACTAAAGCAGTGGTCAGAGCAATATGCCAAGCAAACATGACAGTTTGAAGTCAATGAAATTACACTGAACAAGCATTCACTCATCCAAAAAAATACAATAGTGGACTTTTTAACAGTAAACTGATTTTATAGATCTAAGATAATGCATGAAATAACATTTATTACAATGAATGGATGTCAGGTCATTAAACATGAACAGAGATATGATATATGGGTTCAGATATTACCTGAGTGATGAATTTCTCTGGTAGTGGACATTTAGAACCGAATGACTTGGCCTGAAGGGTCATATTCTCCTTTGTCTGGGAGTCAAATGATGGATTCTCAATTAAACAGTTGACAAACAACCATAGATGATTCTTCACCTAGAATGAAAACATTCAAGTTGTCAAGGTAACTGACATGGAATTTTACATGTAATACGATGTATATAAACAATTACACTAAAGAATAAACAGGGGTTAGACAAAAACTAAGTTATCCTTCAGGCGTCCTTAAAAAAAGTATGCTTTCTGCAATGTGACTGACTCATAAAAATCGCTGCAACTCAACTTTTTTTTAACCCTCTTGGTAAAACAATGTGGCTATTGACTTTACAGGGTATATGCTAACAGCCAGTCCTCCAGTCTTGACTGTAGACAAAAAAAATGACTTGCAAAGGTATTTTTCTCCGATTTTTATCATGCATAAAAATGTCATTTTGACACATTTCCAGACTGTGTTCCATAGACTGCCCTCAGAGCTTAACACATTACAATATAAATTGACATTCTGAACCAAGGTGAGGCTTGTATAGTATCAAGAAGTCCTGAACACAGTGACTAGAATTTCCAATTTCTCAACTATGTTTAAATCTTTACTAACGTGTATTGTGATAATTTAACAGGCAGTGTAGTTAACTTTAGTGTCAACTGTTCAATCTGAAGGTGTCATCATCATGATAAAATTCACATACATTGATACAGACAAGAACAATGTTGAAATGGTTCAAAATACACAAACACATTTACCTGGAAAGGCTTGATTTGAACACCGCCTTTATTTTTCTTGGAGACAACTTCTATCAACTTCTTAATAACTTGATCAGCTACATGATCAATATGTCGACCACCCTGATAATAAAACACTCGTAATAAAATTTATAAATAAACTACACCAGGGCTTTTTTTCCTTCTACTGCAAGGGTCGTTTATAGACATCTTCCACTCAGGAAAAATCCTAAAATTCATGCAGATTTCCCCTAAAATTCAACTTTCTTCAAGTTTTTTCTTCCCCTTTTTCAAAAATACTGTGTTATTTTCCCGCTAATTTTAAGAAAGGCCCCTTCCCCAACCTGTGAAAAAAAGCCCTGTATACAGTACAGGTCATGGTATAGCAGAGTATGTCCACTATATCAGATACAGTCAAACCTGAGCTAACAGCTACCAGTCATCAGAAACCATTAGTTAACAGGCAAACTATAGCACACATTTACTGATTGAATAGACCAAACCACTTATAAATAACTGTGTGTAAAGGCTACATTTCCAGTGATTCTTTGCAATTTGGGGAAAGGGTCCGTGTCTGGTCCAGTTGGGAAAAAATGCATGGTATGATGCCAAAAATGGGAATTATTACTGGACCCAAACAAAGGAGGAAAAAAATACTGATTTCAGTTCTCCCTTGGGTTACTTTTATCCACATGTTTGACAATAATTACAAGTCAAATATTTGAGGACAAAGATTTACAGTTATATACAAGACAGCCATCAAGTGAAATTATTTTCTAACTTCATCATGAAGTTTGATGACTGATGTAGGCAAGCCCACAGATTACATGATAAAATGATCATAGAATGAAGTACTATATAAAATTAAAAGCTTAGTGACTCATTTTACCAGGTAGAATGACCCACAACAATTATCAGCAAAATTAAGGCTAATCCACAAAGAATTCTATTACATACATAATTCTAAACATACCAAAATACCGCCAGTCTAACAAACAAAACATTAATAGCATGCATGAGCACAATCATAAAACTTGTATTTTGCTGACAAACTAAAGTACCTTAGTAGTAGCAATACTGTTAACAAAACTAGCTTGTTGAAATCCCTTGTCACTCAAGGCTACTGCTACCTCCCATCTGTTGTTCACAGTTTCATGTACAAGCTTCAACGGAGCACCTGCCTCATCACACTTATCTTTGATAAACAGGTTTACGTAATCTTTGAAGTTCTTCACCTAAAAACAAACTTAGGAATAATACCGAAGTTTATTTCATAACATTTTGCCTGAATCAGAGGCCACAATTAAACAAAAACTCCAAAGAGCGGTGCCAACACTCGTCTGATTTAAATCATTCTATTTAATAAGCAATTTTGACCAAAATAAAAAGGGGTATAACTAAAAAAAAAGCTTTCAGAACAATGCCCCTTGTCTTGCAACCGTGCCTTGTCATAGTAATCAAGTATTCTAAGTGTTGTGTTGATATCTTCAAGTGTTTAAATGATGGGCAACATTCAAGTTTTTGCTATGACAACGATGATGATGATGCAGAAATCATAATCAGTGATTTTTGCAATCTTGGGAAAGAGTCTGGTCCAAATCGAAAAGTGCATGACCAATACAGGGAACTCTTAGGTCAGGAATTGGGGAAAAAATGTCTTTATTTTCAATTGGGAAAGGTCTGTTTACCAGATCCTAACAAAGAAGGAAAAAAAATCTATGACAATAGCTCAACATTTTCTTTGAAATAAACAAGCGAAAAATGCCAGGGAAATTTTGCTGGTTTTCGAACTGGGCAAAGATATGATGTCAAAGGTGCCCCCTTCATGCATCCTTTCAAGACAGGAATATGACGAGTAAGTAAAAAATGTAAGGTGGCCAATGAACAACATTGCACTCACAGGGACTCTCTTCCCATTCAATATCACTTTAACATCTTTAGTAGAAGCAGCAATATCATAAGCTCTACGAGTGAACAGGTCAACTGTATCTTTATCTAAGGACGTCATTTTGAACTTCTCCAAATCGGGATAGAATGTGATGGCAGTAAAATCTTCATCCTTGGATTCAGAAATGTTTGGCTCCTTTGTTTTCATCATGTTGTCTTGCCAGGTCTATAAATAAAACAAAGAGTGTTTCAGTTTATGTCAAGTCTATAAATAGAACAAAGAGTGTTTCAGTTTATGTCAAGTCTATAAATAGAACAAAGAGTGTTTCAGTTTATGTCAAGTCTATAAATAGAACAAAGAGTGTTTCAGTTTATGTCAAGTCTATAAACAGAACAAAGAGTATTTCAGTTTATGTCAAGTCTATAAACAGAACAAAGAGTATTTCAGTTTATGTCAAGTCTATAAACAGAACAAAGAGTATTTCAGTTTATCTCAAGTCTATAAATAGAACAAAGAGTATTTCAGTTTATGTCAAGTCTATAAACAGAACAAAGAGTATTTCAGTTTATCTCAAGTCTATAAATAGAACAAAGAGTGTTTCAGTTTATGCCAGGTCTATAAATAGAACAAAGGGGGTTTCAGTTTTTTCTTCATTGTTTTTGTTGTTCAATTTAATCCACTTTTATCATTAACAGAACAAAAAAAAACATGACAAGCAGACTTCCATATGACTTTAGGAATAAAAAGTGGAATATTCCTATCTATAAAATAAGTTGCTTGTTTCTAATGAGTGAAGCCATGTTTTGTTTTGTAATCTGTAAATTACCTGTCTGAATGATTTTTTATACTCCTTGTAGGACGTTTCCACCACAAACTTCTTGCTAAAGATGTTACACAGCTTGGCACCATAACCGTTCCTTCCACCTAGCAAGGCAGAAAAACATTTAAACACTGCTTTATCATTTTTATTTCATCATTTTTTTGCAATTTGGGAAAGGGAGTTATGTCCTTTCGATAATGTGGTAAGCTCAATAAATTTCAAGAAGGGTTCGAATCTAACATTATCTTCCTTTTTTGTTTACTAGCTAAAATGAAAAGCAGCTGGCTAAAATTTAGAACAAATTTTATTAACCCATAATCAATAAATTATTAATTTCATGGACCATATGGAGTTTTATTTGGCCTCTTCTTCCTCTGACCAATTAGCCACCATACACTCGCTAAAATATACAAGTGGCTTTTATGGCCACTAGCTATTCAGAAATTCTACAAGCTATTAGCGAGTATGCGTGCCTAAATTCAAACCCTGTAATCCTCACATATAAAATGTCTTTTACACATAGAGAAGGTCCTAGATGAGCACTTGTTATGCCATCTTTTTTAAGAATAGAAAGACAAAAAGTTCACATAGATTACTACATATCAGAATGTACTTGAAATGAAGTAAAATTTTATACCAGTCACTTTCTTCTCCGAGTCATCATAGTTGCTAGAAGTCAGAAGATGTCCAAATATCATTGTTGGGACATACATATTGTGTTCTTTATGTTCAACTACCGGTATACCACGTCCATTGTTCCAGATTCGGATCTTGTTTGCAGCCCTGTACAAAAATGTGGGGATTTTTAACCTTATATGATAGGTACCAGTGAATGAACCATTCCTGATCCAAAAGAGTGGCCATTTACTCAATTTAGGAAAAAGATCCCAAAGCGAAAGACAAATCGAAGTGTTCAATCGAAGTCATTGAATGTTATGCCTGCAATTTTACTTGATAAACATAATTCTTCAGTAACAGCAACAATTAAACATGTTCATTTCTGTGATGCATTTTCACAATCTTTTAAAAATTGAGAAATTGTTCTTTACAAGCTATTCAAAGACTGACTTTCATTCTTTTGTCACGTTTGTGAAGTAATGTCGGAAAAAGTGAGAAAAATCATGAATTAAAGCTCATTTATGTGAAGTTTTAAATTAAAAATATGCATTTTAAATGCTAAACTGGATGGTACAGTAACTTTTTTTTGCAATTTTGGGAATGGATCCTGGCCCGATCCAAATGGGAAAAAAATGCATGGTGTGATGCCAAAAGTGGGAATTTTTAGCTCGGGAATGGGGGAAAAATGCCTTTATATGCGACTGCAAAGGGTCCATTTACCAAACCTAAACAAAGGAGGGAAAAAAATACTGCGGTGCATGGTTTGCTGTAAACTGATAAAGAACCAAATGACACAACAAAATAGACTTACGGATCAATGTCAATCTTGATACAATTCATTTTAGGATCTCGTTGCTTGTTGTCTGCAGCATTCACTATAAAAATACATAGTTTATACATCAATACATTACAGACAAATACAAGAATTATCATTCAATAACATTTCAAAGATATACATAAATTCATTTTAAGTTTTCTGTAACAAAGCATCAGATTTATTCATTTCTCAAGCCAAAAACAAATTTGACAAAATCAATAAAATCTAAGGTTTACCGAAAAAATAAACGTAGGTCAGGTTAGCAGAAATCTGAAACTATTTTTACACCTCATCACAATGTAACAATATTGGTTTGATCTAATGGTGACAATATATGAATGGCCTCAAATATTATCATTAAATAGAAAGTCTAGTTATATTAAAATGACCTCTAAGAATTTAAGAAAGCTAGTGAATTTAGAAGTCCTGAAGAAATACTTACCTAATATTTCATCAAATATTTTATATAACCCAGGCACAAACGTAAGATCTCTTTGAATCATGATATTCATATCTTCATTTAACACCCACATAGGCTGAAAGTGAAGCATATATAAGACATTGGTAAAATTATTACTGAGCTTTTCTTGAACTAGTAAAGAATGCAACAAAACTGCTTTCCGAAATTATTAAACTTTAATGAGTTATAGCACTGAATTTTGTAATAAATTGAATAATTCATCATGACAGATGGACAAACATTCTTTTCCATTAATTCTTTGCTAATTAACACAATTATAAATATCAAAATCTATAAAGAAATTGTCAGGAATGATTATTTTTTAGAAGTGCATTAATAAGATTAGCATGAAAGTAATACCAAAGTTTTCATACAAACCTGCGTCACTGTTTCAATAGAACCAATGTATGTATCTGGACGTAACAGAATGTGCTCTAACTGGGTCTTCTTCTGATAGATCCTTTCAATAGACAGACGTTTCTTTGTTGCTTTACCTCCACCTCCTTCACCACCACCTTCATCAGGCACAAAAAATTCATCCATGTTTTCTTTAGCAGCAACTTTCTTTTTTGGTTTTACTGCTCCATGAAATGTGTCCATTTCATCACCATTGTTCATCTTGTCAAATAAGGCCTGCAATGGCGAAACATAGATGTTAGCTTACATCTGCTGATCTAGACTGGAAAAATGAAATACACAAGGCATACAAAAAACAGAGATTTTGGCAACCTTTGACCTACACCGGACAAGAACTAGAAGGCTAATTCACATGGGTCCCCTCAAGTTGAACGAACCTTACTGTCTCAGACAATGACAAGATTATCCAATTCCAAATACCGTCGAGTCACAGGTTTTCATGGTATAACGAGTTTTCATGGTATTTTTATGTACGCCTCGTACCTGTTCGTGAATGCGCATTTTTCCAGAGAATTTGTCACAAGATCGCCTCATAGTTTTGTTAGCTTGCCAATTTTGCCAATAATACGCCATGAACACGTTATTATAAACTAATTTTGATATTTTTGTGACAGCGTAGTTCCGACACTTTAAATTGTTAAATGAATTCTTATTCTCAGGCAACGCTTTTCATTGTGTACTGAATATTCAGTAGATATGTGGCGCTATCAACTGGTTCCTTGCATAGGGGACTGTTTCAAACATATCAAGATAAACATGTAATAAATCCAAAAAATCATTGAGTAATAGCTGTAAATTTGGGGTAGTTTGAGGCCACGAAAACATAAGTCCAAACTTTTTACGTCTACACCGTTGACCTAGTTTACTTAAACTGCTCAAATGAATGTATTACAGGGAATTTTGTTTTAAAAACAGATGAGATTTTAATAATAATGAATTTCAATGATGATCATTTGTAAAATATCCTGAAATAATGAAAACTTTACATAAAATACGAAAATGTTTTGTTACTACCACGAAAACTTGTTACACCACTAAAAATATTATTATTTATTCAAGTTCTACTAGGTATTGTGTCGTTTTCAGTAAATACAGACGATGAAATCAAAGAATCACCAGAAAGCTATAAAACTTGTCATTCAAAAATATCTGACATCGCGAATTCCTATGACATATCAGAAAAATAACACCTCATAATCACCTTGAGCGGACCAGACGATGACATTTCTTTGACAGTGATAATCTTTTCAATATTATAGCCACTTTGCAACAATTTTCTTTGAAAACGCCCACTAAATGTCGTTGAGTTAACCAATTTAATGCAACTTCTAATAACGGAAGAAACTTTCATTCATTTTCTGTATTTGGCGGGTCGTTCTATTCGAAGCACCCGACCAATCAAAGTAGACAATTTAAATCACATGGTCTAAAACAAAGGTCGTGACCCCAATGTAAAAACATAAATTAAACGGTAGTCTATACAGTAAATGCCCATTACGCATTTTATAAACTTACAGACGACTTCATCGAATCAACAGCTTGTTGAGCCATCTTCTAACACTATTTTATCCAAAAAGTGATAGACCAATGTTTGACAATAAACCAATAAATAGTGATTTTGTGTCTAAGCCGGTAAAATCTCGGCAATTTTCACAAAAATATTGTTGATTCTGACTCCAGAAACTGAGGTTAAACGCGCTGATTTTAAGAGCAAATCCATTTAACAATCATATTGTGAAATCATAGCGTTTTCAGCTAAACCTAAGTCGAATAAATACGTCTCTTACATTCAATACTAAGACAATGCCTGCGAACACTAAACTGCTGATGACGTTGGTACACGGATTTTGGTTGGTTGATTTTTTTCGCAATGAACCAACCAGGCACAATGTCTCATTTGCTAATTTTAATGTCAACACCAATTGGATCTCCTTAGAGGAGAGTATCAAAATGGCAAGCATCTCATGAAAATAGCGATTCCATCGGGTCTGTGAGTTTCTACCTTTGACAATGGCTGGGTCAGCGTTGAAACGACTCATGGCTGAGTATAAACGTAATATATTTGTATCTTTCTTCTCTATGTAAAACTTAATGTTTTTTTGTAATCCTTATCATTGACAGCGGCTAACACCCTCTTCTTGACTGACACTGTGGCAACTTATGAATGGCTGAGTGACGCACCTTTCTTATGATCTATCATTAACAATTTCCTGTATGATGGTTTGCGGATCAGTTATTGGGTAATAAAGGTTTTCTGGTTAATTAAGTGGTCAGGGTTCATGCCTGATATTGGGTTGAACATTTTCCTTCTGATATCTGCAATATCGCAGCTTGACTCATTATCTAGAGACACATAGGCTGAGATTGTCTGTAGTGTCCGAATTTTCAGTATTTAAATGTGGGAAAAAATATGTCTAGAAATATGTCCTCCAGTAGATAATGTCCATGGAGATTTAAACTTGTGTTTAGGGATTGAATTGTAACCCCATTCCTCCTAAATGTGAAAATTAGACCAAGTCATTTGTCACAGAAATGATTTCAAACTAATAACAGCTTATGCCAGTCCAAAAATTGTAGACTCTTTCCCTGACTGCATATACATTTGTTAACCTCACATTCATATATTCATATAAATTATTTATTCTTCATATGAATAATTGCAAGTATATAACTATATTTCACATGATATGCTTTTAATACTGTGATATTTTAGTATGGTAGTGTTATTACTTTATATCTTGAAATGAAATGAAGATTAATTAATTTCTTATTCTTATGGTTTGTTTTTTTTAGAGATGACTTTGAATCCTCCTGAAGGGATAATTGCTGGTCCTGTAAACGAGGAAAACTTCTTTGAATGGGAAGCACTTATTATGTAAGATTATCATTATCATATACCTGAAAAAAAAAGTCGATAAATGGCTGGTATTAAACCAAATACAAATGTAACATTTCTCTGATGAGAAATAAGTGAACATTTATGATGTTATTGGACATGACTTATCTAAGATGTTTATAATCTAATGTACTTGATAATCTGTCTGATGACCATTCACCTAGTTGTTTCTTCTGGTATTTTGGATTAAGGAGACTAAATGTGCACTAAAAGCCAATATTATTTTATACTTAACTTTTATCTGGAGTTCTTAGTTCGCTGAATATTACATTTTATGTACCTTATATGTACCTGTATATTTAAAAGCCACAGCTGTAGTCTAGTGGTTAATGCGCTGGACTTGTAACCTGGTGATCCGGGTTCAAATCCTGTCTGCAGCAGGTCTTACCCTTTTATGAAAATTTGACAAAAATGTTGATTTTCATATTTCCTTCACATGTGGAGAAGTTGCCGGCTCCTTATGGAAGGGTAAGTTAGTACTGGTCAGTATACAGTCCAGGAAAACTGGTTAGGTGAACCAGTTGCCATATATAACTGAAAAATTGTTGGAAAATGACCTTAAAAACCCAGTGACAATGTCACATAAAAACAGACAAACAAACAATGTATTTAGGAAAATATATTTTATTCAGGGGTCCAGAGGGGACATGTTTTGAAGGTGGCGTATTTCCTGCGAGGTTAACTTTTCCTCCTGATTACCCTCTTGGGCCTCCGAAGATGAAATTTACTTGTGATTTATTCCACCCCAATAGTAAGTAAACTTTCTATTCTCTGAATTCCATTTGATTGCAGTTGCACTATTTTGGATTTTTCAGTTCTCCAAGTAGAATCTGCCTACACCAATGTTTATTTATATATCTATCTAAGAAAAATTCGATTTTAAGACCAAGATGAATAATGATCATTTCCATTCATTTTTTTTGTGCAGATGTTTTTTTTTTGTAAATTCTGTACCTGTGTTTTAGGAGATTTAATGCTATTTATCTCTGTCAATTATAAAGTCCTGCTGTCCTGAAAATAATTTATGCTTTGAGTTTGCTATCCCATATCTCACCACCACATATAAGTTCTGACCTGTACTTTTAGTATATAAAGTAAACATATTTGTCCTTATTGTCATGTAATATGATTGGTCAGTTTTAAAAACAGGACCCAGACACAACCAATCAGATACTTGATTATTAGACTGGTTTCATATTCCAGTTTTAATTTCCACAGACCCAGTATCATTTACTTCCCATTGGGACAATGAAATTATGAAAAGGATTTTTAAATAGTATTGGAGACCAGTCTTGGATTGCTGGCATTCCATTGGTCAGTTTGAATATTGAGTTCAGAATCATCCAATCAATGGCTTCAGTGTATGAGTTATTAGACTGGTAATCAGTGTCAGCTATATAACGTCAGACCTAGTGTAATGATGGTTTTCATGTGTTAATATTTCAGTATATCCTGATGGCAGAGTGTGTATATCAATCTTACATGCACCTGGTGATGATCCTATGGGGTATGAGACAAGTGCAGAAAGATGGAGTCCTGTACAAAGTGTGGAAAAGATATTACTTTCTGTAGTTAGCATGTTAGCTGGTAAGGATGATAATGCTAGATAAAAATTGTCAAGTTTAGCATTACTTGACAAAAAAAAAACCAAAAAAAACAGACAAACTTTTCTAACTTTTTTTCTAAACATACCATCATGGAAATATGATGTACTATTTGCCCCAAATATTTTGGTATGTTGAATTTTCTTTGTGTCAGGTTACTGTAATCATTTCTGTATTTTTTCTTGCCTTATTGAAGCTTGAAATAGATAGGCATCTTGTGCCAATTGACTTTGATTAGCATACTATTATGTATATAAAGATATTTTGTAATTCAGGTATGATAGTCCTGTTTGGTATATAGAATTCCATACACAGAGCATTTATAATATATAAACTTTTGTAATTACTTGTTAATTTAGACATATGGCAAAGGATGTTGTGTGCAGAAAATGTAAAGCCTTAGTACAAAATTTTACATCTGCAAAAATCATTGACTTCTGGGTGTCATTTTCCTCAAACATGATTGTTGAGATTGAATGAGCTGCATTAACCTGTCTATTCCAAGTAGTTTTATTTCTTGAAGCACATCCCATTCTGAAAGCCTTAGTAGCTGAATTGAACAAACTCTAAGGAAAGAGTGAAGCCACAGATCATGAAGGTGATCCTGAATCATCATCATTTTATTTTAACAAAATTTGTTTTCAGAGCCAAATGATGAAAGTGCTGCCAATGTGGATGCTGCTAAGATGTGGCGTGAAGAAAGAGAAAAATTTGAAGAAATTGCTGAGAAACATGTTAAAAAAAGCTTAGGCTTGTGATGTATAGAAAATTTATTGTTTTTAGTTGTGTCTGTCAGTGGATTCATTTACCCTATGGAAAAAATGGTGTACGTGTTGGGAAGGAAAAGCTGCCTAAAGCAAACTAGTGATATTGTATTCATTGGATGTTATTATTTGGAATACCTTGTGATATATCCTCGTATTTGAATATATTGGTTTTTAGGTTAAAGTAAGCGTCAGGACAGGAAAGTTGTGTAAAATTATACAAGTATTATCTTGAGCATATTTTTCCAGCTGCTTTTTTAATATCACAGTATTTTACTCAAGCGTTAATAAGTAGGGCAGTATGGAGAGAAGTTTAGATATAAACTTATGTTGTATCAGATAATTTTTAAGTATGACAACTTAACTACAGCATATAAACCTCTTCTCTGAGGTCTAAAAACCAATACCAATAAACCAAAAGCTAGCACCATGTGCAGGGGTGCAAGTTTTCTGGTTTATACCGGATTTCTGGTTTTGAAGGGGTAGGAGGATCGTTTTTTCCAAATCATCTAAAACTGTTGAGAAATCGAGGGGGGGCATGCGAATGGTTAATTGTCGAGGAGGAGTTTCCTATCGTTTTAAGGAGACTTGAATGAAAGGGAAACACCTCTTTTTTGTGACATACTGCAACATGTTCTCACGTGAAGGCCCCAAGCAATATTTTCAGACTTTTAGGAATTTCTATTTTCACCCGCGCTTGTGTAATCTCCAGCTGATGTAAATTTGTATGATATCTTCACTGAGATTTTGTACAACTGTAATGAAGAATGTATAAATTCAGCATTAGAGGGAATGTAAAACACTTGTAATGCCAAGATTGTATTGTTACAGTGGTTGTACTATCACTGCTTTTTTATATCCCAGGTTTAATACAGGGTATTAACCATGGGCTTTGTATTTTACTAAATATATTTCATTATACTCAGAAGTATGGGCGCGTGCTAAAATTTATTTATATGTATTAATTATTTTACGATAGTAGAATATTGTAATCTAATCAATTATGAATTAATGATACTTATGTATGATTAGAAATTATAATCTGGTGAAACGATGCTTTGATCAGGCACAGATTTTGATGATCAGAAACTACAAGAATGATCATTATATAGAAGGATGCTGTGTTGTTTTTACACCCACTGATGTTATATTTTTGAAGGGAAGTAACTCTAGATATACGACGGAAAGTCATGAAACAGAAAACATGTTAAAATTAACTTTAGTTGGTAAAGTAATCTTTAATAATGTTATTTTTGTAGATATCTTTTTATGGTAATGGAGTTTCTTGATTTTGAAAGAAAATCCGGAGTCGGCTCTCTTTTAAGGTCAGTTTATCAGGTTCTTGCCTTTGGTCAGAACATCAAAGCAGAATTACTGATACGTTAATGAACCATTCTCTGATAAAACTGGTCTTAATGTCATTGATGAAATGACATCAGTAATTATGTCGTCCTCATTGTAAGTGATCGCATGTTTTTCGCATGATGACATTTTTTTTGATGGATTAAAAATTATTTTGAAAAAATCGCTTCATGACCTGAAATAACTGATAAATAATCTGCTTATTTTAGTGATCATGTTTTTTAGACTATTCACAAAAATCGTTTTTCCTCTTTGAAGATATTTACTCCTGGATTGGCATTTCTTTAAATGTGACCAAAAATTTCTGGTCATTACATAGATTATATTTTTCTAGTCTATAATTTTTGATTCAGAAATCTACTACTGGACCTATTTGGGTAATTTGAATCTTATATTTTCATATCATGTTCAACTTGATTGTGATATGCATAAAAATCATCAGTACTGATGTCATTTACTTGGCACTGATTTTTATTATTACTGGTAACTAGAATATACAAGTCGTAATGATTGATGTCGTCATGTTGCTATGGTCTCTGACTAGTTATTGCTAGCACCTGACTGCTGTGAGTTTGAATCCCACCGTGGACAAAATTTCACAAGGGTAGGTTATGGAAGGCCAGTGGTTATACCAAGGTATATGCCTGGGGTCTTCCTCCAATATTAAAGCTGGAAGGGTTGAAATGGCCCTGGCTGTTGGTGTGATGTTAAGCCCTAGATAGAAGTAGTTAGTGAAGTTTTGCCATTCATGCTGTATCTTGAGTTTGAATGAAGTTATTCAGGTCATTATACTGTAGTTATTGTATTATCATTGTTTTGTCTAAAAAAATGTGGGGTTGATTTTTATGTCGCAATTTATACCAATTTTTAGCTCCTCTGTTTCGAACACTTGGAATACTTGATTATCATGACCAGGCACCAGTGCAAGACAAGGGGCATTATTCTGAAAGCTATATTTTTGGAGTTATGCTGTTTTTATAACTTTAAGTCCGAATTTTTGGTAAAAATTGCTTATTAAATAGAATGATGTGAAATGGGTGAGCATTGATGTTGCTCTGAGGAGCTCTTGTTAGGTATTTTTGTTGCTTAGCCTGTATGTGTTTCATTTTGTATTTATTTGGTAACTTATCATGTGTTCAAAAACAGTCTACATCAGAAGGCAAGTTGTCCAATTCAATCATTTCAGTCAGGTTCAATAATGATTGTGTCACATTTTACATTTTATATTTGATAAGAAAATGATAATTTCAGCTGAATTCCACAAGGGCATTTTGCTGACCATAGTTCTATACAGATTGCTCAAATGTGTGATGTTTTCCCTCTTACTAATTTGACATTCTTTGTGTCATGTGACAGTTCTCTGGAGAGGAAAGCATCAATGTCCAAGTTTTACAGTGCTTGAGTATTTGTGTTGTATAGTGTCACCTCTCTTAGCTGGACTCATACAGGGAAGTCTGGGTTAGAATGGTTTCTGGATTATAAGGTTTTTTTTTTGCAAACAAACGTGTAGGTTTTTATGAAACATAATGAATAAAAATCAGTACAAATTTATTTGTATCAAGGTTATTTCCATTTAGAGGGGTCCAGATTAGGGAAGTTATGTTTGGTATACTAGTATATTTATGTATCACTAATATTTTTCAACAAATGCAGTCAAATCAGTGAACATGGTTACCGGGAAGGTGTGATGATGCTAGCTGTGGTTCTGTGGTTACCATGGAGAGGTGGGAGGACTTAGTGATGTTTGCTAACCTAAGTTATTTTTATTATTAAAGGTTGAAAAATAAATCAAACTGCCAAATACTGCATTTCTGAACCTGAGATTACAATTTTTAAGACCAGTCTCAATTCTTAAGCCTCTGATTGGTTGTTTTAGGAAAATCAATAAAATTATCCAATCAGTAGCATGCATTTTATGCTAATCAGAATGGTTGAAAGACTTTGTGTTTCGTATATATTTGCAAATATATATTAGAAAATATCTTATTTCATGTAATTCATGTTTTTAATGTAATGTTTCTGTGAAATATGTGTATAGTCCTAAATCCTAACAACAGGTTAAATAAAATTATCTAAAAACTAAAATCTGAGTTTTCATGATTTTTTCAAATCATTAAGTGCAAGGATTATGTTCACTACATATCTATTGATAGAAAGATCAGAAGTCTTATTTAATAAGATTCAATATTTTGTGATCAATGTGTAGAAGTAGTACCTAGTATTTGGTAAGTCGACACTTGTGAGCAATACACCAGCAGGTTGTAACTAGGATTTGAATTCTCAACCCCCTACTTTTGGACTGGATTCTCAACCAGTCAACAGTCCAGTGAAACTGGGTCAGTAATACTGGACATCAACTGGCCAAACTTCATATGATTATCTGTAAAGTCATACTGATCAGTTCCTTTTCTATGAGACCGGCAAGTTCAAACATGTTCCTTTTTTTATGATATCAGAACACTCCAACTTGCACAGTCACGGTGGCAGTGTCTTAATTAAAAAACAATTAAGCTACGAAAAGAACACAAAGTAACCAGGAATAGATATATTTTAATGAAAGGCAAAAATCACAATTAACAACACAAATGATAGCGAAGTAAAAAAATCAATAACGAAGGTATCCCATTCCTTGGGCTAAAATCTGTTAACAAAAAATGACTGGTAATACAAATGATTATCTTCTGTGAAAATGTCGAAACAATTCTCTTGTAACTGAAGTTCAAAATAATAAAATTATACTCAATAAGTAGCTCCAAATGAATAATTGATTATTAGCAACTTTATTAATTAAGCACTTACAACGGGCGTATACAAAATGAACAACTTGCGATGATTTGAAATCTGTATCAGAACAATATGGCATCAGAAATGATTATATTGGATGTTTTGTGCAAAAAATAATGCTACCACCCATGATTTAAAATTAGACACCAATATTAACAAACAAAATATTATGACCGACACTCTAATAATAATTCTTCAAAAGAAAGACACAGTGCACAAATCTTAATTAACATATATATGAAGTGTTTGGGGCTCTTATGTAAATACTCATTTTAAATAAAATATACCCTTTTAACAACATCCCACAGAATAAAAATAGTTACGAATTACGTTCTGGGAGAATGCGATTAACATTATGCTAGAAGAACCATCATTGGCGTTTTTTTGGTTTTCACATCCCAGGTAACAGATTTCAAGGCCAAGTAAAGGTCACATAGGTTAAACAATTATAGCTGGAAATGTTAGATGACAGCAGCCTGGTTAAAGTATGAATACATTAATTTAAAAGCCATAAGAACTTAAATCAGGGATTATTACCGTTTAATATAGTATTCTAGAATATGCTCAGCACCCAGTGGTACCAGTAATAATCTTTATATGTACAACTTATACAGTCTATGTGAAACTGTGTGAGCATGTGCAAGTAAAATGACTGACATGTTAACAGAAGATACTGAACTTAAAAATTAGTCCATTAGAATCCTTATCAGTCGGGAACAGAGAACTTAGAGAAAAATCAGTTCATTAGAGGACAGTTTTCACATAGACTACACATACTGAATGAATATACAATATAACTGAAACATTTAAATGTGAAAAATATATATTTAATCATCCTTCTATGAAAAAGAAGAATTTTATTCTGACCAAAAAATAAAATAATATCAAATTCTGCTGTATGATACGAAAGCAAACGACACTGCTTACTCCAATAATGAAACCAAGACGAAATAAAAACAAGGCAAACGCGAAATATACAAGGAAAGTAACATGTTTCATTGCCTAATATATATTCTTAAAGAGAAATGATAAGAAAGAAATTTATTATAAACTTCATTTATAAAGTCGTCACAACTTTGCATCAATTTTACTTTTCACAACAAGAAGCTGATTTATTTTCAAGCAGAGTTGAAGTTTAGGTATTTAACAATCCATCCTCATAAAAAAACAGGAACTATGTTTAGAATCATTCTTCTTCTTCTTCTATATAAATCATAATTCTTCTTACTTAAAAAATCATTCTTCTTCTTCTTCAAATCATTCTTCTTCCCTATAAATCATTTCTTTATAAATCATTTTTCTTCTTCTTTATACATCATTCTTCTTTTTTATAAATCACTCTTCTTCCTTATAAATCATTATTCTACTTCCTTATAAATCATTATTCTTCTTCCTTATAAATAATCCTTCTTCTTCTTCTTCTATATAAATCATTCTTCTTCATCATAAATCATTCTTCTTCATCATAAATCATTCATCTTTTTTATAAATCACTCTTCTTCCTTATAAATCATTATTATTCTTCCTTATAAATAATCCGTCTTCTTCTTCTTCTATATAAATCATTCTTCTTTATCATAAATCATTCTTCTTCATCATAAATTATTCATCTTCCTTATGAATCATTCTTCTTCCTTATAAATCATTCCTCTTCTTCTTTATAAATCCTTCTTCTTCATAAAGGGTTAAGATATCCTTTTGGAGGATTTGCCAAAAAAAATACAAAGATTATTGTTACTTTACAATTTAAACCAATTTTCACCACAAACATCAAAGACTAATATTTGTACTAATTGCAAAAAAAGTCACGAGTGTAACAACAGGCAACATTAAGTTCACAATATCACTAATGGTTTACACTTTATACACAACATAAATAAAATATATTTTCTATTTATTCAGTTATAGAATTATCATTTCTTGCAGAAGGCAATGAAACATTACAATGTCACTTTTTTCACCAAGCTTCCATAATGGTCACACTTCTAATCCCTTCTCTTTTTCTTGTTGTTCTCCTGAAGATAAAATTAAAGCGGGGTTTTCACTAAATGTCAAAAGTTGAGGGTCAAAAATGACCTTTGGCAGATGATAATTTGAAGTGTCAACAAAATTTCATTTTAATTTTAGTGTAAATTTGACCCTTATGTATAAATTGTCAAGAGTCAAAAGCTTTATTTTACTCATTTCAAGAGTCAAAATGCTGTTTTAAGTGTCAAATGAAAGCCCTAAATAGACATCATGGTAATCAGTAGTCTCAATTTGTAAATATGTGAGAATTTCAACATACATTTTGTTATATTATTACTAGGTATAAAGGGTATCCTTTGACAACTGACAATATATACAACATCAAATTTAGTAAATAACTTATCTTGAAGACTTATTTTACAAAGATGACTACATCAGAAATTTTGTGTACAAGTACATGTGTGAAAGTTAAACATAAAAAAAAAACCGGAAATCTTAACCTCAGTGCCGCGGAAACAATAAAAACCAATAGGGTCTGGACCTCTGAAAAACCGGAGGTTCCGGAAAATTCCGGAAAACTTTTAACCATGCAAGTACATAAATCAGAGGTGTGATTTTTTCAGTCAATTGGATGATCAAGGGAGGCATTTTTCTGACATAAGCAAATCTGTTGAGAAAGTCTGAGAGGGGGTATGTAGAAAGAAGGGGGTAAGCTCATTCTCTTCTGAGTCTGACTGAACAAATGTTAATACAACACAATCACCAGTAGTATTTACCATTCCATAATTCTGTTCAATTTTTGTATTTTATAACACGTTAAAATCGTATTTTGCACCTTGATAAAAAATATCCTTCATTCTGAGCGGTGACCAATCATGTCCCTGATACATCGAAACTCAAGCGTTAAAAAAGTAATTTGCAAATAATCTTCAAAATTATTTTAGCAGAATCGAAGAGACTTACCTTGTTGGCCAAGATGATAAGAAGTCGGCGGAAAATGTTGATGAAATCAATGAATAGGTCAAGACTATGCCTGAAAAAATATTGACACAATAAAGTATTATTTGAATTAATTAAATATATGCGTATAAAACAACAAAACAAAAAACATGATTTCTTTTCACAGTTATTCTCAAATAAATCCATACTTTTAAAGATAATTAGTAGACAGGGAAATTCAAGCATCTTCTCCAACCACTGATAAAATTTTATAACATTCTATGTTTTATTATAACAATGTATGTAATGTTTAATTTGGCAGTAAGATTGTGGTTGCACAAACACTTAAGGGGAGGATATACTCTTGAATGGTAAGTTACACATCCTGCAAAATTTCATTTTAGAGTAGATCTTTACTGAAACTGATTGCTTTACCAATAAAATATAGTCTCTGCAAAGAAGAAATTCTCTGAATGGTGAAGAAATTAATCACTGCAGTGACAATTTTAAGAATGTATTTTCACTACTTTTGTCAGTAAAATATAGTTTCTGCAAAGAAGAATGTATTATCACTACTTCCATCTTCAGTTATTTGACCATATCAGATACTCACCAGATGTAATCATCGTCACCTCTCCTGGCTTTTTCAATCAGAAGTTGTGTGTCATACATCACAAAACCACAGAACAACAGGAGACCTCCGTACAGGTTCAACTGAAGGTATGAAAATAAAGTATGTGAGATATGTTATAGGGTTATACATGTATCACATTATACCTTCAAGATGTTATGCTGCAAATTTTTGAAGCATGTACTATTTTGTTGTAACACGTTAATTCAAAGACATGGAATGTCAAGTTTCAGGGACGTGACTATTAAAATTAGATAAAAACAAAACTTTACAATAAACACAGAATAAAACACACAAAACAAGGCAGAAAATGAACTCCAAAAAGAATTTGTACTTCAACCACGATACGATGTACAGTAAATCTTAATATGTGTGATAGTTTATAACCTTATTACCTACTAAAAAGTTACTTAAGTCAATATGAAATTACAAACTGATCACCCTTTAAAAGCAATATTAACAATGTCCATGATCAATAACCACTTTTCTATAGACAAATCCTCATTTCTGATATGATCAAATGACATGTACGAAGAAGATGCATTCATTTTTTCTATACTTACGTCGTAGATCATTTGAGATCTGAAGAAAATGTTCATGAATGTAAGGAGACACATCCAAGATAAAGCAGACAACAGGAATCCTGTAAACACAGCAATGAAAACATTTAAGGATATACATCTTAGAAAATTTAGTTCATTTATACTCTTTGTGTCTGTCTGTTGGCCCATACAAACGAGAGATATATTTGGGGGTTAGGGTAAGCATACAAATTGACATTATGAGGTTTATTCCATACAAACTGCTATGGTGGGGTTAATTTTTACTTGTAGGGTTAAAAATATCAATGGAATACTGGTAACCCCCATACTGTAGCTTTTGTAAGTATGTCTGTCCATTTACTTAAGGTTGAGGTCTGTTATCAACTGTATTTCACTTTGGTGCTGCAGTCGTATCTCGTCTATCAAGTCACATGATCCAAAACAAAACAACTAGCTAGTCATGATTTCACAACAAATCGGTGACAAATTGCTTTGAAACTGTTATTAATACATAGCAAAGATGTCTGGGAAATATAGACCTAATAATTTCCGTTTCTCAAAGGGGTGAATTTTGCAAAATATAAAAACATCTCAATTCAAATATGGAAGATCAATAATTACATGAAACAGAAAGGATAAAGTTCTTTAGTATTAAATAATTTAAACAGAATTCAATATAAATATTAATAACAGATAATATATATAATAAATATTATAACAGATAATATATATAATAAATATTAATAACAGATAATATATATAATAAATATTAATAACAGATAATACATATAATAAATATAATAACAGATAATATATATAATAAATATTATAACAGACATCACATACCTCCCATATAAAGGTAAGCCCTGTTAGTGTTGTACAATGATGCCAAAGAGAAACAAATAAAGATCAGACAGGTTCCTGTCAATGCTGTAGAGATGATGCTGAAAGTAAAACAAGTAGAGTGTAAATCATTTAATTAGTTCAAAATCAAAAAAATGATATTAAAATTTGCAGGTCTACATTCGAGTTAGCAAGACATCTCAAACATACATCTTTTTGAAGTAAACAACTGACTTATATCATGATGGATTTTTTCAACATACAAGGCTGCCATTCAACTAACTACAACAAAAACATAGCATCTTATCTGAAATAAAACATCTTATAAAAAGAACTTCTACTTGTGCAATGAAAATAAAAAGATGTGAAACAAAGTGACAGCATTGGACAGATACAATGCAAATAAGCATTGATCCTATCTCTAATGTTAAGTAACTTGTGATGAAACAATTTGAATAATTCAAATACATTAGATGAACATAACAGCATCCTACTTTGAAAGTGACTGCTTTCTTCATCAACTGGCTTATAACAGAGTTTACCACGTTTAATTTCATAAAAAACAGAGAAAAACCCTTACCTTGGATCAATCCTGATGACCATATCCAATAAAGGGCCAAGGGACATACCTTAAAAATATAAAATTTTCATTTGACATTAAAGAAAATAAACAGTCTTAACGGGTGGTGTCTTAAAAACTTATTTTATTCAAAATTAAAGGATAAATAAATGGAACAAACTGTGTTGCTTTTTTTAGCTAATGTCAAGTTTTTATTTTGTACAGACTGAATGTGATAATAAATAACTTTAAATACATAGCTGCTACAAATAAACATAAACCAGACACAAGGATTTAGTTGAAAAAAGCATTCTGCAATAATCCAGTATTAACCTCAGTACCTGTATACAAAACTGAATAAATGACACAGACTATATCTGAAAACTTCTGAGTACATATTTTAAGTTATTAATGCTTTTGATTCTGAAAAGATATTTTACCAATGTAACCACAATTTTTAGATTGAGAATAACTGCAGTATATTTATTAAATAAGAACAGTTTATTATAATACCAGACAGGAAAGTGAATGCAGCAAATATCCCCAGTCTCTTTGTTTCATTTTCCTTAGTGTGACTTGTAGCACCAAGCCACACTAACATACCAATAGATGCTATAGCTGTAAGAAAACCAGCCTGTAAGAAAACATAAATTGAAAAATTATCATTTTTAGATAAAATATAAAAAAGCCTGTTCATTTCAATAACAATAATTTTTGCAATATTTCAGAGAATATTTTGTTGAGTTCAGATTCATACGATAAGGAATTATGCATTGATGGTTATTTTGATACTGCAAGTTAAACAGGTGTAATACTACAGCTAGTACAAGGTAGAATTGCTCATCAACATGCATATCATAGTGACCATATGATTTTTTCTGTGGTTTAATGTTGTACCAACAGCCAGGATCACTTGGCAAATTATCCAGAATAAAAGGTGGAGGAAGACACCAGGAGGACAACCTGGGGAGAACCACCAACCTTTCATAAGCTCTGGACAGTTTCCTCACATGATTTTTTCTTATTCTGGGTAGGATTTGAACTAACAGTGGTAACGAACTAGTAATTACTAGTTAGAGACCATAACAAATAAGACCCTAACAGTATGATTGTTAGAGAGTTCAATACACAACAATTTTTTGCAGTAAGTCATGAAAGTTTACTGTCAAATCTTTGTCTAATGAACATTGAGGCTTAAATCTGGTTTCACATTCATCTCTATCTAATTTTTTTACTTTGTAAAATTTATCCTAAATAAAGCAATAGAAAAAAACATCAAAATTTTAAATTTGTGCATACAAAAATGTATTGCTGGAAAGCAACATTATGATGATCAATGCACTCACAGACATAAGCTGTGTAAACAGATGCACATAGGCACCTGCTGCAGCAGTCAACATGGATATGGACAGAGTGCCATAGACTTTCTTCAAATGCTTCTGCACCCTAGTCTCTCTGAAAAATAAAACAAATAAATTGTCACATGAATGAGTTGAAATTGCATATTATGAATTATATTTAATCACATGAACAAAGCTTAATTTAGTATACAAGGATTGAAGGATGAAAACAGTTGATTATCCAATATATGTCTGGCAGATTCTTACAATTATTGTAAATGATCACAAATTAATAGTCAGAGCTTGACTAGTAACAGATACTCCAGCTTGCCTGACAACCAGGACACAATAAAAAACTTATCAAAAAAGTCACCACAGTATATAGTATATTACAGTACACAATCAAGCATCAAATTAATCTAAAAACTGATACAATGACGGGTAATGCATATAACAAGGATGTAGAAACAAGCCAGGAACCGGAAAAATCAACAGATTATTTGAACATTCTCACTGGCTAATTTTTCTCCATATGGAACCCTCTGACACTCTTCTACTTTTAGTAGCTTACCTGCTACATGAAAACATTTCTACACCCCTAATATAAGGACTTTAGCTGAACCAGATACAGAATTAAATCTTTATGCACTTTAATTTTGTTTATTTGATAATTTGTAAAGCAGTTACGTAAAGCAGGTCAATAACATCCAGACATAAATTGATAAAAAATATTCACTTTATATCTTCAGGCACCGACCACATGAATTACATAACAAAACTGTCATAAAAATTACAAGCACCACGTCCATCAATACACCAGTTAAGCATTGATTAACCGAATCAAATTTAAAAATGCATTACGAATTCGGGATTGCTGAGTTGACATGAGCTGTCAAGTGTCATGGTAGAATTTACTAGGGTGACATCAGAAACAGAAAGTAAGCACAGCTGATCTAAATGGAAAGCGACGCAAACTAAATTTGCACAAAATTGTGGCAAAAGTGATATATTTCAATTATCAATACTTACAAGTGATCAAACTTGAACAACGCCTCGGGTACGAACGAATTTGTTGCCATTGTTATTTTTTCTTCTTCTCCTAAAAGCTGTCGTAGCCGGAAATGACGTTTATCAAAAGGTTTGTGTTAAAAGCTTTTCTTTCCGGAATCTATTGTCAGAACTCAAGCACGTGCAGAAGATATATGGTCAAGAACAACTTTATAAGTTCCTTGGAATAAAATTGTTTTCTCTTTATAAAGATTAATTATGATGGTAAAATTGTTATTGAACCATGTAAATCAGATCTTATTTAAAGGAGTCTTGCAAGAATAAACCAATTAAAATAGTACACGTGGTTTGACGAGTCATCCGGTTAAAATACAGTACACACAAAGCTTGCGTAATAAAACGAAAAATTTACTACCCTCGCTCCGTTTAACTTGATATTTGAGTCTATTAAAACGTATTGATTTTCACCTTATATTGATCCTGAATCGATTTATCAAGATGAACGCCTTATTCCACTCTTATTCGATTTTGTTTAATGAAAAATGTACCTAACATTATGCAACGTTTTATTTGTAAAATATATGGACTGAAAAATAACAATAAATTAGATAGTAATAGCTGTATGGAGGCAGGGTCTACATATTTTAGTGATCTGTTATAAAGAAGACTAAATTTCCTATCAATGACTGGGATTAGTATGTCATGACACGACGAACATTCGAACTAGAGACGTCATATATTTAATTTTATCACTGACTAAATGGGATCACGTGATGTCATATTTTATAAATAGCTAAGTGGCATTACCTACCTAAATCGATGATATCATTTAGAATCTGATTGTTTAAAATTTGTCGATCAAATAATACAATAAAATGGAACACAATACGAAACAATTTGTGTTTTGTTTTCAAGGTAGGTAAAGATCAATTGTGCAGAATTACAGACGTAATTTTGATCTAATTTATATGAACTACATGAATTTAAACCCTCACATTTATTTCATTATCATCAATATCTTAAGTAAGTAATAAAATAGATGATGAAAACTTTAATGTATACACGTTTGTGCCGCTAAAGGGGAAATGAAAGCCTAGAACCAAATTCAACCATCAGATAAAATAATTTTGATAATATAACGTTCGGCTATTCACTAAGACAGTTGATATTCAATAAGAGAGTTTATTTATATCAAAGACCTATTCTATACCTTAAAGTATAAGTTTTTGTTTACATGTTTAGTTATTTTATAGATTCCTTTTGAAACAATTGCAACATAAAGTATTTTTCTTCTGTATAAATTCAAATTGTATTACTTAAAGAGGTTTAATTATTCCCAAAATATGATATTTTGTTAAGAATATATTTCATTCGTAAGACCGCTTTTTTTTTCTTCTTGTCATCAAATAGCTATACATAGCAAATGTTTATCGTTATATTCTGAGCTGACTAATAAATTATATTTGTATCTTCGAATTCTATCAGCGCACGAGTCAGCTGCAGAACGGACATGTTTAGGTTTTATCAGTTCTACATATCGCCTTTTCTCGAGCTATCCGAGATTTATCATTGATTAACTTCCTGAGAATTTCTAATTAAGCAGTTTTCATAATATATTTCAATAACGCGACACCGGAGGATAATTTCCGCAGGTATATTTAATAACATGTATATTTTCTTATATGTACGGAAATGATAAGCTTGTTTTCTATTCTTAGTAACGCATTTCCCGAAGTAAACACAAGTAGAGTAGTTTTCGGATAGTGAATGTCATTTCTATTTTCTTGCGTTATTTGATAAAATGAACTTATTGAACATTGTTTGGATATGATGTATAGACAGTCAAAATACCTCTACAATATTATGTTTTTTTAAAGGAAATTTCTCTTAACAAAGATGGTAAAATGTATTGCAAGTAATATGTTAGTTAAATATATGGGATTGGTTGTCTAAATGATGAGAATGAACATTTGACCAGGATTAAAGTTCCCTGGGGCTTTGTTAATTTGTTCAAATTAAGAAATAGAGAAATTGTTAACCTAAAATTTAATTGAGATGAAATTAGATTTAATCAAACCGACAGAATTGGATTTGTCAGAAAAAAACAGTATTGTTCTTAATAAATCATAAAAATCCTTAAATATAATCAAGGAAAAAGTAGGAGGATGATATTTTGTATTTTATTCCGACTGTGTCAAATAATGAGTTTGATTTTTAAACTTATTAAATGTTATATGTATTTATTTCATTTAAAAGCTTAATTTTAACAAAAGTTTGATGTAATAATATTTCTGACTTTCACTGTCATATGATTGGTAAATTCAATAAAACTGCAATTGATGGAAACAAATTTTCAGCTATGCTATGTTATGTTATCATTGCTGTTCACACAATGGATTAATGAAATGCATGGTTTGGAGAGGAGCAATTTCTATTACTGATCTAAGCTCATTTTATTACTCATTTTATTGGCACAAACAAAAATTGAAATCAATATGTTGGCAAGAAGTGTTTACCAATTAATTAAATATGTTTAAACTTTATGGAAATGTGAAGAAGGACATTAACATTTGTAAATTGATAATCATTGTATATCATGCTAATTGTATTTACATTTCAATTTGATTGGTTTTATCTGTAATTAACTCTATCTTGTCACTATATGCATATATACATGTCATGTATAGTGTAAGGATGCAAAAGACGAATAGAACTTTTTTATTTTTCTGTCATTTTCTTTGAATTTCATTAGCCTATCTGCCCCTATTCAGTTCAGCTAGATGTAATTCTGTCTGATTCATTCACAGTTTCATGAATGGTAATTTTATAATCTTTGATATTCTTTCTTTGTAGCTTTTACTAAGGGTCCAAATGAGCAACATACTTCATGGCAGCTAAAAATCAAAAGTCTTCAACCTTGCCATCAAATTTGCGGCATGGAGTTGTACATACCGAAGAAAGTGAAGGATTTTTCACTAAGCTAAAGAAAAAATTAAAACTTAAGAAAGGAAAATATCACGTTGATGTGAACACAGGTGAATGTGAAAACATATCAGCAGTGTCTTTCAAAAAGCGTGAAAGTCGTGAGGTGTCTGATGATGAATGCCCTTGGAAACTACGGGACCCTAAATCAGAGGAGCTATCTCCTAATCTAAGCAAAAAAGGTCCAGGAAGGCAGTCAGAGAGGGTCACAGTTGGTTTCAAGGTTAAGGAACGAAAATATTCTAACCCAGAAACCAGTTTTATCAGGCCTCAAAATCTTGGCAATAATGACCTCAATGACTTCCAGAGAAGTAGTTTAGGGAGTCGTACACAAGCCACTAAATTTACAAATGAATATAGTCCATTAACTTATGATACCAAAGATGGTGGAAGTGAAAGATCTCGGAAAATTCGTGAAAGTTCTATAGCTAATGAATGTGTTCTACAAGACGACAGTGCTGTTGATCTTGATTGTGAATCTGATAACTTTAACAGACCTAATGTACTGGAGGATGTGAACTATGATTTAGGGTATGAAAAGTTACCAGAAAGAGGGTCTAAGAGCACTAAAAGTCTCCAGGAAACTCCATCTACGCCTGATTTTGACCCGAATTATGAATCAGTCGAAGAAGTCAAAAGTAGGTTAAAAAGCAGTAAAAGTAAGGACAGGGTTGATTTTGATCCTAACTATGAAAGTGTTGATGAAGTCAAGAGTCAGATAAGAAAATCTGGATTAATTTCTCCGTCACAAGATGAATATGGTTACCAGTCAATAAACAATTTGAAGAAAGAAACTCAGCATCTTGAAGAAAATAATGCAATAAGACCACCGAAAACTTACAATGTGAACCAGTCTATAGAATCTTTAGATGAACCTGGTTACGAATCACTGAATGATGTTAAGAAAAGAATTGGAGACAAAAACTTCAAAAAAAGTGTTGGTAATGGAAAAGTAGTGCAAAAAGATCACGAGGCTATGCCTGATACCATGGATGACATGACTGACTCTGCTGTTGGATCTGTTCCCAATACTGGCAGCCTAAGCTTGTGTGATCTCTCTCGTAAAAGATCAAAGTCCGGAGACGATCCTATGGCTAAGTCAGATGGAGGTCAAGGACTCCTTGCTTTTACCCAGATGGCTGTTAGCTTAACAGGGTTTGCCCAAGCATTAACTGAATCAGGACGTAGTAAGGACAGTGGCTTTGATAGTAAGGAGAAGAACATTAATATGGAGCAGGAAGGTTAGTAGAGATTTGTTTCTTTAATTTTGATTTTACAGGTAGACCTGTAAACGAAGACCATCTAAGGGAGGGAAGAAATGTTGCACTATTGGCCTTTATTCAAAGGTTTATTTCGTGTATTATATTACTAAACGTTTGGGTCACAATGTATTTTTTCCTGGACCTATATTTTGGGCTGTTTTGATGACCGATATTCGGTTGCATTCCCAATGGCAAAAAGTGTGTTTTTTCCCAATCGCACGGCCAAAATTCCCAATTCAGACAAGAAAAAAAAATTACAGCAGTTCAAATGTTCATTTTATTTCTAAATCATTTAAATAACAAAGTTATCAATATCTAAAACCAAAAATAAGCATATTTGCTATTTTTAGTTTTATTTCATTATTTTAAGTTTTTGTTTACAATGTGATTTTTTCCCAATTTTGTTCAAAACGTTGCGAAAATTCCCAATTCTGGAGGTTGGGTCATGTTCCCAAAATGCTGAGAAAAAACCCTGATATATGTATAGTCATCTGAGATTTTCCGGTAATCTTTATAATGTCTGATATACATTTTGTTGATTCTGAGAATTTCTGTTGTAAGTTACTGGTGTTTGTATTACATTTAATCTTTGTTGTCAATCTCATCTGTCAGTGAGTGCTGAAACAGTTTCAACATTTTGTATTAAACAATTGATGGGGAAGTTTTTTCTTTACTCTTGATTCAAAGTTTAGGATGTAGATTAATCAAAACTCTGAGTCAGAACATAGTAATATGTGCAGTAAAACACACAGGGTTTAACCTTTGGCCTCATACTGCATTTCCCCGTGCATCTGAAGCCAATGACTTTTGAAAACATTGTGGCAAAAGAAGCCATTGCTTGTAATGAGAGAAACAACCCAATTTTCTTAAATAAATTGATGTTTTGTATACATACTTTGAATTTGGAAGAGTCCACAATATGCTTATGAGGCATAGGGTAAAAAAAAAGTCTGAATGGTTCGACATTCAGCTAATGTTTGGTTCTTATTGTACATCAGTTGAAATTTAGCCAGTTTTGAACCAACCCAATGTATTTGATTTATGATTTTAAAATAGGTTATCAACAGTACTTGTAAAACTATGTTCATTTTCCATTTACTGAATGTGAAAAATTGTAATTTTGTGCTTGTCAGGAATAATTCTTACTTTTCCAGGGTTTTCATTTGACCCCTAAAACAGCATTTTGACTCTTGAAATCACTTAAATAAAGTTTTCGACTCTTGAGTGTACTAAAGGGTTAAATTTACAATAAAATTAGAAGGAAATCTTCGAATTATCATCAGCCAAGGGTCATTTTTGACCCTCAACTTTTGACGTCTAGTGAAAACCTGTTTCCTTGTAGTGGTTCAATTTCTTCACTGAAACTTAAATTTTGATATGAAACGTATACGTATTCAAAAACCACATATGATATCAATGTTTTTGATGCATGGAGGAAATTTTAATCTGTCAAATGAGTCATCAAGGTAAAATGTAGGCATTTTTAAATATATAAATAGATATAGTATCCTGTCCACAATAGTTCGTGAATTATAACCTTTATGATCATAGTGATAATTATCACTTGCCATTCCTACCCACTCCCTGTATTAGAATGGAAGTGCTGAAGACCTCACACCAAGACAAACAAACAGACAAACAATATTCTGGAAATGTTTATCAGTTTCTTGTGATTTCAAGGAAAAAAGTGATCTAAATTAAACTACATTGTACATGATACATGTATTGTTTATATATATATTTTTCTTACCTCAGACTAAGGTGTGTTTGTAAATAAGTTAGTACCTGGTTTTATTGTAAGCAAATTATTTGTTATACTTCACCCATATTGGATAATGTCTGTCTGTCTGTGCATCTGTCTGTCCATTCATTTTCCTGAGATGTAATATAACTTCTTGATTCATTGATTAAATATGATATATAAGTTTTTTTTACACAAATATTCAGTTTGATGATACAATTTAGACCTTAACTTAGTGGTCAAGGTCAGATTTGGGCTCATGGGCCCACTTTGTAGATTTATCCTGGCTCAAACAGTAGTTTATAAACTCCAAAATCTGGCTAGTCATAATTCATGCAGGCTCCCCAAAAGTTGCTTGACCATCGGGCTTATCAGGCAAATTTCGAGCAAGTCCAATAACTTTCTGGACCAGATGTCTGGCAGCCGGGCACAATTTACAGCATTTATCACTTATTTCTAATTTATTCAGTCAGATAAATTTTCATTGGTCAGACAGAAATTCTATCTTTCCCTGACCAAATGTCAGGCAGTATTCCAGCAGTTTTGAGAAGCCTGTTCGTAAAGAAAAAGTGTTTTATCCTGTTTAATGTTTTGGGGAGCAGTTCAAGGTGACTTCTGAAATGTACAACATTAGCAAGATTTTTAATGGAAATATCGCTGTATAAGTTTAAATATATCTTTGAAAGTCAAGTCAAGTCAAGTATTTTTTTATTGTCGGTATACACAAATTTAACGTAGAAAACATTAGCTATAATTTATGTAAAGAGGCCCCTAGTTTCTGAACTCAAATTAATACCCATACCTGATCCGACAAATCTAATATCAGTAGTTAATTTTCAATCAAATTTTTATTATTTGAATAATTATATGTAATTAAGGGCATTAAAGATTTTATTCCATATTCAAATAATTTATCATTGTTTGTCTTTGTGGCATGGAATTTCTCCCTGTATGCATTGAATTTTATGTTTGTTTACAAATATTGATGAAGTTTCAGTTTTGAAGTCAAAATCACTTTCACACTATCTTTAAAGTACTGTTAAATAACATTGTGTCTTCATACTGAATGATATTTTATTCATGATTGTAAATATGCAAATTTGTTTCACACTCTACATGCATATAATTGAAAGCCTCCAAATTAAATGTCGCCTTATTGTTAGTCATGCATTCTGGGGTTGTAGTTTTCCATTTGTGCACCTTGCTGTAGGAGTTTATTTACTGATGTTTCACTAAAGGTAGACACCCCAGTTTGGATGTTTTGTTTCTTTCATTTGTAGTTTATTTTTGCTGAGTGGTGCTTCGTTTATGGTTTCCCTCCAATAGCTACAGTGTGGGGAACCCACATGACTTTTATTGATGAGCGCCTGGCGTACACCACCATTGAACTTTTCATTTTGCGAAAATTTGGGAACCAAATTGTGCAAAAATGGCTGTGTTTCTGTACTTGAGGAATATCACCGGTGGAAACGCTTGTTAATGCGGGGTTTATGCGCCTAATCTCGGGACAATCAATTAATGATCAAGAGAGTAAATAGCAAAAAACCTACTTTAATCGAGTGAATTGTTACTAAAAATAGCACATTTTGTTACTAAAAATAGCACGTTTTGCCAGGTGCTCGTCAATTAGTCACTTGGGTTCCCTACACTGAGCTATAGAGCTGAGCTTAGAGACTGTCATGTTGTTTCGTGGACATACCTTTGTCAAGAAAGAGCTCCGCGTAAACTTTTTTGTATACGTCAGATATTTTTGTGTGTATTATATATTTTTATCATTTATGTTAATAGTTTGTTGTAAATCCAGAAAACAGTCAACAGGATTAAAGAACTTTCTTTATGAAGAATTATTTAATATTAGTACTAGCCATAAAAACTTGTTTTTCGTGACTTTCAGACGCATAATTGTGTTGTTGATAAGTTTGAACATAATTTGGGTGTATACCTTTAAGTTATATGTAAATGAAGTCAGTTAGGGTGTACAACTTTAAATTATATGTAAATGAAGTCACTCCTTAGTTTTCTTGCCAGTGTATATTTATTGATTGTCACTGTGTACAATAATTACTGTATTAGTGAGTGATCACATGAGTTAATTATGTAATTTCTGCAAGAATAAATAACTTAAAGAGAGTTTAATATGTGTAAAGTAGCACACATGGTTATTTATTATTGTTCAAATCGTGGGAGTGTAGTGAATATTATATTATGTCCTTGATATTAATACTCTACCATTATTTTGTCATTTATCATTAATTTTTATTAATTAATGGCAACTGGCCAAAATATTCAGAACTGTATATTTTGCTTGATAATATATGTAAGTTACACATAAGAAGTTACTCCCCCTAAATACAGTTTAGTAGAAGTTACTCCCTCCTAATATAAATATAAGGAGTTACTCCCCCTAAATACAGTTTAGTAGAAGTTATTCCCTCCTAATATAAATATAAGGAGTTACTCCCCCTAAATACAGTTTAGTAGAAGTTACTCCCTCCTAATATAAACATAAGGAGTTACTCCCCCTAAATACAGTTTAGTAGAAGTTACTCCCTCCTAATATAAATATAAGGAGTTACTCCCCCTAAATACAGTTTAGTAGAAGTTACCTCCCATCAATATTAACAGGAGTTACTACCATTTAAAACAACGTTGTAGAAGCTATGCTGCCTACATATAAAGTCTATGATATAGACGGAGTTATTCTCCCTAAATATAATACACAAGTTAATCCATCTTATAATGTATGCAGAGTTACCTGCCTTTGATTTGATTTAAAAATCTTCTTCATTTGGCATAGATGTAAGACAGAAACTTACATGTATATATAGCTTTTTTTGTATTGGGGAGTACAGGATTGTTGTTGAACATACGTCAGGAAATTAGTGTTCTCTATGATAAGGTGGTCTTAATGTATTAAGAGTGCCTTCTTTGGAAGTTTGTTCTCTCTATTAGGTCAGGTGATTCATTGAGAGTGATTCTCTTCTCATGAACTATCCTGAGATAAACTTCCAAATAAGACTGATTACATTATCCTGTGAATGAGATTTTAACCCTTTGCCTCATAAACATATTTTGGACTCTTCTAAGTTCAAAGCAAATATACAAAACCTGAATTTATTTAAGAAAATTGGTTTATTCCTCACTGACAGAGTGGAAAACTTTGTGGCAAAAGAAGCCATTACTCATTACAAGCAATGGCTTCTTTTGTCTGCGACGTTTCCAAATGTTGTCTGTTTCAGATGTGGAGGGGGGGATGTCGTGTTATTAGACAAAAGGTTAAACTTTGTTCATAATGATGTTCTTGATTCCTGATTTTCTCTAGTCGTGGCTGTTAACTTTAGTGTTTCAGTTAATTTTTACTTTTTCTCCAAGGTGATTGTTGTTTTTTGAAGGGGTTATTTCTGAACAGGTTGGTGGCCTCTTTAACTTTTTGGAGGGTTGTAAGCCCATGATCCACAAAGGGTATGAAAGAACAAACAAAGTATATAGATCTATATCTCTTATGTCAGTTGTTAAAAACACTTATACACTCTTTGTACATGTGACCCTACCAGCAATTTTTGCTGTCAAAGGGAGACTAATGCAATGGCTTTAATTTCTATGTCTAAGGGAGACAATTACGTTTTAATGCAGTGAACTCTATTTTGCTTCCTGGTTCCATATTATCTCTTTGTATTACAATATAAATGATTACTATCTACTGTATTACAGTCAATTTTTACCAGAGTTGATTTCTAGTGAAGATTAAAGTCATTATATATGTTGTATACAAGTCATATTTTTACCAGTCCACAGTTTTCAAGTTTGTCAATCCTCTTGTCCTGTTACAGTTCATTATCTTTCCAATTGTATTAATCACATCATCTTCATCTGAAACACATTCAAAGAATGTAATTATTCATTTATTAAAAAAAACATCTGAATAAGGTATGTAGTGCTCTACATGTCAGCATAAATTTTAACAAACAGGAAATTTTATTACATTTTATATTTCTAGAAAACAAAATTAGACAGATTCAATTGTAATTGATTTTAAGGCTTATCAGTATGATGGCAATAATTGTATGATTAAATTGAAACACTTGAATATTTTCCAATGCATGTTTTGTATATTCTAAGATAAAAGCACTGTCTCGAAACATTGCACACTGCCTGGTTTGAGTGAGAAAATCTATGAAGCTAGTAAAAAAAAATACTTGGTCCCTGCTTACATCCCCCAAAATATAGGGTCAAAAGGTCAGTAGGTCGGCAGACCTTTTTTTAAAAAATATTTTTTTTGTGGAGATACAAGTCATATGAAAATGACAAAAATGGCATAAAAAATTGACAGAGAATGAAAAAAGACCAGGATCAATTGTGTTAACTGAAACTAAGAACTATTTTAGTCCTAATAAGTAAACAACAGATCTTATTTTTCTGACTATAGTCCCTTCAAGTAAATTATAATGTTTCGGTCCTTGCAATCCCTTGTTAAGGGGGCCTTGTGGTGTTATCTTGGTGTACGCCTGTGTCTGTCTCCACCAGTTTAGCTGTTGCATGGGTGTAGAAATGAGTCTTGAAAAATCAACTGGCTGTTTGAGCATACCCGCTGGCTACTTTTTCCGAAACAACGGACACAATACTCCATTAAATCCATTGAACATTTCTACACCCCTGTGTTTCAGTGTCTTGTTAAGCTCTATTCTTAATTTTGGTAGCCCTCAGATGAATTCATATTTACATTAGTTTGTCACAAGTGCATTTAAGCTATACTGTAAGCACGAGGACATGTGTGATGTATGTGTGTACATAAAGAGAAGTTTTAATGTTTGTCAAGTATGAAGTTTTTGCTATGGCTTTGAGTACTTGCCAAAATCTTTCAATTTGACTGTGATTGATAATTTTGTGCTTGTTAGTGATTGAAATTCAGAAATTTGGGTTTTAAACATATTGATGGAACTGTATAGTGGTATTTAGGAAAAGCAGAAGTTACATTGTGATAAAAGGACTTACTTTTTTCTGTCTGGTACCGGCTGATGGATTTTTGATGAAGTGGATGAGCGTTACTAGGATGGAAATTTTTACTCTTTAAGATCTTGTTAATGGTCTATGTTTCCGACTTTTATGTTTAACAGCTGACAATAGATCCTAAAAATAGTCATTGGGTAAAACACTTTATTTACAAACAAAAGTTTTATGTGCTAAAACTGCTACCTTAGCAAGGGTAATTATGTCTATTGAACATGTACTCTTGTCTGTACATTATTGTCTTTTTATGTGTTGAGACTTAAGATTTAAATTATGTTTACAAACTGATTTAAGCTGCTGGTAAACCGTAAATGTTTTCATGAATGTTCTTGTGTGAATTACTTGATTGTCTTCTATTAAATTCTTAAAACACTTGATGTAAGTTAACCTTAGATTTACGACTATGTGACCTAAACTTTTAAAACTTGTCAGTTAGGTTGGTAGTGTGTTTGTGTGAGTGTGTGTGTGTGTGTGTGTGTGTGTGTATGTGTGCGTGTGCGTGCGTGCGTGCATACAAACCAATAATTTTTTGATTATGGCCTTGCTTTGAAATTTCAATGCAGGAAGGTCGACTGAATTAGTGTTCTAGGTTACTGTCTTTCTCCTTAGTTACATAAATGTGTATGTTCATTTTTCATCTTGAGAAAAAAAGCATACTTTTTAGTTTGACAAACTTTCTATGATTTGATTTGAATTATGATGGAATGATGAAAATTAAAACCAAGTTAGATTTGTAGAATACATTAAGTGAGGGATATGGTTTTTTTTGGTAATAGATTTTCACCACCTCTTTTTCAGAGAGTTCAAAGGTCAGTTTGAAGAAAAAGGAGGATGTTGATCCTATGTACAGTACAGTGAATAAATCCAAAACGAAGTCTGTGTCGTCTGCCGGACCTGAAAATGTTCCCTCCAAAACAGTACAAGGTGAGACACTTGTATAGAATGCTGACATTTAACCCTTTTGCTGCACAATACCCCCCCCCCCGCATCTGAAGCAGACGACTTTGGAAAGCATTGTGGCAAAAGAAGCCATTGCTTGTAATGATTAATGGCTTCTTTTGCCACAATGTTTACCACTCTGTCAGAGAGAAATAACCCAATTTTCTTAAATAAATTGATGTGTAGTATATATTCTTTGAATTTGGAAGAGTCCAAAATATGTTTATAAGGCAAAGGGTTAATGAAAATTAAACAAGTAAATGTGATTGAAGTCAGTCTAGGCGAAAACAACCTGTCTCCCAATCCAAATCAGTGAAAACTGACTCAGGCTGGCTAATGTTCACCTTATGTCAGCTTATTGTAAAGATTTAAAACCATTAAAAATCATGTGATGGAATACATGTACAGTACACTGTATTATGTCATCTGGTTTAACCATTGTTATTTTATGTCCACAAATATCCATGAGCTGTGAACACAATACTCTATTCATGTATCATTGTGAGATAATGTATTAGGCAAAAGAAAATTTATTGTTATGCTGTTAACAAAAAAGTACATTAAATGCTAAATGTAGATAATTAATTCATTTTTGTTTAAAGTTACAACTTTTGGCTTTAAATGTTAGCCATGGTCATTTTATTACGTTTGAAGTGGAAGTCATTGCTGAAATTAAAAGTCTTGCATTTGGGTTTCCCTCAGAATCAAAATTGGGATTTTTACCTTATATAGTATTATAGGTACTGGTAAACAAGACCCATTCCCCCAAAATTAACCATTTGTTTTCCTATTTTATATACTTCCTGTTTTAGACTCTTCAAAACTGAAGTTTTCAGACCATGTCTAGATCTGTTAAAAAAATCTTTTTTTTTTTCTAGATTTTCTGTGTTTGAGAGAAATCTCTATACTGGATGAAACAT